>OX123201.2:43458604-44658604 GCA_944739405.2 Euclidia mi
ACTGAATAAGGACTGACTGAATCAAAACAACATGGTTACCTAATGTGGGTGTTCCATACTTAGCTACAGAAACATTTTGTTGCTAATTAGAACGAAGGCTAAAGCAATTTATCATGGTTATTCGTTTTACCTTCATATTAATATGCGACTGTTTCACACTTATAATAGACTCACGCCTGTATCCCCGAAGGGGTAGGCAGAAGTGTAATATTACACCCACATTTCGCCATGAATTTTTAGGTCCCACGTAATAAGGAGCGAGCCTATTGCCGTACCGGGCACATTACCAGACTCCGTGCTGCTACTGAGAATTTCCTAACGGAAAAACCCTATAACACTTTGCCCGACCCGGGAATCGAACCCGATACCTCCCAATCCCACGTGCACATTTATGCCGCGAGACCAACGAGGCAGTCTTACTTACTTATAATATTTCTTACTTTGATTATCTTATATTGACTTATAATATTATAATAGTTTCGCAAAAAAGATATATTCTGTCATATGGTAAGCGGACCTCGGCCTCCAAGTCTTGGATGCAACTGGGATAACGCTAGGACGATGATGATGAATGAATTGTTTCAAAAGAAAGTATGTATGTCGTGAATAATTTAAACAGATTTACCAGCCATTTGCGTAAATTAAAGGCTTTAACTATTTTCGTACTATTATCCCATTATGTCGAGTAAAGAGCTATGTGCACCAGAAGTGTACATGAGTCTTCACAAGCTAAGGGAGAACGCTATACATGATCAAATAAAAATGGAAATGTTTGGCTGGATTGAGAGGTCGAAAACTGTTTTGAGTACTGACAACGCTTTACGAAACCAGTAGCAGTTTATCGAAATGACATACATGGTTTACTCGTGATAGAATGTTACGGAATAGTTAAACAGGCACACGATTGTTCCTCTGTTACGGACTTACTGCCAGACAACGCTCAGACAAAACTATTGGGCGCAAGAAGCAGAGATTAAGCATGTATGTTCTTTAGGCACTGCAGGGGTGCACTGAGAAGAATGTTCTGTCCGATATTCCACGGCATCGGGCAGAAAGGCCAATAAAAAAATGTGCGGGCGTAGCTGCATCCTTTAGTTATATTTATTTTTGTAGAAGGTGGCTAAGAATTTTAATATTGGCATATCCTACTAAACGTGAAATAGTTTTATAACCTTTTGCGTGTATCTAACATTCGATAATCTCGTCTATCATCAAACGAAATATGTTGAACAATCTTTATTTATGAAAAATGTTGAAAAATTCTTCTGGTAGAATGACAGGTATCTTTTGAAATGCAATAAATAAACATGATACACCAGATCATATGAGATTTAAGTTTACAAAGGAAACACAAAATGGAGACAAAAAGTAACAATACAATACCTACGCATGAAAAACACCACTTAGTTTGTGGAGCAGATAGCTAAACACATTACACAACAAAAATAGAATAACCGACAACGCCGCATTGTCGTTTCAAACGATTAGCCTGCAGCAGTGACAATGTACCGAAATGGGATGAAAATGTCAAAATACTATCTATGGCGACGATCTAAAACCATACTCTAGCAGCGAAACACGTGAAAATAAACCTTATACAAACAGATTAAGGATCAAATGAACAGCAACAATCTGATGGGTAACAATACGAACGGATAAACGCAATAATAAGAGCATTTAAAGTAACACTAGAACTTGTGCCGATATCATTTGCGATTTTTTGTCGCTGCGTTTAATCGTGCAGTCCCCGATCACAATGAATGAGCGATTGAACTAAGCAATTGTTGCGAAAGCAGGAAGACATTTTTGTTGTCTCTCCTAACTTGGGTGGGATATAGACATCGAAGGAGGCGCTTCACACACTTTGAATTCGATATCTTCCTTTCACAAATTTTTAAAAGTGATCACATACTATTTATTCATTTACTTGATCTTTCATACACGTGTTGAACAAGCGCGATATGTAGAAAGCTACTATATCTCTTCAACGCATACTTGGAAGGTAATAAAGAGATATAATTTGATTCTTTCGGGTTAAAAGCACCGGTGCAAATACAATTGTACATAACCGTAGGTGAAATCGCAGGATCGGCTAATCAGGTACGATATACAGATACGATTTTACAAGTTAATAAGTTACCCCAAGGACTCTTGCATTGGTAAAACTCCCAGAAAGATGTAAGTTTTTGGGTAGGTCTGCATTGGTAACAATCACAATGTTTTCTCGTATGAGGGTCGAATCCACAGCACTTGGCGCAGTGGTAAACAGCAAAGCGACCGCTTCAACCACCACGCCGCACGTGCAGTTAAATATTCAATAATAATCTTTATAACTTGTCCATAGGCAATAGATTATTGTTGCCCACAGCATAGCTATACTAGGGTAAGGACACCAAAGAGTGAGCATTTTGTAAACTTTTATTTATTAAAAAATCAACTTTACAATAACACTTTGTACTTCTTATTAAATTTAAACTTTGGTCATTTAGGAACATAATGTTAATTATTAATTTACAGTAACAGTTTCAAATTAATTAAAAATAGTCTTAAACTTAATACTCGTCTCGTGCGCACTCTTAGGGTGCTGTATTGTTAAGAGTACGCAGTGACAACCTTTCATACAAGCTAAGAGTGCGCATGAGAGTAAGGTTAAGCAATGATCTGCCAAGCTTATTTCTAAGTCGGGGCCAAAAACGCTCTTAAATCTACCGAGGGACTCGGGAACGGTGTCGGCTTTTAGCCTTTTTCTTAAAGTTGCTTCCGGAATATTAAATGATTCTGCAATAGACCTCTTGCTTTGACCTCTTGCAATTTTTTCCTTTATTTCCTTTAAGGTGTCCTTCGTAAAAAATAATTTTCTATCAGATTTTCTTTTATATTTTCCCATCTTGTTCGTCCTGTAAAATAATAATTAAAAAGTCTCAAAACACAAGCATGCTGTTAATTTTAACTTCATACAAGCTAAGAGTACGCATGCGTACTCTTTGGGTGCGTACTCTTAGCTAATACGCGTTTTTGATAATAAACCTTATTATTTTACAAAGCACGTGTAATGGCGACATAACCTCTTAAAAGAATCAAAGTTCGATAAACAAATGTCTAGTAAAATCACAGTCTATGAATGCAAAATAATTACAACCCTTACAAATTATGTTTAAAAATGATGAATATTAAGATCAAACACCACTAAAATCAATTTTTAGCTATAAAATTCATAATAAATACCTTAGCGATGCAATTTGTCGTCCTTCACCTTGACTTGACAGATGCTACTGACATGTGGCAGTAAGGTTGCCATTTCGGAAAAAATAAATCTACAGAAAGCACTGCGTACTCTTTGGTAGCGCGTACTCTTTGGTGTCCTTACCCTACAGCTTCCGATTTCTATTTTATGTAAAAAAGAAATCGTGCTGCTGGCATATAAGCAAGTGAAGATTAATATTAAATTTGTTTATTTCTTTTACAATGGTATGTATCATTATATATTTAAATAAGGAGATTATGTCATGCCAATTTAGGTAAAGCTTATAATTCATAATTTAATAAAACTAAGAAAGACTTCGCTGTATAAAAATAAAGGACAATAATAGCGACTCCACAGCTCGCTATTCGAAGCGTCGCGTCGTTGAAGGAGCGTCTTACCCGCAAATAATTGGCCTACAACATCCACTTGCCCGAGGGGATTTTCGGATTAAACTTTATTACATCTGGAAAAAACTACAAGTCGACCGACCATTGTCGTCGCGTCGGCTTTGTCGCAACACACACTACACTATTTGTTGGATTCTGCAATCCTTCTAATGTGAATTGTATGGGTATAATACGTCCGTGTAAAGATTGTTCACAGTATTCTATCGCTGAGTTTGTCCATACTTTGTGTAACGGATGCCAGGAATCGAACCTTTGCTAGTCCGCTACAGTGCGCTGGTAGTGTGCTGCTGACGTGTGCCTACGACGATGCGTGTTCTTCTATGTGTGTGGACTGTATGGCTTCGATGTGTAAGGGCTTCAGAAATGAAACATCTTCATACGTTGAGAGCGATGCTGTTCAGGTGTGCGGTGCTTGATGGTTACAAGATGGTGGTTGAGACGGCAACAACTGCCCGAATTGGTGGTCGCTTAAGTACCTCGAAACTTTACCTTATCGACGACCATCGCACCGAACACGTGCACAGGGAATCTTTCCTTTATTTTTATTTACAAAACAGTACAAATGTTACGTATGTTTAGATCCTATTATGCATACATACATGTTCTATACATCGTTAGATAGGTCTCATTAAGTTCTATCTATTGGTATACAATACCTAAACCTAACTATTAGCGTCACTAAGTTATTCCATAAAAACTCCCAAAAAATGCTGCCACACAAGGGCCCGCCCACTATATTTTCTATTGAAAAACTATCGTATACTAAATTTATATATATAATTTAGGTAGGCCGTTGTGTGCAACTATATGGGGCATCTATTAAAACAAACACCATGAAAATATCTTTATTCAATTCGAGCATAT
This sequence comes from Euclidia mi, assembly GCA_944739405.2. Taxonomy (NCBI): domain Eukaryota; kingdom Metazoa; phylum Arthropoda; class Insecta; order Lepidoptera; family Erebidae; genus Euclidia; species Euclidia mi. The sequence continues at coordinate 43,463,120 of OX123201.2, forward strand.
GACATGATAACTTTGAAGCATAAAAATTTTACAGAATTTCTTAAGTAAATACTATCGTAAGTAAACAAATTTTATAATAAACATACGAATGTTTGTTATTATGCTTATTTTAACTATATAAGGTAATAACTAGCAATAAAAAGGTATCTAGACATGATTTCAAGTCTATATGAAGCTAAAAAACACTTATAAAACTATAATACGAATATGTAAACAAACAGCTGTTTTATGAAGCATTAACTCTTATCTGTCACTACTGATAAGGCTATTTATGATTCGATATCTAAGGTCCCTACGGTTAGCACAAGTTTAAGACTAATGTTCATGTATTACATAGTTGTTATATATTAGCAATCTAACCATTTACACTATTTTAGCTATTTTATAACGTTTTGACACGTCCGGGAACCGAACCCGGTGTACCGCACGATTAGATAACACTGTTTTTAACGATTTTCACTCGCGGTTTCGAATACACTATTCACTGTCATAGTTTTAATGTCTGTCGCGAACATCTCTCCCGCCGTGCAGCAACGCGCGTGACCCGTCGTGTGGCGGTGCTGCAGAGCACCCGGTGAGCGACACCTCGTCACTTGGGCAGGGGGACCAGCTTCTTAGCCGGCCGTTTGAGGACGCCTGCTGCTGTGCGCACCTCGACAGTGCGTATGGCGCCGTCGGCGCCCGGGTAGACAGCCACAACTCGACCGCGCGGCCAGGTATTGCGCGGGAGTTGGCCGTCGGCGATCAGGACGGGGTCGCCGACCTCGAGGTTGAGCCCAGACCCATGGGGCTCCCGCCGGTGTTGCAGCTCGGGTAGGTACTCGCGCACCCAACGGCGCCAGAACATGTCGGCGAGGATTTGGGCGCGCCGCCAGTGCTTGCTGCTGTTGAGGTCAGCCTCGCTGAACTCGCCCAGCGGAGGGAGGCGAGCAGAACCACCGAACAGGATGTGGTTCGGGGTGATGGCCTCGCTGTCTGCTGCGTTGACGGAGACGTGTGTGAGGGGTCGACTGTTTACTGTGTACTCGACCTCACACAGTAGTGTAGCTAGGACTTCTTCGTGCGGATGGCGCTCATGAAGGACCGTATAGAGGGCGGTCTTCACGCACCTGACGAGGCGCTCCCATGCGCCCCCCATGAATGGCGCTGAGGGGGTGATGAAGCGCCATATGATGCCACGGCGACTCGCTTCCTCGGCGACGGCGTCTCTCATCTCTCGGTCGGCACCGTGCATGTTGGTGCCGTTGTCCGAGTAGATCTCTGCGGGGCAACCTCGGCGCGCTGCGAACCTGCGCAGCGCCAAGATTGCGGAGTCGGCGCTCAGGCTGGCGGCGACCTCCAGATGTACTGCCCTGGAAGTGAGACATGTAAACAGTGCCACATAACGTTTGTGACGCTGTCTACCGACGGTTACGGAGAGCGGCCCGAAATAATCGAGACCCGTGTAGGTGAAGGGCCTCTGGTGGTGAGCAAGGCGCGTCTTTGGATGGTCCCCTGTGGCTGGCTCAGGCGGCTGCGTTTTTCTAATGCGGCATGGTAGACATCTATGTACTATTTTCTTTGTAGTCGGCCGCAGACGAAGAATCCAATAGTGTTGGCGTATTTCATTGATTACCAACTCTGTACCGCTGTGATGTAATTTTCTATGCGTCCAATCTATGTATAGCTGTGTAATACGATGATCGCCGTCTAAGATCGGCGGTCTCTTTGTTTGTTCGGAGATTTCTTCTGTAGCTATTATACGACTGCGTAGAGTGATAATTCCGTTGTTCATCTCCACGGGTAACGAATACAGGCGGCTGTCTCTGGCGACACCTCCTCCGCGCCGCAGCTCCCGAAGGTCGGCGCCGAAGGAGTCCTCTTGTACCGCCTTCACAAGAAGGTCCTCGGCGCCGCGGGCGTGTTCTGCGGAGAGAAGCACGAAGTTTCGGGAGTCGGCGGCTGGACGAGGTGCCGCTCTGCCCGACTTGATGTTGTGCTTCGTCTTCGTCACGTGACGCCAATCTGGATCCTTCTGTCTATTTTTCTGCGTTCTTTTATAGAGAACCTTCTCTGCGGTTTTCTTACATAATGCTATAAATTGTAGAACTCTTGCTGTCGCTCGTAAGAGCCTCTCCCATTTGGAAAATCTATACGGGTCCGGTACGGCTTCTATAATTCTATGTGTTTGACGTTTCTCTACAGCTGTCAGTGTGCGCTCTTCGCCTGTCGCGTCAGGGGCGATGTGCTTCTCTACGGGCCATAGTGACGGGTCTTCGTACAGGAACGACGGTCCGGTGTACCACTCGTGTTCGGAGTTAAAGCTGTTTGGCACGTCGCGTGTAGCCGCATCCGCCGCGTTCAACTTCGTAGGTACCCAGCGCCAATCTTCAACTTTACTATGCTCTTCTATGGCGGCTAGGCGGTGCGCGACGAATGGTTTGTACGCCCGTGCTCCTTTTCTTATCCACGTTAGTACGGTCTTGCTGTCCGTCCAGTACACGACGGCCTCGGGTTTGACGTGATGTTCTTCTATTACCGCTTGAGCGACTCGCGTACCCATGACGGCGGCTTGCAGTTCGAGTCTCGGGATTGACACCACCTTAAGCGGTGCCACTCTCGCCTTCGCCATAACGAGCGTCACGTGCACACGCCCATCTGGTGTAGTCGCTCGCCAGTACACCGCTGTTGCGTAGGCCACTTCACTGGCGTCCGTAAAGACATGTACTTGGAGTGTACAGGCGTCACTGTACCCGGGATAACACCGCGGGATGCGTATCGACTTCAACTGTTCTAAATGCTGTATCCACGATGCCCATTGCTCTCTGAGGCTTTCGTCAAACTTCTCGTCCCAATTTGTACCGAGTCGCCAGGCTTCCTGTAGTATCTGTTTGGCTCGAACAGTCACGGGCGATGCGAGGCCGAGTGGGTCGTATAGCGACATAACTATTTTCAACGCTTCCCGTTTCGTAGGCGCTTCGGTGCCGATGAGTCCGTCTGGAAGCCGTGCGAGTGTAAGGTTGAAGCTCAGCTCGTCCGCGCTCGTTTTCCACATCAAGCCGAGAATTTTCTCTTCTTGCCCCTTGCTGGCGAGGCCGACTGTCTCCTGGCGATGTTGACTTGGTTCTATTGCTTCGATGACGTTTCTAGAGTTCGACACCCATTTCGTGAGGTGAAAGTGCGCTTGTCTGTGTATGTCTCGCACCCGTGACGCTATACTCGTCGCTTCCTGTTCGTTCCTGAAGCTGTCCAGATAGTCATCCATGTAATGATTATCTATGATGGCTTCTGCTGCTTCCGGGTACTCTTCTGCGTGCTTGCGAGCGTTCCAATTCTTCGCGAATATAGCTGTACACGGTGAGCTTGCCGCGCCGAAGATAATGGACTTCATACGGTATTCCTGGGGCGGTCCCTCCCGCCGGTCACCTCTCCACAGGTAGCGCAGCGCGTCTCGGTCTTCTGGGCGTACTCTCACCTGCATAAACATCTCTGTTATATCAGCTGAGACGGCGACGCGGTGTCGACGGAACCTCATCAACACCCCCGGCAACGATTGTAGCAAGTCCGGTCCCGTGAGTAGGTAATCGTTGAGTGACATACCTCTGGTCTTCGCGGCGGCGTCGTGAACTATACGAATCTTCTCAGGCTTCATGGGGTTGTGTACATCGAAGTGAGGCAAGTACCAAGTCTTCCCTGGCGTACTATTCATGGGAGCTTCTTCTGCGTATCCCTTTTCTATCAGCGAGTTCATCTGTTCTGTATATCTTGTTTTCAACTCTATGTTTCTATCTAATTTTTTCTCTATGTGTGCGAGCCTCCTTGCCGCGTTCTCGTAAGTATCTGGCATGACGATGTCTTCTTGTTTCCACAGAAGAGCCGTCTCTATATGTCTATCTTCTAATTGTTTCGTATGTTTTTCTAACATATCTGTAGCCCGCTTCTCGGGGTCCGAGTTCGGTCGACGTGGGTTCACTATGAGCGATTCCAGTGCGAAATATTCTTTCAGTTGCGCTTCTATGTTTTCATCTATAGCGGAGAGACCGTTGACGAAGTGTACGGTGTTTCCCAAGGTGCGTGAGCGCGCGCCGTGCAGCACCCATCCCAGCGATGTAAGCGATGCCACCGGTTGATCGTTGGGTCCTCTTCGTACTGCGTTCGCTATGAGCAGGTGCCAGTTGTCTTGACCTATTAGCACCTTTGGCACGCCTATGTCATACACCAGCTTCTTCTTGATGCCTTCGAGGTGTTTGCAGTCTATCAGGTCCTCTTCGGCGATCTTCTGCGGCGACAGGTGTAGGCTGGCTACGGTGCGCGCACACAAAGGCACTTGTTTGCTGTCGGCGCCGGCTCCTCGTATTTGTATGTCTACGCGTCGCGACGTTGGCATGTCGATCGACGTATCGCCTATGGCACGGATCGTAAACGGGTCCAGGCTCCCTTCCGCGCCGACTTCCTTGGCTATGTCTTCGTCTATGAGCGATACGGTGCTTCCGTCGTCGAGTAGGGCGAACGTAGACGCCTCTCCCGCCGGTCCGACTATCTGCACGGGCACTATCTTTAAGTATGCTTGAGCCTTTGCACGTATGCACGAACTGGCGACCGTTTCTTGCTTTTCTATGTTCACGTCTTCGGTCCTATGGGCTCCTCTATCGTAGTGAAGCAACTGGTTGTGTGTAGCGCGACATCCCTCTACACCGCACTTCTTGGGCTTGCACGAGTGTTCTATTCGGCGTATGCGTAAGCAGCGAAAACACAATCCATGCTGCTTAGCTAGCTGCCATCTCTTCTCTGCGTTGGCGTTACGAAACGTGCTGCAGGCCGACGAGTAGTGTCCTTCGCGTTCACATATCCTGCACTTCGCGTTAGACGTGTCCGTATGCGTTCGCTTCTCCGTCGCCGTCGCCGTGTACGTCCTCTGCACGGTGCGTCTGCTTGGCGGCCCATCGGTGATGTTCTCAGCCGGCGCGAACGCGCTACAGTAACGCGCGTACTCTGTCACGAAGTCACTGAATCGGCTGAGGTCCGGCTTCGACTGGCACTTCTCGGTATACGTCTTGTACCACTGCACACGTAGCGAGTTCGGTAGCTTCTCGGTCAACACGCGCACTAGCTCCGCATTGATGAGGTAGTGTTCCTTTTTCAACGCACGAAGTGTGACGACGCCGCTTCTAATCTTGCTCGCGAACGCGCATATGTCCTTAGGTGCTTCGCTACAGCGTGGCAGGGTCCTCAGCTTGTCCGTCTCTGCCTGTGCGATCGAGTCTGGTCGTCCGAACTGCAGCTCCAACTCCTTCATGATCTCATCTGGTCGCGCATGCCCAATCAGTTCAGAGCTAACTGTTTCTAACGCTCTTCCCTTGAGACTTCTTCTCAGTCTCGCTGTATTCTCCACGTCGTTGAAGAAATTCTTGGTGGTGTCGTATATCGCCTTGAACGACAGCCACTCGGTGTGCGCGCCGCCGAACGTCGGTAGCGTCATGATGACTTTCGAAACCGCCGGGTGTGGTGCAACTATCGATGTGTCCGGTGGCTTCCTGTCGGCGAGCGCGGCGATCGCGGAGGTGAGATCCGTGATGAACGGCTTCAGCGAATCACCTCCCTGTTGATGAACGTCCATCTTCTGTGAGGGCGGTCCATCTTCTATATCTATCTTCTGTGCCCCGTCGACGTCCCTCTTCTTAGTGGGCGCCGATACCACTATATCTATATCTTCAGGGCCGGGCTGGGGTTCCGGAGCCTCTTCCAACCACGAACGTATGTAATCTTGCTTTGACTGTCCATCCTCGTCGTAGTCATCGGAGTCCGCCTCCTCTTCAGCCTTCTGTAGTGCTAACTGTGCTAACTGTAGTTTTATCTTCAAAACTTCTTCTCGAGCCAACATCACATTTCTATTGGAGCGTCCCGTAGCTGCTGAGCGTTGGTCGCGTTCCCTCGTTGGCTTCTTTCTATCTCTATTTTCTATTATACTATGTTGCGCTGTACAAACGCTCGATCTATCGGATGGTTGCAACGTCCTTTCCTTGCCATCTTCATTTTTCGACTGCACCTCTGCTCGCTCCCTTGCATCTTGAGTGATGTTTCGTTCGTCCCTCCCCGCGGGGCCGGGGGGGGCCGGCGGCGGCGCGTCGCTCCCGACTGTTGTCGACGGCGATCGCGGTGGCCCGTCGTGACGGACGACCGCGGCGGCTGGGTTGCGGGCAGCGGCGGCGCGGGCAGGGGTACTGGAACTAGGCCCGGCGCCGGCCGCTCCCCCGGCGACCTCGGGAGCACGACCTCTTGAACGCGTCGTAGGCATTCTTCAATCCGGCTCGAAGGACCAACAAATGTAACGGATGCCAGGAATCGAACCTTTGCTAGTCCGCTACAGTGCGCTGGTAGTGTGCTGCTGACGTGTGCCTACGACGATGCGTGTTCTTCTATGTGTGTGGACTGTATGGCTTCGATGTGTAAGGGCTTCAGAAATGAAACATCTTCATACGTTGAGAGCGATGCTGTTCAGGTGTGCGGTGCTTGATGGTTACAAGATGGTGGTTGAGACGGCAACAACTGCCCGAATTGGTGGTCGCTTAAGTACCTCGAAACTTTACCTTATCGACGACCATCGCACCGAACACGTGCACAGGGAATCTTTCCTTTATTTTTATTTACAAAACAGTACAAATGTTACGTATGTTTAGATCCTATTATGCATACATACATGTTCTATACATCGTTAGATAGGTCTCATTAAGTTCTATCTATTGGTATACAATACCTAAACCTAACTATTAGCGTCACTAAGTTATTCCATAAAAACTCCCAAAAAATGCTGCCACACAAGGGCCCGCCCACTATATTTTCTATTGAAAAACTATCGTATACTAAATTTATATATATAATTTAGGTAGGCCGTTGTGTGCAACTATATGGGGCATCTATTAAAACAAACACCATGAAAATATCTTTATTCAATTCGAGCATATGACATGATAACTTTGAAGCATAAAAATTTTACAGAATTTCTTAAGTAAATACTATCGTAAGTAAACAAATTTTATAATAAACATACGAATGTTTGTTATTATGCTTATTTTAACTATATAAGGTAATAACTAGCAATAAAAAGGTATCTAGACATGATTTCAAGTCTATATGAAGCTAAAAAACACTTATAAAACTATAATACGAATATGTAAACAAACAGCTGTTTTATGAAGCATTAACTCTTATCTGTCACTACTGATAAGGCTATTTATGATTCGATATCTAAGGTCCCTACGGTTAGCACAAGTTTAAGACTAATGTTCATGTATTACATAGTTGTTATATATTAGCAATCTAACCATTTACACTATTTTAGCTATTTTATAACGTTTTGACACGTCCGGGAACCGAACCCGGTGTACCGCACGATTAGATAACACTGTTTTTAACGATTTTCACTCGCGGTTTCGAATACACTATTCACTGTCATAGTTTTAATGTCTGTCGCGAACACTTTGGTTATGCTTCATCATCATCAGCCTTTAATAGTCCACTGCTGGACTAGGCCTCTCGTTAGAAAGGAGGAATTGGCCTACTATACCACGCTGGCCAAGCGGGTTGGTATAGGGTTTGTATCAAGTTTTCGTTCTCTTACAGTGCTGTTCTCTGCATACTATGCTCCCTCTGTCGGCTCTTACGACACCCATGGGATGATATGGGGTGGTGACAATTCGTATTCTTAATTATGCTTAGTTTTTTTGAATTATTACGAAAATAATTTTACAAAATTATTTTCGTAATTATGCTATTCCTACTACAAGTATCGAAAAAAAAATTCATGGATGTATGTTTCGCTACTCTATCACGCAAAATCAGCATGACGGATTTTGATGATTTTTCCAGTAATAAGGCTCATCTGAATACCACAAATGCTATATTTTGTGGCTATAGCCGATAGCCGACAACCAAGCGGATGGAGCCACAGGCAGGATCTAGTCAAGTTTTCGTTCAAGACAAGGCTATGATTGTTTAATTTATATTTCGATGCGGTCCAAGATCCCAGGGCCGCCAGACCTTACTTATTTTCTCAGAAACGAAATGTATAGAATAATGTTGTGTTCTGCTATGAGTGTACGCATACTTACTAGCTTGGATCGTGGGCCAATTTTTAGGTATGAGGTGTTAAATGTTACTAACTTTTAACAGAAATAGCAACTTTTCTTAAATTCTCAGTGCTGATTTTTAGATTACCTATGTTTAAGAAAATATGATAAAAAATTTATAAATAATACTGCCAGTACGACGGCGGTAAATTTTACCAGACGCTTCAAAGCTTCCCAAATAATAATTGGTATCTAGCAATCGGTAGAAACCGCGAGGTCCATTTAGATTTTTTTTCGTATTTCAATTTCGTACACTCATAGTAACTAACTAGTAGATACTAACTCTACATTATTCTACCTATACATTTCGTTTCTGAGAAAATAAGTTAGGTCTGGCGGCCCTGGGATCTTACTCTATTTTGGTTACTTTCAAAAATCGTTTTGCGGTTGGTCGACGATCGATGTGCTGTATAGGAAATTATATGACTATCTGCTGTGTGTATAAAATTCTTGCGTTACTGACTGACTGACAGGCAAGCCACAGTCTCAACGATTGGGCGTAAGAAGCTGAAATTTGGCATGCATATCCTTGGGGTCGGTATGGGTGCACTAGGAAAGGATTACCCAAAATTCCCACGGGATCGGGCGGACACAGTTAAATTAAAATAAAATATGTGAGCGTAGCTGTGGGCATCCTCTAGTCTGTCTATAAAATATTTTAGAGATTTTTTTTTTATTTCATAAACCCAAGAAAGGCTTTTCCGTTTAAATTACTTTTAATTATGACCTGTAATAAATTAAAATGGTTTGTTTCATCAGGTATGAATGTGACTTTTCCATTTCATTGAATAACTTTTCGTTTCGATCGCTCACGAAAAATTGTGACTGGATTTATCTAGACTGTTCTGCGTCATATTGCCTTAAGGGTTTCGCATGGGTTACACCGACCATTGCTTTTATTTGAAAAATATTATTTTAAAATAATGTTCCCTTTCTCGTTTGAACACGATAAATTCAAAGACCATGAACACGATAAATTCAAAGACCATGAACACGATAAATTCAAAGACTACTGAACGGAATTTTGAACGGTTTTCACAAATAGATATGTGGTGTGATTCCTGAAGAAGGTTGAGGTGTATAATTCATGCGTCATCATCATCAGCCCTGTATATAAACTATCCCACTGCTAGGCACGGGCCTCTTCTCACTATGAGTACCACGCTGGTCAAATGCGGTTTGGCCGACTTCACATGTCTTTCAAGAACACTATGGAGAACTCTCGGACATGCAGGTTTCCTCACGATGTTTTCCTTCACCGTTTCATCATCATCATCAACATCAGCCTTTAACAGTCCACTGTTGGCCTCTCCTGTGAAAGGAGGAATTGGCCAACTATACCACCCTGGCCAAACGGGTTGGTATAGGGTTTGTTTCAAGTTTTCCTTCTCTTACAGTGCTGTTCTATGCATAATATGCTCCCTCTGTCGGCTCTTACGACACTCATGGGTTATATGGGGTGGTGACAATCCGTATTCTTAACCCGTCACCGTTTATATATAATACGCACATAGCTCCGAAAAGTCATTGGTGCGCGCCGTGGATTCGAACTCGGACCTTCTGCATAGCAGTCTGTCGGTCTCTCCACTAGGCTATCGCTGCAGTCTACAATTCATGCACGTGGAGAGAATATTTACGTGTTATAGTTTACATTAATATTAGTATGAGTAAATTTAAGTTCAGGAAAGTTTGAAACAGTTTTTTTCCGCCAACCGTTCACTCCAGTTGATTTCGACATTCGACGAACTGGTTTATTGTTTTTTACCTATTTGAGTACATACAATCGGTGTCATTTTGCAGGAACATTAGGTATTTGCTTATTTTATTCTTTAAATGCTTTTTTATTATGGCACCCATAGCATAGATCAGTGATATTTTATAGCAGCTATTTTATAGTATTTTCTTGGGTTTAAAATTAAACTATTGTTTACGGATTTTTCGCGATGTTTTGGTTTTCCTGACTTTACATTTAAACCGAATGATGTAGAAAATACTTTATTTTGTTTTATTTAATGGCTTTTAGGTATTTCTTGATCGTTTCATTTCGAAAGCAAGGCTAATGGAGTAGGCAAATATGAACTACCTACATTCCACCCTAATGTATTAAAATAGGCCTTTGCATGTGTGTTGTCACTGGTTTACAAAAAAGAAAGAACAATAGATATTGGAAGATAGGGTCGAGCAACGCCACGGGCGACTGCTAGTATACTTATAACTCTAGAGATACCTACATAAACACTTAATCAATTTACATCCATGCCTTTAAGAGCGCGTGAAAATTCTGTATATAACATGATGTATACGTAGAGATATACAAGTAGATCATTCAAGCATTTAAGAGCGCGTGAAAATCCTGTTCATAACATGCTGTATACGTAAAGATACACAAGTACATCACCATGTATACCTAAGTGCATCTAAGAGTGCGTCAAGTATTGTGAGGGAGCAGGCAATTGCCTGAGTGAGCACTCCACGTCACTCACACTCAGAGGGGACAGGCCACTCACAATCAGACGAGTACAAGAGGGTAGATGCACATAACCGCGGTTTTTGTTTTTTAATGAGGGTAGTCACGGATAACGTAGATTTGAACAATCTCAGGTGGAGTAAAAAGAGAAAGAAGGAAGCTGTATATTACGGGTGATGTCTTCACCGTCGTGCCGTGTTTATGTAGGTACTTATACGTATTTACATACTTATATTTATGTATATTATTTCATTTAATTACAGATCTTTTGAAAAGTGGTTTCGTTTTCTGTTAACAGTGAATCTTCACCTTGTTTCATTTAATCTAAGGTTAGATCTCATTTATTTACTGGCGGTCATATTTGTTTTGTTTTCGGCTGCATTTGCAATATACTTAGAACATGTAGTATCTACCTCGTTTATACCTTTAAAAACTCCTATTAATACCCTTTATATATAATGTCATCATATATGAAGCTTCTACCAAGTAAGTATGTATTTTACACACCTTTTTTGTGTCGACCTACAACCAGGTGATCAAATATGTATGAATCTGATTTTCACCCACTTCTAATTATTGAATCGTCATGAAACTTGACAATTATAAGTATATTATAGGTCACAATACAATAATATGATGCCATTGCCCTGACCTAATGATGGAACACAGAAATAGCAGAAAAAACCATGGAATGGCTACTAACAAGCCCATTGAATTGGGGCTCATTAGATTCAACTCCTGATAATTTCTATCGATAACCCAAAGTGTGTCCGCAAATGGACTTAAACCTAAGGATGCCGAAGACCAAAGCAATATGGAGACGTGGTGGCAAGAAAGCGGCTCTAAAGTTTTGGATGGCAAAGCTAGGATGATGATGATGAACGCGAAGTGTGTCCTTTTATATATTTTCTTAACTATCGTTATTTTGATCACATTTACCGCAATTAGCAATTCATAAATTCAAACGACAGAGCCATAAAATAAAAGTGGCTTTGGTCGGGGATTTTCTTTACATATATTGCTGGGAAATCGTGATATCTTTTACCTGAGTCATAATATCTAGTAAGACTTAAAATCGGATAAAGTGCTATCTAGGTAGGGTTGCCAACTTTTTTAGTAGAAATAGAGTATATCTGATTTCAAAGGAGGTAAATAAAGAGTATGGACTTAAAAAAGGAGTATCATTTATTTTATGTTCTTAAAAAGGTATTTTTTGTACTTTTTGCAGCACATAACAATTTTTCATTGTTTTTAAAGTAATTGTATGTGTCCAAACATTCTAACTCTAAATATATGTAGATCAAGAGCTCATTCTTAATTAATTTCAATGAAGCTCAGTTTATCTCTTCTCGCCACTTCACATTCATGACCGAAAAGACTAACCTAGACTAACCTAACCGAAACAAACCTCAACGACTTCTCAAAACAACTTGTGACATGAGTACAAGACATTGAAACCTTTGACATAATGAAATGACATTAGTGCCTGCGTTCACGAATGTCCGAATGTGGTTTGGGGATACCAACATATTAACAGTAAATTGTCCACTTTTTTTATTTGATTCTGGGTTTTTGCATAATATTATATGACTGGCATTAGTTTAGTAAAAATTGTGTTAAAAAGAGTATTTTAGCGTACTCTATTAGTGTTATAGATTATAGAGTACGGTTACATGATATAGAGTACAATACTCTATTTTAGAGTACGGTTGGCAACCCTATATCTAGGTGACAAAAAACAATGTAATATAACGATATTCCATTTTTAACACTAGTATCAGTTTATTCAGAGGTACTGACTCACCATCACGACTGTCAAAGATCGTTATGAATTCTCTGTGGGAACGACGGCTTGATGTGCTCTTGGCAAGCGTGCCCACATAACTTAGAAAAGTTAGTAGTGCGCACCGTGGATTCGAACCCGATAACCCTCTGCATAACAAAATATGTTGGTATGCCCACAAGGCTAATTTTATTCCAGTAAAGGAAGATTGACCTGCGTAGGTATGTTCATTATTATTACGTCAATTTATAGTTTGCCCGCGGCCTAGCCCGCAACAATTATACAGCCAAACCTTCCCCAGGAACACTATATCTTGGTGAAAACCGTACAAAAGCAAGGTCTGTCGTTTTTAAGTTTATCCCATCCTCACAGACAGACAGACGCGGCTGGGAGAATTCGTTTTATTATATCTATATGGATTAAAATAAATATACAAATACCTTTTAACATCTGTTTCATTCAAGGACTAAAATACTAACCAGCCAAGTACGTATCAACTATTATAGGATACATATTCAAATTACTTTTTTGGGGAATAAGTTGTGTTTGTCAAAACCAGAATTAAATATTAAAAAAGAGCCGAAAAGAAGTGACTCATGTACAGAAGTCTATCTATTCTCTCTTGGTGCTCTTATTTTTAACATTTTCTTTTTTAAATTAAATGCGAAAAAAAGTATTTTCCATACACAGAAGCCAACAGAACCAAACAAATAGTAATAAAACAACTCATTCATACAACCTACGTGAGATCCCTAAGAAAGGTTGACAATAATAACAACATACCTACATAAGCACATCATCTCCAAACTACAAAGGGTCTTATTTATACAATCCCAGTGTAAATGTCACTGTACGGTTGACATGGATCACAATACCCAACGCCATGTGCCTTGTACTAAATAAATAGCCCTAACGCTCCTACCCACTCTATTTTACATGAAACTTCAAAGACATATGAGGTTGACACTAAGCGCTTTTCGTGTCACATTCCCCCTTTGTGTCCCTTTTATAATATCTTAATTCACACCCCTAGCGATTTAGCACTACCACTCCAAAACGTATCCTAATTTCAGAGAAATAAAGTTCAAAATGTAGTAGGGTGGTCGTCTCTTTTACATGTAAATCCGTTATAGAACGTCATTCAAATTTGAAATTAAACGTTTGGGAAGAAAGTTGGTTTTGGCTAGTTTCGGCTAGTTTCGTTGGTACTATTGCCAGGGGTGTGCGTACTCGAAAGCGATGTTAAGCAGGGTTGTCGGTCCGCTTTGTAATTAATACATAGGATAGCGCCATTGATATGCCAAATTGCCAATTGTGCGCCAACAAAGGAGTTTCTTTTTATTTGAAAGGGGTGCGTGTTATTATTGAAACTGATTTTAAGCCGTAATAGATGTAATGATTTTGAATATTTTTGTTTCAAGTAACTGTAATAATAGATACTTTTATGACAAACGCAAACGTTTTTGGGAATTGATGAATGGATGGATGTTTATTACTCCTTCACAAAAATTTAACGTCTTTTAATGAAACTTTGCAGTAATACTAAGTAGGTACTTACTACCTATAAGTAGGTACTACTTATAACGGAATAGGAGGATATAGGCTATTTTGTCACAATAGCCGAAACTCAAGCCAAAGCAGAAACGAATGCTAAATAAAAATTCTTAATGCTTTGGAAGAGGTTTTGTTATGAAAGGCAAAGGTTATTAAAGGTCTGAAATACTGTCAAAATTAGGTAGGTTTTGGTATATTATTTTCTTCTTGAAGTCGTTGCTAATGATAGGTAGGTAACATATAGCATTTTTTCTAAAGCAAAACTAATAATGCACATCTGTGATTCCTTCAACGAGCAACATCATCATCTTATAATTTTGATAGACTCAAGAGGTGTCGTCACGATACGACTCTCTCTACATACATCTTTCCAAAAATCTTTCTGGAAAAAAAGGTTTTGGAAAGATATAGAAGAGAGTTTGAAATGCTGATCTATTCCAAAAAAAAAGTTATAGATTTTTTTTATTTCAAAGGCAGCATCTGCCCTGAGTGCGTATAATGAATAATTCTATGGTCGAAAAATATTGAGGTGCTTTGGTCATCATCATCCTCCTAGGTTATTCCAGTTTCAACCTGGGTTCCGCTTACTAGTCTAACCGGATTTGGCTGAATATTAGCTTTTCCACAGAGCGACTGCCTGTCTGACTTCCGCAACCCGAAGGGATAGTTATATTCCATGGTTTAGTCTAGTGTCAGTTTATTTAGAGGTACTGACGCCCTATAACGACTGTCAAAGATCTTCAATCCAGCCGGGACCGACGGCTTAACGTGCTCTGCGAGACACAGGGCAAGCGATGATTAACAATTTACTACTTACGCAATTAACTCCGAAAAGTCATTGCGCGCCGTGGAATCGAACTCGATACCCTCTGCGTGGCAGTCTGTTAGTATCTCCACTAGGCTACCGCTCATACAAGTCATAACTTGTAAACTAAGCACAAGGCGGTAGCTGTTACCATAACCTAAGTAAGTCATGTGTTTTGCAGCCACCTTACATATAACGACCTACAATAAGTAGTTTTTTTAATTGCCTACGCTGTCCCACCGCTGGCCAAAGGCCTCCCCCAAACCTTTCAAGGCTTGCTTGTCACACGCAATCTCAATCCAGCCCTTGTACTAGGTCATCTCGCCAACTCTTTCGGGGCCGGCCGGGCACGTCAGCCGTATGCACGAGGGTCGTTGAACAAGAATATCAACACTAAGGGTACCAGAAAATAAGTAAATTAGTAGAAAAATATTCAAGTGCGCATCCAGATTATTCCAGATGCTCATTTCTCGTAATTATATTTGTTCATACTTATTGAACTAGGGGTCTAGTACGAGTTTTACACGCTGACGATAGACTAGTCGTCGGCAACAATTTTCATACATTTTCATTAGCGGTCTCTATCGAACGCTACTCTCCGTTAGGGACGCTTTTACTAGGTCCGTCGACTAGGCTATCGTCACCGTGACAATCAAGAATCAAGTGTAAAACTAGTACTAGATCCTCTGCTAATGCCATTCGCCGTATTCTCCTAAATTAACTGATATTTGAATTAGGTATATCGCGACTAGATCGTAAATTTTATTTTTATTTTTTATTTATTAAACTTCATACATACACTGTAGAGATATATGTATAGGCGGACTTAATGCCTAAGGCATTCTCTACCAGTCTACCTTGAACAAAGTGTTAAACTATAATGTCAGTTTCGAGTATAAATTGTGAGTCAATCCGAAAACTAATCGCTTTGTGTTCAAAATACAGTGGCGATGACAGATAAAATCAAGAATTCGCCTTCAGAGGGTCTCAGACTCTATCGATTGCTACTATCCACTAGGGGCTCTTTTAGACAATGTATGGAAATTGTTCCCGTCGATTAGTCTATCGTCACCGTGAAGATCGAGTGCAAACCCGTACTAGACCCCCAGATTGTGGGCACGACTACCCTAACCAAGTATCTATAAGTAATGCTAAACCGATATTTCAGATTTAGGAACATATTATTAAACCATTTATTCATTTGAGAACGTGAGTATGAGCAAAGAGACCACTACAGTAGATCCGCTTGTCAAAATTGTCTTTTGATCACCTTAAGTAACCGACAGGCCAAAATGAACCTAGCGTACGACGTGTTGGATATATTTTCGTTTGGCACAATTTAATCGTCACCTTTACATGGGTGTTTAAAAGGTAAGTACAAATGGAAAGTATGACTTAAATTCTTCAATTTTTACCAACCGGTAGGTACATATAAATTATAGTGATCAATTACCTATTTATAAAAAAAATATCCACTCATGGAGTAGAGTTGGTGAGGCTGCCTGCCACCTAATAGTGCTAGAGCTTGTTCTTAGAGGGCGTATGAAGCAATCGTTTTGGGGAGCGTGAATCCCATATAGTTCTACTGGAAACCAAGAGATGGCGTTGTTTTCAATTGAGTCGAGACTGAAAAATTGTAAAGAAGTTAGAAGTAGGCAAGTAATGCAAAGTACTAGAGTACTATGCTGATATAATTGTTATGTATGGAATAGTAAGGTGAAAGGGAACTTTCGGTTCGGTGGTGACCTTAAACGTGGAACGACGATTTTGTTAGGATCGCGGGAAGCGGGTTATGTGGAGAGTTGGGATACGCCTAAATACAGCAGTGGACATCTATCGCCTGATATGAAGAAAGTAAAATTTAATAACTAGATTATTAGTAGCAACTATTAGATATCTAATATTATTTTTTGTAGGCTACTTATGTTTATTGTTAGAAGTAGGTACGTAAGTTTGACGTCACTTCATTTGCCTCTAGGTACGTTACCTAAACTGAAGTTTGAAAGTTGCACCGGTGCAAGATAAGCTAAAAGGGAATCCATTGTCTTTGACAGTACTTTGATTTTGAAGAGTTGAGAAACATAAAGCAAGAGGGAGACCAAAGAAAAGATGGATGGATTGTGTGAACGTTGACGTGAATGAAAAGGGAGTGAACGTGCAGATGGCATCTGATATGGGAGAATGGAAGAGACAAACATTTTGCGCCGACCTCAAGTAATATGGGAGCAGGGTAGGCAGAAGAAGAACTACCTAAACATTGCGGGCAGAGAACGCCTTTGGCACTGAGTCCACAATTGTAGGTACATTTGCAATGTATGTGCACTGACCTAGGAACTTACTAGAAGAAATCGTATTTTGCGACAAGACCGCCTTTGTACCACTAGTCCACTAGTTTTAAATTCTTTATTTGATCATTGTATTCTTGTATTTTTGTCTTTTCTGGTGCACAATAAATTATTTTCTATCTATTTATCTAGGAACTAGGCTTAAAGAGTTTGTGTTTCAAGTTCTTTCAATAGCTCGACAATTTACGCAAACTTTGCCGTACATCTTGTGTTGACATTTATGAGTGTTTAGTAATGGTTAAATCAAATTCAGTTAAAAAGATAATAAGATTTATTAAAAATTTTAAACGAAATTAATTTCAATTAGTCAATATTAGGTACTATACGATTCGACACTGATGCAAATCACGCAACGACACGGCACCAAAAAGTAACAATGAGCATCAGCCCCGTGCCGTAACGAAACCGTGATTATTTATGGGATTAGTACTACCCGCACTACCACGTGCTACCTATCATCTGTGTAGTCGGGGTCAGCAGCAGTGACCACTGAAGACAACGTTTTTACACTAGTGAAGTGGTAAGTTTAACCTTGTTGGAACCCGGAACGAATTTTATCAGAATTAGGTAAGGTATATAATAGAAACGTCTATGTGCAGCGATAGCCTATTGAAGATACCAACAGACTGCCATGCAGAGCGTATTATATCGGCTTCAAAACCACGGCGTGTATCAATGACTTTTCCGAGTTATGTGCGTAATTATTGATACTTGATGGCACGGGCTGTTTCCGCAACTCCACGTCTTGGCGTGTATTTTGCGTTTGGGTGGGAATGGTCTTGTCATTCGAGCCACCCCAGCTCTTCGAGGAAGGCCAGCAGGCTCTTGATTGTGCCCACTGCTTCCCTCAGGGTGCTGTGTCTGGTCAGGTGCTGCTGCCTGTACTGTGAGACCTCAGGGCAGTCGAAAAGCAGGTGGGCTGCCGTCTCGTCTGCTGCCATACAGGCTCTGCACAGCGGGCTGTCGGTGATTCCTATAGTAAATAGGCGCTTATTAAAGGATCCGTGTCCTGTATAGGCGGCCGCAACTGTCCGAAGTTGTTGCTTGGACAGCCGGAGGACTTGTTTGGCTATCTTACAGTCTACTGCAGGAAGAGCCTCCTTGGCCTGCCTGCATGTTTCGATACCAATCCAGGACTGGTTGTGCTGGGTCCTGGTTCTATTTCTTACAAGGTTGGTTATGTGCGTATAGAGCTATTAGTTATCGCTTGCCCCGTGCCTCGGCAGCACGATCAGTCGTCGGTCCCGGTTGTCATGAAGATCTTAGACAGTCGTTATAGAGTCGGTAGTAGTACTTTGTTTGGGATCTCGTTGCCTCGGTCCTCTGTAGTATGGCAATACTTTACGTTACTTGTAATATTAATAGTTATTTACAAAAATCGTACGCAAGTATTGATGTGAATAATTAAAATATGGTTTTGGTAGAGTTAACTTAGAAGAGAGATTAACAGGTTAAAAGCAGGAGCAAGTCGGGTTCCAACCCACGGTTAGTAGTTTTGTGCGTATTTAATCACTTAATAGTATAAAACAAAGTCTGTCTTCTGTCTGTCTGTATCTATGTATGCTTAAATTTTAAAAACTACGCAACGGATTTTAATGCGGTTTTTAATAAATATAATGATTCAAGAGGAAGGTTTATATGTATAATACCTAGACGCGGGCGACGTCTAGTTGTTAATAAAAACCGCTAGTTAGACGCTGATAAAAAACATTGTGAGGAAAATTAAAAATCTGCTAGTTCTTTATTTTTTTTATAGACTCTCACCTGTAATCCCCGAAGGGGTAGGCAGAGGTGTAATATTACACCTACATTTCGCCATGAATTTTTAGGTCCTACGTAATAGGGGGCGAGCCTATTGCTGTTACCAGTCTCATCACCAGACTCCGTGCTGCTACTGAGAATTCGGAAAAACCCAGTAACACTTTTGCCCGACCCGGGACCTCCGATCAGCAGTCGCATACCGATACGCTATCTACTGGCCCACGGAGGCAGTTCTCTATTATGATCTAAAAATGCATGTGAAGTCTACCAATCCTTTATCATTATCGTTCTAACGTTCTCCCAGATGCATCTAAAACTTACGCCTTGGATCCCTTGGTCCGCTTACTAGTTCAACCAGATATTACAGAATATCAGCTTTTCCAGAGAGCGACTCCCGTCTGACGTCCGCAACCTTTAGGGATAGCTACATTCTCTGATCAGTTTATTTGAGGATACTGTCCTCCATAACGAATGTCAAAGCGATCATTTACAATTCAATTTAATACGCATACAACTTCGAAAAGTCCGTAGATTTTCGAACCCAATACCCTCGTCATGCATGACAGTCTGTTATCATGAAGGTCTTTAACAGTTGTTGGAGTCGAGTAGAGAGACAGAGAGAGTAGAATGAGTCATTACCTTTGAATGAACTGGGACTAGTTTAAATCATGTTATATCACTATGCCTTTGGAGCCTAGTGGAGATACCAACAGACTGCCATGAAGAGGGTATCAGGTTCAAATCCTCGGCGCGCAATGACTTTTCGGAGTTATGAGCGTAGGTACCTATTAAATTGTTAATCATCGCTTGCCCTGTATCTCGGAGAGCACGTTAAGCCGTCGGTCCCGGCTGGATTTAAGATCTTTGACAGTCGTTATAGGGCGTCAGTACCTTTTAAATAAACTGACACTAACTAGTCTAAACCATGGAATATAGCTATCCCTTCAGGTTGCGGAGATCAGACAGGCAGTCGCTCTGTGGAAAAGCTAATATTTAGCCAAATCTGGTTAGAGTAGTAAGCGGACCCCAGATTGAAACTGGGAGAACGCTAGGAGAATGATGATGACTAAAGCACCTCAGTATTTATCGACCATAGAATTATTCATTAAAAGCACTCAGGGCGGATGCTGTCTTTGAAATAAAAAAACATATTCTTTTTTTTTGGAATAGTTCAGAATTTCAAACTCTCTCTATCTTTCCAAAACCTTTTCTTTTCAAAATAGATTTTTGGAAAGATATAGAGAGATAGTCGTGTCGTGACGACACCTCTTGAGTCTATCAAAATGATATAGATGATGATGTCGCTCGTTGAAGGAATCACAGATGTACATTTTTAGTTTTGCTTTAGAAAAAATGCAATATTGTGTTACCTACCTATCATTAGCAACGACTTCAAGAAGAAATAAAAAAATTGGGCAAGTGCGAGTCGGACTCGCGCACGAAGGGTTCCGTACCATCATCTATAAAAGAAAATCACGTTCGTTGTATGTATACTTAAATACTTTATAAGTTTCTACCTGTTTATTAAGATCGAGTAACAAATTGCTTAAAAATTACGTTTGTTGTATGGGAGCCCCCCTTTATTATTTACTTTTTTTAAATTTAATTATTTATTTGGAAGGGTAATATACAACTACATATTCTGTGAAAATTTAAAGCGTCTACCTGTTACAGTTAGTAATTTTGAGCAAAAAATACGAAAAAAAACACGTTTTTTGTATGGGACCCCCCCTTAATATTTTCATTTTTTTTATTTTTAGTATTTGTTGTTATAGCGGCAACTGAAATACATAATTTGTGAAAATTTCAGCTTTCTAGCTATCATGGTTTATGAGATACAGCCTGGTGACAGACAGACAGACAGACAGACAGACAGACAGACAGACAGACAGACAGACAGACAGACAGACGGCGGAGGCTTAGTAATAGGGTTCCGTTTTTTACCTTTTAGGTACGGAACCCTAAAAACTATACCAAAGCCTACCTGATTTTGATAGTATTTCAGACCTTTAATAACCCTTGCCTTTCACAACAAAACCTCTTCCAAGCATTAAGTATTTTTATTTAGCATTCGTTTCTGCTTTGGCTTGAGTTTTGGCTATTGTGACAAAATAGCCAATATCCTCCTATTCCGTTATAAGTAGTACCTACTTTTAAGTAGTAAGTACCTACTTAGTATTACTGCAAAGTTTCATTAAAAGACGTTAAATTTTTGTGGAGGAGTAATAAACATCCATCCATTCATCAATTCCCAAAAACGTTTGCGTTTGTCATAAAAGTATCTATTATTACAGTTACATGAAACAAAAATATTCAAAATCATTACATCTATTACGGCTTAAAATCAGTTTCAATAATAACACGCACCCCTTTCAAATAAAAAGAAACTCCTTTGTTGGTGCACAATTGGCAATTTGGCATATCAATGGCGCTATCCTATGTATTAATTACAAAGCGGACCGACAACCCTGCTTAACATCGCTTTCGAGTACGCACACGGTGTCCTCTAAATAAACTGACACTAGACTAAACCATTGAATATAGCTATCCCTTCGGGTTGCGGAGGTCAGTCAGGCTGTCAGGCAGTCACTGTATGGAAAAGCTTATATTCTGTCAAATCCGGTTAGACTAGTAAGCGGACACTGAGTTGCAACTATAGCAGGATAGCGATAGGCCGATGGTGCTTTTCTATGCCCTTAACATGAGTTATGTGTATGACCAATAGGAATCACGTAAAAATACTTCATCATCATAATCAGTCTTTTACAGTCCACTGCTGGACTAGGCCTCTCCTTTGAAGGGAGGAATTGGCCTACTAAACCACGCTGGCCAAACGGGTTGGTATAGGGTTTGTATCAAATTTTCCTTCTCTTACAGTGCTGTTCTATGCATAATATGCTGCCTCTGTCGGCTCTTACGACGCCCATGGGATGATATGGGGTGGTGACATTCCGTATTCTTAATCCGTCACCACACGGACAATCAATGTATCAACGCTTCAATTTGAATGCGATCCCATAATACTATATTGTGAGTGTACTACAGGCACCTCTGGCAATCTCAGAAAAACTAAATCGGAAATATCTTCACATCGTATAAATATTTCCTTGCTAAATGCATCTGATGATAAAATCTGTATTTTTGATGGTAAATAAATGCAGTGGCCGTGTTTGACGGTAGCGGCACGACAACGCACATTTGTATAGTTCCGCTACTTGACGCAAGATGGCGTTAGTAATACCAGTTTCACCTCATCGTTGCTTTGCTTTGAGAAGATTTGCTGAAGTTAAGAAATCGTTGTAAGGTTAGAAAAGGGAAGCTAATCTTAATATATAAAATCCTTGCATTACTGACTGACTGACAGACACGCTACAGCCGAAACTATTGGGCGCAGGAAGCTGAAATTTGGCATGTATGTTCCTTGGGGAAATTCCCACGGGATCGGCCAAAACGGGTCAATAAAAAAAATGCAGGCGTAGCTGCTGGCGTCTTCTAGTATAATAATAAAATTGTACCTCACAAAATCAATTCCAGCCGTGAGAAAACTAGCTAGTTCAATGCCACCAAGGATAACATTTAAAACAGCTATACGAAAACATCGAATCAGTAAGAATGCCATTTAAAATGCACAACAATCGAACTCCGATGGTATCATAGTAAAAACTATAAAAACCACCCCTAAAATAAATCACCTATCAATAATGGCCGAAGAACAGCATGAATTTACATCAACTCGTTATACAACGATTTTTTTAAAGGGGGCAGACAATTCTAATTCTGTATTTAAGCCAAGTCACGAAACGTATAATGCTAACCCATCATATTAATAGATTGACGTGCTCAAAACTGTAAAATTACCATTCCGAATGCGATTCGAGAAAGAAACGCTTTAGATATATGTCAGCGACTGGGTTTTGTAGGGTCGCGGGTTCGGTATAACTTACTATCTTTATAGATATAATTAGACTAATATTCAGGCAAATCCGGTTAGACTAGTAAGCGGACACCGGATTACAACTGGGATAACGCTAGGCCGATGGTGCGTGCGGTTGGAAGACCTATTTTTATTTTCTATGCACTTAACTTGTGTAATGCGTATGACCAATTTGAATAACCTAAAAATACTTAAGGACAAAAAATTCGACGGGAAATCGTACCAATTATAAATTTTGTAAAGTAAAATTTTTCAATCCGATTTTTCTACAGTTGCAGGTCCTTACAAAATTTTAAATTGTTGTTAAGCAAAGCCTGGTGATGGAAAAGAGTGACCGCGAGTTTGGGAGAACGCTAGGAGGATGATGGCATAACTAGACTTTGCGCGGCTTTTTCGGTATGCATTAGGCACTTAAACCTTCCTCAAGAATCACTCTCAACATCAGCTCGTAATAGTCCACTGCTGAACTAGGCCTCTACTTTGAAAGAAGGAATTGGCCTACTAGATATACCACGCTGGCCTAACGGGTTGGTATAGGGTTTGTATCAAGTTTTTCGTTTCTTAGTGCTGTTTTCTGTATAACATAGTCGCTCTATCGGCTCTTCCGACACTCATGGGATGATATGGGAGTGTGACATCCCGTTTTCATAATCCGTCACCATACGGACGCACTATCTATATCTACGTGAAAACTTGACTGCATGGTTGGCGTAGTGGTTTAAGCGGCCGCCTCCTCGTTTGACATTGCGCCGAGTACTGTGGGTTCGATTCCTACACGAGACAACACTTTGTGTGATTCATAAATTGTTGTCTCGAGTTTGGGTGATCATTGTGTCCGTTAGTTGATGTTTGTAAAGTCCCCCGCGACACAGGATTTAGTCCTAGTACGGGAGTTGTCATTTAATAAAAATAACTGTAGAACAATCTGTTCGGTAATTTTTGAGTCTATCGTATATTCATACAGAGAGACTGGATTCGTCTGGGATTCCATTTTATAATAGGTAAAGATGAATAAAATTATCAGTGCTGTTTATAGACTGTTCCTCTGCTAAGCAAGGACCCCTTCTCTCTATGATAAGGGTTAGACCAGTCTAAAACGCTGGCCAAGTACACGGGTTGGCAGACTTTATGTCTTCCGAAAACATCATGGAGAACTCTCAGACATGCAAGTTATTAGGAGGCTGGCCGGCTGTAATTTTGTTATGAAATCAATGGCTTATGTCTTATTCTTTTATATTGCCGTGTCCATCAAGTCCTATATGTATACTAGAGGACGCCAGCAGCTACGCCTGCATTTTTTTTTGAATTTGCCCGTTTTGGCCGTTCTCGTGGGAATTTCGGGAAATCCCTTCTTAGTGCACCCCTGCGGTCCCCAAGGAACATACCTACACGCCAAATTTCAGTTTCCTGCGCCGGCTGTAGCGTGTTTGTCAGTCAGTAAGTAACGCAAGGATTTTATATTTTAAGATACTGGTGTAAAATTTTCTTGGTTTCCACTACATTTAGGTGATTATGGCGCTTGCAACAGTGCCACAACATCGGCACTTAAAAACAACGTTAGGTACGTGGTATACCTGCGTATTTATATTGTTGCGATTAACATTTTAATGCTGCCTCCGTGGCCCAGTGGATAGCGTATGCAACTTGAGGATGGGAGGTCCTGGGTTCGATTCCCGGGTCGGGCAAGTGTTACTGGGTTGTTCCGAATTCTCAGTAGCAGCACGGAGTCTGGTGTTGTGCCCAGTAACGGCAATAGGCTCGCCCCCTATTACGTGGGACCTAAAAATTCATGGCGAAATGTGGGTGTAATTTCCTCTGCCTACCCCTTCGGGGGTACAGGCGTGAGTCTATTAAAAAATAAACATTTTAATGCAGTTAGTGTGCTTTCTTCGCGTTGCGACGGAGCGATGTTATGGTATAATTGTTGTGTGTGGAGATAGGAGGCTGGTGAATGACACAGGCTACTTTTTACTGCCATAACCAACTTTACCACGGGAGTAGACAAGACCCATCACCAAGTTTAGTTTACTTTCGAAGTCTATTCGTTTTGGACATCATGCCAAGTCATACTAAGCAAAAATAAAACCTGGGAAACGATTTTTTAATGGGACACATTTTTTAAGCCGCAATTAAAAGAGTGCGCGTGCAATTTTCGAAATATCTAATTATCCATGGGTGCATATGACATCTATAGAACAAGTTGGCGGGGTAAATGCATCGATTTTGTATCTAATTACAAAAATGTTTTGGTAACTGAGTCTCAATATCTCCTGAACTAGTAGGTAATTTCCCAGGTATGGCGCCGAAATAAAAAATGTTCGTAATGATTGGTACAATATGGGGTTTCAGTTTTCGTTAAGGGTCTTTTTACACCCTGTATATAGAGAGCGAGAAAACACTGTATTTCATTAAAATTCATCACCCTCCTATTGATATCGCCGTGGATTCGAGCCCGAGACCCTCAGCATGGCAGTAGGTATGGTAGATATCTTCACAAGGCTATCGCTGCTTTTAATTTATATTACGTAGATAACATTATTTTTAGGCCTTTAGCTGCGAGATCGATGAAGAACCATAGTCATCGACATAACTCACCGAAGCCATTTCGTAACCTTAATTACTAGAAATTCATTTTTAATTGCTGTGGTTCATTTATATTTAGTGTATGCCCTAATTGTAAGCAATCTGGTAAGATGATTATGATTTCAGAGTCAGGCCAAATACTTAGGCTTTTTTTTTGTAGACTCACGCCTGTATCCACGAAGGCGTATCCGTATTTATTAATTACTTACAATGATTTGGTGTGTAGGAAGGAACCTACTGCGTAGTGACATCAGAATATTAGAAAATGATTAGGTACTAATTATTATTTGGAAACTTATATTAATTACTATTAATGATAAGTATCTAATATTTAGTACAGCGAAAATATGTGGCCGTTATTTAAGTAAAAACCAATGGAAATATTAAAACGTGAGGCGTCTAATAGAATTAATTTTCAGTAGTTTAGTCTGTCCTGTTATAGGGCGTCAGGATCTCTAAAATAAACTGACACTAGTCTAAACCATGGAATATCGCTATCCCTTCGGGTAGCGGAGGTCAGACAGGCAGTCGCTCCGTGGAAAAGCTAATATTCAGCCAAATCCGGTTAGACTAGAAAGCGGACCCCGGTTTGAGACTGGGATAATGCTAGGAGGATGATGAGTTTAGTGTGTTCTAAATGGTCGGTAGGTACCAGTTGTTTAATTAAATAATTTTGAAATAGTTCAATAACTACCTACAAGTTTCATGAGAACTAAAAATCATTTTTGTATATATTGCATGCGACAATCTGGCAGGATTTGCGGGATGCCATTGCCCAGCAGTGGGACAGCGTTGACCATAAAAAAATACGTTTGTGTAAAAGCAAAACCACACAATACTGTCCATCAGTGTTACTTTCGTAAAACAAATAATGTTACCAAAAAGGTTAAACTAAAACACAATATTGACAAGGCAACCCTAAAAAAAAAACACAAATAGTTTCGTGAAATGAACGATTAGCGGGGTAAGCGCGGCGTCTCACGAAGCTCGGTAGGTAATCGTAATGAGTTGTAAACTGTACCGCTAGATGGCACCATCACTGACAATGAGCCATCACGCTACTTCCAACTTAACTGGTGACATAAACCACTAGACTTTTCACCGTTACCTCACTATTGGCATAGACTAAGCAACCAACCTGCGCACTATGGTTCGTCTAGAACAAGCTAGCTAGACAAAAACAACTCTTAAATTCCTGGAAGTTAACCCTTTTCTTGGCAATGTGTCTTTAGAGATACATCAAAGTTTGAAAAATTATAAACCGAACATTTCTTTGTTAAAACAGAATAAATTTATGTAAACGTTTACTTTAGTTCTTTGTTTTCGAACACGAGTTTTTTTTTCAAATTGTCGGCACTGGTGAGCTGTCACAATTATTTCATTATCGATCGACGCCATGCTCCCGCGCATATAGGTAAGTGATATGCATAAAATAATGTTTTTTGTATGTATTTCATGCATTTATTTCTAAAATCATAAATTATTATTGTTTTTCTACTAAATTAATCAATTTGGAGTACAAAAAATTGTCAGGTGGAGGGCTTTATTGGATTTTTAACTGCATGTATCTCTCCGTGCACACCGCCAAGTACCCAACAGTCTTATATTTACTAGGGATGTATCCCATGGTGCACACTGCCAAGCCTATTACACTTCCAAAATGTACCGTTTTTTCTGTTATTTATAGGTAAAAAATCTCCATGTGCTTTCGAGAGCTAAACAAATTCTTGCTTTGGTGCCAGAACCCAATCAATTTTAGGTATCGTCGTCCTTGGGATATGGAATGAGACACTGTTTGACGGATAACACGTTTATTGTGTTCGCGCTAGGTACGCGAGTAAGTGAGTGAGTGAACCATGAATACAGTTGTACATCATATATATAGCTTAAGCATACACAGACAATATTAGTATGGATACAACTTTATTTGTAGTTGTAGGTAACCCCTACACAATCATCAAATGGTGAAGAAAGTTCTGCTCAAGATTCTCTACTTTCATCTATGCCACCGTCGCACATCGCCTACTTCAATTTTTATCACAGCAAGAGACCTAACATACTCCTTACTTATATTCCATATCCTTGCATTTTAAGTGATCAAATGTTATTAATTTGAAAAAAAAGAGTAACCATAATTAAAAAAATTAAGCTTCCATTTCTCACTTGCTCGCCACCTAATGTCAGCCATGTAGTAAATATCACCACAATTTTTTTTATGTAAGTACTTAGTTTAAGAATGTGAAAATTGCACATATTCATGTACTTAAGACGTACTACGATTCCACATTTGAATTTGCCTGATTGCTTACGAGTTTCATATAAATTCAGCGATAAAATAAATCATCAATTTGGCGGGACCAATGTTTTAATCACCCAACTTTACTATGGCACTTCCAATTATACTGAACATTGAGTATAAACACGTACATATGTAGTACTAATCCTTGGGGTGTGAATTGCCTGGCCTTATGAAGCGGTTTCAGATCGTCCTGCCACTTTGACAGTCAAAGTCGCGGATCCAGGGACATCTTGAAGTACTTTAATCACATTCAGAGGTATAAATGTCTCGTTTCGGGAACAAATAGTACATATGTAGTACAAACCCGGTGTTGAGCTAAATTTTAAATCGGGACTTGACGCTCGAATAATTGCAAGTAACTGAACCTGAAAAGATTCCGTTACCATAATTATATGGTTACGGAACAAGGGCCGTTAGATTCTGGGAGGTTGCAACCAATAAATAAATCAAATTTTATGCCACCACTACCAAAGAAAACGATACCTTGTACTGCCAGGCCGACTACAGATGTTAGATTTGATGGATATAATTTTATTATTTCACTTCATTTGGCTCCAAGAGTCGATGCAAGCTTTGCGTACTAAATCAGACCACAGTCACGTGTATGAAATGCGGTTCAAACTATGCTTACTGCCAGGTAGAAATTCATACCTAAGAAGATTTTGTTATTTTTGTTACGAAAGAAGTTCTATTCATGTTAGTCAACTCACATTTTAATAAAATATACTGTTTTTATATGAAAATGCATCTTTTATTCCTTTTTGTTATAATATATGATTCTACAGCAAAGTTATATCAAACTTGGCAGTGTATCTTTAGAGATACATTGAAATCGTTATATATTTTTAAGGCCTCTTGGCAATGTATCCCACAAGATACATGTGGTTTTTTTTAAACTACCTGCATGAGATTTTTTTTTCTATTTTTCTAGGCATCTGTGGGTTATAAATATTATGTTGTATAAAAATTATTTTGATACTCAATAATATTTTTCTCTGCCAAGTTAAGGGTTAATTACTATTACGAACTCATTACCCCTATACATTGAGGATTACACCTATTAATTATCAATACTACCCTCATTAAGAGCGTCATTAAGGTATGTTTATAAGATGTTGACTATTTAAAGGGCATTCATTTGCATTTTTACATCATATTTGATAGCATTGTTTATGTCACTAAAAGAAATTTGTGAAAGTGTTTTTGTGATGGATTGTATACGTAAGGGTAAGTAGTTATATTTTATTTCATTTTCAACATGGGAACTTCATTCTTTAGTCTTATAAAATGAATTGTTTGAATTTTCACCCACTTTTTTACTCATTTTTTCAAATTCATCGGTCAAATAATAACATGTCCCCACTTGTCCCCACCGTAGAACCTATCATATACGATTCTCATAAGTGTCTAGTAGTTATACGTAAAAAAATTCATTGCGATATATTTGCACAACTAATTTTTATTTATTTTTTTCTTTCAACAGTTTTTACCGTCTCAAGAATGGATTTTTTCGAAGAATGGCTGAAACACCCGAAGGAAACGCGGAATGAGGAGCTCTTTCGGTTTATATCTTTGAGATATAATTTTGATGGTGTTACGGAGCAGTCTCTGCGAGATATTAAAGTACTAATCTCAAGATATTCAACGAAATTTGCTGAAAAGTGGAGCAGCTGTGGAAGAAATCGAGAGCGATTCCTACAAAAGTATTCGACGTGGCTGGAGGGTCTTGACATATCTTTCGATGTGTCCGTTTATTTATCTCTGCCAACTACATCTGGAGAACCGGGACCCGGAAGACCTACTAAAGATTTTGAACATTCTAGTCTCAAAACGAAGAGACGACGTGTAGACGATCTATTACAGTCCAGAAGTGCTAGTGAATTAATTTACGCCGCTGAAGTGTCAGCTCGAATCTCGGGTCAGAGAAGTGTAGCACGTCAAATTAAAGATGTGACTAGTGATCCTTCAATAACCAAGACCACGAGTGAAGAAAGTGCCCCCAGGAGTTTAACAAGTGAGGAAGCTTTAGCGTACTACGTTGATAGTAAATCAAGTAGCCATAGCTATAAGCAGACTCGGAAGTGGAGTATTAAAGCTGGACATAAGGTGTTTCCGTCAATGTACAGTGTTAGAAAGGCTAAAATAGCCTGCTACCCGTCAGGTGAACAAATTACAGTCAATGAAACGCATGCTGAAATCAAAGTTCAGGCAATTCTTGATAAGACTGCCGAACGTTTAGTTTCAGCACAACAAGAAGTTGTTCATAGTCTGTTACCTTGCACGTCATTCACATTAATCAGTAAATGGGGTTGTGATGGAAGTTCCGGTCATAGTATGTACAAACAAAAATTCACTAATTGTGACGATAGTGACGAGTTTTTATTTGTATTTTCTTTCGTTCCTCTTCAATTGAAAGATGAAAGTGGTAATATTGTGTGGCAGAATCCTCGGCCCTGTTCTACAATGTATTGTCGGCCAATAAAGTTTATCTTTTCTAAGGAAACGAAAGATTTTACGATTTCGGAAACCAATAAGGTTTTAGAAGAGATAAACGCTTTATTGCCGACAACCTGCAAGGTGATGGAGACCGAAGTATCTGTCACACATGTTATGCTTTTAACAATGATTGACGGAAAAGTTTGCAATGCTCTGACCGAAACTTCTTCCTCACAAAAATGTTTTATTTGTGGGGCAACTCCAACAATGATGAATGATCTGTCAAAAGAGTTTGCTGCGGACAAAGATAATCTTGGTTTTGGTTTGTCTACGTTGCACGCTTGGATAAGGTGCTTTGAATGCTTGCTTCACATTAGCTATCGACTAAATATAAAAAAATGGCAGTTAAGAACAGCCGAAGACAAAGCTAGTGTGAAACAACGTTCAGATGACATTAAAAAACGATTTAAAAGCGAAATGGGCTTGATTGTAGACAAACCAAAACCAGGGTTCGGTAACACTAATGACGGGAACACCGCGCGAAGATTTTTTGGAAATCCCGAGGCTAGTGCCGATATTACAGGGTTAGATGTTTCACTAATACAAAAATTTGGCATACTACTTCGCACTTTATCATCGGGATATGATATAAATATTGAAAAATTCGTTAACTTAGCTCAAGAAACTAGACAACTTTATGTAAATCTCTATTCATGGTATTACATGCCCGCTACTGTCCACAAAATACTTTTGCACAGTGGCGAAGTAATTAGATCGTCCCTTCTACCTATAGGCCAGCTTTCCGAGGAAGCACAGGAAGCTCGGAATAAGGACTGCAGAAGATTTCGTGAGCACAACACACGAAAGCGATCACGGGAGGCTACGAATAGAGATTTACTTAATATGTTATTGATAACATCTGACCCTGTAATAAACGGTTTACGAGAAGTTCCTCGGAAGAAAATAGGTACGCTTCCAACTGAAGTATTAGATTTAATTGTCCCACCTAGCTGTAAGGAACAAAATGTTAATATGATTTCTACTTTTCATAGTTCTGCCCCTCACGATCATGACTATTCAATGGATGATTCATCTGATGATAGTGATGATAATGAGTAATAGATTTAGTTCTTAGATATTTTATGCATCTGTTATTAGATTTTATAGCGACGTCGAGGGATAAATCACTTTATAAAATGTTCAAAAAATATATTATACACATATGCCCGATAAATGTTTTTTTTTTCATGATACCAGCTCAAATGACAAACTGCCTTGAAAAAAGTACCAAAAACCTTATATCTTTGCTTATTAACCGCATCTAGACATAAAAATCAAATAAAATAATTTTGTCTAGCTAGCTTGTTCTAGACGAACCATAGTGCTGCGCATAGGTACATTATACTTACATGTTTTCACGTTCATATCTAAATGTTACAGCTACACTTCCATCAACCTACTGAAACCTGCAGAAGCTAAAGCGGACACCTCTTCGTTAGTTTACATATCGCGGCAAATAAGAGGTAAGATAACATAAATTCACGCCTTTTATACCCGAAGGGGTAAGCAGAGGTGTATTAGGTATACGCCCAAACTTCGCCAGTTATGTTTAGGTCCTAACGTAATAGGGGGCAAGCCTATTGCCATCTACCGGGCACATCATTAAGCGAGCGATAACTAATTAATAATGCACACATAACTTCGAAAAGTCAGAAGTGTGTGCCCGGGGTAACTGGGGATCGAACCCGAGACCATCGTCTCGGCAGTCCGTTACGTACACCACTGGGCTATCGCAATAAGAGGTATTTTACCATTATTTTCAATCAATTAAAAGACATGACTGCACGGTTGGCGTAGTAGTTTAAGCGGCCGCCTTACTGACCAGCGTCAGTATTGTTGTCCGCCGAGTATTGTGGATTCGATTCCCACACGGGATAACACTTTTTGTGATTCATAAATTGTTCTTTTGAGTCTGAGTGTGCTTTGTGTTTATGTTGATTTAATGTTTGTAAAGTCCCCTGCGACGCACGCTTTCTTGCTAGTGCGAAAATAAAGGAAAAACGAACACTACTGAAACTTAAGGTTTTTAAGATAGGAATTCCCTAAGGTTTGACATAGAGACCCATGTTGAGCCGCCCTCATTTGGATGCGGTAGGCCGTTTCCCGCGATCTTAGAACCAGGTCGCTGGTCTACCTTACCGTTGGAGTATTAATGATTCCTCCTTCTTGTAGAGCACCTATAACATCCAACCAACGGACACACAGTACAGCCACACTCCAAACAACAACGACACAAATAACTGAACCACACGAAATGTTGTCCGGATGACTACGGGGCAGTATCAAGGATTGCTAGTGCGAGAGTTATTAGACGAGCATGACTATTTAGTGACAGAAAAAGAAATTAAAGAAAGAAAGATTTTTCGACTATTTTTAATCGGGTAGCCTTAAAACTATCTACAATAACCTGCAAAAATAACATATACTTAAGACTGGATTATTAAATTACACTAAAGCACATAACAAATTATCCTGCTCATTATAGTGCTTGGCCATAGTAGCGCGGGCAGCCCGCGCGCGTCTTCATGTGTCCGTAGTGGCGCGTTTGCGGGTGCGGTGTACAGTGTTTGTCAAATTTAGGATCGCGGCTAGATTAATATGAATTTTCAGTTAGATGACGTTAACACTCACCATAGCAACACTGTGTCAATAATTGTTCACCAAATTCGCAACTAACTGATAACAAGGCTGTAGCCGTGCGGATAATACAACCGTCTCACGGTCTGAGGGCGTGGGTTCAAATCACATTCTTAACTATTATAATAAATTTGGTTTTTATGATATTAGGAAAATCTTTATAAATATTTGGCAAATATTAAAAATAAAAATAATATTTTGAATAAAAATTGGAAAATTCTAGTAACTTCAGGAACGACTGGAAGGGTTAAAAAGAGATGTGGTAATGTAAATAAAGAAAACAAATTAGAATTTATATAGATACTTTGCATTTTTAAGTTCAACATTATATAATACTAGCTTTTGCCCGCGGCTTCGCGCGCGTTGAAGTCGGGGTAACATTAATTTACTTGCAGTCTCAAGTTGTGTGAGACTCCTGATTAGTCTAAAGAGTTCAGAAACTCTATAGAGTAGGTACAAAGTAATTCGGTCAGTATCCATGACATTATCTATCATTATATATACCGAATATATATCTATAAACACTTTCGCATTTACAATATTAGTAGAGTATTTCTGAAGATTGACTGATATGTAAGTAACCTATCTTTAGGATTCCCTAGCCAAAGGCTAAGAGGCTTAAAACTGAACCCCTGATAGATTCGCCATGTCTGTCTATGTATCCGTTTCTATGTCACAGTCACTTTATGCCGAAACTATTAAGACTACAAATTTCAAAATTGGTAAGTAGATGTATACTGTGAACCGCTTTATGATTTATATACAAAAAAAAATATCTGACCTATACTAGCGGGGTGCCTATGGAGATTTTTAAATTTAAACTTTGCTTCCCAAAACCCTCTAATGTATTATGTAATTGATTAACATTATAAAGTTTAATTCAAAGCAATTTACATTTCAATTGGTATCTTTAACAAGTGTATTTTAACAGAAATAGTTTGACTGCTCGCATAATGTAAATTTAAGTGTAATTTTTGCATGCCGATTGAGAGGTGAAACATGCTGTACTAAATGACTGAACTATAACTGTACTATCTGTATCTACCATGTTTCTAGCAAATAGGTAAATAATTATTCTATTCTATTCTATTGGTGCTCAATATCAATAAACAATATCGATACACAAACACTACAGAAACCAAAGTTATTTTTGCTGGCCAAAAATTGATAGTGTTATTTGGCTGGGGGCTACGTTATGCTAAATGTTAAGTGAATCCCTCTACTACGTTAACCTTGATGAGCGAGTTCGACTCGCACTTGATTTCATACATACATACATAACGTCACGCCTTTTAACCCCGAAGGGGTAGGCAGAGGTGTATTTCTACACCCACTTTTCGCCAGATATACTTTAGTCCCACGTAATAAGGGGCGAGCCTATTGCCGTACCGGGCACACTTCCAGACTCCGTGCTGCTACTGAGAGTTTCGTGAGAGAAAAACCCAATAACACTGCCCGACCCAGGAATCGAACCCGGGACCTCCCGATCCCACTTGCACATTTATACCGCGAGACCAACGAGGCAGTCACTTGATTTCATAATTACTCATAATATTATTGCTCATAAAAGTTTGAGATCCGCACGCTCCGCATTGTTTCCCGCTTGCCGCCCGCACATTCACTACGGACACTTGTATGAAAGTCCTATGGTTTGAGTTGCCCGCGTGCTCCCCGCGCTGCACCGCTCGCCGCCCCGCTCGCCCACTACGGACACTTCTATAGAGCTCCATAATTATGTTTCAGTTTCCCGCGTCGCGCCCGCACCCGCGCCCGCCTTTCACTGTGGCCGAGCACTATACAGTGATTTGTCCTTGTTGGGAAACGAACCCACGACCTCAGGCTTGGCAAACCTGAAACCTTGGTCTAGTACCAACAGACTAGTTGATGCCTAGTTGCCACATCTCTTTCGCCGCTTCCTCTGCCACATATAAATAGGCACGCTATTTACCTATTGTCAAGTAACCGGGTAACATTCCATAATGTACTTACTCAAATAGAATGCTCGGTGCTCTACTGACCGTTTACGTGTGTAAAGGATTCAATAAACTAGACATTTATGGTATGAAGAAATGTCCATTTGGGAACCACTATCTGTCTGTCTGTAGGTAGATATAAAATCGTTGCGTTACTGACTGACAGATAACGAACAGTCGAAAGTATAGGGCGCAAGAAGTTGAAATTTAGCATGTAGGTATGTTTATTTCATTTTTGAAAGAGTGCATTAAGAAGCGCTTTCTCAAAATTCATACGGAATTAGGTATAATAGGCCAAATAAATAAAATGTGCGGGCGTAGCTGCAAGCATCCTCTCGTTTTTAATAAGATATGAAAAACTGTAACAGAGCATCTTTTCAGTATTTTTAATGCTTAACTGTCCCAGGTGAGAAATCCGGTGTCTAAGTAACACACGACTTTTCTAGCAGCCTCAAAACCTACCAAACCTACCTTACAAAGGTGTATAATGTGTAGATCAAAAGTAAAAGTACCTCTACATAATATTGTCACAGTGTCTTTGAAGAGAAAATTAATATTTTTATTACTTTTATTGAATATTCATAATGAGGAAGCCATCTTGAAGCTAAACTCTATCTGCTGTTTCACATTTTATCACAAATCAGAAAAGAATTTTAAACTCTAGATTTGTAGAACAAAAAATAACACTGACAATAAGAACCGACAAAACGGTTACCAAGCTACGAGCGAAACCTTGACACGAGCCTTTAACCATTCTAAACAAAAATCATACAATAATAAACAACCACAATGAATATAAAAACGAATTAACATTCATGATTTGAAACGATAAACGGTATTATTCTGTAAAAATCCGTTCGACCCTAAATCACGCGACACTCGGTCCGTAAAAGACACAGAATCGTCGATTTTAAAACATATTTAACGTTCAGTTTTATATTATACAACCGGCGTTTGTATAAATAATGAATTCTGTCACGCGAATAGTGTCATCGTGAATGCATAAAAATGAAAATGATGGTGATAGCCTAGTGGTAAGTTGTTCACTTTTTAACTGGTTAGCTTTTGGCGAATAGGTATGATATTATTTGACATCATGTTGTAAACTCGACTAACATGTAGGTATCTATTGTTATTTCTTGAATGAAGTTGTGAAGCATATGGGTACGATGTATGTACGACCACAGATGGTCTGTGGGTAAAACGTTATTTGGTCTTGTGCAACTCTTAGGGAGTTCTTGTTATTCTGGACAAAGTTTTTTGCGACATTGCCGAAATCGCAAAAAAATCGACGACGATTCTCGTATTTTATCAGACGCAGAAACTGTATTTTAGACAAACAGTGATTTGATCATCACGAGAATTGTACCTTATGTACAAACTAGAGGACGCCAGCAGCGACGCCTACACATATTTTTAAATGTATCTGTTTTGACCGATCCCGTGGGTATTTCGGGAAATCCCTTCTTAGTGCACCCCTACGGTCCCCAAGGAACATACATGCCAAATTTCAGCTTCATGCGCCCAATAGTTTTGGCTGTAGCTTGTCTGTCAGTCAGTCAGTAACGCAAGGATTTTAGATATTAAGATGTATGATACAGCTGACTATTTCGCTATTTCGGCATTCCTATTCATGTGGCAAACATAATGAGTTCCAAGGAAAAAAAATATGGTCAGATGTGATAACTATGTGGGTGTTTCTATGTATGTATTTACAAAAAAAAGTATGTATGTGTATCCATTATCTAGTACCCATAGTAAAAGCTCTGCTTAGTTTGGGACTAGATGGTGTTGTGTGAATGTGATAGAATATTATATATTATATAACTAGCACTCTATTTACAACATAGTCTGAAAACCATTCTTCTTAAAAACATCTCACTTGAGTGAATCTTGTAAAATGTGAATGATCTACGAAGAATAAAAAAAATCTAAGATTATGCAGTTACGAATAGTTTGTTATAATATAGAATAGCGAGCAGAGGCTCGCTTTTTCACATTAGCGAACTATTCGTATAGCAAACTTACGGCCTGTTTCACCGCTACCTAATAAGTTCTAGTTAAATTAATTTGTCTGTCAAATCATACAAATTGTATCCCAATTTGCAATTTGTCTGCAAGATAAGGCCTATCCAAATGTGGCGAAACCGGACCTTAATGTTTTTTTAGTAAAACATGCTCGCCCCTGTTAAAGAAATCGACCAATTTTTG
This sequence comes from Euclidia mi, assembly GCA_944739405.2. Classification (NCBI taxonomy): domain Eukaryota; kingdom Metazoa; phylum Arthropoda; class Insecta; order Lepidoptera; family Erebidae; genus Euclidia; species Euclidia mi. The sequence continues at coordinate 43,500,073 of OX123201.2, forward strand.
ACAATAGACTGAAATGCATGCTTGGCAAATTCTCTTGGCTTACTTCAACAGTTTTTTGTGCACGTACCAATATTTCACGAATTAGCAGAGACGAGATGACCAATACCAGTGCCTTATTAAGTTATACTATTTCAAATAGGTATTTTCACATAACCTCTTAGAGCACGATAAGCCGTCGGTCCCGGTTGTCATGAAGATCTTTGACAGTCGTTATAGGATGCCAGTACCTCTAAATAAACTGACACTAGTCTAAAACTCTAAACCATGGAATATCTTAATCCCTTTGGGTTGCAGAGGTCAGACAGGCAGTCACTCTGTGGAAAAGCTTATATTCAGCCAAATTCGGTTAGACTAATGGCAATAGGCTAGGATATTTTATTTTTGAATGCACACATAACTTCGAAAAGTAAGAGGTGTGTGTGCCCGGGGCACCTGGCGATCGAACCCGAGACCATCGTCTCGACAGTATATTACGAAAACCACTGAGTCGCATCGCATCTTAACACCACTGAAATATCGCGTTAAGTGCCTATTAAATTCTTAATTATCGCTGGCTGAACGGTGCAGGAAATCATAATGAGGAAACCTGTATGTCTAAAAGTGCTTCATATTGTAGTCAAAAAATCTGCTGCGCCAGGCTCGTGACCATAGCTGATGTTGGATACGATGGCAATGTTATATTTAAATTTAATTCCGGCGTAGACACCTTGAGAGCCAAATAACGGGCGTACGACGTTAAGAGCCATATTTGTTTTCGACATCATGCCAAGTCATACTAAGCAAAAATAATACAAGTAGCTCGAAAACAATTTTTTTGAGTAGAAATATTTCTTAAACCGCAATTAAAAAAGCGCGCGTGCTATACTTAAAATACCTAGTTATCCATGGGTGCATAGGACATCTATAAAACAAACTGGCAGGGTAATAACCACTGTCTCACAATAAAAAATACTTTAACTTTGACTTTGAGGGTAAGTACATCGCCTTTGTACCTAATTAGAAAAACAATATGGTGACTTTGACCCTCAATATCTCCTGAACCAGTAATTTCCCAGGTATGGTGCCGAAGTAAAAAATGTGTTTAATGATTGGTACAATATGGGAGTTTTCGTTAAGGATCTTTTAACAGCCTACATTCTATATTTTCGTACATCATATCCGTGTTTACCGCGTAACCCTATTTACTTACACCCACCAAACAATAAACTACAGCTACATCTCCAAATAGTCAGAGTTATACCATATACGATAGTGATCGAACCGCAAAGATTAAGGTTTACAACTATCGATAAATTGTAAAGGGAGCCGAAGTAAATTTATAACGGAAGCTACGTAAAATACTATCGAACCTTACCATCGGTTCGTAATCGGAGGATTTTTATTTTTATTCAACGGTTCACAAAGTAAATGACTGTTTAAATATTCAAAATTTGCCTACCCCTTTTATTGTCACGGCACGGAGTGACTTCCGTGAGCGATAAAACTATGCGCACTCTATACGATCGATGAAGGTGCGCGCTTTTAAAAGAACAGTGAAAACCTTGAAAGAAAATAGATATGGGTAACAATAAATTATTTTAGTATACATACCTACGGAGGAATAGCTGTTATTCAATGTCAAACTCATTAACTCATATATTCACTAAGGCACTGAAGCGTACTTATGAACGAAAAATTTACACATTAATCTTTATTAATATTATAAAGCTGAAGAGTTTGTTTGTTTGCTTGGCTGAACCCGCTAATCTCAAAAACGACTGGTGTGATTTGGCAAATTATTTGTGTTAGGTAGATAGCCCATTTTTTGGGGAAAGCTATAGGCCATATACCATCACGCATCACCGCGAGCTTAGGTATCTATAGTTGGTGCCACGAGAAGATAGACTTTTTGTAAACAAACATTCAGGGCTTCACAACTTTTTTTCAAACAGTTGCGTTTTAGATTTTATGCTTTTGAACAGTCTTTTGTTTTTTAATGCCTAATTATGCCACTATGTTTTTAAATTTATATTGTTAAATTTTACTGAAATAAAAATATTTGATTTTGTCGAATGTTCATAAATTTGCCGATTTTTTTTTTGTTTTACACGTAATAATCTGTAAATTAATAAAAAATAGAGTACCATGTTTGTTAATTATAGAGTACATATATGTTACTTTATTATTGACACGATTTTTTAAAAATCAATATTAAATTATTGACCAACAATGAATAATATAACAGATAACTAGCTAATACATTGCATAAACATTTCTAGGCATAAAGATTTTACGTTGTCTGTGAATGAAATTATCAGAATGAACTTAAACAAAAACCATTTAACGTTACGGTAGTCTGAAAACGCAATTTATTTTTTTAGGTACAAATAATTTTCTGCCATCTGATATTCTGCACGCGCTTTTTCGAGATGCCGGCAGCGGGAAGAGCGTTGCGATCCTATAAACTTGCATTTAACTTTACACCAACCCCTTCTTGATAACTAAAAATTTAATTTTGTCCTCTGATAAAAATATGTTAAGCCCAAGAATGTATCATTTCAATGAACTAACGCCAAATGTTGACACTCTAGGTGTCAGTACCTCAAAACATTAAAAGATCCTGTTGACAGCGCATAATATCGATAAAACCCCGATCCATTGACATTTTAGTTTCCAATGACACGTATCTATGTACCGTTGCGCTCATTGGATTTGAAATTATTTCTTTTTGACAGAACTATCGCTAAGTCACTTAGTAAAAATTCTTTGTTTACAAAAAGTCTATGTTCTCGTGGTACGGACTCTAGTTACTTAATAATTGTACTTACACATAGTGCCACGATCACAATACAAGGTCATAGAATTTTGAGCAAGAACGGACAGCTAATTTCTTTAATCGTCGTACATTAACTGACAAAAGCAAATCATTCTCGTGACGATTTTTACTGGGTAGGTTAAACTTTTTTCGGCCATTGCACATGCTGTATCGATGCATGTGCAATGGCAGAATATGCTCCTACATGCTCCTTCAACTACGCTTCAAACTTAACTTTGAGAAAACTAGCCATTGGTTTTCCAACGCGACACAAACAAGGAAATCATCACCGTCCTAGTGCTATCCCGATTTAAGATTGACGCCTTGGAACCCGGAGTGTGCAGTCCCGGACTGAGCAGGCCGATTCAGAGTCATCCGATAAATAACACTCTCTAGTCGCCTCATCATCCTCCTAGCGTTATCCCAGTTTCAACTTGGGGTCCACTTACTATTCCAACTGGATTTAGCTGAATATTAGCTTTTCCATAGAGCGACTACTTGTCTGACCTCCGCAACCCGAAGGGATAGCGACATTCCATGGTTTAGACTAGTGGCAGTGTATTTCAGACGGTACTGACGCCCTATAACGATTGTCAAAGATCTTCATGACAACCGGGACCGACGGCTTAACGTGCTCTGCGAAGCACGAGGCAAGCGATAATTAACAATTCAATACGCACATAATTCCGAAAAGTCATTGGTGCGCGCCGTGGATTCGAACTCGATACCCTCTGCATGGCAGTCTGTTTGTATCTCCACTAGGTTATCGCTGTCCTCTCTAGTCGCCTATGCGTCTTTTTTCTATTTTCTCGTTTCTCCATACACATTTTAGATCCCACGTAATAGGGCAGTAGCCTATTGCCGTTACCGGGTACATTGCTAGAATCCATGCTGCTACTGAGAATTCGGAAAAACTCAGTAACAATTTAGCCAGTTCCGGCAATTAAACCCGAGACCGTCCCGATCAGCAGACGCATAAGCTATACACTGGACCACGGAGGCCTATGACAGTTAATAATTTAAAAAATACTGTATATCATAAGGGTTGCAATTAAGTTTGTAAGACCTTTATATACATTATGAAGTGCAATAAAATGGATATTGAGATTGAACTTAATAATATCGAATGCATAAAATTTATGGAGGGTAAGATGATTCTGGTAAGAAATGAGATAAATACTTCAAAACATAAGTTCACAGCTGTTCATATTAGACTGCACGGTTGGCGTAGTGGTTAAAGCGGCCGCGTCGCCGCTTGACACTGCGTGCTGTGTTGTGGGTTCGATCCCCACACGAGACAGCCCTTTGTGTGATTCATAAATTGTTGTTTCGAGTCTGGGTGTGCATTGTGTCCGTTAGTTGTATGTTTGTAAACTCCCGCGCCACACAGGATTTAGTCCTAATTTTATAAAAAATAGTCCTAGTTTTATAAAAAATAAACAAACAAAATATAAAAATATATTAACTGGAATTAAAATAAAATAAAACAAAATTTTAAAAAGGTATATATATTGATACAATACTTAAATATTCGAAATAGGAAAGATAAAGATGGCAATTTGAGTACAAGGTAGTTAGTCTAATAAAATAACTGTATCTAATTGAACAATACAAGAAATATTTATAAAAAAAAATAAAGCATAGAAGAAGAAATAGAGAGAAACTTTCTTTCTCTCAACGGTGCTTGCTTAACGGTGAAGGCAAACATCGTGAGGAAACCTGTATGTCTGAGAGTTCTCCATAATGTTCTCGAAAGACATGTGAAGTCTGCCAACCCGCACTTGGCCAGCGTGGTGGACTATGGCCTTACCCTTCTCATATTAAGAAGAGGCCCGTGCCCAGCAGTGGGCAGTTTATATACAAGGCTGATGATGATGATGAGTAGCCAAATCTATAGATAGATAGACTATTGTAGACGGGCGTTTAATAGTTGTGTGTGCAATATGCGCACTATAATCTTGCGATCGGTTCATAAGTATATTTATTGTCGGGACATGATATGGCTCGGGTTGGAAAAACTCCGTGTTTCGACATACACTATTAGCATACGGCCAACACCGACAACACTGTAATGGGATGTTACAGACTCGCTGTTTACATTACTACCAATGTTTTGCGGCGTTTCTTTCACTTTTTAAACAACCATTTAAATGACCTTAATAGAACGACGGACTACTAAGTATTTCCTTCTTGTTTTTAGCCGACTACAAATGAGGTGCTCAATGCGGTTGACATGTCTAATCTAGTACCTTTAAACGAACATTTCAATAGGTATACCTTTATCATCTGAATTTCAGAAACGGCTCTCTCGGAAATTAAGTATGCAGGGAGATTTTGAGGCAATATCTCGATCTAAGTGGATTCAGTTTTAGAAAACACAAATTACAAAAAAAAATGCCAAGCAAAGCGGTTATCCAGGTACATATTTTATTCATACTGATTATCCATTATAAGCTGTTGGATGCGGGCGGCTCAAGAGCGGTCTGTAAGGAGAACTTTGGAGGAGGCCTATATCGAACAGTGGGCGACTCTAGGCAGAGATGATCATGATACCGATTACACCAAGGTTTGTGAAGCGATTTCTGACGGAATGTTTTCTGTGAAGGTTCATATTAATTGCCACAGTTCAGGCTCTGGTTAAATTGGGATTATCATCTGTAGCATATAAGCGACACTGAGCTCATTTATTTGGCCATAATGTTCAGAGGACACACAGTTATTAACATTACTGCTGAGCGATACTAAAACATAATTTTGGCAGCTACTTCAGCTGACTTAGAAGAAGAGCCCTTTTTATAACTATTAGATAAAAAGTTTACACCTAAATTCCCAGTCCCAGAAAGAAGTTAGAGTGTTATCGAAACCAATGTGCCGGCCACTAAATAAAGTATTCCAATAAGCGTTAATTGCCAAGATACGAACTATATTACTACGGTAAATTTAACTTCACCTACCAGTCACAAATATAGCTCAAGTGTGTACATGTATTGTAACACATGTAGGTTACGTAGCTCGTGTAATTGGCACTCCAAAAGCGTGTTCACTTGATCGCATAGCTGCAGTATCAATCAATACCCGTATCCCGAGCTAGCGATCACCCCAAGTATCGCACGCCGAGCACCCGGAAACATTGGTACCGCGGGGACTGATCATCGACTCCACCGCGTATTTTCTATGCAAATGAACCGGCGAAGAGCGACGTCGCGGCAATAACCGGCCGGCGGCGCCGTAAATAAAGTTTACGACGCGACGACATCGGCGGCAACCCTTGCGGGGAATTAACGCGACGCGGGCGGTCACCGATGCTGCGCCGATAAACCCCGACCTGCATGCGTGCCACCCATCACACGACCCTCACATACGTCATAAATAACCAAAATTATAATGTTCAACTCCAAGATTTTTTGTTTTCATACCGATGGTTCGGTTCCCACCGGCCCTCGACGCAAACGATACAAATTAGGCTAATTGACATTAAGATGGAGAGTAACCAACTGCAGACGCCGATTTATGTACGCGCCTGCCGAGAGGTGTGCCGGAATAGAACGAGCCCTGCCAACGTTTGCGCGACACATTAAGATCGAGATTAAGTAAAAATATACTTGCCATATTGAGCATGGATACCACGACGGGATTACGGGCCAAGTGCGCTCAGAGATGCTCTCATGATTTCACAAAAGATTTTTCATTCTTTGGTAGTAAATGCGTATTGAAATACGTTTTACAAACTATATATCCATAGAGAAAATTTGTGCTAAAAACATTGTAGAAATTAATGTGTGTAATATATTTTCGAAGCGGCGGATTTAGTTGATCTCTAAACGTAACGTGACAAAGGTTCAGAGCCAGCGCGGCGTAGATTCCAAATTCTAATTCAATTTAGCGAAAGGGTTGCCAGCTACGCGGAACGAAAAAACGCGGGGAAAAAGCAAAGGGAGAAAGGGGTGAGGGGGAGAGGAAATTCAAAGACATGTCTAGGGGCGGCGTCGTGTCACGTCGCGCGGTTTGCGGGACGCTGAGGTAATTGATGCGTTCTGGATTAAGATGGCTTTTTAGGTGTCGTCGAGTGAATGCGATAGGGGTGTAGGGGTGGAGGAATGTACCGCGGATATCGACGATACTGTAAACAACGGCGTGATTGATGAATAACCAACTGATTTTTAGTTAAAATTCACTCTCAAATGTATTCAGATGACATCATCGCATTGTAAACGAGTAATTTCAAATGAAAAATTCTCAAATCGAAAAACAGCCAAGCATTTTGTAGAATGACGTCAAAATAGAATTATTGTGTACTGTGGCAAACTTACTCTTTAGGGATAAGTATAATTTCATTAGATTTAGTTTTAAAAAGTATAAAGGCATACTTAACTCATTGCGTTGTCACAGTGCAGCAGGTAGCCGAATTCAGGGAGCTGTCAAAACTTTTCCTTAGCCTTCCGTGTTCCGTTTTGCAGACGGAAATCACAATTGAGCCGTCAAAAACGCTGACACGAAGAAAATTGGGCGCGAAATTTTCGTGACCAAAAATGGTGGCGGTTGTCTCCCGCCAAAACCATATGCCCCGCGGTCGGGCGTTTCTCACCAAACGTCTGCAGTCTTTTAAAATGTCAACCGGATTGTTACAAACTTTAATCACGGTTATTCGATGTCGTTGTAATAAAAATTATTGATTGGGGTCGCGAAAGCCTTGTTTAACTTTAGTCATGAATTGATATTACTTCGTTTACCACAGTGCGTTCTCCGACGTTGCGTTGGTTTAACATTAAAGGGACTTTATCCTTGCGAATGGATCAATGGAATGCTACATATTAAAAATAACTGTTCCCTCTAATAAGTAGGCGCATTTTGCGTATGTCAAAACGTTTGGTCCGAAGATATATTTCAAACCTAGATTACCAAGTTACACTTGTGATGTGTGTAGTTTTTCGGTTGTAGACGTATTTTAAACATACATAATTTAAGTTAATAAGGCTTAAGAAGATAGATCGATTTAAAACTACACATAAAAAAGCTTTGTGGATAATTATGCAGTTAAAGTAACATTGTGACAAGCACGTGAATTAAAAAAAAAATATCCTTGGATTTGAAACTTAGTGGCGGAAAAGTTGGCAAGCGAGTTAACATCTAACGGTGCTATATTTCTATTGAAGCGAAACGCCCAAGAAAACTAGAATAGAGTTACAAATATTGCAGTATTTAATTTAGCCGTCGACATGCAATGCTTATGAATTATTAAATTAAATGGTGCTTACAACGGTGATGACAATATGTAGATAACATCTTTGTCGTGACACAAAAAAATGTGTTGACATGGCGGGTGCGAAATATTTCAAACCTTTTAATATACCATTGACTATGGAGCATCAATAAATTTATACGAATATGGAGTAAGAAATAAAATTGTCCATAGAAATAAATAAAATGGTTAGCACGACAGTTTTGAAGATAATTAAATGGTTGTAATTATATGGTAAGAAATGCAATTGAACGGTTCTAGTATTTGCACTTGTACGTGTTAGGCCCTTCTCTCACGAAGCTATTCAAATGCTACGCGACTGAGATGCAAACCTTGATCGAATACTGGTATGCTACTCGTTACCGCACACGGTGCTACGCAAACGAGACTATATATTATCATTTGAAGAACAACATTCGTAGGATGAAGACAATTTTATTCTGTATTTACATTACAAGAATAAACGAAAATATAAAAGAAGATTCTGGGTGCATCCGTACATCGAAACAAATATCAATTGTAGGGCATTTGTCGAGGCACGAGTCGTCATTTTTATAGAAAGTCAATAGAGTCATATTATAATTTGAATCTTAATCTGAGAAATTATCTTGCCAACTATCTAATAACCCCACACGCTTCGCTTCCTTGGCAATATAATTATTGTGTATAAATTTAATGTATACCTATAAATTACCTGTTATATATTTTTGTCTAAATTTCAATCCACGCCTTTTATGTAACATCTTTTCTTACGTACTCTAGCAGCTGATAATTATACGAACATGGATAATTTTCTACCTCCTGCACAAAAATAATATTAAAAGCTTGTTCCGCCGCCATTTTGTAATGCGACGCATATACTACTCGGGTAGCGTGCGACCAGCATGACGGTAGCGTGCGACTGACATCAAACGTGTCGTCATAGCGTCTCGTCGTGTGCGAAATTAGCTGAATATGTATGGCGGCTACTCACAAGCGACGCGTAGGATACGGGTAGAAAACACAAATCGTTTGAGAGTCGCTTCGTGAGAGAAGGGCCTTAGTATTAATTTGATATCATAATAGGTTGGTGGACGATGACGTCACTACGATAGCGAGGTGATGCGATGTTCCTGCGGTCAACCCTTGCATGGTCATTTATAAAAATAATCGAGTGAATACAGTAGTCCCATTTGACCTTTCATAAGTTATAAATACGATGAATGCACCATAAGTAGCTGAACATCAAAAAAGTTCTAATGACTCTTTATGATGAGTTATTATTAAATTTGTATTATTTGCCGTGTGGTTGACGGCATAGAATACAAGTGTCACCACCCCCTATCTTCCCGTGGGTGTCGTAAGAGGCGACTAAGGGATAACACGATGCAAATACCATCTTTGCTTAGAGACGGAAAACTCGACATCAAACCCTATACGACTGCCTCGTTGGTCTCGCCGCATAAATGTGCGCGTGGGATCGGGAGGTCCCGGGTTCGATTCCTGGGTCGGGCAGTGTTATTGGGTTTTTCTGTCACGAAATTCTCAGTAGCAGCACGGAGTCTGGAAATGTGCCCGGTACGGCAATAGGCGCGCCCCTTATTACGTGGGACTAAAGTATATCTGGCGAAAAGTGGGTGTAGAAATACACCTCTGCCTACCCCTTCGGGGATAAAAGGCGTGACGATATGTATGTATGTATGTTGTATTATTTATGCATTTATTAAAAAATAATAATAAAGTAGATATTATTAAAGTACCTACCTCTCCTTTACTTTCAATGGGCTGAATTTTAAGTTTACCTAATGAAAGATATATTTTTGATAGAAATATTTCAAATATTACATACATACACACTCACGGCTTTTTCCCGTCGGAGTAGGCAGAGACATCGGAACGCCACTTGCTTCTTCTATCCTTACTGTTACGGCACATCACTATTTCAAGGGGCAACACTGGTGCGCAAGCGCCATCTTAAAGCAAGTCATTCTACAAAATGAGGTCGTTGAGGTTGGAAAATGAGGTCGATGAGGTTGGTCATGTAATTGTCTTTATATTTTTCTGACGTTAATTCGACAAGTTATTTCAAAATTAAGAAAAGTTGTTAGTTCGTAACACTTCTAATCCTTACACGCTTCCTCTACACTCATTTCTCTTTTCATACATGCTCGCCGGTTTCGGGTGCTTGGGATATTAATATTAGATAACCGACGCCACATGGGCGAAGTCACGGGCAGAAGATGTGCAAGTACGTTTGAAATATCTCCACAAACAAAAATATACTTCTTCATTGCTTGTAGCATTAGAACCGTAGCGTTCATAGCGAGACTTGGCTTGTCGTTCGTAACACATCGGCAAAGTTAAGCAACGCTTGCACAGGTCACCAATTGGATGGGTGTCTTTGTGTGGCATATACATCAGAGCGCTACCGTGCTTCGGAGGGCACGTAAAGCTGTCAGCCCCGGTTCTTGTCTCAGAAGAAAAATCGTTAGGCCATGTCGGAGGCCTTCTGGCGGTCTGAAAACTCCGACACCAGAGTTGGCCACACACTCACACGTAGAAGAAGAAGAAGCATTAGAACTGGCCAAAGCCAGTCGGACTCACGCACGAAGGGTTCCGTACCGTTATCTATAAAAACGGCAAGTCATGATTGTTGTATGGAAAATCCCTTAAATGTTTATTTTATTCTCATTTAGTAAGTTATTTAGAAATAAATCAGTGAAAATTTCAACTGTATACCATGATTTATTTGTTTTCACTTGTTATTTTATGGTAATTATTGTTTCTGTTCGCTTTTAATTTCAGTTTTTAGTTTATATTCTTGTGGGTACTTTTTGTTTAGACTTCAATATGAATGGTGTGTATACCTACCTATAATTGGCTCACATATATAAACATAACTTTTAACTAGTTTTAAGAAAAGTTTTATATGTATGCTGTTGTAGTACCTTATTTAAATAAATAAACTTCGTAAAAGTCAGAGGTGTGTGCCCGGGGTACCTCGGGATCGAACCTGAGACCATCGTCTCGGCAGTCGGGTAAGTATACCCACTGGGCCATCGCCGCACGAACGAGATTGTTTTTGAAATTACATCAAAATTGTCTGATTTGACTAGTTGGAAACATCCATACCTATTGCTAAGCAATTTATTGAAGGAGTATGGAAGACGCAACTCATCGAGTTTCATCGTTCCGTGACGAAGTTTTTTAGTGTAACGGCGAATTTCAAAATACATAATCTGTAAAAATGTCAACTGTCTAACTATCACGGTTCATGAGAGACAGCCTGGTGACAGACGGACAGATAGACAGCCACACGGACGACAAGTGGAGTCTTAGTAATAAGGTCCTGTTTTACAATCATGTGATCTATCACATGATTGTAAAACATCTATCTATCCCTCTGTCACCAGGCTCTAGCCTGGTGACAGAGGGATAGATAGACAGAAAGTCTGAAAAACAGAAGGGCAGACGGACTTAGTAATTAGGTTCTTTTTATGCGCATACGGAACCCTAACAACTGCCAAGCAATTTGCTGAAGGAGTATGGATGACGCAACTCATCGAGTTTCGTCATTTCGTGACGAAATATTTTAGTGTAACGGCGAAGTTCGAGTGTGCACAAGTTTTGGTGTAAAACTGCATTACAATGAGTTCCTGCACTCTCTGTGAATAAGCATGCAAGTGAATATTTGTACCTACCTACCTAATTTTTATTTTGATAGAAAATTTACGTTTTCTTTGGATAGTAGAAGATAAGGAAGTGTCTCCGTAGTATAGCGGACAGCCTAAGCGTCTGCTAATCGGGTCCCGGGTTCGGTTCCTGGGTAAGGCAAAAGTGATATGGAGTTTTCCTAAAACTTCAGTACGTTTGACGAGTAATTATCGTAAACGTTTAAAAACAATGTTTTCAAATGCAAGCAAGAGCGCCTTGGGTTCGAATCCACGGCACGCACCAATGACTGTATGAAGATGAAGAGCGTATTAAATGATTATAATTAAGAATTATTTTTTTAATTTCGCTTGCGGTTCACCGGGCCCGCACTAGATACTACCTAGTAGTAGGTAAATACACCTACTACAAGATTAGCTGCAGCCCTGTTATTATAATTATAATACAGGACTGATGACAACGCGAAAAAAGTTGTCAGTAAAATGTAGAATGTTCAGTTACGCCTCTCTGCGTACAAAGTCGATCGCATGCAACAAATGCATTCAGTATTGGCGAAGCGCAATTTTCGTGTTAGGCTGTTGGCGATAGTCGTGCGACAGTTGTTGTATGATTTATGTGCGCTGAGCCTACAAGCGGGGCTTCGGGGGCTCCGGGACACGCGAACACTTGTGATCAATCGTCGCTTTACCAAAATATTCGGTGTACTCCATTCCTTCGGTACGAAGATTGACTAACGCCTGCTTGCAATATTCTAGGTACAAGAGCTGAAGAAATAACGCCTTAGGTGCTTCATACAAATAGGTAGTTACATAATTACATATCTTCACGCCTTTTTATCCCTGAATGGATAGACAGAGGTGTATTACACAGCAACACTTCGCCAGTTATTTTTCGATCCCAAAGTAATAGGGGGCGAGCCTATTGCTATCTACCGGGTACATTATTAAGCGAGCGATAATTAACACTTTTAATACACACATAACTTCGATAAGTCAGAGGTGAGTGCCCGGGGTACCTGGGGATCGAACCCAAGACCATAGTCTCGGCAGTCCGTTACGTACACAACTGGGCTATATATTATTCTACAAGAGCTAAAGAAATACGCCTAGGGAGCTTCATACAAATAATAGAAGCCAAAAATGTGATTTATGAAATTTCTGCAGAGAGTATCTGGTTCGCGGTTGTATCCAAGGTAACTTTGGAGTCAGGGCCCATAAGATTTGACAGAAAATTTGCTCTTCCAAAAAGCGAGTGACGTCTGACCTTCACAATCCAAATAGATTGACATTTCATGACTCATACCAGTGTCAGTACATAGGATACTGACTCTCCATAACCGAAGAGCTCAGATATTTACATAGAGGCGCATTTCCTGTGAGCGCTCTGAAGAAAAGCTTTCTGTGAACCAAATTGTCGCCTGGCGGCGTGGCAGTCGCGCTGTGACAGTTGTCTCTACTACGAGAGCAAGAGAGAAAAACGTCCCTTATGTGTATCTTAACTACGAGAGCAAGAGAGACGGAGAACGACGCCAGCGCCGCCAACGGCGCCAACTACGAACTAAACTGGAGACAGTCTCCACTTGGAATCAACACACGAAATCCTTACGAACTGCGCTTCTATGTAAATCTATATTCATTGCCATAACCAAGGTCAAAGATCTTCATGACAGTCGGGAACACGGCTTGACGTGCTCCCTTAGTTCACACTAGAGCTGGTAGTGCTCTAAGCCTGATTAGTCTTGCCGTTCGTAAAATACCTATTTGATTCTGAAGATTTGAGAATTTCTCCTGGATGGTGACCATTTGCATCAGTGCTTACAAAAGGGGTATTCCGTGTTTTGAAGGGCATATAAGCCGTTGGTCCCGTTTCTTGTCACACCGGATGCCTTAGGGCGATCAATGAACTCTACTACTACACGAAAAGAAAGTAATACGTATGAGCATAAAATGCTATGCAGCAATGATGTATTACTAGTCTCTGTATAATAAAAATGTTGAAGAGTGACATTTTTGTCAAATGCATCTTTACTAATAGCTATGGATTTACATAGAAGCGCAGTTCTTAAGGATTTCGTGTGCCGATTCCAAGTGGAGACTGTCTCCAGTTTAGTTCGAAGTTGGCGCCGTTGCCGGCGCTGGCTTCATTCTCCGTCTCTCTCGCTCTCGTAGTTAAGATAACCTGGAGGAGAGAGAGACAGCTGCCGCAGCGTAACTGGCACGCCGCCGAGCGGCAATTTGAGTCGCAGAAAGTTTTTCTTCAAAGCGCCCATATGAAATGCGCCGCTGTGTAAATATCTGAGCTCTTTGCTAATAGTATAAAACTGAAGAATTTGTTTGTTTGGACGAACGCGCCCATCTCAGGAACTACTGCTTAGATTTGAATAATTATTTTAGTGTCGGATAAACCATTTATCGGAGAAGGCTTCACAACGCCACGGGTGCCAAGTAGTACCAAGTCTTAAATAACGCGTTTGTAACCACGGCCTCATCTAGTGAGTAATATTTCCACTTAAAATATTGAAGGGTCATAAAGACGGCTTCTTATTTGCATTAGTTGGTTTGGCGGTATGACTTATTCGTCAAATGCATGCTTTAATTCACCGATTTGTATGCTTTATGTACTCTCGAAGACATTAAATTGTATAAATTCATTTAGTCATTTCCGTGCTGTGTGACTAATGCAATGTAACGTTATCAACATGACGTACAAAGCGGCCACCATTATCACTTAAATTATAAATAAAATTGGAGTGTCTATTTGTAATAATAAATATCCGCTTTTTACTAAAAGCATATGGATGTATACACGGTACAAATACCGAAATTACATTTTTTACAATTTTTGTGTCTGTCTGTTTGTTCTCGCTAATCTCTGGAACGGCTGGACCGATTTTGACGGGACTTTCACTGACGGATAACTGATGTACCAAGGAGTAACTTACGAAGTAACTACTTAGTAATCTGTGCTTAGGCTATAAATTAACCGGGTTCGCGAAGTAGTTCCCTCAGGACTCGGGCGGAACCGCGGGAAATTCTATATAAAGTCACATGTACTTACTAAAAAGAAAATGTGCGAGCATCCTCTAGTTACATATCTTATACTAATATATAAAGCTGAAGAGTTTGTTAGTTTGTTTGGTTGAACGCGCTAATCTCAGGAACTACTGGTCCGATTTGAAAAATTCCTTCAGTGTTAGATTGCCCATTTATCGAAGAAGGCTATATAACATCGCGCTATGAGCGACGGGAGCGGAGCAGTAGCTTCAAATAACGCGGGTGTAACCGCGGGCATCCTCTAGTAACCCATAAAAGTCCTTACCTTAGTTTTAAACCCACAGTCCCAATGTCATGTTTCTGTCCAGAACCAGACATTATTTTGAGATTAAAATTGTACCACCACAGCACAGCTGACATTAACTAATAAAATATAATTATGAATATACATAAAAATTTCCATCAATTGGGGGAAGTCCCTACAGGCTGATAGAATATGAATTAATTTGAAAAAGCTAACTTATTATAATGTGTTGAAGCTTTAAATACGTAAGGTAGATTGTAATACAATGTGGGTAATAATAAAACAAATAACCCAGAGAGAACTGACATTTGATGCAGAGCCCGATATAAATTTCAAAGCGAATTAAATTTTACTTTAGCTAATATTATGGCTTCTTGAATCAGTCTTAGGAAAATTTGAGGTCATGCCAAAGTCTATAAATCAAAGTGTTGGGGTGGATCTCAGAGGATTTAAGGGAGCTAAAGGGCTCAAAGCTCAAATGCTTTTCCTTACAAAATTTTGTTAGTTAGTTAGTTAGTTAGTTGGACAGGTGTTTTCCGCACTTAGCCACTTAATTGGGCCATTGTGCGTCAAAGTCCTAAGCAAAATTCTGTATTCACCAACTGCAAGATTTTTATTTACTATCTTGTTTTTATAAAGACTACTTCCACACTAGAAAAAAATCCTGTGTTACAGGGGCCTTCACAAACATACAACCAACAGAGACAAAGTACATGCAGACCTGTAATAACAATTTATGGATCACACAAAGTATTGTCCTTGTAGTATCAAGCAGCCTGGCAACCGTTTAAGCCACTACAATATAATAATCTAAGATAGTAAGAAAAAATTATGGTATGGACCAGACTGCCTCCATGGTCCAGTGGATAGCGTATGTGACTGCTGATCGGAGGTCCCGGGTTCGATTCCCGGGGCGGCAAAAATGTTACTGGGTTTTTCCGAATACTCAGTAGCAGCCCAGAGTCTGGTGATGTGCCCGGTAACGGCAATAGGCTCGCCCCTATTATGTGGGACCTAAAAATTATAATATAATATATAGTAATATTTACACTTCTGCCTACTTCTTCGGGGATACAGGCGTGAGACTATAAATAAATAAAAAAATAAGAAAAAATTACTTACTGAGTTCATTTTGCTGCCAAGCTAGCACCCCACACAGAAGTGCCAGTGTCTTCCCCGAACCTGTAGGGCTTTCCAAGATGCAGTTTTGTGATGTTTTTATTCCGGTAACAATCTGTGGATTGTTAATTCTTTATTTAATATGTCACATACATTATATTATGACAGCGGAAGTGTAAGTGACTGCTACGAAGAAGGTTGTAGGTTTGATTCAAACTCAATTCAAACATTTGTTTTGTAAACATGGATGTTTGTCTTGGTCTGGGTGTTTAAATGTATTGTATGTATGTATTTACAAAACGTAGGTAAGTATGTATTATATATATATATTTTTTAATGCATTGTCTAGTACCCTGCAAGCTCTGCTTAGTTTGGAACAAGATAGTGTGTATGTGGTTCAATATTATTATTATGCATTGAAGTAAGTACAACACCAGACTTCAAGCTAAAGGCATATCTCCCAATTAACCATAGGGTAATGAGTGTGATGACATAGCAGTTGATAATGATTTAATCACTTCCTAATAGTATTTTATACAGGTACTTAATTAAAATGTTATTGCTACTGCGAACTGCGGGTAAAGATTTCATTGAAAATTTAAAGATAGAGATGTAGTACCTTATTCATCAATTGCAACTGACATCTATAGGGTTTCACAGGCATTGTAACACGAATACCACAAACCCCAAATGTCTCTTGGTTTCCTTTTGGCTTCTCACTAGGTTGCGGTGCTATCACTTCATTTGTTTGCTTGCTCGAAGGAAACAAAACTTTGCTGACTGACTTTCTTTGTTTATTATCTTTAAATAAATTATTGATTGCAATTGTTTTTTGCAGTACTGGTGACAAGCCATCAGAGTCTGTTGATAGTTCGACAGCTTCGGGCTCTTCCTTCAATGATTCATCGTCACTTATTTCAATCGTGTCTGCACCGCCGTTTTTAGTAATGCCGTTGCTATTGGGGCTGCTGAAGCTCTCATCATCGTCTGATATTTCGTGCATTTTTCGAATAACACCAAATAATACACCGAAAGTATACTTCCCGCGCTTTGTGATGTTGATATAGTTTTAGCTTTGGAAGTTTAGTTTTATAATAGAAAATGTCTATACGTGAACTGTTACTCGATGTTCTTGTAACGTAACTCACTGTATTTTAAACAATCTTACACTATTTTTAGTAGTTTACAAATTCTTATCAATGACTTGTTTCGACTTGTTTTTCTTTGCTTTGAAGTTTGAGAAGTCAAGTCAGTGTCAGAACTGTCAAAATGACAAGAATGATTAGAGTGTTGCAGTTTTGGCCACTTTGTGGCTAGATCTGGCGGAAGTTCGGCTGGTTTAGCCAATAAAAATCAGTTTTAGCCACCAAAATGAATCTAGCTACTTCTAGCTTCTTTTTAAATTATTACTAGGTAACTACTTTTACTGTTAGAATACTACTGACTAAACGATAAAGATATAAGTACAAGAAATAATTTTTCGGGGACACCGTTAATAACTGTCGGCAACACTACCGAAGTCCGCCTCGTTTCCGGGGATTCCCCATGAATGTTAATATTTTCAACGTACTCTAGATACGACCAAATGAAAATGAACTGTATAACTATCGTTATTGAGCCAAGATTGTTTTGAATAAAGTTACTACTCGATACTCGTGTCATCATGTATCAAATTCAAAACATTAGCATTGTTTATCAAGGAGTTGTTTATAGTCCAGTCAAATTAGGGTTTGACCTCGGAAAATCGAGATACCCAGTATATTACGTAAAAACTTATATTTTGGCATCCTAAAACTGTTCTCAAAAGTCACATATGATTGGATGTCCGCAAGTTTTAAATTCAGGGGTCAAAGTTCACAAAAAATGATTTTTTGAAATTTTTTTGCTAATATCTCGTTTTCTATGGGTTTTACGCTATTTATATTTTATCAATATTGTAGAGAATTAAATTTTCTACAACTTTTCTATTTGACATTTTTTTATATCTTGAACTGTTTTCGAGATAGAGGGCGTAGAGCGAGCGGTCAGACAATTATATGAGGTCAACTGGTAGTCTCGATCAAAAACTCGTAATATTAAACTTATAATTTATGCTAAACATAAATTATAAGCTTAATATTACTATTAATATAATTATAAGCATACACTAATGAAGCGATACCAATCATTTGTCTAAGATTATAAGCTTATTCTAATTTATGCTAAACATAAGGCAGCGATAGCCTAGTGGAGATACCAACAGACTGCCATGCAGAGGGTATCGTGTTCGAATCCACGGCGCGCACCACTGACTTTTCAGAGTTATGTGCGTATGGAATTGTTAATTATCGCTTGTCCCGTGCCTCGGAGAGCACGTTAAGGCGTCGGTCCCGGTTGTCATGAAGATCTTTGACAGTCGTTATAGGGCGTCAGTACCTCTAAAATAAACTGACACTAGTCTAAACCATGGAATATCGCTAGCCCTTCGGGTTGCGGAGGTCAGACAGGCAGTCGCTCCGTGGAAAAGCCAGGGCCGTGCCGACCCAATCCAGCGCCTGTGTGCGAAATCTATGAAGCGCCTGTGCAGCCTGTGCAGTGGCGTAGAGCGGATGATCCTTTTTTTTAGTCGTTACATTTCATTTTATATTTGCCCTTCCTACGCCACTGCGCCTGTGTGCGAAATCTGTGAAGCGCCTTTTTTGGCAACCTTTTTCGAAAATAACTGTTATTATTAACGGATATCTTGGCGCGCGGCGCCCCTGACACCCTGGCGCCTGTGTGCGCCGCGCACATTGCACATAGGGACAGTTCGGCCCTGGGAAAAGCTAATATTCAGTCAAATCCGGTTAGACTAGAAAGCGGACCCCGGGTTCAAACTGGGATAACGCTAGGAGGATGATGAATTTATGCTAAACACATAATTATAATTTTTTTATTAACTTTTAGTTCAAATTCAATCCTTCTTTCTAATAATTCTAAAATTTATCAATTCAATAACACTCATACCTAATCTCTTTCGGTAATTGAAAAATTACTAAGGCACATATTTTAATTACATTGTAATGATATTCTCATTTACACTAATATCATTTGAAGTAGAAAATATTAAGTAAGTACATCTTATTTAAAATCTGTAAATTCTTAAATCCCTACTAATATTATAAATTCGAAAGTATGGATGTATATATTTTCCGTTTTCACGCTATAACGGCTGAACAGATTTTTTTGAAATTTTATATAAATATATATTGGAATATGGAGACGGACATAGGCTACCATTAGTTGCAAAAATTAACCTGGGAGGGATTGTAGAGAAGGTCAAAGTTTGTAGGGCACAAATCTAACTGTTGGAAGTAAGAACGCATGCGCTGTTAATTGAGTGCTGCGCGTGTGCTATCGCATACAGATGCGATTGCACGCAACAATTCTGACAGCAGTATTGTTGCGTCATACATATTGTCATATTAAAGTAAATATTTAAGTATTCGTACATTAAAAGAGATTTGTGTAACTCCAAATACAAACCCCAACGCGAAGCCGAGGGCAAAAGATAGTTCTTTCATAACGTAAAAAATTATACCTGGGATCTCCTATTATATGAGGTCAACTTTCAACTACCCTCAGTTAGTCGTTAGTTTTAAACCGTATCTCGGTTACGGACGTACAATTTAAAGAGTTATGGCTGAGTTGTTTTTTAGTCAGATTCATCTGAAAGTTAATTTGTTGAAGTAGTGCGTGGCATGAAAACTTTGAGAACTTCAAGTATTGAACGAGATGACGGTCATATTGACTATTTGAAATCCGTAACCTCTGTGAGAGTGCATGTAAAGTGACCATATCAAACCGATATTAATGATGATACAACCTTTGACCCAGAAATCATTAATGACTTGGAGACAAATATCGTTAAAGACGGTAATGAAGAAGAAATTCTGCAGCAGAGGGATGATGACGACGATGCGATGAGGAAGAAGAAGAAGAAAAAGACCTTTGATCATTGAATTTAAAACTTGCGGATATCCAATCATATGTGACTTTTGAGAACAGTTTTAGGATGCCAAAATACAAGATTTTACGTGGTAATATACTGGGTATCACGCAGTGGCGTAGCTGGCTTGGGTGGCACCCGGGGCGGATTTTAATGGTGTCACCCCATCGCGGGTGTATTGCGGCTCATTGCCCTCTCCAAAGCATCTGAGTCCTCCCATGACTTTTGAATGATTATCCTCATAAATCCTACGATAACCAGGATCAAGCTAGCGATCCAGGGCCGAGCCGATCCTAGAAAGTGCCTGTGAGCGAAATCTATGAAGCGCCTTTTTTGTTCTCCTGTTTTGACAATATTTAAAGATGCCCAATTGTTAAAGAAAAGAAACATTGTTAATTCATCATCATTCTAAATCCTTTTTAGTCAGATTTGATCCAGTCCGATGTGATGTGACACACGTTGTGTATGGGTTCAGTCACATTTTTTTATTTTTGCGAGTGAGAAAGTTAATACTTGTTGTTTTGGCTTCCTCTGGTGAATAAAACAAAAATATTTGAAAATGTAGGTGTAAGGTTCACCCTAAAATGCCAAATATCGGTCACGGGCAGCAACGTCACTGGTGGAAAAGCTACGCCTGACATATTTTGGGTTTATGTGAAGTTCGCAGCGATGCGTAGAATACCCTAGATTTTAACCATCCTATGTACTTAGAGAGGGTCACCAGCTATCCCAAGGCGGAGCCGGATTCTTGGTATATAAAGTCTTCTCTGGCAACGATATATCGTATCCAGTGTGTCGGCAAGAGTATGAACTTGAAAATTGTCCAAGTATATGCATCTACTTTGATATACTCGAATGATGAAGTGGAGGAATTGTATTTTGACATTTCTGGAGTCTTACAATTTTCAATGTTGCCATGGAGAACTACAACGCCAAAGTGGGAGTCATATCTACCAATTCTAGTGGGATCGCACATAGGAGAAGCTGATCACATCTGATAGAAATTCGTCACTTCTAGGTCCGAAATTCTTGAAGTTCAGAGCATTAACACGGACGAGTTACCAGAAGTCAGCCAAGAACTTAAACGTGGAAAATCCCCTGTAGAAGTCGAAACAATGTGCAGCTCCAATGTATATTTAAATCTAGCCTCTTCTCATGGAGTGGCGGACAAAACCCTTTTTAAGTGCTATCGACACGTCACTCTCTTGAGCAACGTATTTAAGCTGTTTTCCAGTGTCATCAGTCACCACCAACAGTTTCGCGTCTCGCTTCACGAATTTAGACCTCCAAATAGACCGGTTCTCGAGGTTGAGGTGGCACCAAAGATGACATTCACATTACGGCAGATTATACATGAGACAGAAGAGAATAATCCTCCCCTGTGCTTATAGTATTTATGGACTATGAAAAAGCCTTTGACTTTATTGCAACCTAGTCTATTCTGGAGTCCGTGTAACGGTACCGTTTGCTCAGAGTTATGTCGAATTTCTGCGTCGGGCAAAACTTACAGTTGGGTAGAGACAATTTCGAGAAGGCTCGCAAAAGAATACAGCTTAACTGGGCAGCGTATAGGAAATCACGCCGCTTTTTGTCACGCTTACCGCAAAGACTTAAGATAAAGTGTTCTTTCTACCCGTGACTTACAGAACGTGGACACTGACGGTACGACTGGTCCACCAATTTGACTTAAGAAGCTATGGAGAGGGCTACGCTCGGAGTTTCTCTGAAGAATCGAATTCGAAATGAAGTCATCTGCCAGAGAATCAAAGAACCTAATCGACCCTAAAATCAAAATAAAACATAATAAAACGAAGAATTTATCTGATTAGATATCAGTAGTGGGCTGCGAAAGGCTGAAGATGATGATAAATTATATTTATATTCTTTAACAATTGATGATTTTTGTACAAAATTGTATAGATTAAAAAGTCAGCTATCTTAAATATAGTAGGTATGTACAACAAAAAGCGCTTCATAGGTTTCGCACACAGGCGCGCCGTCTTGAATCGGCGCGGCTCTGACTACACTTATTATAATGAAATAAAGTCCCCTTTTCGTTCTGTCTGTATGAACCCGATAAACTCAAAAACAACAAAACGGATTTTTGTTCGCTTTTCACCAATAAATAATTAGTGTGATTCCTGTAATTCACGCGGACGGGACGAAGGCTTATATTTACTAGATACTAGAGGCTACTGCAGCTACGCCCAGCCATTTTATTTTAACTGAACCTTTTTTTCCCGATCCCGTGAGAATTTATTGAAATCCGTTCTTAGTGCACCCCTACGGTCCTCAAGGGACGTGCAAAATTTCACCTTCTTGTCCCAAATACTTTTGGCTGTGCGTTGTCTGTCAGTCAGCCAGTAACGCATTTTTTTCTATATCCATCTGTAACATGAGGTACCTACACATCCGTGTAATGTGCCCGGGTGTCACCCCAAAAATGGTGTCACCCGGGGCGGACCGCCCCCACCGCCCCCCCCTTGCTACGCCACTGGTATCACGATTTTCCGAGATCTAGGATGCCAAAATACAAGTTTTTACGTGGTAATATACTGGGTATCACGATTTTCCGAGATCTAGGATGCCAAAATACAAGTTTTTACGTGGTAATATACTGGGTATCACGATTTTCCGAGATCTAGGATGCCAAAATACAAGTTTTTACGTGGTAATATACTGGGTATCACGATTTTCCGAGATTTGCCCCTAATTTGACCTAATTTGACTGGACTATTAGCTAAAAACGCTCGCGAGTAATTATAATAATAATAATAATATTCTACCACATTCACACAACACCATCTAGTCCCAAACTAAGCAGAAGCTTGTACTATGGGTACTAGAAAATGGATAAACATACATATATACTTTTTTTTTTGTAAATACATACATATTATACATAGAAACACCCAGACCAAGACAAACATCCATGTTCATGCACACAAATGTTTGACTTGAGCAGGAATCGAACCCGCGACCTTCGGCGTAGCAGTCGCTTACACTACCGCGGCGCCAACCGGTCGTTATCTAATTATCTTTTAATTTTCATAAACATTTTGACTGAATAATTGTGTGAATTATGGATGTTCCGCTAAGGAAAAGTGCTACACTCAAAGATATAGAGCTGAATGGGAGAATAACGAAGAATTTAAACAATGGATAACGCCAATTGCGAACAGCCCAATGAAAGCCGTACGTATTGTCACCTAGAAATTGCTGCTAAAATTTATGGTTTGCGTAAACATAGTGAATCCAAAAAGCACAAAACGAAGTGTGAATAAATCACAAAGAATAAACAAATTCAGTTTATTTCAAGACCACGTAACATAGAATTTTTGGTAAGAGAGACATTCTCTTACCAAAAATTCTATGTTACGTGGCAGATTCCTTTCAGAGGCATGGCTGACCGCCAGTTGCAAGGAGTGGCAGATACATCACAACTGGTTTGCCAATTCTCCGAAACGCCGGGATGAATATAAAGCACTGTTTCAAACAA
This sequence comes from Euclidia mi, assembly GCA_944739405.2. Taxonomy (NCBI): domain Eukaryota; kingdom Metazoa; phylum Arthropoda; class Insecta; order Lepidoptera; family Erebidae; genus Euclidia; species Euclidia mi. Next base: position 43,523,639 of record OX123201.2, read on the forward strand.
TTAACTGCGGGGACGATCCATAAAAAATATTAAAGGTTTGTGATATGCGCTGGTTGTCTATAGAGCCTGCTGTGGTCAGAATATTGGCTCAATGGCAAGAGCTTAAACAACATTTTGCTTTGGCAAGAGAGAAGTGTTATACAGCGGGACTGCTTTGGGAAATGTACAGTGACGACAATAATCGGCTGTACCTGCTTTTGAAAAGCATTCTTCACAACGTACAAATTGGTATAAAGGTATTTGAAGACGAAAATATGGATCCTGTCAAATTATTAGAAACTCTGATGACCTTGTTACGATCCCTCTGTCTTAGAATAATAATGCCTTGCGCGGCCACAACAGACAAAGATTACCTCACAATCAAATTAGAAGATCAGCTAGATCCAGATGCACACTTGGGACATCTCTTCGAATTTCATGCTAGTAACAGCAAGTTATCTCAACAATCAATCAATCATATCAGGAAACGATGCATAGACTTCAATGTTAAATTGATAAAAGAAATACAACACAGAATTCCTTCTAATTACGAAATCCTTGAGAAGGTAATACTCTTAAGTCGAGAAAATACATTAAAACGGATTAAAGATCCTAATGCACTGGTTGGATTGGCAAGAGAATACGGATTTGATGACCAAAGGATAGATAAAATTGTTCAACTATGGAAAACTATTCATTTTACAGAATGGGAATCTTCAAAGGACAGTGTTAAGTTCTGGACTCAAGTTTTAAATTACAAGAATGCAGCAGGAGTTAATACATTTCAAGAAATAGCGGATTTGGCTATTACTGTATTGTCCCTTCCTCACTCTAACGCGGAAGTGGAAAGGCTCTTTAGCGTGATGAACACAGTCAAAAATAAATTAAGAAATAGAATATGTGCATTAACACTTATTTCCATAATTATGATTAAAAACCAACTGAAAATATTTAAAAAACCAAAGTCACAAAAACGGTCAAATCAATCAAATCTACTGAAATACCATCCACCTCATCAGCAATTAACGAAGAGTTTATAGAAGTTCCAGACGACATTGTAAACTTTGAAATTGAGTTCTAATTTTTTACTGAGTTTTTTACTAAGAAAATAGCTACCTACTTGTAACTACCTAGTAGGTAAAAATGTTTAATAGACGTAACAACACTTTAATGTTGTTTTATTCAATCCACATAAACCCCGTCCAATATTAAAATTAATCAATAGTAGAGGTAATAGGAAATAAAGTAAGTCAAAAATACTTTAGCCACTTCTAGCGGAATTACGCCTTTAATACCATTAGACACGACATCCTTCTATCAATCCTTTCCCATCTTCTGATCTCGTCTGGTTCACTGGAATGATTCTCAACGTACTTCAGGGACGACAGCAGGCGGTCCGCGTTGATGAAATTTCATCAATTTGGCGTGATCTTAGCTCTGGTGTACTCTCTCCTTTACTTTTCTCTATGTTTATTAACCTCTTGACCCTTAGACTTCAATGTTCGTATCATCTTTACGCCGATGACTTGCAGCTGTACTCCCAGACGAGAGTGGATAACGTGGCTTTGGCGATAGCAGAGGTGAACAGAGATTTGGACACGATTTTGGCATGGTCCGAAGATTTCGGCCTTGATGTCAATCCTGCCAAATGTCAAGCCATAATCGTAGGCAGTCAATGCATGAAACGCAGACTAGACTTAACAACCCTGCCTCCGGTTACGTTTAATGGGCTAATAATTCCGTTTAGTCCTGTCGTCAAAGACCTAGGATTGCACATTGATTCCACTCTCGACTGGCAATCCCAGGTCACTAGTGTTAGTCAGAGAGTCACCGGTACTCTCCGCGCCTTATATCGCCTCAAGAATTTTCTGCCTCCCAAAACCAAGACAATGCTTATGCAGACCTTAATCTTTCCCTTAATCGACTATGGTGATGTGTGCTATTATGACTTGAATGCAGAACATCTCAACAAATATGACCGACTTCTAAATAACTGCATTCGATTCAATTTATAATCTTCGTAATTAGTATGATCACGTTGAAATTAAACTACAGTTTACGGATTTTATCGCGTTGTATTGGTTTCACTAAGTTATTACATTTGAAACTAAAGATCTAGAAACTATATTTTTAATTTATTACTAGCCGACGTTTCGAATTCTTTACAGAATTCATGTTCACGGCAGACTGAGGTGATATTTGTCTTTTTCTTGAATGTATAAGTTATCTCAAAGTACCCGAACATTTTTCAACTACTAGTGTTACTATTTACGCAGAATGAGCTCACAGTGTCCTTAGGTCTTCTGGTGACTTTGTCCTTCTTGGGTTTCATTAGCCTTATGACAGGGTCCCAAGCTGGAGGAACATTCCAACCATCTTCCCTATTGAAATTAGGGTGTTTTTTAATTTCAATAGCCTCTCGTATCATCCTTGGCAGAAAACGATGTTCTTTTGCGAGTATCTGTGGTTCATCAAATCGCAGGTAGTGGTTGGGTCCTTGTTCCACATGTTCACACACAGCAGACTTTGTTGAGCGTTTATGTTTTATGTCAGCTATATGTTCTTTGAGTCGAATGCCTATGCTTCTCTTGGTTTGTCAAATGTATGAGAGCCCACATTCACAGTCAATTTTGTAGACACCGGCCTCTTGCAAGGGTAACTGACACTTGACAGATGGTAATAATTGACTGATCTTCGTTGGCGGCTTGTAGTAAGTTTTGATAGAAGCTCGCTTCAAGATGTAGCCAATTTTGTCGGTCACGCCCTTGATGTATGGGAGGACAGCAGGTTGTCTTTCTACTGTGGCTGGTTTTTCTTTCTTCTGGGATCTGTGACAGTGGCGCGGCGGTCGGAGCTTGTTGTCTTGCAGAACTTGCCTGACATGTTGAAGCTCAGCGTCCAGGTGTTTCTTGTCACAGATCCCGCGGGCTCTCTGAAACAGAGACATTCCTACAGTAGCTAACTGTTTAGGATGGTGGTGAGATTCACCGTTTAAGTACCTATTTGTATGGATCTTTTTCCTATACACAGTATGGCTTAAGGAGTTGTTTTATTCCTGATGACAAGTACATCTAAGAAAGCTAAAGACTTGTTTGCCTCTAATTCCATTGTGAATTGTATTTGGTTATTAATAGAATTAAGATGGTTTAGGAAAGCATTAACACTATCTGTTGGTAAAATTGTGAAAGTGTCATCTACATACCGCTTGTAGAACCTCGGTGTGATGGTGGCAGTCTGCAGGGCTCGCGCCTCGAAGTCCTCCATGAAGATGTCAGCGACAACAGGCGATACTGGAGAGCCCATTGCTACACCGTCTACTTGTATGTAGTATTTCTTGTCCCATAACATAAGAAGATACTAGTATGATCACGTATCTGCTTTCCGTTCCGAACTCAAGTGGTTACCCATACGTCAACGCCGAAGTTTGCATGCTCTTACTACTCTCTTTTCTATTCTTACTGCCCTTTCTCCTCCTGATTACCTAAAAACATACTTTCAATATCTCTCTTCTACTCATGAAAGGGAACTTCGTTCTTCTCATAATTTACTTCTTGCTTGTCCTACACACACTTCTGGTTTTGTCAATTCCTCTTTCATAGTTCAAGCTGTACTGCTTTGGAATAGGCTCCCTCCTGAAGTCAGAATGTCCACCAACCGTTATGCATTCAAAATGAAAGTCCGAGAGCTCCTATTTAATAGATTGAGGGAATCAGCACATAATTCGCATCAGTTATAGTATATTATATATATGTGTATATATATTATATAATTATGTATTTTTATATGTATAGTACTTATTTAGATATCTATAATAGGTATTTATTATATATACTCATATGTTGCAGTATTTATCTACTATAGGTATAAATATAATTATGTATTACCTAATAAATTAGGTATCTGGTTTATATATTATATTTCTTTTTTCAGTTATCTACTTTCTACACTGCTTCCAATGCACCTACCACATTTATTTCTGCACCACCTAAAGGTCGACTGTTAGAGAATGCCTAATGGCATTAAGTCCACCCATGTACACTTTTAGTGCATAAAGTTTAAATAAAAATAAATAAATTTTTATTACAAATCTGGCAGCTTTTTTCACAGATTAGATCATGTCCTAACGGCAACACTGATTAGAATTTAGACTAGACTCTAACGGCCCGGTCACGGCCTACAGCGGCGGGCGGCAGCGGCGAGCGTTTCCAAAGTACATAGCGCGTTTACTGTGACGCGGCGCGCGGCCGCCTTCAGAGTAAGCGCGCCATGTACTTTGCCCCTGCCGCGCCGCTCGCCGCTTAGACCGATCTCGTGATCAGGCCCAATAGTCTAGAGGGAGTAAGCAATACGGCTTTTTGATTCGTAGGCTAGCTAGCGTAGGTAAGAGCAAAAGAGACCACACAACGAAATCGCGTTTCAGTTCAGATAACCGAGGAGTCTAGGGTCTACTATGAATAAAAGGCCGGTCTGTAGGTATTGTAAACACATTTCTTTCATAATTTTTTTAGTTACAATCACAAAACTTACAAGCGTTTTTCTGTGGAATAACATTGATAATTATGCAATAAATAAAATTTAACGCTGACGAATGTTTTTTATGTCGGTTTGAAGAACATGCCTGTTTTCTTTTCCTTTGCCATACATTTGCTTATGGTTGAAAATTACGCTGTACCTGGAATAAAAATAAATACGTATGAACATTTTTGTGATACCAATATAATATATTAATAATATTTGAAAAACCGTGGAAAGGAGACACAAATCTTATGATCACTTATTCAAGTCAAGACCAGCGTAATAAAAACACACGTACTACCTACTTACGTAATGCATTGATTCGGGGCAGGAGGAACCTAATGCCCGATCCAGACTCTCCACGAGGCTACACGAGGGAACGCGAGTACGAGAGTGTGGTTTTTCGGACGCGAGTCAAAGGACGCGAGGGGTGAGGCGAGGGAATTATTCACACGCTCGCGCTCGCTCACTTTGTTACGAGCATATTTTATAAAGACGGAGTAATGATTTGTGTTACACTTTTATGGAACTTTATCAAATGGAACCAATCATTATATTCATATATCACTAGCTAACGCAGTCTCTTCAATCACATCCAGCTTGTAGTAGACGTAGCGGGCAAGTGAATAATCGAGAGTGTGGATTGCTAGCACTGGTGCAGCCTCCACTCGCCAAGACTCGTGCCGAAAGCCTCCGCCTCGCGAGAGTGTGGATTAGGCATTACATATTGTGACTACTTCATAGATTAGGACAAAATAAATATAGAATACACATATTGAAGTTTAATACGCACTTTGAAATCATGCTAGAGTAAAGTTAATAGCTATTTTATTGGCTATTTTTCTCTCTCAGCTTCTCTGCGTGATCTTCTTATTAGTTTAAAATTTTCAACAGTCTCATGCTTTTGGTGGTTCGGGAATGTTAAACATGTATGAAAACAAAGAAAATGCTACAGCCCAAGCAAACCAGCACATTTTATATAAAAGTTAAATTAATTTAAAATATCTTTTTCTTAGTTTTTTACATTTATCTATGAAAGGTTGGAATGATTAAGAATTGAATGACAGCTGACAGCTGACTTTTTAGCTCGAGAAATGCATTCGTTAAAATGCTGCCAGTTTTCTGTTGAACTGAGGCCAAACTACGTAGGTACCTTCATAGAGCTAGACTAGTAGAGTAACAAGTAGATACATTTAGTGAAGTAACGTATCTAAGCTAAGCAATTAGCTTGTTCTGAAGCAATAACATAAGTTAGTTGGGAGGCTTAAGTAAATTGACCCCCTCCCCTCCTCCCTAGGCAAATGGCTGGCGACGCCCTTGAAGTTGGTTTCAAGCAATGCTGTTATGTATGCCGGGTATGTTCAATATTACCCACTGTTCATGCTGGCACGAGCTCAGCCAGAGAGGACCTGCAGATACATACATACATACATATGCTCACACCTTTTTCCCGTCGGGTTAGGCAGAGACAACAGAACGCCACTTGCTTCTTTCCTCACAAACCTCACGCGCTTCCTCTACATTCATTATTCTTTTCATACATTGCTCGCCGGTTACGGGTACTTCGGACTTTTTCGTTTTTCAAGACGTCTCCAATTTGGTCGACGAACGTCTTACGAGGTCTGCCGCAACCGTCTTGCCCACTCACCTCTGCCATATATATTTGATTCGTCAATCTTTCTTCACTCATTCGCTCCACGTGTCCAAACCATTTCAGCATTCCTTTTTCAATCCTTGTCACGACATCTTCTTTCAGGCCACATCGCTCTCGTATTACTGCATTTGGAATTCTACCAATCAGTCTCACCCCACACATACTACGCAGTGATCGCATCTCAACTGTGTTAATTCTGCTTTCATGCTTTTTCTCCCATACCCAACACTCACTTCCATTCATCAAGGTGGGCACCAGCACTCATTAAGAACCTCCAGTCGCGCCTTTTTCGGCACACTTTGGCCGTTCATAAAGGCATGCAGCGCTCCATTCACACTGTTCCCCGCAGTCACTCCCCTTTCAATATCACCTTCACATCTTCCATCTCTTGTAAACATGCTTCCCAAATATACAATTCTTTCAACTTGTTCTACATTTTCATCTCTAATCGTAATATTACACTCAGTCAAATCTTCATCCTTCACAAACACCAACACTCTCGTCTTTCTTGCATTAATTAATTTATGCAAAATTAATTTCATACCTTTCGCTTTAAAACTGTCGTTCATGCAGTCCATCATTTGTTGCAACTCATTCGCCGATGATGCAAGATTGACTTGATCATCGGCGTACAAGAGGCACTTAACACGCATTTCTACCATATCGATCCCGCAATCAATTTCTCTCATATCTTTCATGCATAAGTCCATGAATAAGTTGAACAACTAGGGCGAGGCTGCATAAGGGCTGCATACCTCTTTCTGACACCTTTAGAGATATCAAATAAGTCCGTTTAGGCGCCATTTATCCGGACACAGGCCCTAGAATCCCTGTAAAGAGATTTCTTTTCTTTTTTTTATTTTTATATACCACTCCCGCATCAGGACTAAATCCTGTGTCGCGGGGGACTTTACAAACATACAACTAACAGACACAATGAACACCCAGACTCGAAACAACAATTTGTGAATTACACAAAGTGTTGCCTCGTGTGGGGATCGAACCCACAGCACTCGGCGCAGTGTCAAGTGGCGAGGCAGCCGCTTAAACCACTACGCCAACCGTGCAGTCAAAATTTTAAAGATTTTAGAGTCCTTATTATAAAGTTGTCCACCCCATACATAGATAGCACCTTCCATAGTTCCTTTCTATTTACCCTATCATAAGCCTTTGCCAAGTCTATGAACGCGCAATATAGTTACCTTCTGGTTTTTGCCAGACAGTTTTCGGTAACGCAGCGCAAGGAAAAGACTTGATCCGTACATCCCATTCCCTTCCGAAATCCTGCTTGCACATCCCATATCTTGTCATTAGTCACGTTTTCTCGTTTTTGACATTCCTGCTGCGAACCTTTGCCTTTATAAATAGGAACAAGCACTGCCTTGGTCCAGTCATCTGGAACTTGGCCCTGTTTCAAGGACAGATTAAAAAGGCGATGCAGCAGGTTAACTGTAAGTCCCTCGCCAGCCTTCAACATTTCAGACGTCACTCTATCGCACCCAGCAGACTTTCCTGACCTCATAATTTTTAGAGCTTTCATAATTACATCCTTTCCAATTTCGTCACTCGGGCTCAAACACGCATCTTCTATTATCTCTTCTCGAAAGAGGTGAGTGAAATAGATTCACTCACCTCTTCACTCATCTCAAATAAACTCGCAAACTATTTTTCCAACAATCCAGTATCATTCTTTCTTCATTCACGACCTCACGTTGGTAATTTTGGGCACAAAATACGAAAAAAAAACGATTATTGTATGGGACCCCCCTTAATATTTTCATTTTTTGTATTTGTTGTTATAGCGGCAACCGAAAAAAAAATCAGCTTTCTAGCTATCGCGGTTTATGAGATACAGCCTGGTGACAGACAGACAGACAGACGGACAGACAGACAGCGGAGGCTTAGTAATAGGGTCCCATTTTTTTCCTTTTAGGTACGGAACCCTAAAAAGGACTAACTTAAGCAAATTAAACAACATACCTAGGTATGTTATGAAATTATTATATCGTATAGCCCAATATAGAAGCGATAGCCTAGACTGACATACTGCTACGTAGAAGGTTCCGGGTTCGAACCCTCGGAACGCACCGAGGCGCCACCTTCTCAGTGTCAAGTATTAAGGAATCCCCGTGACTACCAGAAGTTTTCAATTTCGAAGAGAAAAAAAAAATTCGAGAGTCTCGACGACTTTGTTGTGATTTCGAGACTGCCACCTCCAGTTATCGAGACTATCGAGACTTTTCAAACTTGGGTCAATAAAAACTGAAATTAAACTACAGATACTAGATAGAACTGAGAGTACATTTAAACCGAATGATCTAGAAAGTACATTACTGATTACTATCCGACGTTTCGATTTCTTTACAAAAGTCGTGGTCACGGAAGACTGAGGTGATATATGTCTTTTTCTTGGATGTATAAGCTATCTCAGTACTTAAACATTGTTCGACTTTTATTGTTACTGCTTACGCAGAATGAGCTCACGGTGTCCTTATATCTTCTGGTGGCTCAGCCCCTCTTGGGTTTCATTAGCTTCACACACGGCAGACATTTTCGAGCGTCTGCTGTGTATGAACATGTACAAACCACCAACCATTACCTGCCGTTTGATGAACCACAAAGACTACTTAGTCAAAGAACTCCAATGATGATCGGAGATGAGGCTATTAAAATTTAAAAAATGATGTGTGAGTCAGGCTCGCCCATGAAGGGTTCTGTAGTAGAGGTATTTACTTAACATACCCATTATCTTCACCTCACTATCACTTTTTCGCCAGCAAACATAACTTTGTTTTCCATAGAGTTGGTATAAACGACAAAGTTATATTTGCGGTATTTGTATATGTGCTCTATCTCAAAAACTGCTGACTACATCTCGTTCAAACGAATTATCGTTGTAAGTATTTACTACGATCTATAGTATAGGTATTTTTTTTCAGATTCGTCACTCTCCCTACTTTCAAAGTTAGAGAGGAACACTCGTTTTAATACTTTGGAGACGTCTTTCTTTCAAAAGATTGACTTTAAGAAACAATGGTATTAGAAACCTCAAAGCATTTTTTAAAGATATATATATATAAAGATATGCTGCATGTACATGAAAGACGAAGAAAGGAAACACACCGAAACAGTTTTCGAAAGAGTCTCGAAAGTCTAATTTATCCCGGGTATTTAGAGACCGGGCTGAGTCTCGACATTTTGTCTCGGGACTCGAACATGTATCGATACTGAAAGCCCTAATTTCCACAGTGTCTTTACTATGCCATCTGTACTTACTACGAGCGCGTGGCCTTCCCCTACTACGTAGGTAATTGAAAGTTCAACTGGTGTATTATATCTACACTTAATATCACCGAGAACACCGTACTTGACATCTTGCGCACATTGGACAAAAATAAAGCTCCCGGGACTGATGGTCTACCTGCCATATTTCTGCGTAGCTTTGCTGTTAGTTTGTCGCGCCTTGCGGTTCCACTGAGGGCTGTTTCGAAGGTCGCTAGCTGAAGGTGTCTTTCCGTCCTTGTGGAAGGCTGGGCTTATTGTGCCTGTCCATAAGCAAGGCCCAAAAGCGGACATAAAAAAAATATCGCCCGATATCGATTCTTAATTCACTCAGCGAGGTGTTTGAGAAAATCGTTCATGGTAACATTTACTCGACGATAGCCAACGGCATAGGTCCGTACCAACATGGTTTCATTTAGCGACGCTCAACTACATCGAACCTAGCCACCTTTAGTAACTATGTTATCTGTAATATGGAAACTTGTGGGCAGCTTGAAGTCATCTGTATAGAGTTTGAAAAAGCATTCGATCATGTTGATCATGTTAATATGCTTCTAAAACCACAAAATCTTGGTATCCATGGTGACCTATTCAGATGGATTAGTTCTTATTTGTCCAAGCGATCTCAGGCCGTTGTTGTTGGAGGTTTTCGGTCTGATTTTGTAGATATACCGTCTGGTCCATCATCAGAAACGAAATTATTTCAAGTAAGACTCGCCTTGCTGTACTGCAGGGAGTTTTGGCGCCAACACTAATGTATGGTAGCGAATCATGGGTATGGCAGAAGAAGCGTGAAAGTAGAATCAATGCTGTGGAGATGAGAGTTTTGAGGAGTATGTGCGGAGTAAGGCAGATAGATAAAGTGAAAAACAGTGTGATACGAGAAAAGTGTGGTCTAAAAGAAGATGTGGTGACGAATATTGAAAAAGGAATGTTGCGATGGTTTGGACATTTGGAACGGATGGATGAAAGAAGAAATACGAAAGAAGTGTAAGAATGAATGGAGATGTCGGTAGGGGACGCCCAAGACGGACGTACGCCGACCAAATAGGTGACGTAGGTACTAAAAAAGGGCCAAATTAAAAGTACCCATAACCGGCGAGCATGTATGATGAGGTTAATGAATGTCGAGGAAGCGTTAGAGGTGTGTTTGAACCGGAGCATTTGGCGTTCCATAGTCTCTGCCTACTCCAATGGGAGACAGGCGTGACGATAGATACATAGATAGACCGTCTGGCGTTCCTCAGGGATCCTTGCTTGGACCATTTTTTTACTCTGCGTACTTATATGATATCCAATCATGTTTCAAATATTCTAAACGCCTCTTATACGCGGATGATATGAAGATATATCTGCGTATCAAAACGAGACTCGATTGTGTAATTATACAACTTATATGTCTTTTTCTTGGATGTATAAGTTATCTCAGTACTTGAACATTGTTCGACTTTTATTGTTACTACTTACGCAGAATGAGCTCACGGTGTCCTTATATTCACACACGGCAGACATTTTCGAGCGTCTGCTGTGTATGAGCATGTACAAACCACCAACCATTACCTGCCGTTTGATGAACCACAAAGACTAGTCAAAGAACTCCAATGATGATCGGAGATGAGGCTATTAAAATTTAAAAAATGATGTGTGAGTCAGGCTCGCCCATGAAGTTTCAAATATTCTAAACGGTGGTAAGAGGTTAAGGTAGAATTTCGTGCATCGCGATCGATCGCAGCCGCGCGCGGCCTACGACTGTCGTCGATCGCTCGCGACAATAGTCAAAGTATGAAAATGTATGGCACCGCTGCCGTGGCCCGCGACTGACGCGCGCGGCCGACGAATGTCGTGAGTCGCGCGCGTCAGTGTCTTGAAATTAGTAGATGTTGTTCGTCACTCTAGACGTGTGTCTAACGAAGTCAAAATCATGGTCGAAATGCTAATTGACATCCTTGAAGAAGAAGAGGAGAATGACGAGCTGCTGTTGTTATATTATGAAACTAGAGTACCAATCGACCCTATCTTTAAAAGCAGAAATGAAAAAGGATACTAGCAAATATTGATTCAAAAGCAATTATATTGTACCTAATGAAAAAAAATGTTGGAAGTTTGGAACGATAATACAAAATTGAATTGTTTTTATACAGAGTGTCACAAGACCCATCACCAAGCTGAAGTCTACTCGTTGTGGACATCATGCCAAGTCATACTAACCAAAAATAATACGTGAGAAATTATTTTTTTAAAGTTTTCTCATTTTTTAAACTGCAATTAAAAGCGCGCACGTGCAATGCTCGAAAAACCTACTTATCCATGGGCTTACAGGGCATCTAAAGAACATATTGGCGAGGTAAATGCATCGATTTTGTACCGAATTAGAAAAATTCTAGACTAACTTTGAGCTTCAATATCTTCTGAACCAGTAATTTCCCTGGTATGGTGCCGAAGTAGAAAATGTTCGTAGTGATTGGTACAACATGGGATTACCTTTTTACACCCTGTATAGTCGGCAAAACTTCCGAATTTTTTTTTCATTACTACTAATTTCAAGACACTGCTGCGCGCGGCTCACGACATTCGTCGGCCGCGCGCGTCAGTCGCGTGCCTCGGCAGCGGTGCCATACATTTTCATACTTTTGACTATTGTCGCGAGCGATCGACGACAGTCGTAGGCCGCGCGCGGCTGCGTTCGATCGCGATGCACGGAATTCTACCTTTATACGCGGATGATATGAAGATATATCTGCGTATCAGATCGAGACTCGATTGTGTAATTATACAACGTGATCTTAATTCTTTATACCTGTACTATTCACATAATAATATCAATGTTAATATCTCGAAATGTCAAAGTATTAGTTTTACTCGTTGCAAAAAGCCAATTAACGATATCTATAGATTTGATAATAAAATTATTGAAAGAGGCGATGTAGTCAGGGATCTTGGTTTATACCAAGATCCCTGACTACATCGGAATCTAGTGTAGTATCACTACATTGGAATCTAGTATTATTACTAGACTCCAAATTATTGTTCTCTCAACATATCGATACCATAGTTAATAAAGCTTCTCGTAATCTTGGATTTGTAATGCGCACCTGTAAACCATTCAGAAACCTCCTATCTTCAGATTGTAGGTATACTGTGCCTATGTCCGTAGTATTCTTGAGTACTGTAGTCCAATCTGGTCACCTCAATATAAGATTTATATTTCCAGATTAGAAATTATTCAGAAAAGATTTGTTAAATTCTTAAACTTAAAAAGCCACAATCGTATCACTATCACTTGCTTCCACTCGACGATAGAAGAAAGATGTTGGATATGCTTCTCCTATTTGATATTCTACGTGGTGAGATTGACAGCGTTGATCTTTTGTCGTGCATAGAATTTTGCACACAAAGGTCTCGCACAAGACACACCCACTTACTTAGTGTACCTTCTCACCGTTCCAATTATGGGCAAAATGCTGTTATGACGCGACTGCCTCGCATTTATATAGACCATTTCGAAAGCCTGGATATATTTCATCTATCTAAGGTATCCTATCGCAAATTACAGACATATTATACATACATAGACTCAAGCCTGTTTCACGGAGGGGTAGGCAGAGACTACGATTGTAAAGATACTCACCAAAAAATAAATAACCAATAGTAGTTTGCTATATTATAGATGTTTTTTATGTTTCAGTTAATTTTTATATTTATTTACCCTTTTTCGCCACTTTCTGGTTTGTATAATGCATGCAAATATTAAGCTTTAGATTATCATGTCACATTGTTACCATATTATGTACTTTGTAAATAAGCTGTTGAGTTTCCTATCAATAAATAAAAAAAAAATATTGTAAGTATTGTGCTATATTTGTATACTTACCTAATAATTGGTAATTGCTGCTTACTTAGCGGTGAAGGCAAACATCGTGAGGAAACCTGCACGACTGAGAATTCTCCATGTTGTTCTCGAAACACAGGAGGAGTCTGCCGACTCGCGCTTGCCTAGCGTGGTGGCCCTTCTCATAGAGAGAAGAGGCCCGAGACCAGCAGTGGGATCGAATGGGGTTTGGGAGTGACATCAGTTTTAAGAGATACTGAGTACAGACATTCTGTGTTCTTTGTAAAAGTTTTTACAGCAATCGTAGAATGTAAACTGCCCATAGCAAGCAAAACTGATAAAACAAGTACCTACCTAAGTTGGTAAACTCGATTGTAATTGGTAATAGAATAAATTGCAACAGTAAATGGATAGTCGTGGATATTTTAAGCTATATAACATTGAGTTGATGTATTTCAGAAGCTCCACACTCTGTGCTCTACAGATACCTACTGAGCTGCCAAGTGCTAATTGGTGTGCTTTCTTCCAAAAATAAGGCAGTTACTTTCATATGTTAGTTAGTGTTACCTACGCTATTGCGTAGGTAAATCTGATGTACCTAGTTGCCTGACAGATGCTTTTAGAATTAATATTTTAATGTAATTAGGAGCCTTTTACGCGATTCCTTGGCGTATTTGCTTTAAATATAAACATTTTAGCGCAAGCACTTATATTATTGTAACTATCTATTGGGACGTTAATAAAAATGCATAAATGTATTTTATTGTTCACCCACCATTAACGCTCGCAGTGTTAGTCAAAATGTCTGGCTGTATGAGTGTTGCTGTTGCGTTGGGCGAACTCCCGCCAAAATTTCGGCGCCATTACACGAGTGAGTTGTCAGCAGAGGTTATGGCGCGTTATAATTTGGTTTATAACCCGACACTACGCTGTTTAGGTAGTGCAATTAGTAAGTACGCCGCATTTTGCCACTTCGGATAAAGTAACGTGATTTTTTTACTGTAGGTACCTACTTAGGTACCTAGGTACCCACATAATATTATGTACCTATGTACTTACACCTACTTATATAAAATGACTCGAAGTAAAATTTATTAGGTGTTAAAAGCTTTTTATAATTCAACCGGGTAGTAGGTATGAGTGTCTTGCGTGAACTCGCCGCTAAGGGGAGTCGGAGACACCGCGGTGGCTTCCAGCGCATAGGCCGAATATCTTTCAGGAATTGTATTTTTCCCATCACTGGGATCCATACTCTACTTTTAGCGGTAAAGTGAGAGAGGTTCCTTTGCGATACAAAAGAATAGAGAGAGATGGGATGACAAGACAGCTTGCACATGCCTACCGACCTAGGTAGGTACCTACTACATAATACCTACCTACAAGGCATCGTTGGCACATTCAAAGACAAATTATCCTCTGTTGACGGTGCACTATTTCGTAAAGTCTGAAATATCACATTGGAATTAAACTAAAATAAGCGCAACTTTTTGCGGCAATGTATTTGCGATTGCGACAATGGGATCCTTGTCTTTATCGTCATCGTCATAATATCGTTATCTTGGCGGCATAACGTTCTTAAGTTTACTTTATAATTTTCACATACATAGGTAGTCAACAGTCAATACTCTTCTTTGTTTCTATTGATTAAAATATTTTAAAGTCCTCCGCGAGACGATTAATGCCTAGTGTGTGCGTAGCACAGACGTATAAAGAAAATATAGTAACTTTTAATTCACAATACCTTCTTGATATGTAATCTACATTTATAATCTGACGACCCACAGCTGAATCTAGGCGCTTGAGTTCTTTGTGTCATGCAGGAGAGCACTAAGAAGGAACTATTGGAAATACCCCTCATAAATGAGTGAAAAGAAAATGTATATTTTTCAAGGATTATTCCAAACATACAACAAACGGACACAATGAACACCCAGACTCGAAACAACAATTTATGAATCACACAAAGTATTGTCTCGTGCGGGGATCGAACCCACACCACCTGGGGCAGTGTCAAACGGCGAGGCGACCGCTTTAAGCCACTACGCTAACCGTGCAGTCAATAAAACTTAACATTAGGCGGGCGAAGCTATGGTCAAAAGCAAGTAAGTATTTTATAAAAGAAAGTTAAACACTTAATGAGCCTCCGTGATACATATTCAGGAGTTATGGTAAAGAATCCTCTTGATCACGTCAGCTTTCAAACAAAAACTCCACCCCAATCGGTCCATTGGTGAAGGAGCAATAATGCCACAGACAGACACTGATACGACAAACTATAAGACTCCTATTTGCGTTACGTAAAAATGGCACTCTGGAAATTCTAAGTTTTTATCTGGAAATAGGTAGACAATTATTCTGTCATAACTGGTTAGACCAGCGAGCGGACCTTGGGCTCCAAAGCGTTACCTAAGTCTTGGATGCAACCGGGATAACGCTAGGGCGATGATGAGGTAGAATCAATGTAATCTTCTTCTTCTTCTTGGATCGATGGCAACACTTATCACACGCTTTAGTACTCCGTAACGCAATCCACATAGGGCCTTGCTCAATAAGTAGTTTATCCTTTTCACTTCCAGTAAAACTATCAGATTTTTAGTAAGTATGTTACTCCATAGATAATCAGCCGGCGAGAGTATGCTATTACTTCTATATGAGATTACTTTGTCAGATAAAAATATAAATGAGAAGCGCAATAAAATAATAAAAGCATAAACAACGTTTAACTGAGCAGCAGTGTAAGGGATGGCACCCTGTCACCCCATTTTTCGGGCCATTCAACAGTTTACGTCCGGGTTTTAATACGATTCGTACAAATTGGTAGATGTAATAAATTACAGTGTGAAGACGCAACTCCCCTCGCCTTTGACTGCTCGTTCCTATTACGATACCGAGTCTTGTCTGCTCTTGATTGTGTTTTAAATTATACGACGCGAGAACAATACGTGGCGATACATGAACGGCTAGGTATTCTTTTGATATGCGACGAAAGGTACCTAAAATGTACTTAATTGTAATGTATAAGCTATATATTACTAGAAAACTTTATCAAAAGGCGTTCAGAAAGATCCATCCTCATAAACTTTTTTTTTATAGACTCACGCCTGTATCCCCGAAGGGGTAGGCAGAGGTGTAATATTACACCCACATTTCGCCATGAATTTTAGGTCCCACGTAATAGGGGGCGAGCCTATTGCCGTACCGGGCACATTACCAGACTCTGTGCTGCTACCGAGAATTTCCTAACGGAAAAACCCAATAACACTTTGTCCGACCCGGAAATCGAACCCGAGACCTCCCAATCCCACGCGCACATTTATGCCGCGAGACCAACGAGGCAGTCATTTTTCACTTTTTTTGTGTATAAATAAAACTCAAAGTTGTACTACAACTTGGTGGTGGGTATGACCATCTAGAATGAATATGACAATTTTACAAAAAGTACATCTCCTTAGTTCGCACGTAGACGTTGTCCACAGAGTAGTTAATGTTCTTGTGTTCTAGTTCTAGCAGTAATGCCTCATGCCTGCTGTGAAACTCCTTCCACTGGTTGTCTAGCGAAGAGAAGTAGTTCAAGTAGTCCGCGTTTTTTCCCGAAGCAGAGTCCTTGTGGTAGTTGACACACAAAGCCTTGATACTGTCGAAACATGCTGACTGAAGTTCTAGTTTGTCCACGTCGACACTATGTAACCTTGCTAGATGTTGATAGTTTCTCACTTCTGATACGTAGTTGACGGTGACAGGAAGCTTCAAGTTAGTTTAGTAGACTACTGCGTAGCTGCTCAGTTGAAAAGTTCACTGTTTCAAATCTTGGGTAAAGTTCTTCGATTTGAAATTGTCGCTGTGGAAACCTAGAACCGTTGCACCCTATATACAGTATGTGCGCCTTCTCAATACAACTGGGGATTTTCGCTTCTGAAAGGCCAGTTGCACCGATTCGCTACTGTATGGTGAGACACGCAAGCACTAGAATCCGGTTCGAAGGACCACAAAGTGCAAAAAGAAAGATCGCAAGTTATAACGAAATCACTTAAAGTTAGTTTATTCGCAAAGTTAAGTACAGTAAAAACGTTAGACTACTATTTCTCGGTTGGAGGTGTCCACTGTCCGATATAAATAAAATTATGTCTAATTCTAAAGTAAACTGACGCTCGCTCGGCGAGGAGCGCAGCGTCAGCTAAACCGACCATGTACGGTAACATCGTACATACCTAATGATTGTTTATTGGAGTTAGACGATTAGTATTATCAGAAGACCATTTAACAAACAATACCTACCTATAGGAAACTATACAGAAAATTGGTATGATGAGTGCATGTATGACATATTACGTTTAATATCGACAGAGCAATCAATAACTTTAATAAAATACTTTGATATACAGGTGGCCCTTACAATGCAATTTGCTATCCTTATATCATTTTACAAGACGACCTGTGAGTAAGTACAGAACATACAGGACATATACACATATACAAAATCAGCCTTATTAATAATCTGTCCCACTTCTGGGCACATCCCTCTTTTCATTATGAGAAAGGTAAAGCCACAGGTATGATCATAGTCCACCACGCTCGTTAAGTGCTGGTTGGCTGGTAATCTTTCGAAAACATTATGAAGAAATACCAGGTATGCAGGATTCCTCGCTGTTTTCCTTAACCGTTTAGCAAGCGATAATTAATAATATTTAATCCGCACATACGTACCTAACTTCGAAAGTCGTTGGTACGCGCCGTGGATTTGAACCCAAGGCACCCTGTGTAGCAACCTCGGTCTCTCCGCTAGCATATCGCTACATTCGTAAGGCACAGCATATTTGCGTTCAGCTTTACTTCAAAATAAATTAAAAGGGCAACAAAATATCGGCTGGCAAGTCAACAATTGGGGACGTGTCGAACTCTCGCGACCAAACAGTAGCGCGTCCCTCCCAATTATTGACATGCTTTATTGTCGCCCTATCTGAGGCGCGCTTTTATCAACGTATGTCGCTCCTATCGATACCAACAACAACTTTAATACGGCAAATATACAACCAAAAACGAACCTTATCTCGTTGAAATAAGGGTTGGTAAGGGTGTCGTAAATATCATTGTTATTTCTAGTTAATTTGATGGTAAAACTTTGGGTATCTAACTCATTTATACTTCCTAACATTATCAGTAGGGGTTCGCGCGGATTCGACGGCCAATCGGCCCTCAAGATTGATATCTTAAGTAAACATGCCACCGTCTCCATTTGTATCAGTTTTATGGTATTTGGCGGACAATAATTTGGACTTTGTTAATTTGATTGTTAATCTAGTGTGCGGGGAATTAAAAGTGTAATAAAACTGATAAGTCTGGTGCAATAAGTTTAATGTTGGGTCGTTAGTGAATATCTCATTGTTGCAATTTTTTTTGTGAGCGACGAGACGAATGTTTCGTATAATTTCGATATTTAGTGCCACAATAATCATCACTATATCAGCTGATAGACATCCACTGCTTGGCGGCATAGGCCTCTCTCAAGGGCTTACACATGGACCGATGTTGAGGCACTCTCATCCATTCGCTGCACTCTAAGATCCCAATAAGATCGTCGGTCTACTTTACCGGAGACCTACCCCTGTTACGACGTCCGGTGCGTGGTCGCCACTCCAGAACCTTTTTGCTCCAACGTCCAGCGGTTCTTCTGTCCTACTCACTGACACTTCATATAGACTATTCGAAAAGCTATGTCGGTGTCTTTGGTTCACCTGCGAATGTCTTCATTTCTGATTCAGTCTTGCAGAAAAAGAAGTTCTACAATATGCTAATGCAATCAAACTCATTACTATCACAGTAGTCCTGAACTACTTTGGAGCTTATAAGTACACTTTTTTGAAAGATTTCAAGGGAATTATCAAACCATGTCTCCATGTCTATACGCTGGATAATACATGAGTAGGTACCTACATTAATTCATCATCATCAGCCTATAACAGTCCACTGCTGGACTAGGCCTCTCCTTTGAAAGGAGGAACTGGCCTACTATACCACGCTGGCCAAACGGGTTGGTATAGGGTTTGTATCAAGTTTTCCTTCTCTTGCAGTGCTGTTCTCTGCATAATATGCTCCCTCTGTCGGCTCTTACGACACCCATGGGATGATATAGGGTGGTGGCATTCCGTATTCTTAATCCGTCACCACACGGATGAGTTTTAATGCAGTTTTGTTGTGAACGATGACACGAATGATTTGTATCATTTAGGTAGGTATTTAGTGCCGCAATCATCATCAATAGATGTGCACTGCTAGACATTCACACATAGATCGATGTTGTGCCTCTCCCATCCATCCATTGCCCTCGAATTCAAAGGATCGTCGGTCCACTTTACCGGAGGCCTACCTCTGCTACGACGTCCGGTACGTGATCGCCACTCCAGAAACTTTTTGCTCCAACGGCCATCGGTTCTTTTGCCCTGCCCACTGCCACTTCATATTGACTATTCGAAAAGCTATGTCGGTGTCTTTGGTTCACCTGCGAATTTCCTCATTCAATCTCGCAGGGAAAGAGAAGTGCCACAATATGCAAATGAAAACAAACTCATTACTATTACAGTAGTCCTAAACTACTTTGAAGCTTATTAGTACACGTTTTTTAAAGATTTCAAGGGAATTATCACACCATGTCCATACGCTGGATAATGCATACTTAAACCTGCTGAGTAGGTACCCTCTCCTACATTAATTCACTCCTACTAAATTATAAATGCAATGAAAGTACTTTCATAGCCAGTGGCGGCGCTAGACCCCATGTGGACGTCGGCGACATCAAGTTCGCGAGGCCCTTTAAATCGATGGCGAGGCCCCGTTTACTTCGTGGTCAATATAAAAAATACCATTAAAATGAAGTGAGCCAAATTATAAAATACTGAATGAATAAATAAATGACAATTCAAAAATTTTCACCCATCACAGATCTTGTCACGCACTTGTTCGAAACTAATTAAACTCATTATCATCTGTTTAGCTTTTTCCCGAAATGTTCGGTGTCGGCTAACTAAGCCAGGATGATTGGCGAAATAAAATTAAGTATGTAACTTGTAAAATTTTTTGCGAGGCCCCCTCAGGCGCGAGGCCGTCGGCGGTCGCCGACGTCGCCGACGCCTAGCGCCGCCACTGTTCATAGCTAAATTAGCTTAATTGCATTTGGCAACCTCTAAGAGGCTGGAAATTTTCGAGAGTATGTATGGAGGTTCACAAACACCTAGTACTTTCATCGTTACTATGTGTTTGAAACCGCGGGTAACAGCTAGTCCCTAAAATTTGAACCGACAGTTACATCATGTCGTGTCCCCGACGTCTGCGCGACCGCACTCGTCCGTACTCCAATCACTCGATTCAGTTTGCGCGGCCGTGCGTTATAAATCGCCTAAACTACCCTCGGTCCGACCGCTAGTGTACCGTGAACTCGACTAATTTCTTTGTTGTTAAGCACACGCATCGATTTAGTAAACACTGTTTTGATTGCTTCTTTTGTGAGAAAGTTTCTTCAAAAGTTGAAAGTATCTACCTACGCTGGGATGAGCAAGAGCTGATCAGCAAGACGTCAACTCTATTCGAATTCTGTTTTAGTTTCTTCACAATTTATCTGCAGTCAACTTTCGTCTGAGGGAACCGTGACGGCTACATTCGTGACCTTTTTATGGAAATCAACTTGGAGAGGCGTATAAGTATGCAGCAGTGGACTATGGCAGGCTGATGATGATGATGATGATGATGATGATGATGATCTTAGTCTCCTGACAAAAACCTTACATTCAAGCAACGGACACAAATAGCACACAGGCTCAAAACAGCTATGTATTTGTAGATCACATATTGTTAGTGTTGAACGTCAAGGCAGGCCCAAACTAAGCAGAACTATACGAGTATTATGGGTAGGTACTAGACAACGGACAAACATATAAATATATCTACATACACCAATATAGATATACAATTATACATAGATCAAGACATTCAACCATGTTCACACACAAATATTTAACTTCGGGAATCGAACACGATCATCAGCGTGGCAGTTAGTTACACTCCCGCTGCGCCACCGGGTCTTTTATAGCTAATTTATAACCGTAGCATGTCACCTACATACGTGATGTGAGCAGACACTAGACAGTGCAACGAATGAGTGGAACGCGCCGTGAGCGGTCAAGCAGCACGAGTGTAACACTCAGTGTGTTCCACACGGTGGTGTCGATAGGGTAGCCCGTTACCACGTACTAAGTATATCAATGCTACGCGTAGAAGTCATGGTTTGAGCATACCGTTGAAAGCTGACAAAAGATTATTTTTATTTGGTTTACAAATTGGATGTGACAGGAAAACCATACAATAAAAAAAAACTACTTAACCATCCTAAACTATAGAAAAGCAAAAAAAGAAATAATAGAGGGTTTTCCAATAAGAGGTGTTATTATGATATGCAAAGAAAAATGCGATTTTTAAATAAAAATGATCTGATTTTTATTTCATGATGAAGAAGAAGGTATGCCGTTAATAGTGGAAAATAAATCACAAGATCTCGGTGGCCAATTGTGATCACCTGTTCGAGAGATAACACGGTCCGGAAACTTTTCCCGTAAAAGATCAATGGTTTCGTTGCCTGTGCGGCACGTAGCGCCGTCTTGTTGAAAATAAACGTTGTCCAGATCAATACCATCCAATTCCGGCCATAAAAGATCATTAATCATCTCTCGATATCGCAATCCATTCATCGTAACTGTTGCTCCAGCCTAATTTTCGAAAAAGTAAGGTCCAATGACTCCTCCGGACCATAAACCGCACCAAACAGTCACACGTTGAGGATAGAGAGGCTTTTCAATAATAACTTTTGAGTTTTACCAGCGACAATTTTGCTTGTTGACGAAGCCACCGAGGTGGAAATGGGCCTCATCACTCAAGATGATTTTTCGATGGAATTCCGGATCATTTTCACGCATTTCAACGACCCAATCAGCAAAGACACGACGTTGTTGATGATGATGAATGGCTTGAGTTCTTGTGTTAACTGAACTTCATAAGTCTTAAGACTCAAACCTTTATGCATAATACCTAGAATGCCTAATTCCAAAGAACAACGAGGAATGGACAAACCGGGGTTTTCTTCAACACTTTCGGCTACAGCAGCAATATTCTCGGCTGTTCTTGAGCGACGTGCACGGGTTTTATTCTTCACATCACTAACTTGTCCCAACAGCTCGAATTTTCCACCAATTTCTGTATTGCGTTAAGTCAAGGTGCTTCCCGACGACCCAAAAATGTTCAAGTTTTACGAACCGTCTCTGCCAAATTTTCACCATTTTTATTGTGAATTTTAATAATTTCAATGCGTTGTTGAAGCGTGTATCGTCCATTTTTAGGGTTCCGTACCTAAAAGGTAAAAAACGGAACCCTATTACTAAGCCTCCGCTGTGTGTCTGTCTGTCTGTCTGTCACCAGGCTGTATCTCATAAACCGTGATAGCTAGAAAGCTGAAATTTTCACAAATTATGTATTTCGGTTGCCGCTATAACAACAAATACCAAAAATAAAAAAATAAAAAATATTAAGGGGGGGTCCCATACAATAAACGTGATTTTTTTCGTATTTTTTGCTCAAAATTACTAACGGTAACAGGTAGACGCTTAAAATTTTCACAGAATATGTAGTTCTATGTAACCTTTCAAAATAAATAATTAAATTAAAAAAAAATAAAAAATAAAGGGGGGCTCCCATACAACAATCGTAATTTTTAAGCAATTAGGTAGTTAAGAGCAGCGTGTAATTACTCGTTATTTATCTTTTTACCCGACTGCGGCGAAGCCCAAAAGGGAGGGTTATGTGTTTGACCTGTGTGTACGTATGTATGTATGTTTGTATGTATGTATGTATGTCCGATCCTATATCCCCTCGTAACTACTCAACGGCTAAACTGATTATGATAAATGATACGTCATAAGATTCGTCTTAATGGCGCGAGTGTCACTGGGTACATACAATTAAAAAAAAAACATTATGGTGGATTTTTGGCGCCAAATAGTTAAAAGTCTTCAAAAAAAAATTCCGTCCAAACTTATCGAATGAGGTATTAAATTAAAGGGTTTTAGAAGGCGATCTCAAAAATATATGCAACATAACTGTATGTTTAAATGTAATTTGTAATGCTGGACATAAAAACAACAAAATAACAACAAACAGTGAAATAATTATTGAAAGTAGTCTGGGCCCTGTGTCTCTGGGTTTCTTGCCGCTTCTTCCCATTGATTATACAGGTACGAACGCGGCTGTAGTTTTAGATACAACGTATGACGTGCAAAAGAGATTTGTAATGAATCCAACTTGAATAAACATATTTGACTTTAACTTTAACTTAATAGATTTTTCGTCGTTTTGAACTCAAAAGCAAAAAATAAAAATACGTAATTAAAATAACTAAAAAACCCGACTGCAGTGTAAAAAAAAAAAAAAATTAAAACATTAAAAAACACGACTGCCCTGCAAAAACAACAAACTAAAAAGTTAATAACAAGTTTAATTTTAAAATTGTCATTGTAGTCGGGGGCCGTTTTGTGGAACACCAATTTAAGAGGTCCCCCGACTGCAATAAAAATTTTAAAATTAAACTTGTTACTAACTTTTTAGTTCGTTGTTTTTGCAGGGCAGTCGTGTTTTTTAATGTTTTAATTTTTTTTTTACACTGCAGACGGGTTTTTTTTACACTGCAGTCGGGTTTTTTAGTTTTTTTTAAAACGTTTTTTTTTACAGAAAATCCATTTTCTAAAATTTCATGTCTCTAACAGTGTGATCTGAGCACAAACTCATGGAAAATTTAGCACTCGTGGTCCTATGTTCAATTTCAATTCAATAGGCAATAAAAAAATAACAATTTACGGGTACGTATGTATAGATGCAATCCAAACAGAACGTACTCACACAACTGCCACAAACATGAGTAGTACATAGTTTCGTACTGAGAGGTTTTCTGCCAGTACAACAGTGTGATCTTAAACAGCAATGACCAAGTTTTTACACGTGTTCTCACTCGGAAACTATTCCAAAGATTTAACAGCCATCGCCCGCAACGGGTATAATATACCGCGGGAAAAGCGGCGGCAAAAACTTGTAGTGCAAGCCCAGCATTGCGACTACGGTTCCTAGTAGTGCTAATGTAATGGAACTATGCTGCCGAGGCTCGAAATATGTTGTACACCGCCGCGATGACGCTGCGGTCGCACTGTCCGCGGAGAGCGATGCACGTCTTACCTACGCCATTTTGCAATCCGAATTTGATGAAAGAAAATGTAATTTAATTTATTCAGACATATACCTAAATAAAATTGAAGTATCTGTCGGGTCGATAGCCGAGTGGAGAGACCGACAGCCTGCTACACAGAGGGTCTCGGGTTCGAATCTACGGCACGCACCAATGACTTTTCGAAGTTAAGTTGTTAATTATCGCTTGCGTATCGGTGAAGAAAAACGTCGTAAGTAAACCTGCATGTCTGAGAGTTCTCCATAATGTTCTCGAAAGACATGTGAAGTCTGCCAATCCGCATTTAGCCAGCGAGGTGGACTATGACCTTACCCTCCTCATAGTGAGAAGAGGCCCGTGCCCAGCAGTGGGACAGTATAAAGGGCTTTTTTTTACTTTTAGGATAACAAACAGTAATCTAGCTTCCATAATTTGTTCAGCACATAATTAACTAACAAGTTAGGTACTTAAACAAAAACTCGTACTAAAGCAAATAGTAGGTATACCTACAAGAAAAGGAGAACTCACTAACTCAATACCAAGAAAGGAGGAACTCGGTTTTGCCGCGCTAAATATAACACGTAGGTACGTATTAAATAATATATGAACTAAAAAGGAAACAGTGACAGTTACTGTGATAAAACAATCATCTTGCCGCTGATACACCGTCTGAAAAAGTCGCCATTCATAATCCGATGGGACCGCGCCCTTACAGAGGTAGTTGCACCTGCTCTCGTCCCTGTAGGTCGGCAATACGAATCGTAATAGATAACATTCTTTTTATTGCTGTTATAATTATCTTTATTTGGTCACCCCATCACACGCATCAACTTAACGGATCATTGCGTAAAAAAGTTACACCGTGTTAAAGTGTCGCTAAGTTTTTTAATTTCAATGACGTCATAAAGAGGTAAATGATAGTTCAATGGGCGAGCAAAATGGCGGCATGCATAAATTATAACTTTATTATTCGCCTGCTAAACTGGAGGGTTGTGACGAAGAATATTCATTTTTAATAGGTGTTTAATTAAATGTCTGTAAGTAATTGTTTATAAATAATTTCAGTTAGATTAAATAATTGTAATTGCAGCTTTGTAATTGCTGAGTTGTTGATATACTTAATTAATACTTAAACATCTTTTTATTTCGACTGATGACTAGAGGGTTACAATTTATACTCTACTATTAACTTCACCTTGTTCTTGATTCTAAGTACCTTCTTAAGTCATTATCTAGACTGTTTAGTCGCAGGGTTCACATGATGTAAGATAGCGTATTTACGTATTTGTCATATGATAGAGTATTATCGCAAAGAAAATATGCCACACGATAAACTACAACCAAAACACAGTTTCGTGTCGAAATATCGCCCCTCACATTAGGCATAATAGCCGATGCGTTTGCCTTATTTAAAAAAAACAAAAACTCCGCGACACTGACAGACACTGCTCGTTAGGTGGTGACACGGAAATTTTCATTTTTCACTAACTTTCCGTATTTTGAATGATTAAAGCATTTTTTTCTTTATTTTCTAAATTTATAGTGCTGTTACCATTCTACGTATTGATATCGGTGTTTTCTCTAAGAAATGCGATTATTGAATTCAGATTTACGTTTGCTTTCTTAAAAAGAAATAATCTAAAAAAGAAATGAGAATTAATAGGTAAAATTATTGGTAGACAACTTTGACACTTTTATATTTTTATTTTAAAATTTAATACAATCCTTCATTTTACAGAAAGTAGCCGAAACAAATCGTTAGCAACAATTGAACAAATAAAACCCAAAATCCAAATAAAATCAAGTTCGAAGCATCGATAAATCGGACCACAGATATCGATATGGCGGTGCTGTCAAATAAACAGCGCCCCCTGCCGGCAGATAATCACATCGCCATTACGCGCGCACACACGCAAACTGGCGAAACTTAGGAATTATCAGTTTTGTTTGGACAAACTTCATTATGTGTAGTTTATGGCCCCTATTAGTTATCTTGTGCACTTTTTGTTCTGGGTAATCAACTCCACCTGTGTTTATTATATTTTTACTTACGGACAATAGTTTGGTACCTACCTACTTAGTTGTTTTAGCGTTTGTCTAGGTCATTTAGGCAGAAAACAGTTAATTTGTGTTCATATCATCCGTTATTAGCTCATATTTTATGTAAGTGCAGTTTCTATGTATGTACCTACCTAATTTGTTTGTGAGATCAAGTCTGTAATTAAATATTTTTATTAGGTACGTATATTTACTTATCTACCTACCTAGGTACGTATTTTCTTTGTTACATAGCTTTGTACGTTTTTACAACTTCCTTTAACTTTTTCACGCAAAATCTACTAAACAGACTTTGCAGCAATTTATCTTATACTTACATCAGAATAGCACATGGAATCAGAATATCACCTTCTGCATATCGACTCCATCAGAATAGCACATGGGTTACCTTCTGCATAACGACCCAACGCGGGTAAAGCTGAGGGCAAAAACTATAGAATTTTTTTGACTTTTAAATAGTGTAATCAATATGTCCGTGTGGTGAGGGATTAAGAATACGGAATGTCGCCACCCCATATCATCCCATGGGTGTCGTAAGAGCCGACAGAGGGAGCATATTATGCAGAGAACACCACTGTAAGAGAAGGAAAACTTGATACAAACCCTATACCAACCCGTTTGGCCAGCGTGGTATAGTAGGCCAATTCCTCCTATCAAAGAAGAGGCCTAGTCCAGCAGTGGACTGTTAAAGGCTGATGATGAATCAATATGTGTGACTGTGTCCGTGGTCCAGTGGGTAGCGTATGCGTCTTCTGGTCGGAGGTCCCGGGTTCGATTCCCGGATCGGGCAAATATGTTACGAGTTTTGCCGAATTCTCAGCAGCAGCACGGAGTCTGGCAATATGGTAACGGTGAAATGTGGGTGTAATATAACAACTCTATCTATCCCTTCAGGGATACAGGCGTGAAGCTACAAAAAAAAATTACTTTGATATTGTGTGTTCATTAAAGGTAAGGGTGGTTCCAGATAACATGCACGTAATATTATGCAAAAAAATTGGTCAAGTGCGAGATAGACTCGCGCACGAAGGGTTCCGTACCATCATCTATAAAAGAAAATCACGTTTGTTGTATGGGACCCTCCCTTATATTTTAATTTCTTTTATTTTTATAATTTGTATTTGTTGTTGTAGCGGCAACGCCAATACATCATTTGTGAAAATGTCAGCTTTCTAGCTATCACGGTTTATGAGATACAGCCTGGTGACAGACAGACAGACAACGGAGGCTTGGTTATTACCAAGCCTCCGTTGTCCGTCGTCGGGTCCCGTTTTTACCTTTAAGGTACGGAACCCTAAAAAAAGTACAACCATTGGTCCGATCTAAAGGCCACCATAGCTTATGCATGCCTACAACACCGGGGGTGTCATTTGTCCGTTATCGATCCGTAAAAACTACATGAATCTTATTATGATATTCACTAATGAGCTGGAAAAAACGTAGTGCATTCTGTTTTACAGCTATCTTCTAAGCTGGATAGGAATCTAAGCGCCGGATTCAATATCCGATCTGTTCATGGCTTTGGAGATTAGGGAGTTACCTAATCCTCTTATCTCCAAAGCCATGTCAACATCTTACATAAGCTCCACAAAAAATATTTTTATTTACTTATTTGTAGACTTAGGTACGCCTGTAGGTATCCCCGAAGGGCCATGCAGAGGTGTAATATTACACCCACATTTCGCCATGAATTTTTAGGTCCCACGTAATAGGGGGCGAGCCTATTGTCGTGCCGTGCACATTACCAGACTCCGTGCTGCTACTGAGAATTGCCTTACGGAAATACCCAATAACACTTTGCCCGAACCGGGAATCGAACCCGAGACCTCCCAATCCCACGCGCACATTTATGCCGTGAGACCAACGAGGCATAAATCTATTTAACTATGATGGCCGTCTCAAGATTATTCTAAAACTCTTCATTTCCTTTTATTAAACCCTAAGTACCTACCTACTCTTGAAGTGTTCAAACTGTTATTAGATACATTAAAGAGATATAAGTAAATAGTTACTGTTGCATAAAATAGGCCACCATTATTCCTCATTGTTTAACCTCACCCACCCACACTTGACACAAAGGAAAACAGTTTAAAATAAAATCAAACCCATATCCAAACAATGCAACATGAGTCGATATAAATTATTCGATAATCGATAGAATTTGGACATTAATCGAATAGCGATTGATATTGTTGGGTACAATTGAATGGGAAATTGCATGGGACACTGCATAGGACAATGTATGGTTCAGATGGACAATTTAATGAGTTGAGAGGCGCCAAACAATGTCACGGCGGTAAGGTGACCTGACTGATACCGATTGTAATGAAAGAGGGTAGGCTGACCAACTATTACGTAGGATAGCAAAATAGTAACTCATTTAACCTCTTGAATGCCGCAATACCAGACAGTTAAAGATCTATTATATAACACATTAATCAGTGCATCGGTAATCAAAGAGATAAGTAGGTAAGTACCTAACAATGATAGAAAGATTTCGTCAAAGAATAAAAATATTTGCTTGACATTTAACCTTTATAAGTATGGACGTCACATTTTTATAACATTACCGTGGACTTGTAGTCTCACTGGCTCCTACACTTCTTAGTGTTACTTTTTCAACAAGATTATGCAAAAGAGCTTCAAAATTGTATTTAACTGAAAGTATGGGTTAGATATAGTAAAAATACCTGAAAATATAATCTACGTTTGTTATTAAATATCTAGGAACATACAAAATCAAAACATCGGGACATTCTTCAGGTAGTTTTATATCTAGCTATGTTTTTTTGCAGTTAAGCAATTAAAATAATAAAAGGAAACAAAATTCAACTATTTTTTATTAAATTTTAACGTATAAGTAACTCAAAAAATAAAAACATCACTTCAGACAACAAATAACAAAAAATCTGACAACTGCTTCATTTTTGTCAGTATTTTCTCTAAGAACGAGAATATTGTGAGCACACTGGCTAGTTGCATGAGACATGAGACACAAATGTGGGTTGTTATTCTATGCTTCTTTTCTGGACAAATTCTACATGCATTTCCTGTCTTTTTTATGAGCCTGACTATTCATCCACTATTACCATATTATCACCTATTGTACATATTTTATAACAAAGTTATGGACGTGTAGCCTGACAGGCTACAGGTGATTTTTAAATAAAGATTACTCACGTGATTTTCATCGAATGACGCAACCTAGTCCTTTACTGATCGTTTCGTTACTAAAACTGAAGCTACTGAGCAGCTCAGGCTCAGGTAAGGTGAAGTTCACAAAACATGGAATCCAACATTCGTCCGGATTCTGTGAGGCTACACGTCTCTACTTAAAGGTTAAAAAAGGTTTTTGTAATGGGTAATTAACAAGCATTACTCTTTCTTTGACAACTCTACAAAAAAAAATATTTAGAAGGTTTACTTGCCATTTTCCCCAATCTCCGTGCCCTAGGTACCCTCCCTTTTCCCAATCTAATACTAATATATAAAGCTGAAGAGTTTGGTTGTTTGCTTGACCGCGCTAATCTTAGGAACTACTAGTCCGATTTGAAAAATTCTTTCATCTCCTGCGAGAAGGTGGTACTACCTTAGTCGAGCCAGTGCATTTTTGCATACTATGCAACGTGGCTCTTTAATACGTCAGTTTACCCAAAAGTGCAGTTGTATATAAATACCAGCAATATTAAACAGTGGCATCATATTTCAAAAATCTTACCCAACTGATTAATTTTACAACTTCTCAGCTCTCTACTTATCTAATTTGAGTTTCATTATGTATCCACTTCTATTTTTTATGTTTCTTCTCTTTACTTTTTAGTTTTCAACTCACTCATTTATTAGGATGTTGTTAAAAAAATTGTAAACAAAGTTTAATACAACTAACACTACGACTCGAGTCGATTTGGATTTGTAGGTGCGATTACTTGCATAGTAAGGCACACGAGAGCTAACGTGTGTAAGACTAGCGGAGCTCGCGGTTACACCCGTGCTTAGGTCTACCGTGTTACGTGGTACTGTCAATGAATACAAATTTTACATAATAGAAGCGTATTTCTTAAGGATGTCGTGTGCCGATTAAAGTTGGCGTATTGACGGTTGTCAGTGTAGTACGTAGTTGGCGCCGTTGGCGGCGCTGGCGTCGTTCTCCGTCTTTCTTGCTCTCGTAGTTAAGTGACACAGGAGAAACTTTCGTCTCTCTTGCACTCGTAGAGTCAGCTGTCACAGCGCGACTGCCACGCCGCCAAGCGGCAATATGGGTCAGACTGGTCACAGAAAGTTTGTCTACAGAGCGCCCATAAGAAATGTGCCTCTATTATTAAATATCTATGCTCTATGGTACTGTTCCGCGGCCATGTGTGGGTTATAGCTTGATGTCATACAGTCTGTAGCCATCATGGACAAATGGGCTATCTAGCACAAAAAAAATCAAATAGGCGCGTCCAACCAAACTAATAAACTCTTTAGCATTATAAAAGTTGTACATACATTGTACATACATAGATATATCCGAGAACTTCCAATCTGTTGGTCACTGGAGGTGAATCGAGCGTGTGTGTGCGTGTGTCCCCGTGACAATGGCGTCCGTCCCGGACGTGTTATGGCGCGCAGTCACGGCACCTACCGCCACTTAGCTTAATAAAAGGGGACCTAGCCATACTGACCAATTTTCTAACGAGTTCGGCCCGCCATTTGTAATATGTAACATGTCCCGTACCCTTGTGGCCGATCATTCGGAGACGATTAACACTGATATGTTCCTCTTACCTTGCCTTGCAAGGCAAATTCAAGTGCAAGTTGTAATTGCTGTTAATTGGATATTTTTTTTATATTTATAGACTCACGCTTGTATCCCCGAAGGGATAGGCAGAGGTGTAATACTACATCTACATTTCGCCATGAATTTTTAGGTCCCACGTAATAGGGGGCGAGCCTATTGCCGTACCGGGCACATTACCAGTCTCCGTGCTGCTACTGAGAATTTCCTAACGGAAAAACCCAATAACACTTTGCCCGACCCGGGAATCGAACCCGAGACCTCCCAATCCCACGCGCACATTTATGCCGCGAGACCAACGAGGCAGTTAAGGCGCTATGGGCTCAAAATGCAGCATTTATGATAATCGAAATAAAATACTTCTACTATTACCTAAGCTGTGATTTTATTCTATTCGATTTCTTCAGCTCTTTAGTAAAGTTTGTATTTCAGCGAAAACACAATTACTAAAAAAAGGCACAATAATTAGAAAAGAGGTTTGAAGACTATTTTATTATTTGGAACACGCCACAGTATAAAAACACGCAGTAATGTAAGCAGGTATTTACTCGCGCTTATCTACGTCTTTTTGGACTACTTTTTACATATTGTGGTCTAATTTATATCTATAGATTAGTATCTGTTTCAAATCAACTTCAAAAACATAACCCTTCCTGCAGTCGGGTAAAAACGGTACCTAGTTATCTTCGGCACATGATCAGCCGGCAGGCAGAAGCCAGGTCCGCATCTATCCAGCTAGCCAGGTTTGTTAGGGCTATATTGAAACACGCAGATTCCAGATTTCAGACTGTATATTTAATTACGACTCCCTAATTTATACCAAATTATTGTACAAAACAACTTTTTGCACAACTATTCCAAGAAACAGGTATTTCGCACAACTTTTTGGACGACTATTCCACGAAATCTTTTATATAACTTTAGGGCTGCATATACGTAGGGTCGCTAACTTATATACATACGCCACACATTAATTCGACGCGTACGAACCTATGTATTTTTGGAACTACTAAATATTTATATGATAATTTAAAGTTACGCAAACAAATGTGCAAAATATTATAGACCGTGTTGTGTATATATTTGTTCATCGAAACTAGTAAACAGATTGTAACTATTCTTTTTTATTTGCTCTCATTTATTTTACCTAAGAGAAAAGTAACGATATCATCGAAAGTGGTTCAGTAGCTTTTATTATATCCAGGAACAACTAAAAAATACAGGCGATTGAAGTGGAACTGAAAATAAAGTAAATAGATAAGAATATTGTGTCATTTTCAGGCAACTAAATGGAAAGCAGAAAACAGCTGACGGTAGTGAAGAGCTTGGTCACGCGTCCTTTACTCCATTATTTAATATCGAAATAATTTCAGCTATTGAGTTGTTTGTTTGTTTTGTTGTTGTGTAAGTGTACTATAATTCATTATAATAAATAATTGTATTCAATAAAAAATATATATTTACCTACTTAAGAAGTAAGGTATAACGTATAACTTATGTCAGTACGAACAGACCGCGGCAATACAGTTAGTTATACATGAATTTTGAAGAACGAATGGTTATGCATCGCTTGCAGCTAGTCTAAACATTTTTAACTTGTTTTTGCAGACAAACAAAGATATCACAAAATAATGCGAGGGCAGAAATCATTTCGTTAACTTCTGATTCAGCCATACCACCAACAAAAGAGTAAGAACTAAGCGTTAAATAGTAGTTTGTCTTATTTCTGTGGTTATTATTATCACTTTCCAAATAAATACAAATTTATTTTGTTTCAGAAATAAAGAAGAACAAGAATTAATAATAGAAAAAGAAACTGAAACGAATAACTTTGAACCACTCAGTGGTAGAAGAATGATTGACCTAAATTATTTTTTGACTCAACTGCAAGATAAAGCACGCCATAATGGTTTGTTTGACTGTAAAACTGACAATTTTAAACTGGTGGGCGAAAATAGAATAGGGCTAGTTTCGAAATTTAAATTCGAGTGCAATATGTGCCATGAAGTGGCGATCATCCATTCTGAAGATCCTAATACACAAAATACAGAGCGTGTTAATGCTAACATTGCAGCTACTAGTGGTATTGTTGCTTCAGGCATAGGTTATTCTCAATTCCATGAAATTTTTTCCGCTATGGATGTTCCAATATTTTCGTCAAAATATTATATGCGCCTTCAAAACCAGGTTTACGAAGCTTGGGAAAATGTTGCAGTTGAATCGATGGAAGCTGCAGCTATGCGCGAAAAAGAGGCAGCGATTGCTGAAGGCAAAACTAAAAATGGTGTACCCTTGATCGACGTTTATGTAGACGGATGTTGGTCAGCAAGATCATATGGTACAAACTTTAAAGCTTTATCTGGTGCTGCAGCAATAATTGGACGGAAATTTGGTGAAGTACTTTACATCGGAGTCAAAAATAAATATTGCCTAGTTTGTGCACGCGCGGTAAAAAAGGATGAACCTCCAAGGAAACATGTATGTTTTAAAAATTATAGCGGTGCCTCAAGTGCCATGGAATCAGACATAATCGTTGAGGGATTCCAATCTTCATTAGCGATGTATGGTCTTATTTATTCAAGGCTAATCGCAGATGGAGATTCCTCAACGTATTCGAAAATACTGACAGCGAACCCATATCAAAACCAGGGGGTCACAGTAGAAAAAGTAGAATGCAGGAATCATATTCTACGCAATCTATGCAAAAAACTTCGGACGGTGACAAAAGAAACTAAATATGCCCTTGCTTGCAGAAAAACTCTCACTAACACAAAAATAATGAGTATTAGAAAAGCTATAGTAAAATCCATCGAATTTCATAATAAAATTGATGATAAGTCTAAAAACATAGCCATTTCTATATTACATAATGACATTAATAATTCGTTGGCACATGCTTACGGCGATCACAGGCTTTGCAAATATTATTATTGTTCTAAAGAACAGAATGAAACAACTGATCAAAAAATTATTAGAAACTCAACATTTTTATTCAGATTGAATGCAATTATTGCTACTGTATCTGCAAAGTCACGCAGTCTTATTGAAAATGTTGACACAAACACCGTCGAGCGTTTTAACAGTGTTGTGGCCAAATTTGTTGGAGGGAAAAGAATAAATTTTTCTCAGAGGCGAGGATACCAATCGAGGTGCTCTGCTGCTGTAGTATCATTTAATAATGAGGCCGCTATATCGTGTGTACAGAAATCATTATCAGGTGCAAGTCCAAGAGGCAAACTTAAGGAAATGGAACAAAAAAGATCACTGAAACGGAAACAAAATAAAGAGCACCCGATAAAAAAACTAAGAAAAAATCAATATAGTAATCTACAATATGATTATGGTCCCAATAGTGCCGAACCGGATATGTCACCAGATCTAATGGAACAAGCCAAGCAGAATTTCCATCATAATTTAAAAATATTGCTAAATAATAGAGATCGCATTGAGCGATCGACAGTATTACAAAGGGATTCGAGCGAATGGATAGAAATAAGAAAAAAAATCGTGACAGCATCAAATTTTGGCCCGATTTGTAAATTGAAGCCAACAACTGATACTTCATCGTTGGTTAAAAATATTATCTATAAAAAAAATTTAGCACACGTTACGGCTGTTGCTCATGGTATAGAAAAAGAAAAACAGGCGTTACAGCAAATGCAGGACCAGGAATCTATTACTATTGAGAATTGTGGCCTTTTTATAGACAAGGAATATCCTTTTATTGGTGCAACCCCAGACGGTCTCGTAGGCAAAGACGCAATCGTTGAAATGAAATGTCCAATTACTGCATACAGAAAAGGGCTAGAAAATGCAATAAAAGAAAACAAAATTCAAATATTGCAGTATAATAAAAAGACATGCTCTATAACAACGAAAATATCAAGTAATTGGTATTATCAAGTGCAGGTGATTTGTATTCATTTGTATTATATTTTATGTATATTTTACTATACAGAAATCTTTTCAGAGAATTATACACATATTTATTTGATACTTTGTTGACTAAATTCATGATTACATTGTAAATAATCTGATTTCAGGGCCAACTTCGTGTAACTGGGCGCAAGTACTGTTTGCTTGGCATATGGTCCGGGGAAACAACGCCTGTACACGTCATAAAGATCATGAGGGATTCTACATTTTGGGAGACAAAAATGGAACCCAAGCTTATTCGTTTTTATAACGAATGTCTTCTGCCGGAAATAATAGATCCAAGATATAAAAGAGGAATGCCGCTAAAAAAAATACAATTATTACGAGAAGACAAAGAAAATGTTCCGCCTGATAACTTCACAGAAGAAGCTCCTTCCATATCACAGTCACAATATGTTGATTTTAATGATTATTAAAATATTTTGTCATTATTATTTTATTATTACCTATTTACAATTCCTGGCCGACATATTCTTGACAAAGAATAATTATATCAATTTTTACTGACTTCTAATAAATTATATTATCATTTCGACACGTATATACTTATATATAATCTACACTTCTACACTAATATTATAAAGAGGATTTTTTTTTATTTTTGTTTGTTTGTAATGGATAAACTTAAAAACTACTGGCCCGATTTTAAAAATTCTTTCACCATTAGAAAGTTACATTATCTGCGAGTAACATAGGCTATATTTTGTTTTAGAAAAAATAGGGGTCCGTAAGATATTTGGATTTTTCGGGTACGCGAAGTAGTTCCCTCAGGACGCGGGTGAAACCGCGGGAAACGGCTAGTATAATATATTTCCACACATTCACACAACACCATCTAGTCCCAAACTAAGCAGAGCGTGTACTATGGGTACTAGACAAGTGATATACATACTTATATACATTTTTTTTGAAAATATATACATATTTTTATACAATGAACCACCCAGACTAAGTCAAACAGGCATTTGACTTGTGCCCACACACATTTATGCACACAAATATTTGACTTGTGCGGTAATCAAACCCGCGACCTTCGGCGTGGCTGTTACATACAGTAACCATTCCGCCATCCGATCGTCATATTTAATATTCATCGTCATATATCATTAGAATGGCAATATATTTTGGTGACGACAAGCCACGCTGCACACCAACCCGCGGTTCCCAGCTGTTGCAGCTACTCTACGCAAATAGGTACATTCGTTTCTCAACTGCATGGATTCTAAACTGTGGCATTGGTGATCAAAATTACGTTTGTACCTGCATGTGTTACTATATCGCGTAAATCTAAGTTTTACTTTTAGATGAATTTGATGATGTTTATAGTCATATAATAATAGTAGGTACTGAAGATAATAATAGGTATCATGTATTAATTGCACTCGCGAGTTATTTCTTACATTTAATTTTTAACATCATTTTTTACTTAGTATCATAGTAAAAAAAGAATAGTAGGTTAGCTAAGGCCACTCGGCTAGTTAATTGCCTACTCTTGCGATGACGCGCTTTTTTTTCGCCGTTTTTTTGAGTGATTGCGCTGAATATTACAGAATTTAAGCTTGCATATATTTTTTTTAAATACCTACTGACTACTTAAGCGTTATATAACTATCTAAATGCCCTTTATAGCGAGACAAATGTAACAAGTTTAATTTACTGTCGTTTAACACATTGTATAATATTAATAACGTTTATTGCAAAACTGAATGTACAGTCATAAACAATTCGAGCGGGCGAGCAGTGTAGTACCTACATGAAGTGGCGCGATCAGACGCGCGGCGCATCCCGTACTGAGGCCGCGCTCGTCTATGAGAGTGTGTGCGTGAAAAGTGCGTGCGTACACGGCGCTGGCGACTCACGCGTACATTCAAACCAGCGCGGCGGCGGCGCGGCGACCGATTTGTATGAAGCTATCCTACTATTCTTTTTATACTATGTTAGTATGCTGACGGTGTAGGTATGTACTAAGTAGGTAGGTATATAATAACAAAATCGATAAAGCTAGGTACCTAACTTTACCTATTTTGCTATTTAATCGTATTTGTTAAGGTACTTTCCTAATTCAAATCTTCATAAGATTTTTCGGCATTACAATGTTTAAGAAAAATACGATATCTATAGATTCCATACGCGAGTCGTCATCCCATTGCTTCCTTATAAAGTCGCGACGGATGACTGCGACTGTCCGCGTTTCGCAGGTACCTAATCTGTGATAGTGCGCAGCCGAAATCTAAGCCGCGAGTCGAAGGCGAACACTAGCGCTGCGCTTAGTGAACGAGCATGCCGCGCAACTTTCAGTCCGTGAAAACTGCATTATCGCCGAGTCCATATCGCCTTAATTGGATATTATCTGCCTTATTTACAAAATGTTCTGTTCTTCGTCATAGATAATTATACAATACCTATGCACACAAAATTGACCAACTTTGAGTTAGTCAGGATGCACCCAATTTCATCTTGGGAAAAAGATAATTAGGTGTGTAGGTAGCTACGCCTCGAATACATATACCTAGCTCCGAGGCACTTCATCACTTCATAAATTTCATGCAATCGCACTTGATTTTATATTTAAAACATACTTATACCTTTTTTCTATACGCATTATAATTGCCCCTACAATGACAAAACTTGCGACAGAGCGTAAGCGTTTATTTATTTTTTTATGGTACAACACTTCACCAATGGTTTGATGGTAAGCAAGTAACGGTGGACCATGGGTACCGATCATGTTAACCTGAAGCACTATTCACACGCCCCACCTGCAAAGTTTTCTTATCTTACTTCATGTTAGGTTTGTTTTGTTTTTTCGTGTGAGTGTGTGGCCAACTCTAGTGTCGGAGTTTTTCCAGATCGCCCGAAGGCCTTAGACATGGCCTAACGATTTTCCTCCTGAGACAAGAACCGGACAGCTTTACGTGCCCGCCGAAGATATTCATTAAATTGGAAAGATGTCGCCGAATAGAGCACATTCCGAACAATAGCATAATTTCCGTATCACCTGTTTATAACAATCGCCAATAGAAGCAGATAAAACGCATTATCTACTTGCAAGTTGAGCGCTAACAAGTTGCATAATACGAGGCAGACATATGCTGACCGCGGCAATAACTCGGGCTCGGTGTCAACGCCAAATGTATCGCTTCCCTTATAATTCGACAGCACTCCAACGGAAGGGCATTAGTATCAAAATCGCATTACTCTTTATACGACGGCGAGCTCATAAAATATTTCGCGGCCAGAATTACTTGGACTACAACCCTACGTGATAAAACCCTTCAATGTTCCGTTGTTCTTGTACGTTGCAGGGGTGAGGGGGCTCAAGTTATGTTGGCAGCAGACGGTCAGTGTTCAATTGATATTAATGGCATCACAACACCTGGTCGCTGGTGATCGAACAACGCTTACATGCTAAATATAATTAAGTCGTTTTTCTAAAACAAGCGCTTGTTGAATGTCATGTCTTTCATGTTGCCAACTATTGTCTATTTTAAAATGTGTGTAGTCAATATTATAGTTGTAGTTAGTTTTATGTGCAATGACATTATGTTATTGATTCGCACTAAGTAGCTGTCCGCAGAAGAAATAATCGTAGAAATGTCGATTTCTGTAACTTTCCTGTCAAATTTATTGCATTAATTTATTCGCAATTAAAGGGATCCAACAAATATTATAGAAATGTATCTAAGTTTAAAAAACATCGCATTTCTTATACTCTCTACTGGCCTCCTGACCTAGTGGTGGACCCTGACTGCTAAGCCGGAAGTGGTGTTTGATTTCGTGTAGTTTTTGTCTGTGTGTAATTTAATTAAGTTTATTAATTTTGACTACTCATACTGCATCAATGGTATCATAATTTCATGTAGTTACCAACATTCTTCCAGCCAGACAATATATTTTGCAAGAACGGCCCTATTCGATATTTTTGTACTTTTAAATAAGTAAAGATGAAAAAAATGTATGTGAACAAAATAGGCTATGGTCACATGTAACAGTGCATAGAGGTGCTAGCTAGCGATTACGAGATACATGGCAATAATGGCGTGTTAACTCAGACACGACAGCTGCGCCCATGCCGGACCCTAAGCAAAAACATTAGCAATTTATAAGCACTTCACTCACACCATCTAACTAGGTGTAAACAAGTTAACAAGTACATTTTACTACTAGTTTGTATTTCATACCTACTACCCTAAAAGGGTATCGATGGGCTAGTAGAAAGACAAACAGACTGCTACGCGGACGTTCTCGGGTTCAAACCCAAGGCATGCACGCGTGACTTTTCGAAGTTACTTTTTTTTATAGACTCACGCCTGTATTCCCGAAGAGGTGGCAGAGGTGTAATATTACACCCACATTTCGCCATGAATTTTTAGGTCCCACGTAATAGGGGGCGAGCCTATTGCTGTACCGGGCACATTACCAGACTCCGTGCTGCTACTGAGAATTTCCTAACGGAAAAACCCAATAACACTTTGCCCGACCCGGGAATCGAACCCGAGACCTCCCAATCCCACGCGCACATTTATGTCGCGAGACCAAAGAGACAGTCTTAATTTTCGAAGTTATATGCGTGTAAATATGTAAATTTATCGTCTGGAGAGCTCCAAAATAATAGTATTCTAATATATTCTACTCGGTTGGGCGGCGTTCGGGAAGTTACGCCATATCTTCACGTCCGATATCCCGCAGTGTCTCAAGACTAAAGTCTTTGACCAGTGTGTGTTGCCAGTGATGATCTACGGAGCCGAGACGTCGCTAACTATGGGCCTTATCCGGAAGCTCAGGGTCACTCAGAGGGCGATGGAGAGAGCTATGCTAGGAGTTTCTCTGTGAGATCGAATCAGAAATG
Organism: Euclidia mi; assembly: GCA_944739405.2. Lineage (NCBI taxonomy): Eukaryota > Metazoa > Arthropoda > Insecta > Lepidoptera > Erebidae > Euclidia > Euclidia mi. Next base: position 43,563,769 of record OX123201.2, read on the forward strand.
AGGAGATCCGCAGGCGAACCACCGACATAGCTCTCCGAATAGTCAGGCTGAAGGGGCAATGAACAGGGCACATAGCCAGAAGATACGATGGCCGTTGGAGCAGAGAGGTTCTGGAGTGGCGGCTACGCACAGGACGTCGTAGCAGAGGTAGGCCTCCCGCAAGGTGGACTGACGATCTTGTTGTGATCGCGGGCAGCGGATGGATGCGGGTGGCTCAGGATCGGTCTATGTGGAGAGCCTTGGGGGAGGCCTATGTCCAGCAGTGGACGTCTTTCGGCTGATATTCATCATATCAGATTATACTAGATACACACAACACCATCTGGTCCCACACTATGCACAGCTTGTAGGTACTATGGGTTATAGGCAATGGATAAACTTACATACGTGGTCGTAAAAAGACTCTTAACCAAAACTAAAATCATATGTAGGTAACAATCATAATGATCATTTTTTAACTCGGCACCATAAATGGTAAACTACTGCTTCAGGAGATATGAAGGCTCAAATTCGCCTTACTTTTTTTACTATTACAAATTCAAAGCATTTCTCGCGCCAATTTATCCAATACATGTCCCATGCACGTATGGATACCTCGATCATTGCACGCACCCGCTTTTTTAAGGCCTAAATTCTTAAGGCCTAAAAACATTCACTTCCTTCTTGCTCAGTGTGACTTGCCATGATATGCAAAACGAAGTAGACTTCAGCTTGCTGATAGGTTTCTTGACACCGTCATTATAAAATTTTTTTTTAAATACATACATTTATATAGAAACACGCAGACCAAGACAAACTCATCACGCACAAAAATGTTTGACCTGAGCGGGAATCGAACTGGGACCTTCGGCGTGGCAGTCATGTACACTCCCACTCTCACCGAGTAATGAGTATCTTCACTTGGCGAGAGATGGATCAGTTAGCGCAGCACGCATCGCCAATCGCACGCACGGAGCGCACGGCACTCCATCACAGTGTCCGCGACATGCGCCATGTTTGTTCCGACTCGATAGCTTGCTACTTTTGTCGCGAATGCCATCTTCCATAAGTCGCCTAAATAACCATAGCTCTGGTTTATTGTGTAGTTAGGCTCAAAATAACATGAGTTTTGGCACAGTGCTCTAAGCGGCTGTAATGCCCCTTAACATTGCGCGAGTGTTGTGGTCTCCACACAAGGCAACACTTTTTGTGATCCATTAGCCGTGTGGTTGACGGCATAGAATACAAGTGTCACCACCCCCTATCTTCCCGTGGGTGTCGTAAGAGGCAACTAAGGGAAAATACGATGCAAATACCATATTTGCGTAGAGACGGAAAACTCGACTTCAAACCCTATACGACTGCCTCGTTGGTCTCGCGGCATAAATGTGCGCGTGGAATCGGGAGGTTCCGGGTTCGATTCCTGGGTCGGGCAGTGTTATTGGGTTTTTCTGTCACGAAATTCTCAGTAGCAGCACGAAGTCTCGAAATGTGCCCGGTACGGCAATAGGCTAAAAGTATATCTGGCGAAAAGTGGGTGTAAAAACACGCCTCTGCATACCCCTTCGGGGATAAAAGGCGTGACGATATGTATGTATGTGTATGTAGTTGTTGTCTCGAGTCTGGCTGTACTTTGTGTCCGTTAGTTGTATGTTAGTGAAGTCCCCCGTTACACAGGATTTATTCCTAGTGCGAGAGTTGCCTTTTAAAAATAAGGAAACAGATTGACCGATGAATCACTAATGACTCGTTGGCGGTTGGTCTATCTTTATGTACATACATCTTGTCATATCTTCATGTAACTGTGGAATTGATCATTTAAACCTATAATGGGACTATTTAATTACACCTAAGTACTTCAAAAATATTAGATTTTCGGTCATAGAGAATGCACAAAATAGGTAAGTACGGACCACGGAGTGAATTTCTTGACATAGAAGTAGAGTAACGTTTTATAAGATTTAGAAGACCAGCTCAGGGGCCACATAATACTTGGGTATGCCACGTGTTTATCATCATCAATCATCAATATACCTACATAAAATACTTAGTTACATACTGACTAAGAGTGAACGCACAGCCAAAACTACTTGGCATGAATAAAATTTGGCATATTGTTTTTTTTTGGGTTGGTATTGTAGGGAGGCACTAAGAAGAGATTTCCCAAAACTTGCACAGGATCCTGTATAGACATTTAAATAAAAATAAATGTCCGGGCGTAGCTGCGGGGATCCTTTAGAGTGATTATAATAACTATGTATGATTATATAACTATATCTTTGAGAATGTAGATTAGACTAATTGCACGGCGGTAAACATTTTTAAAATATTTTTAACATGGACGTACTAACTGTTTTACTTTCTTTGTTCAAACGTCACGTGAAATTATAGTTTCTATGGAACTAAGTCCTAATTATTTCGTAAGGAGTCTGATGTTTAAAAAACGATAAGTGAACGAGTCAGTAAGTTGAAGAGTTGGTAGGTGTAAGGTAGGTATATGCGCAATTTTATAAAATAGCTTTAGATAAAATTTTAAATCTACCATAATGACAATAAACAAAGAACTTTACAATCTAAAATTATAAACGGTCTAAATACCGGTATTAGTAATCAGAAGAAGAATATGTACTTAACAATTTTTTTTTTAACCTTTTAATCAAATGGTAAAAAAGGTACATTACAAAGAAAATATCCAACAGATATCACTAGAACAGTTTCTATGTGAGAGTCTGTCATCTGAAGCAAGTAGCCCAGCATTATAGATCAATATCAGCAACAATTTGTCCGGCGTCACAACACTGGCTCTCAATTAAAGTCACGTCCGCATCGCCAGGCGCAAGCCACTCGCTTCATCACTTGCGCCGCGTCACACGCATACGCGACATTTATCCTGCTGGGTTGCCAGCCGAAGATATTTAACACCATCCCTAGTTTATGGGCGATTTACAATACTATGCTGTTGAATGAAAATTAATAAAATTTTAGAAATGACTTTGATGGATTCTTAGGTAATGAAAACCACGTAGAATATTTAAAATCTTTGGTGGTATAAGCTTTTGCTTCAGCTCGTTATTATGATAACGAAGCTAGTTGACTTCTTACGTCACGAAAAGGGTTGTTAATATTCTCTTGGCACAATGTCTAAAACATTTCTAGAAAATGACTACTAAGCATTGCTCAAATGGCATATGGGGACGATGGGTGCATTTAACAAAATAACAGAGAAACATAATATTGAAATTTTGCCAAGTACTACGTACATTATCCGATGTCAAGTGTCAGTTCGTTGAAATTTGTAGAGTCTCTCGCGGCATGTAGTAATTTCAAGTGTCTTTATAGAAAATAAATAGCATTGTGAACCACCTGAAACATAAATAAAATTTATACTAGTTAACTATTGAACCTACATAAATCAAAAGAAACTACTAAATAGTAGGATATTTTCCGCGAGTGGCAACACCGTGCGTCGCGGCCAGGCTTGGCGGGTAGCGGAGCGAAAGAGTCAATAAGGGCGAGAAATGAACGAGGGTCTGTTTGACCGACCCCACGGCCCCATGGCCGCGCGACGCAATTATATTAAGATTACATATTTATCTCTTGAGACAGAACGATTTCTTATAGGGGCGGGTGGTGCGACCGGAGACGATGATACGGGAAAATAAAGAACTGAAGAAGACGTGTGTTACCTACTTACAACTAAAATCAGTTTTTCTTGTTACGCATGGTTTCGGTTTTTTTTTTTTAAAGATAGTGGTGATAATTTCTAGTATGCTGAGGTTTGCCTCGTATGATTTAAGGTAATAAAAATACCAATTAGTCTTTATTAGATGGTGAAATATTTAGCAGTCTAGTTCGAGTGGAAATGTAGTTTTGGCTGGCAAACTTTTGAAATAAGTACCTACTCAAATGTTATGCTGTATTTCCTTAGAAGTTTATCCAAATTCTCAGTAGCAGCACGGAGTCTGGCAAAGTGTCTGGTAACGGCAATAGGCTCGCTCTATTACGTGGGACCTAAAATTAATAATACGAAATGTGGGTGTAATACTACACCTCTGCCTACCCCTGTATAAAAAATACTAAACAGTAGTAGGTACATCTCTATAAATATACAATCGCTTGATCCCTTGTATTGATTTAGTGGGTCGATGTGCGATGTTATCATTGTTTTAAATGTACCCCAGCCGACGTTTCGTTACGGGGCTTGCGGGTGAGATGTGGTCCACAGCTTCCGCAACAGATCTTACTCGCCACGTGTAGGGATGTGGACATCGGTCAGGGTATTAGGGACGGAGAATGAGAGCCAAGGGTTTTGTAAGAACTATTGATTGCTCTTTTATAGTTATAACCGGTTATTAATTTGCGTAACTTTATTGATAGTAAATAACTTCCTACTTACGGTTACTTTAACGGTGCTGAAACACTAGAGTATTCACTTGTAAGGACATTCTTCCGATATCTATCTACTTACTATTAATCCGTTTGTTAAACATGTTTTACGTTCATAAATTTAATGTTACAGCTGCACTTGCATCAACCTACTGATACCCGTAGAAGCAAAAGCGGTCACTTCAGCGTCACAGTTTACAAATCGGGGCAAATAAGAGGTATTTTGTCACTATTTTCAATCAAGCACAGAACATGACACGGTTCGCGTAGCTATTTAAGACGTCGCCTCACCACTTGACACTGCACCGTGTGTTATAGATTGAATTCCCACACAAGAAAACACTTTGTATGACCCATAACCGCGGGAGATGAAAAAGAAATGAGCACCTTACAAATACTAGGTACGTATTAAGAGTACAAATCATGCAGAAAACTTTTGTTCCATAATCAAATATTAATAACCTTATTTTCCAAATTCAAGTAGGTAAGTCAGTGTGGTGTGACAATAATGTCACGGCGTACGTTAAGTGTGACGGTATGTCGGTGTGTCACAACCTGTCACGGTGCCCAAGTCACCAGTCCGCGTACACATGGCTACTTCAAGCTCCACACTTTGACCTGTGCACCGTCCTTATGGCGTAGGGAATAAGGATCAAAATCGTACAGCAACTGGTAAGTTTGACTTGCGCTGTGAACAATTACCGCGCTTATCGACGGAAGCTCCCTATTTAATTACACACCCGCTAATTATACACCATGTCTTCTCCTTTACTTGTTACGGCTGGTGATACAGTATTTAACAGATATAAGTATACGTTGTGCAAAGAATTACTTAACGCATAATAGATAGAAAACTGGAAAAATAAAGCTTTTTATACACTGCGCCCGCGATGCGCGTAAGTCGTGGGGGATTTTATAAAACGAGTATAAATATTCAATCAACGGACACAAACTACACACAAAAACACACACACAAAAGACCATTTTATGGAATAGGTGTTGGCTGGAGCAGGGATCGAACCTAAAGCTCTCGGTGCAGTTCTAAACGACTTGGCGATCGTTTAAAAACCACTACGTCATACGAGTAAAAGTTAAAGCAAAAACTTTCATTAAACTGTCAAAAACAATCTCTTTCTACGGATTTTGTATGAAATAATGCGCATATTTCATTGTGACGTCATAACTTCTTCGGTCAAGTAGAAGACTGTTTATCAATAAATTAGCAATAAAAAATGAAGAATAAGGTTTTGAACTCAATTGATTAAAGGAAGTGCCATTCTTTTGGTATGTTTCACTAGATGAAAGAACCTAAGATATATAATTTATTTTACTTACAGGAATCATCCCTATTCTCATTTGTAGATATGTTGGCAATATGTTGCACCAAAAAAACATAACTCAAGTCAAAAGGGCTCACCATAAACATCGAAATCATTTACATTCCTAATTGAACATTCAAAACGTTCGGCTCGTTCCAGTTGACCGCGCGCTCGCGACAAAATATTGCCGGCCAGTTTCACCACCCCTCACTCGTGGGAATCGATTACGAATCGATACGAGTTGTAAATCGAATAATCGTTACCGATATTCCGATAAGGATGTTTATGGTAGTTGTTTTTGAATTTGGATGGGATAATGATTCTGTTGTGTCAAGCCAAAATGGAGGGCGGAGGACGACTGTTCTGCGAAACGTTGATATCTTCCCACTAGAAGCCTTTGTTCTGCATTTTATAAGACAAAAAATAATAAATCAATCTCTAATAGGTAACGTATCCATTTATGGCACATGTACTTGCCCGTTTATCCTGCAAGTATAGTTATTGGAGCCAGAATTTCTCCGCAGTAGAACCCAAAAAGGATATTAGACCGAGTCCTTTTCTTGAGGTCATTGTTAATGACTTACTTTTTTGAAGTCCATGATCAAGTACGAATATTTCTTAAATCTCAGCGTCTTTTCAAATATTGAACGAACGTTCAGTTGGACTTGGCACAGTCTTTGTAGACCTACAAATTTTGATTCAAGCAAGAAGACTGCAATGTTTTACCTAAGTCAATAAAACTGTATTAGTGATAGTGGACAGAAAACAATTGTGAGGAAACCTGCATGTCTGACGGTTCTCTATAATGTTCTCAAAGGCGTGTGAAGTCTGCCACTGCTTGGCAGACTTCACACGGCCAACGTTATAGACAATTACAAGCCTGAACCTTATATACAACATGTAACAAATTTAAATGCACTTCCTGAAAGTAGTTTGTTCAGAATCGGTTACTGAATCCATAACTGTCATTTTTAATATTGTTTATTTTTTGTTCTAAAATAATAAAAATAACGTAAATTATAGTCACTCATTTATTTCAAAAGTTGAAATATACGAAAATAAACCTTAAGTCAAAGCAGAACGCCATCTTTTAAAATGCATTTGTTTAATGGTTCGACGTTCGGTCACACGAACGCACACATTAGTACAACACAATAGCGGCAAAAGACAATGTACACAATTTACCACGAAAATATCTATCATCTATCTTTCGCTTACGTAATAATCAACAGGCAAGAGCGAGACGTAATGTGTCGCCCGCGCTGGCCAATGACAAGCGCTGGCGATGCGCTTTGACAAGTTATGACAAGTATCTAGTCATCCATCGGGAATCTGTCAGCGAGAGTTGCGAAAAAATATTTTAATTGTGTGAATAAAATTGTAATTATCAACATAACGGTGATGGTGTGGAACGTTCTGCATCATCCTGATGTTATCTTGTCGCCCCCGGACTTTTTCACTGTGGGAAAATGTTAAATCAATAGTTTATTGTGAGGAGACAACAAGTGCCTAGGAGTTAAGTTGATACATATTTTTTGCTTTTGAAACTGTGAAAAGATGTGATGCGTGAGGGAACAGTGCAGTGTTAAGTGGACTAAAATAATGTGATCTTATCCTGTAAGTTATTTGATTATTCTATTAATGTAACTATTAATTTACAACTTTAAACACGTCGATCTTGCTTTATTCTCTAATTGATATTCTTTTACTTTATCTATCAATAATGCTAGGTAACTAAATAGTCATTTACAATATTATGAAACAATTGATCGTGTGCATGTTATTAACAAACAATAAATAATTTTATACAAAGTCGACTGTCCACTCCTAAGCTGAAAAGTGTGATGGAAAGAAATAGGTAGTCATATCTTTGGAAATATCAACAGTAGCTGACAAATTACTCAAACATCATTCTAGTAAACCCCACTCTATCAGAGTGTTGTATAAAGACTAAATTTGAAACATTTTTTTATATCGTATCGTATTTCGTACCTATCAGATCGCTGTCGTCTGTTTACCATAGCAACCGTTTCTTGTGTTTGTGTGCGTGCGCAAATTTATAGGTGTTTATAGTGACCACGCTTTTTACTTTTAATCGAGTTTATACTTTCTTCAAAAAACAATATTTACGCAAATAAAAAACAAAATTCAATGCATGCATTATGATTGTAACAAGTTATTCTAATTGGGGTGTCTGAGGATGTGCGTTATTTCATTTACACGTTGTATAGTGCGAACAAGCTCAAGCCCAGCAGTGGGACAGTTAATATAGAGTTGATTATACCTAGTGAGAGGCGAAAAGAGATGCCTTAACGCCATCCGTGTAAAACGCACATCCACTGGACCAAGAACACGATGTAAAGAAAGCCCGGCGCATGAAGAAACAATTATATTATTACAATTACAGACATGCCGTGACACCGGCACGGCGCACTATAATTATAGAGAAATAAAATCAACAGCACTCTCTTCACAGTTCTCATTGAATTAATACTAATCCGTATTAACAGGCGCTACGTTCTTAAAGTAGTGCTGTCTACAAGACTTATTATTTATACTATACGGCCTGGTATGGACATGTTATGCGAAGAGATGAGATGTACGTCGGTAAAAAAGTGATGAATATGCACGTAGAAGGACGAAAAGGGAGAGGCCGGCCAAGGAAAAAATGGATGGACTGTGTGAGGATGGATATGAAAGAGAAAGGGATAAACGATCGGATGACTGGTGACAGAGAAGTGTGGAAGCGAAGGACATACTGCGCCGACCCTAAATAAATTGGGACCAGGGCAAGACAATGATGACTATACTAGAGGACTTTTCTACCCGATTCCGTGAGAATTTCGGGAAATCCCTTATTAGTGCACCCCTACACTTGCCTAGAAGTTTCGGCTATGAGTTGTCTGTCAGTCAGTCAGTAACACAAGGATTTTTATTTTGTGTGGAACTTGTCGGCGGTAGGAATTGTTGTCTTCTGTTGATATCTTCTAGACAATAAATAGTTATTAAGAAATCATCAGCCTTGATACTAGTGCTAACAGCTCAACTTTTATTCTTATAGAAAGTATTGAGACAGTTTAGAACAGTGGTTCTCAAACTTTTTTAGGGATGGAACCCTTTTGGGTAACCAAATATTTGGCGGAGCTCTAAAATAAAACAAAGCCGAGTCCTATGTGCACTTTTAAACCATTTATTTTACTGACATACACCGTCGTGGAGCCCTGGGGCTCCGCGGGGCAGACTTTGAGAATAACTGGTTTAGAAGTTTATAATCTCATCTCAACGGTAGACTCTTCTATAGCTGGCCACTCTTCTCATCACACCCACTTCTGCACTCTTCTCAGTAATGAGAAGAGTGTAGAAGTGGGACAGATTGTATACAAGGCCAATGATCTCTGTCTAAAGACGTCCACTGCTGAACAAAGGTCGCTTCCAAATGCTGTTCACATGATACAAGGTTATACCTATAGGTACTCGCGATAAATAATATATTTAAGGCATAAATACCTCGGTTTTTGCCAACGAAGCAAGTCAGTCGAAATGTTCGCAAAAACCGACGTATTTATGCCTTCAATATATTATTTATAGCGAGTAAGACCCGCTATATAACCGTGTATAATGTATACTAATCGCGAAAATTTAAAATCGTTTGTTTGCTGTTCACATGCACCGGTTTTGACCCACCCGCATTCAACCGCTTCTAATTTCTCACAGTTGTGTCGCCAGGATGACTATTTAGAGATTGTCCCAGGAAGAAGACTTCTGGGTCTCATCCCTACTATATAATATTATAAATTCGAAAGTGTGTATGTATGTATGTATGTATGTTCCGTTTTCACGCGAAAACGGCTAAACCGATTTAGTTGAAATTTACCTAATAGAGAGATATATTGGACCATGGAGACGGACATAGGCTACCACAATTGTAAAAAATAAACTGGGAGGGAATGTAGGGAGGATAGAAGTTAGTACGTCAGAAATTTTCCTCTTGGAAGTAAGAACGCATGCGCGAATAATTAAGTGCTGCGCATGTGCTATCTGTCAGTACTGTCACATCATACATATTGTCATATTGTGTACGGTGATTACATTGTTCGCATTTGAGACTATAAGTATATTATCTCCTTACTTTAAGGTTCGCATATCTAAACTAATAATTATACACTACGCTCAAACGGCTGAAACGATTTTCTCTACCTACTAAAATTATAAACGCGAAGGTGTTTATAGATATATATTGAACATGTATTGAAACCACATTGAAACATGGCTTTGACATTTCTCATGGATACTGACCGATTTACTTTGTACCCTATAGAACTTCTGACTCTTTAGAATAATCAGGAGTGTCTTCACACAACTTGAGACTGAAAGTAGATATGTGTTACCCCAAATTTAACGCGCGCTAAGCCGCGGGCAAAAGCTAGTATTTTATATTCCCTATTATTTTACTGAAATCTAAATCAATACCATCTTGCGCACCTTTTCATCAAGTATTTAAAATATATTGTTTTATCCCGCTTATATAGGTAGGCACATATCGGTAATCGCGCAACTCAACAGGCTTATTCTCGAAACGGCTGTTACTTTAGCCTGTCTTCGCAGAAGTTAGGAAAGTGTTTCGTATACTCGTATCCATGTTAGGAGTTCTATAACGCCGGTACTACAAAAATGCTGGGAACAGCCGCCCACGACGCACCCCTACTAAGTTTTTTACACAATAGTAACGTGTTAAGTACAATTTCTGTGTAAATTCAATTACTCATTGCTCGTAGATGGCAAATTGGCGCACAATCAATCGTCGATCTAGAGTTTTCACATGGTTTTGTTGCATCAAAGACTCTACAAACCATTATGACGACTGAGAGAGAAACACTGGAGACTTCTTTATGTTTATTTCTTTTGTGATTTGATAGTCTCTATGTTCTTTCTCGTGGTTCTACTTCTTGCTTTGCGAACGAGGCAGTAAATGTAAATGTAGAAGCATTAAGTAATTTAATTTTAAAATTGACGTTCATAAGCGTCACTTTGTGACCTAGATGAATATATGATGTTGACTTTGACTTCTAGCCGCGGTTCCGCCTGCCTGAATTATGCACTTAAAACTTCCTTAGGACTCACACTACCCATTGAAGAAAACCGTACAAATTATCAGGCTCAATAGACAGACAGGATGGCATTGACTTCATTTTATAATATGCATAAATACTTAGTTGACGGGAAAGACAAGATGGTGTATTGTTTCGTAAAATACGCAAATGTAAACAAATAAACGGCAACACTAAAGAATGAGACAAACTAATGGGGTATCTGTTTTTATTACATTACAACTAGAGGACGCCAGCAGCTACGCTTGCGATTTTTTAATTAACCCGTTTTGGCCGATCCCGCGGGAATTTCGGGAAATCCCTTCTTAGTGCACCCCTACGGTCCCCAAGGAACAAACATGCCAAATTTCAGCTTCCTGCGCCCAATAGTTTCGGCTGTAGCGTGTCTGTCAGTCAGTCAGTAACGCAAGGATTTTATATATTAAGATTACGTACCTACAATTAAACTTTCCACCAACGGGGTAATAGTAGGGGTTATTATTCGAGTTTAAAGAGAACAAGTCGAACGAGATCTAAAGAGTCTCGCTGCGTCATTACGGAAGAAACAATACGAATACTTTTAGATCTCGTAATGCCATAATGGCAAGTTGTAAAAATTTGCTCCTGCAGTGAACGTGTTAATACGTACATAATATCGAAAAATCTTTGTTGGGCGTCGTGGATTCGAACCCAATATAAATCGGCGTAACAGTATGTCGGTCTCATGTTCGGAACGAGAGTAGGTATCCGTTAAAAGACGAAAGTTACTGACATAATTCAGAGGCGAAACAAGTGGCAGTGGGCTGACCACATCTAAGTATATCTTTCCTATATCCAATGGGTGGTGGAGTAGAGATGCAGGTTTTTGAGTGGACTCCACGTCTCAGTATGAGTAGTGTTTCAAGATGGACGGAAAACACCAGGAATCCGAATGAACCGAAGTGGTTGGATGGCCGAAAATGGGAGATTGGGTCTTATCTACATACATATATACAGGGTGTTAAAAGACCCTTAACTAAAACAGAAATCCCATGTTGTACCAATCACTACGAACATTTTTTACTTCAGCACCATACCTGGGAATTTACTGGTTCAGGAGATATTGAGGCTCAAAGTTAGTATGGATGTTTTCTAATTAGGTACAAAGTCGATGTATTTGCCCCGCCAATGTGTTCTTTAGATGCCCTGTAACCCCATGGATAAGTAGGTATTTCGGGCATGGCACGCGCACGCTTTAAATTGCGGTTTAAAAAATGAGAAAACTAAAAAAGAAATCGTTTCCCAGGTATTATTTTTGGTTAGTATGACTTGGCATGATGTCCACAACGAGTAGACTTCAGCTTGGTGATGGGTCTTGTGACACCGTGTATATATGTATTGTATATTCAGCATTAGACCCCATTATGAGCTGATGAGATCAAATGTGAAATATTTAGGTAGCAGTCCCCTAAGTTTCCATTTTGTTTTTATATTTGTCCAATATACATATGATCATAGGCAGTACAGAAGACTTTTGAAGAGATTTGGTAAAAACTAAAGAAAAATAATAAGTAAATATAACGTATTCAACTCCATTGAAGCCCTTGTTCCCAACACAACGATAAACAGTGTGCACAATTACAGGTTATAAAACGTTCTGCTAGCGTTAAATGAGAATAGACAAAAACACCCATTGTGTTAGATGGGCGGGCGAAACGCGATACATAAACTTATACTACAATCATAGCTGTCGTAAAATTAATACTCATTTTCAAAGTATTATGACGAGATAGCATCGACGTACGTGATCGAACTTTCATAGGGAACGTTGCAAAGCTTAGGGCAGATGACGCTACAAGAACATGCTGCAAACTCGATCGTAATCTCATAAATACCTATCAAACATATGGCACTATTGGTACAAACGGTAAAGAATTAGTAACAGTAATTTAAGTAAAGAAGTGACGATAGCCTAGTGCATAGACCGACGGAATGCTCCGCAGGGGCACTCCGGTTCGAGAAAACCATAAATTGCTAATTATTGCTTGCTATACGGTGAAGGAAAACATCGTGAGGAGACCTGCATGTCTGAGAGTTCTTCATAATGTTCTAGAAAGACATGTTAGGTCTGCCTACCTGTGGTGGACTATGGCCTTACCCTTCTCATAGTGGGAAGAGGCCCATGCCCAGCAGTGCGACAGTATATACTTATACAGGGCAGTGATGATGAAAAATTCAGTACAGTCGACATCTTTTGGCTGTCATGATACAAAAGATGAACAATTGTGAGATGCATTTAATACTTATTTGAGTCTGGATTTCCATTGCGATTGTTGTGTCCTGTTCACACTATAGGAGGTCACCAACTTTTTAGTGTCTCCGTCTCTCTGTAATGTAGAGCATGATACTATTAGAAGTGGAGTGTGCTAAATTAATATATATTTTTTTGGTTTTTGTATTAAGAGACTACCCCCGGGTGCATAGGGTTCCCAGGGTGCATAGGGTTCCCACCAAGAACTTAGGGTCCCAAGCCAACCTCACCTGCAAGTGGTGCACCTGCCGATCAACGGACGAGGCTCTGGCAAACAAAATATCCCGATAAGCGGCAATAGACTCGCCACCTATTACGTGGGATCAAAACACTGGCGAAAAGTGGGCGTTTAATATGCCTCTGCCTACCCCTTCGGGGAAACAGGCGTGAGTCTATGTATGTATATATGTAGACTACTCCCGCACAAGTCCAGTATCGCGGGTGACTTTACAAACATACAACCAACGAACACAATGAACACCCGATGAATTCAGGAGGCGTATGAAATACTCTGAACACCGTCTGTAGTGTCATGACTTGAATAGATATTCCAGGACCGTCATCATCATAATTTAATAAAATTTTACCGGAGTCCTAGTCTCATGTTCCTTCTCGTCATTCTGGTCCTCCTTCTATTTCTTTTACTATCCCAAGAGCCGGCAACGGTCTTGGGATTCTTCTGGCATGTATTGCGTGTCCATGGGTAGTCCAATGATCACTTACCATCAGGCGATCCGTTTGCTCGTTTGCCTCTTAGTGCATAGAAGATCATCGTCTAATTTCCAAGGCTGTACCAACAGGAAACTTGCTACACACTTCTCTGAGCACAGTCCTCCCGACCGATTCCGGCCACGGTGGCTTGTCTATATATGAGACTTGCCAACTCCGCGGGACATATTATAGTGCACAAGTGTGTGCGCATACACAAGTGCACTCTCTACTCCCTCACTCTCATAGTCCGATGGGACGTCACATGCGACACGACTGGAGAGAGATTGGGCGCAGGACCAACGGCTTAACGTGATTTCCGAGGCACGGAGCTGTGACACCGCCAACTTCCTGACTCCGAACTTCTATTGGATAATTCCTATCAGAAAAACCCAATATCACTTTTTGTTCGACCCGGGAATCGAACCCGAGACCTCATGATCCGCAGTCGCTAACACTACCGCAAGACCACAGAGGCAGTCAAAGTCTGAACACAATTTGACTACTAATCAGCTCCAATTAAATAAAAATCCAAGTATATTAAGCCTTGTGGTCAAAAGAAGATAATAAATAACAATTTCTACGTTTCCATTGTATGAATTGAACAAAAAACGTATACATTTGGGTAACAGTGGAGTCGTATGGTAGAAATAAATAATGGTGGGTTCACACAGCGCGTGGCTGGCGACAGATCGCACCAATTTGAATATTAATAGTCGCAGCCAGGCGTGAAAACTGACTACACACGGACAACAACACCGTTCGTATCATTTCATATTTATTTTTGACTAGCTGACCCCGGAACTTCCTACCACCATATTTTTTATTCCTTTTTTATTTATTCATACAAACCTTCGCCTGACAATAACGGACACCATAAAAGAACGATACATCCAATTTAATGCATAACTTTAAAAGTGTGTTGGTCCCTTCTTTGAAAGTGGTTATAGGGATTCTGTAATTCTGAATAAACTAACACTAGTCTAAACCATGGCATATCGCTATCCCTTTAGATAATCAACCAAATCCGGTTAGGAATACTAAGCGGACGCTGGGTTGCAACTGTGATAACGCTAGGAGGATGATGATTAGCTTTTCCACAGAGCGACTTCCTGCCCTCTGGAACCCAAAAGCATAACAATTTTTAATTGTTTTGGTATATGATAGGGAGTACCCTATCATATACCAAAACAATTTAAAACCCTAGCAAATTAAAATGAAAACCGCTCTCCTCAAAGGCAGTGTGTCCGCGAAACAAGCGGAGCGCATCGACCGCGCCTTATATTGACGACGCATAAATCAAACGCTAATAAATATCGCAGCGCTTCCTGCGAGCCACCACTGGTGGTTCCTACTTGCACCGTGTGCACTCGCCCTTAAGACTTGCACCCACTAACGGCAAACACGAGAGAGTTTTATGACGATGAACTTGTTTATTTTATTTATTAATTTTTGCGACCACTTCCGCGCTAGAAATTAATCCTGTGTTGCGGGCGAGTTTACAAACATACAAAAGAAAAAAAATATTTAATATTCTAGCACATAGACACAACAACATCTAGTTCCAAACTAAGCAGAACTTGTATTATGGATACGTATGGCCGGCTAGTTGAATGTATGATCATAAAATTGAAATTTCAATGATAATCATCGTGTATACAAGGACATTGCAAAGACTGCCAGATTTTATGACACACTATTAAAATAATTATACCTTACACTGTATAGTGCCAGGAATGTTCCCTAGGCGATGAATGATATCTCCAGCCGTGACGTAAATGGGCACAGACCCTAAGTGTTTCACGACCAGTGAAATTGTCGCCCACCGTCCCGTGACACCGTTACACCTTAGGAAATGGGTGTTAAAGCGTTTATTACTTCATTCTAGAAAATTAAGTATACGTTTTGATTGTCGGTCGTGTTTATTATTTTGTGCGGTAAGTAGTTTGTATTATTACATTGTGATGGACAATGATTTTGTTCATTTTACATTGTGATACGAAAAGTCGCAATAGAAAGGGTTGTGTTGAGTATTTCATGAGAATCTGAGGGATAGCGATGCCCCCGACGCTGCTATGGTTTGTCTTTATTCGGTCTGAATTAATATGAAATAAAGGTTTGCCAATTGTTGTCTTAATTTTTGTCTAGTATAGTAGTTCTGAGAAAACTTAATATTAATATGCTGTCCAGCCTAGACAATCAGATTGTCTTGGCCACTTGTTTCACAAGGTTAGGTTAGGTTAGACCATTTACTAGCTCATTCAACTTTAGGCAAAAGGAAGGGTCAAATAATTTCTGCTTGCCCCTTTTGAGCGTGGGCTACACCAGTGGCCACGGGATGATTCCCGCCCTCTAAAGCCTGTCATCAATCCATTAAGCCGAGCTCGAGGTCCTTGATATCTGCCACTAAATTAGACCCATTGAAGGCCCATGTAAAAATGTAATCAGGCATCAAATCGTTCACATTGTTGTTCACAATCGTTCGCCACATTTAGCCGTGTGCGCACAATACGCGAAGTGTTCGCGGTGCGTCATTAGGCCGAGCCACTGGCGCGAAACCGAATTTTGCGACTTATTCTGTTGTACTCGAACTAAAATGAATTTAAACTGCTGCGCTCTCTTTCTCTCTCATTAAAAGATAGTGACAAACGTGATAACTATGGCAAATTCTCGAAGTTTTGACTATGACTCTACTTTTTCTCTGTTTAGAGAGAGACGGAAAACGATTAAGATCTGCCGAATTCACAAAGCTTACTGCGTAGTTTTACAGTCGCAACTAGTCTTAATATTGTATCTCTTATCAGATTGTTGTCACACGCTTATAGATAAAGAAATTATATTTTCGCCAGCACTATTTGAAGTTTGGATCTGCGCTTGATGAAACTTGATGAATCAAGCGCAGCTACGTCCATGCAAGGCTTTTTATCACTTTATGTTTATTCACGTTTCTGAATTTATGTACCAGTAAAAGGCAGCAATAATCTAATTTTAATTTAGTGTTTGAGTTACACGATTAGGGCCGTCGCTGACGCGTGAATATGGTCGCATTGTCGCTCGCCGCGCGGCGTGACGGCGTGGCCACACCTCGCGGCTGCGGTGTCGCCGACAGATACATTATTACCAACAACAATCAACTCTACGATACTTCATTTAGCAATCTGGTGGGAATACTAAATGGTATTATATAATACCTACTGACTTATTTGAGTGGAGACCGCGTCTTTTCAAAAGTATTGAAGGATTTATGCAACTGCATTATATAGCGGGTAATGCTTCTTAGATGCAAACGTCTAGTTCATATTAATTAGGAAGATTAGATAGTCTGAATAAGCGGTTGTGGTAGTCTAAATGGAGAGATTAACAAGTTGCTCAGCAGAGGGTTTAAAGTTCAAACCCACGGTGAGCAACACAGACTTCTGAAGTTACATGGGTATTAGATTGTTAATAAAATTATTGCTTGCTAAACGGTGCAAAAACATCAATTAAAAGTTCTCCACAGTGTTTTCGGAAAACATGTAAAGTCTGCCCAGTGTGGTGTACTATGGTCTTTCCTTTCAGATAATGAGAAGAGGCCTTAGCCCAGAAGTGGGACAGATTATAATAGTCTCACAGCATATCATCTCTGTTCTATTGCTGTGACTGGTTTATGCTCAGCTGTTGTATGTCTGTATTATATGCCTTGTGAAGAGTATTGGTACCAGGGCTTGAAAACGTTACCAATTCACATTAAAAATAACGTTAAGTATCGGTATTTCAAAGAGATACCTGGCATACCGGTACGATTTAGTAGCGTTATTTAGTAGCATAACGTAATAATAGCGGTAAAAAAATTACGTTAAAATGAACGGTATAATTAAATTTTTAGTAAAATTACCGGTAACAAATTCACGGTATAGTTTGGTTATTTTATGCGACGTTGCCGTTTTCTCGAAGCCGCCGCCCGCCGCGCCCGGTACGGTGTGTAGCGATGCGGCGGTGGCGGAGGCGCGGGTGGTACACGGCCACGCGCGCGCTTTCCGACTCTGTTGCCATTTCGTTTATCGTCTTCGCAACTCTCACGCGCTTAGCTTAATCTAAATTATATATACAGGGTGTCCCAGAACTCAACGTCAAGCCGAAACGGGGTGACAGGATTGATCATAACCATCACGAGAAAAATCTGAAACAAAATCTATCCTAAATTTCATTTTAACTGAGATAGCAAACATCGGGTTACTTGAGGTTTTAATTTTTTGACGTGACAACGTCTTATAAATTGGTTTGCCGGGTGACACTTCAAGAAACTGCGTTACGCTCCGCTCACGTTATGCGCTCACAATGAGAGCGAGTGAGAGGCACGCGTCCCGCCTAAGAGCGAGAGAGACAGACATAAAAAGTGAAAGGCACGCGTCTTTCATCCTTCTTCCTACTATACGAATGAATATTCACATTAAAATTATTTTACCACTCAAAGTCGTTGTCACGTAAAACTTTCGCCCGTATACCGACTTTACAGGCAACCAATTTTTTTACTCTTTTTTATTGTATGGAACTAACAAGTATTGTACAATTTTAGAATTCTGATTAAATGCGCCAACTTTTAATGCCACTTGCCAAGGCACTCTAGTACAGTTTTTTAAAGGAGGGCCTGTCAAATAAAAAAGAATAACCACAATAACCGAAAAATGGTACAGTTTGATCAAATTTTTAGGTTTTTCTTAAAATGCCCATAATTTTCAAACTGCATAGGATAGATTTTTTTCAGATTTTTCTCGTGATGGTTATGATCAATCCTGTCACCCCGTTTTGGATTGATTAATTTGAATTCCGAACTAGAAGTCAACACAATGATCAATTAATTATCAATAGTTGCTAGCAAAACGCAGTTATTGCATGAAAATGTTTTTGTTTGGCCCTCGTATTTATAACAAAATACCATTAAAACGATTAACTGAAGATATTAATAGGTTTAAACGTCTTCTGCACAAATTGCTGGTGAAGTAATGTTATTACTCACTCAAGGAATATTTAGAAGATAAATGTGATTTATTGATTGAATGTAATAAAATTAATGGAAAGGTTTCTGTGCAATTCATTTTGTATTGAATTGACTGTGATTTATTTTAATGATATGGTTATTATTTATATTTCCAATATATACTTAATCTGGCATGAATGTATCCCATTTGCTGACGTATTTCAATAATTGTCAATGGCATCAATGTACATCTATATAACTTATATATTATGATAGAATAAATGTACCTAATTATTGTATGCCTAAATGGCGGGACATAGCATGTTCAAATAACCAAACATTCTAACTTATGTACCTATGTTACACAATAAATATTTTTTAATTTGAATTATTCTTCTTTGGTTTCGTAAAGGGATTGTCACCAAGTAGCCAGTCAAGAAAAAGCTCGCGATCAAAATCTTCCCCCCGCTTCTAGGTCGCTTTACTTTGGTAGGCGTTGATTCGTTTTGAAACACCCAAACCGTCGACTGGCACTTTGTTTCTGGATCGTATTGATAAATCCAGGATTCAACACCTGTAGCGATGTCGTAAACCCACCGAGACGAGCCTGCTTCAAATTTGTCTATCATATCATGGCACAATTCCACCCTTGCAGTGGCGTAGCGTGGGGGGGGGGGGGCATGGCCCCGGGCGGCACATTTAAGGGGGCGCCAAAGACGCCGCGAAAAATAAAATCAATTTTTTAAATACTTGGCTCACGCACTGACACGATCCCAGTAGGACCGTGCGGCGGCGCGGGCGCAGTAGAAAGAACAACAATCGAAACCAAAATCATGATTTTTATTACGCGAAGACTTGCTTGTGTCCGTTTATTAATTCTTGAATAGGTTGCAATATTCCAGTGGTGCGAGCCTGTTATGAAGCCGCCCCTGTGTGCGATGAGTGCCGCCCCTATTGCCATGGCGCAACTGGCGCACGCAGGCGCCAGGGCAATAGGGGCGACGCGTGCCAGATAAAATAATACAACATAATCTTTATAGTTGAATAGGGAAGAAAGCAGTTACAGGTCTCCTAAGACAATAGTCACACCTACGGTTTAACTATACGCTATTTGAACTTTAACTCCAATATAAAAGAACGTCGTGTTAGTTACACTATTTATAACTCAAGAACGGCTGAACCGATTTGGCTGAAAATTGGTGCGGAGGTAGCTCAGAACCAGGAAAAACACATAGGATACAATTAATTGCAAAAACTAATCTGGGAGGGATTTTAGAGAGGGTCGAATTTTGTAGGGACAAACCTACTACCTATTGACAGTAAGAACGCATGCGCTGTAATAATTGAGTGCTGCTGTAACAGCCTTTGCTAATCCCTACTAACATTAAGTATAATTGCGAAAATGTGTATGTATGTATGTACCGATTTCACGCTAAACCGGCGAGTCAGACTCGCTCATGAAGGGTTCCGTAGTGGAGGTATCCACTTACCAAAGCCATTATCTTCGAATAACTATTAATAGTATTTGTATAAACGACAAAGCTATATTTGCGGCTTTTAAGATGTGCTTTATTTCAAAAACTGCATCGTTGAAACTAATTTTCGTTGAAAGTTTTTATAACGATCTACAGTACATATTTTTTTTAGAGTTGTCACTCTCTTACTTTAAAAGTTAGAGGGACACACACACCCATTTTACCACTTCGGAACCGTATATCTTTCAAACGATTGACTTTGAGAAACAATGGTTTTAGGCACCTCAAAGTAATTTTTAACGACCCGTTTTCCACATCAGTTCCATGTATGAAGAGTCCCGCTTAATATTCAATATTTTTTATTTTCTATAACGTCGTAAAGCGGTTCACAGCACAGACATAGATCTACATAGATAACGCAAATTCATGTACGTCGCGTGTCTGAACTCCGACCAAGCGTCGAGGTTGGTCGCCACTAACTTCAGTCCCCGCGCATCCGTTTTACCGTTAAGTAAACTTTATTCACATTACGTTGCCGCGTTTGCTTCGGACGTTTGATCTGACGTTGTGTGTTAGGAGACGATGAATATCGCACAAGCGATACTGTCGCGCATCGCTTCGACTTCGTGATACAGGCAACGTCACAGTAGGTATTAAAAAGTCGGCACGCTTGGTTTCAATACAAATCGTGATAATTGCGTTATCTATGTAGATCTATATCTGTGGTTCACAGAATACATCTACCTACCAATTTTCAAATGTGTAAACTGAATAGTTTCGGCATAAAGTGGCTGTGACATACGGATAGACTGACAGACATAGCGCGTCTAAAGGATTTCGTGTTTAGTCATTTTTGACTAGGGAACTCTAAAATACTAATACTAGTTAACTAGCTCGTAGAAGACGGCTTTTTCTTAATGAACTCCTTTTGTAAGAAGAAGCCTCACAGGCAGTGGACGCCAAGACGCCAGTGGTGGCCAAACCGCGATAATCTGACAAGCAAGATGAAAGACTACATCAAGACGGACCGAAACCACATATTTAAAGACGGTGATCAATACGATAAACACCTGAAGCGATCACCGATAAGTACGAGGCTCTCTTAATATAAACCTCAGAACTGAAAGGGCCCAGTCAATGAAGCCTTCTCTCAGACTTACATTGCTCCTCCCACCGACAGCATTAAGCAGTAGGATGGCCACAGTGGTCACGGTGCTAGGAGATTCGTCTCGAAAGATCTGCTCCCTATAGAGAAAACAACAAGTAGTCTAAACTGCCAGCCGAGAATCTCGAACTGATGAGGAAAAGACACGAGATGCCATCCTGTCGTTTGTCTTTGCCGGAAGGACAGGTCATAAAACGACAAATACCAAATCTTACGCAACGAGACCTACGACCCATTAACACTCGGGCCATCGAGGCTTCGATCGAGAAAGCCCCGGGGATCATAAGTCAAACTACGATCGACACTACAATCGCGGATGGCCATTTCGTGAATTGAAAGTTCGAGATTCTCGAAGAAGACGTTGAAAGCTTTTATCGACCCTTGTTTTCCTCGCGGGCAGACCGACGACCACAGTGCCATATAGACTAATATATTATACCTGGCACAGTGCCCTACTGACGCAACACTACACTGAAGCCGTCCTGAATGTCAAACAGAGTGAGGTGTGATCGGCTTTTAAAAACAACAAAGCATCTAGTGATTACGGAAATTCATCGACATTTAACTTATTAAGATCGTTCAAGCCGTCTAGGCTTAGACTAAGCTATACATATATTGCAGCAGAGAAACGGCCGCCGCGCTGCCGTGCGCGACCCGTTAACACCACTGAGAGCTGCCACATTTTGCCGCAAAATTATTATACCGTATGCTCTATGATATTCGAGCAAGTGAGATGAATCAAATGACAACATTTCTTTTTTTATCCTTTAAGCCAAACTAAAGGACATACTTATAAACATACAAAAAAATACCAAAACCCGAAAAATGTTACACTTTTGCAGAAACATAGGGGTAAAAAGGGGCGGCGAACTGCCGAACGGCCCCGGGCGGCAGAAACCCACGCTACGCCACTGCAACCTTGCCAGCTTCTGAACATATCCTCCGCACTCGTAGATGCACGTGTAGAATCTGTGTCTTGGATGAAATTTTTCACTGCTAGCACGTTTTCTTCCGTAACAGCCGTCAAAGGGTGAACACTTCTTTCTTATCCCCCAAAGTTAGTCGACCGCGCTTAAATTCATTTTACCAATGATACTCGGTTGTCTTAAAAGGACATTCATCCATGAATGCCATTTGAAGATAAAAAGTACTCTGTGATTTGAAGTCTATCGTACAATTCGTCTGGTTTTAGGGGACGAATCGTACGATAGACTGAATCGTACGAAAACGTACCTATTTTTACTTATAAGTAATCATATTTTTAAATAAATTATAATTAGCCAGTCTCACATAGTATACATAAAAACGTTTTCTCGCAATACTTTCTGTGTGATCTGCTATACAAGAACAAACAAAACACATGATAGTAAGTAGACTATTAACCACGCAAATAGTCGTACGGCACTGTCTAGCGTCGAAGTCTGACATTCTTTTACAATTGGACGAGAGCGACGGTAACTTAACTAAGTCATAACGATAAAATTTTCGATACCGTACCTTTTACCGTTACGTAATTTTAACGGTAAAATGTGCCAGAATTAACGTTAATTTTGATAACGTTATTTCTTAGTTAACGATATCTGCATCAAAAGGCTGTAACGATACCAAATTTTTAACGGTATTTCAAGCCCTGATTGGTACTTTTCTTGCCTTTTGGCTTAGGTACTTATGCTAATATCAGCATGGAGCTTCTTGTTTTCGAATCCATTCTGGTGTGTCGGAGTTTATTCTCCGACATAGCTAAACCGTGTTAAGCCGTCTTGGGTCGCAACTAGGAAACCAGTAGGACGATGATAGCACTGATGAAAAATAAAAATGAAAAAGAAAAATAAAAATGAGTTATTAAATAAATAGGTATGATCTACCACAAATGGATAGTAGGATACAAATAATCAAAGAGAACTATCGGTAACTGGTACAAAATATCATGCTAGGGTTAGGTCATCAGCAATTCAGAATAATACTAAGCATGATGGCACTGATATTCTATAGCGTAATGCTTCTAGGCCTGCAACATAAACCAAGACCGACGTCTTTATATGCCGCCGAAGCATGGTAACGCTTTGAATTTAGGATACATCGAATGTAACAATCTCTTAAATGAAGGGCACTAAATTTGCATATTTTTGAGTGGTGACTGCATGGGAAACTTAATTTTTGTCTCATATTTTCGCCGTCTTGTTCTGGATTACAAGTATTATGTTGTAAACCATTTCTCCATTTAATTTTCCTTTGACGGTCATAGATACATGTTAATACTTGAAGTTATGCTTGAAATCTGAATTCCACCTCATACAAAATAAATTAGCGGGTCTTAATCGCGTACAATTAATTTATTTAAGGTATAAATACCTATTTGTTTCCGACGTTTCGCTCGTCTTGCACCGAGCGTGGTCGCGGAGAGACTGATGAGAGCTCAGCGCCGTCTTGTGCAGGTGCGGGATTCGGCACCTACCCTCACTTGGTCTTTATTTAAGTTCGCACTGTCGGTACTCCGACACACTACTTACTTATTTTTATAACTAGGTACGCTTCAAAATCACTTAAAACTTGTTATATTAACAATTTATATTCCCAAACAGCAGTTATTCCGTGAACCGTTTAATTAAACATAGTGTCAATACCAATAACCGCAATAATAAAACACATTCTCCCACAAATTCCTTCCCCCGACAGATATTTAATTTTGATATGAAAACCACCATGACGGGCTCGTGGCGAATAAATCTTATCCGTACTATCTTCTGGCCAATACCGCCGTACGATATTAGCCGTTACGAATTCTCCTCTTAAGAAATCGTCCCTTATCACACCCAAACGAAATTCAACTTTAAGCTTATTAACAGTAGGTTGGATATTCTTTAGCTAACTTCTTCGATAGCCCAGGAGATGCTGTTACTCAAAATTATGTCACGTTATTAGAAAAGGTAAGTTCGAAATTTGAGCGGTCAGTCTAACGGTCTAAAATAGCCAATAAATTGCTACTACAAACGAAATTAATCTCTATATTGAAGATGTAAAGTTCATTTTGGTGCGTGTGGATGGTTGACCAGTCTCAGGGGACCCTAAGGGCGTTTAGTCACGGTTTTATTTGAATTCGCCAAATGTTCAGCGACAAATATTTGGACATTTATTGTAGCTCGGTGTTGAATACAAAGCGCTGGTTTTATTTGATGCGCAATAGACAACGATTGGTCACGGCCGATTGTGGCTGTCGAGGGTGGACGCCACTAGATTGGTTGTCATAAAATTAAATGATCGTGTATTTGGTTCTTATATTTGTTCAAGCGATGGAGCTTATGATATCGGATGACTGCATTTATTTCTCTGCAAGAAAATGACAGTGTTCTTTTAATAGGATAGGTAAAGTATTGTTTTATTTTATTTTTTCAATAAAACTATTTACAGTAAATAAAACAAAACAATCAGAAGATAATAAAGATGAATTACCCATAATTTTATATAAATAAAACTATGCATTATCCATTCTATACGGAATAAAATTCTAATATTTTTAAACACTGAAAGTCGAACAAATAATTACATGATTCGAAATTGGACAAACTCTGTCTGTTTTGTAAAATTTGGTCGAAGAATTAGGATTTTTGCACCTGCTTTGAAAACAGTTTAGGTAGGTACTCTCCATTTCAAAGTCCTCTTACATGTTAATCGTTAACAAGTTAATGTTTGCATTAACGTTATTTGTTAAGCAAAACAAGAATGTTGCGCGAAACGAAATCTCAATAAGATTGGAGTAGCCGGGCTCAGGAGCCAGGCGTGACAATTTTATCGTCTCGTCGCCGCCGCCGTCAGGAGCCGCCAAAAAATAAAGTAAAAGAGTGACAATTGGTGCATATCCCCGACGAATTATCCCCATTCGGCGCCTTTGTCCAATTGAAGCCTTTATTTCACCATTTTTGCCGTTTTTCCATTCTCATTTGGTTATTTATCTGGTCTTTTTAAGAGAGGACAATGAGAGAAGCTCATTATATCGTCGGACTTAGCACGCGATGCGATACTAAATCTCTTGGCGGAATTTTAGCGAATTACCCGGTAACACAGACCGTTTTTTCCCAGTGATTGATTTGAGTAAAAATTATCTACTTTTGTTTTTTGTAGAGCGTTGTGCGATCGATTTATTTAAGTAAACTGTGACGGATTGAGTAAGGGCTCACCGCTGCTTAAGTGCGGGATGGCTTTACGAGTACTCGATGTTTTTCTTAGTAAGATGTTGCTCTTATTATGCTTGTTGAGTTTTAACTCACTTCGTGGTAAGATGGTTTCAACGTTTAGAAAAATAGAGCAATGTAGTTTGGCGTTGGAAGATAAGTAGATAGTATAGAGTATTTTTCGTTGTGAAGCGGATCGGTCCCATACCGAGTACTTATAATAAAAATATGAACATTATTTTATTGAAAAAATAACGCCAACAAATCCTTGCTTTTGATTGAGATATAAATAATGGACACCTTAAGAACAGGACTAAGTATTGATTCTTAGTCCAGTCATAGCAACATTAAGATTTAAGGTTCCTGTTTTTATTGCCATGTTTTATTAACCTACTAGTGTAACCATTATTTGTCTTAATATTACCTTTTCTATGGTACGACTGTCGTCTGACCTAATATTAAAAGTATACCAATATTCTGTGATTAGATAACTGCCAGGATATTTGAGGTACTGCTTCTTCTAGTAGTCATGTTCTCAGCACGATTTTGGGTACCTACATAGGTATACTACTCGCATTGTAACTGCTTTGCAAGCACTGGTAATTACCAATCCTAATCATCTTTTAAGGATGGATGCATGGACTAGTTTAGTACTATCAGTAAGTAGGTAAATTTTTTATCTAACCTAATCCATACTCATTTTAAAGACTAAAGAATACATCTAATCAAAATCTTTGCTAGTTTTTCATAGTTATGTCACTAGACTTTATGAATTGACTGCAGGGATAGAGTTGTGGTTTGAGCGGTCGCCACGCCGCTTGGTACTGTGTCTAGTGTTGGGGTTCGATTCGACGTTTTGTGTGATCCACAAGTTGTTTCTTGGAATCTTGGTGTTCTTTACGGCCATTGATTGTTTTTTTTTTTTTTTTTTGAATAAGACATATCTCGTGGTAGGACTAAACCCTGTGTCGCGGAGGACTTTACAGACATACAACCAACGGACACAATGAACACCCAGACTCGAAACGACAAATTATGGATCACACAAAGTGTGCATAGGGTTCCCACCAAGAACTTAGGGTCCCGCGCCAACCTCACCTGCAAGTGGTGCACCTGCCGATCAACGGACGAGGCTCTGGCAAATAAAATATCCCGATAAGCGGCAATAGGCTCGCCACCTACCTATTACGTGGGATCAAAACACTGGCTCAAAGTGGGCGTTTAATATGCATCTGCCTACCCCTTCGGGGAAACAGGCGTGAGTCTATGTATGTATGTATGTATGTACAAAGTGTTGTCTCGTGTGGGAATCGAAACCATAGCACTCGGTGCAGTGTCAAGCGGCGAGCCGGCCGCTTAAACCACTACACCAACCATGCAGTCAAGTCAATTGAATATTTTTAAAGTCTTACGCACTGGATTTACTCGTAATGCGAGCTTTATCTTTGTAAAGAAAGATGCGAATGGCGTTGCTACATTTATAAACAGTCACACATAAAAGTTTTGAATATTACTTACTAATTTGCACCTGCGCACAAAAAGGGCAACTTATAACATCTCACTGTAATCGATGGAACCGATGCAGAGACGATAGGGATAAAGCTCCTCGATAAGTTGAATCTCGCGCACATTAACATGCATACACCGGTATCGGCTCGTAGCGACATTAATTAGGCGTATCTCGGATCTGCCGCTCGGCAATTCTCGGGATCTGTCGGAAATAGATCGGGCCACCCGTCGTGTACGAAGATTGCAATACGTGATTTTCGACTGCACGGTTTGCCGTATCTTTCTCATGTGAGTGTATGGCCAACTCTGGTGTCGGAGTTTTCAGACGCTACTGAAACGTGGTCACCCATCCAAGTGGCGTGGTTGTCGTAGGTAGTGGTTTAAGCGGTCGTCTAGCCTTTTGACACAGCGCTAAGTATTGTGGGTTCCATTCCCACCCGAGACAATACTTTGTGTGATCCATGAATTGTTGTTTCGAGTCTGGGTGTTCGAAGACTCCGGCAAGCGTGACATGGAAAGCTTCTCCATTGATACACTAAGACTCGGGAAGCACTAAGACTTTGAAGCCAGAATGGCGTAGGGACCTGAAACGTGGAGTGACACGACATGACGCAGACTGGCTAGACGACCTGAAGCGTAGAAGGTTTCGAGCCACTAATTCACTTCCCGTGGACTCCAGATTTGTCTGCGACATTTGTGGAAAAAGGTGCCGAGCTGCCATAGGGCTATTTAGCCACAGAAAAAAGTGCCTTCGCAGCATTGATCTAGTTACCTCTATGCTTCGCAGCAACTAAACACAACACTGCAACAATCATCTGTCAAGATGTAGTGGCCAAAGATAATGATGGCATGTTTGTAGTCTTTTTTTGTCTTTAAAGATACTATTTGCTTGGTGTACTTGTGTGCTTCCTTAGTTGCCTCTGGCGAGCCCCGCGGAATGAAATGGAGTAATGGGTTAGTGAGATTACACGGACTGAGTCATAAAACACATTACGGTTAATCTGTTTATAGAAGTACCTAGTCACTTTGGAACTTGTTTACACAGATGGCGTAGTGGTATAAGCGGCTGCCTATACGCCGAGAGCACAGAATAGATAGTAGGTACTAACGCCGAGAGTTCTGTATTCGGTGTAATGGACTGAGAATAATAGCGGGTAGTGTCAAGTACCAGTTGCGAAGCCATTTAGGAGGGAGTACTTTAGAAAACATTAGTATAAACGCCGATGATGATTATCATCATCGGCCCTGTATGTAAACTGTCGCACTGCTGGACACGGGCCTCTTCTCACTATGAGAAGGGTAAGGCCTACCACGCTGGCCAAATGCGGGTTAGTAGACCTCACATGTCTTTCGAGCACATTATGGAGCACTTTTAGACATGCAGGTTTCCAACGATGTTTTCCCTCACCGTTCAGCAAGAGATAATTTACAATTTAATACGCACATAACTTCGAAAAATCATTGGTGCGCGCCATGGATTCGAACCCGAGATCCTTTGCGTAGCAGTCCGTTGATCTCTCCACTAGGCTATCTCTACATAATGTCAAAAGCATAAAACTTGATACAATTTCAATTACGACTTTTGGCCGCTCCAAACAGTGTGTCATTTACACAAATTTGCAGATTCCCAAAAAAATCATGCATTATGCATGTGGGCGATAATATTGAGAATTTCACAGGATGTCTATCTAAATTGCACGACGATTAGTTTCTCAGTAACGATGGTTTGTATGCAGACCCCAAACGACTTCGGCCAACACAATTGTCCCACAAAAACTGAGATGCAATATATTAAATGCATTGTTAGACAGATGATCTGGCAACACAGTTTGGAGAAAAAAATAGGTTTGGTAATGATGTAGGATGTACGCCAGACAGGATAGTACGTGCCGATGAAAATGTTTAACAATTATCATATGTAACTCGTTTGATGGAAGTAAGGAGATTATAATATGATTCATATACGAGCTTTTCGATGGACAATTGGTTTGTTAATTGTCGCTCGCTAAACGGTGAAGAAAAATGTAGTGTGGAAACTTGCATGTCTTTTCTTTCTTCTCTTCTTTCTAAACTAAATCTGAAACATGGCCTAAGGATTCTTGTCCTGAAACAAGACCCGGGACCAACAGCTTTACGTGCCCTCGGAATAGCACACGCGGTCACCCATTCAAGTGGCGACCTGCGCAAGCATTGCTTTGCCGACCTATTACGAACGGCAAGTTAAGTCTCGCTATAGGCGCTATCCTTCATAATGCTCTTGGCTAGCGTGGTGGATAATGACCGTACCCTTCTCACTGTTGGAAGCGAGTGTCCTCATGCCCTATAGCAAGACAAACAGTTTATGCACAGATCTCTCGCCCTTGCACGTGAATGAAAATTAACATTATATCAAATAACCAAATAAAAGTTTCCATAATATTTAGTTGTTGTCATTTTCATAACTATTTTAATTCTTTGAAATGTATGTATCTAATTGAAAAATGCTTATTGGTGTTCATTTTAAATAGTTCACTTTCAAGAAACTAGAGGGCTGGAATCATTTGATGGTGTTTTCTCCATAAAGCTCGCTAAAACAGGAACGTTGGGTAATAATTATAACCACCGAGAAACTTATGAACGTAACGGGTTTTAAATGAAAATAATAGCAAAATCCTTTAATTCGTGGTTCTATGATTTTCCTCTTAGTAAATCACGTTCCCAGACTGACCTATGGAACTTCAGACCCGCAAAAATAATCGCAAACACCAGTCAGACTTCATAAAAATAAAAAGAACAATGTCGCCAAGGCATCGACTCAAAGAAAATCAATCGTACAATAAAATCGATACACAAGAAAGTGAAGAATGTAATCGATTAAGCGAACAAAAGTAACTGATCGAATATATCAGGGGCCTAACTCGTATGTTAGTGTTTTTCCGCCGAGAAAGTAACCGAGTGCAGAGCCCAATTGTCTGAGGGACTAAAAAACTGACAGTTTTAAGGTTCCTGCATATTGAGGGCATGGAAAGAAATATTTTAGGGGCACACATATTGAATGACAGATGTTGAACTGTATACGTTTAAGGGATATTTCAAGAGATGTTTAACGTGGAATGAATTTGGAAGATTGTAGCCCAATTTACAAATCTTAATATATAAAATCCTTGCGTTACTGACTGACTGACAGACACGCTACAGCCGAAACTATTGGGCGCAGGAAGTTAAAATTTGGCATGTATGTTCTTTGGAAACCGTAGGGGTGCACTAAAAAGGGATTTCCCGAAATTCCCACGGGATCGGCCAAAACATATAAATAAAAAAAAAATGTGCAGGCGTAGCTGCTGGCGTCCTCTAGTCTGTAATAAATTTCGTTTAAAGTACTTGACAGATAACATAGTGCAAATTTAGTTAATACTGGTCTGGCCATGCGATTCTTGGTGCATTCTGTCGCAAACGAACCAACCACCGCACCGTCCTGACAGTATGGGCTTGTAATCAGCGTTCGGATCACTTAACTTTACATAAGCACTGAAGATAAAGTATAACAGAAGAATTATTTTTATTTAATAGAAAACTCGGACTAGATCATTTTACGAAAATTTAAAGATACAAAACCTTTTCAGACGCTTGAATCGAAACCATATCCCGTAACGCATTGCTAGTCGCGACGCGACTGCACAAGCTACTGCGTCATACACGTAGGTATGCATCAACGTATCGAACACAGTATATTATCAGAAGGTAAAATTTGGTATCATCATTCTCGTAGCGTTACCCCAGTAGTCTGGCCGGATTTTTTTCATTTCATTTCCTCAGAGCGACAGCTTGTCTGACCTCCGCAAACCAAAGGAAAAGCGCTATTCCATGGTGTAAATTAGATTACTAATCCACCCGATACCCTCTGCATGGCAGTATTTTGGTATTTTCACTAGACTAACATATAAAGTAGTAGGTATATAGTCACAAAATCAGCGATCGCCCGCGTGGCTGCTAAAGTAGCGTATATCTCTCGACCCTTAGACACAACATTTCTTCATGTTTCATGATCGCGCGATTTACATATGAATATTAAATTAGAACGGAGATTTTCGAGTATATTTCAATAATATTCCGTTAGAAAATTAAACAAACCACGCCGGGTCCGTCACGTTCGTGAGTCGTGATCTGTCGCCCGAGAGCACTCACGACGCACCTACTAGTGCCACGTATCTACACCAAACGCTCATATTTGTTGTACGTGAGATGGTGGACCGATTACTTCTACTGTTGTTGCGATGCCGTGTGAGGAATCACTAGGTACACCCGGTTGTAAGATGTATTTACAAATAAAAGGACAGTTGTTAAATGGTGGATTCGAACCCGATACCCTCTGCATGGCAGTCTGTTGGTATCTACACTAGGCTATCGCTGCCTAATATGTGAATATTGAAGTTATCACGAAAAGGAAACCATACATTTCAGTACCGATAGTTGTTTCGAATACAGCTTCCTTTTTTTTGGCTGGGATGAGTAGTGAGGTCGTTGTTGAGAAATTCAAATATCCTAGAAAATTTTCTAATTCAAAAGAACGTTATACATGGTTATAAATTTAAGGGCTTCTTACTCGCGATAAATCAAAAGAACATTTGCCTACCATCGCAACAATCAGACTAACATATATCATAGTATTTCTTGTTTTCGCACTTGGTAAACGCCCCATCGTTACGACTACCAATAGCGTATGGTCTCTTCCATCAAATAAATGAGGCCTAGCTGCTAAATAAATGTACGTACTTAGGTTTGATGATAATGAGCCTAGACTAGCAGGCGCAAGTTGGCTGAAGATAACTTGTTTACGCCAGCAGGTTTTGTCATCTATCATGCTTCTTAGGAAATATAGTAACCAAGTACAGTATAAGTACATAATAGCCAAATGCCAAATACTGTATTGAATAAATGAGATATGTAGATTAGACACTGACGTATTTGAGTGGCGACCGCGCCTGGGTAAACGTAGCGTAGAATTTTCCTCAGTGCACTTCTACAGTACTCATACATACATACATAGACTCACGCCTGTTTCCCCGAAGGGGTAGGCAGAGGCATATTAAACGCCCACTTTTCGCCAGTGTTTTGATCCCACGTAATAGGTGGCGAGCCTATTGCCGCTTATCGGGATATTTTGTTTGCCAGAGCCTCGTCCGTTGATCGGCAGGTACACCACTTGCAGGTGAGGTTGGCTTGGGGCCCTAAGTTCTTGGTGGGAACCCTATGCACCTTACGGTACTCATAAATACCAAAATCCAGCTAGTTGCGCCCACTTCTTAGTGTTTGTTTTGCGTTGTCTGTCAGTCAAATAGTAACGCAAGAATTTTATATATACAGATAGATTGGATACATTTTACTACTCCAACATATCAGCTTGGGTTACTAACCTTCAAAATCGTAGCTGTGAGGCGTAAATGTTGACACTTTTTAAAAGACCAAGTGAAGGTTACTTGGACATATACATGTTTTTTTTATAGTGTGGAAGTATCAACAGTGCCAAACGTTTCGCCTTATGAAACAAAAGGCTCATAATACTTTTTTCTTGTGAGTGGCTAACTCCCTTTAAAAAAAATTCTGACTGCTCGAAGCCATGCGACATGGCCTAACGATTCTTATCCTGATACAACAATTGAGACCGACAGCGTTACGTGCCCCCCGTAGCACGGAAGTGCCCTGACGTAAATGCCACAAGCAGTCACCCATCCAAGTGGTGATCTGTGCAAGCGTTGCTTAATATTGCCGACCTATTATGAACGGCAAGCCAAGTCAAGCTATAAGTGCTACAGTAGGTACCTACTTCTGTAAAAAGGCATTGCTGAAAAATCAGATCCATATTTTTTTAAATTATCTATAAATCTACCTATACATATAAATAAAATTGGAGTGTCTGTCTGTAATATTAAAATAACCACTACTTTTTACTAAATGCATTACGGATGTGTACACGGTACATACACCGAAATGACATTTTTTTTAATTTTTGTCTGTCTGCCTGTCGGTCTGTCTGTCTGTTTGTTCTCGCTAATCTCTGGAATTGCTGGACCGATTTTGACGGGACTTTCACTGGCGGATAGCTGATGTACCAAGGAGTAACAAGTGAGTATAAATTAACCGAGTAAGCAAAGTAGCTCCCTCAAGACGCGGGTGAAACCGCGGGAAACAGCTAGTATCTAAATAGAATCAGCAATATTTTGTCACTTCAAGAACCTCAGTGACTTAGGCCACCTGTGTCAAATTATAAACTGTCCATAGGCGTGTCAATGACAATATCAATCGATTTTTAATCGAGTGTAATGACAACTGACCAGGTAGTAGTACCACCGGCATCTATTATGTATACGGAATCAATCGCCATCGGCCAGCAATTGCGTTTAATTCTACACAACCATTATACCTATCAATTAACTTGCATTGTTCCGCTGTACAGATATATTATTTAGAGCTAGGCTTTGAACGCGGTTTCGCCCGTAATTGCGGTTAATCTATCAATTTGTAAGGCTGCGATTATTATACGAAGTTGTTATATTGAAGTTATATGAATGTAGCTAGGCAATCATAGTTTAGAGGCTTGAGTCTTAACATTGTAGGCTATGTATATGTGAAAAAAATTACTATTTTTATATATATATATATTTATAGACTCACACCTGTATCCCCGAAGAAGTAGGCAGAGGTGTAATATTACACCCACATTCGCCATGAATTTTTAGACCGTCCCACGCAATAGGGGGCGAGCCTATTGCCGTTACCGGGCACATTACCAGACTCCGTGCTGCTACTGAGAATTCGGAAAACCAGTAACACTTTCGCTATGAGCGACGGGAGCAGAGCAGTAGCCTTAAATAACGCGGGTGCAACCGCGAGCTGATCTAGTGATAATATAAAAGTGTTTAAAAGTGTTTGCCAGCTAACTTGTGGATCATTCGGCGCAGTACCTACTTATTAAATGTTAAGGTGACTATTTATAACACCAGCCCATTGGTGTGCAGTCATTTTGCACAGTCGCCTGCGATTTAATATAGACATATTAAAAGAAATTATTTATGTAATCAACTACAAGCTACACCAGACGGGTCACAAAATAATGCTTTGTCGGCCCCTGGGATGGGAAAAGTAATAGGCGGAGAAGCAGTATAAAGGCGAAGGAGAAGAGAATCGGGCCTCCGGAACTCTCACTCACCGAACGTAAGGTAACAGACACCTTCACACACACAAGGCCTTCGCCACACCTGACGGAAGTTCCGTCGCGGATCTTCCGTTACGGTAAATGCTGAAAGCAATCGGAGCGACGGATCATCCGCATAGTGTGCCAGGTATTGGTTATTTATATACAATAACTTGTATAGGCGTTCCGCCGTGGAAATTCCGCGACGGAATTTCCGCAAAGAGGCCTTACTTTTCGTCGGTATTCAGTGGGAGAGTAGTACTTCCCCGGTCGAGTCGGCCTATCCATGCTGAAATCAGCAAGGCCCTACTACCTTAATGTCAATGGATGTGAATTAAACCTACGTCCTCGTAAGTCCTTTGTTGGAATTGCTTTAACCATTAAGCTATGACAACTTGTCGCGTGTTTGTAATTGTTCGCATAGCACATCGCGTTAGAATACTTCTTCTCAATAAACATTTTTTGTATTCGTAAGAAATCTAAGCTACTTATTATATTCATATAGAAGGCTAATTGTTTTATAATTGCACCGCATTACAAAGTAATAAACAATTATAATTGTATTGACAGATCGTTCTTATTTCTCACCTATTTATCGTTACTTGTCATGTAATTATATTGTTAATTATTATCTTTTTTTATACAAAATGTATGTGTATCTATGTATTTCTAAGATAAAGATATTTCACGAGAAATCGTAAACTTACCCGTATTATTCTTCCTGAAATGTCGGCACTTCCTGGTTCAAATATATAGAAATAAGATATATTAAGACACAGCTATAACATAAAATACTCATATTAGAGATAAGAATACTGTAAACAGGTGCAAGTAGTGAATTCTTAGAGGGATAACATAAGCGATAGCGATATGCCATAGTTTAGACCAGTATTCGTTTATTTGAGGGTAATGACTTCCCATCTGTCAAAGATCTTCATGACAGCATCCGGGACCGCCGGCTTTTCTTGCTCTCCGAGGCACGCGAGACAAGCGATAAGTAACAATTCAATAGGTACGTACTTACATAACTACAAAAAGTCAGTGGTGCTCGAACAATACCCTCTGCATGTCAGTCCGTTGTTATCTTCACTAGGCTACCATTACCTGTAACCAGAGGCTGGCATGTATCTGCCACAAACGTTAAGTTGGTATATCTATAGGGACTATAGGTACAACATGGTGATGCTGCCAGTCTTCTCAGTACGCTGCCAATTGATTGCGATGTGGAGGACTTTCATGACACTTTCTAAATGTTTCTATTACAAGTTAAGTCCATTATATAATAATATGTATATTATACGATTAATAGTGTATTGTTGTAAAAATACTTCAATATTAAGGTACTACCTATAAAAATGTATGGAAAATAATTGATAAATAAATAACAATACCCATATATGAGTAGACATCAGAATCTAATGTCGAGCTTTAAGTTGAAGCGAACCAGCGTTGGTTCCTAAGCATCAGTGCGAACACACCAGTATCCACAATTAGCAGGTGATATGGAAGTATTTGAGATATGTCCGCGGGATTGATGCTGAGCCTTTACTGGTGATAAATAGAGGTCGTGCTGGACCTTCTACCGTCACGATTAATTGCAGCCGCGGCGGATGGCGCGAAACCTTTGAAACTAACAAGAGCATGCAGGATGTGGATAAGAAACAAGACTGTATTGTCACAGACTGCCTCCGTGATCCAGTGGTTAGCGTATGCGAGTGCTGATCGGAGGTCCCGGGTCGGGCAAAAATGTTACTGGGTTTTTCCGAATACTCAGTAGCAACCCAGAGTCTAGTGATGTTCCCGGTACGCAATAGGCTCGCCCCCTATTACGTGGGACCGAAAAATTCATGGCGAAATGTGGGTGTAATATGTACACCTCTGCCTACCCCTTCGGGGATACAGGGGTGAGACTATAAATAAAAAAAATAATAATAAAACAGTATCATTTACAGACCTAACTAGTGGAAAAAAATATACTCGTAAGTATGAGACCTCACTGCAACATTTCTACGCAAATTTTTTAATCAAGAAATTGTAATAGTAATAATGAACACAGTATGTGAATATTAAAAATAGGACACAAATGAGCTGTTGAATCAGCAAAAATAAGCTATCATTACAATGGATTTGTATACTCAAAGTGAGGCAATATGAACCTAGCATAAGGTTCTCACTATAAATAACCTTTTACGTTTTAATTTCGTGTATTTTAATAATTTAGTTACTGCTTTTACTAACAAGATCATCCAGATCCAGCATATCCAACGTTTTTAAATCCACGACACAGCAGCCAACTGTCCTCTCATTGTCTCAGGTGATTTGTGGCAACACTTCTCCCAAGTAGAAGCGAGACAGCAATACATAATCCCATCGTGAAAGACAAGGACGACCTCATCAAATAACCGTAACAGTTAATTATAATGGGCCACTCTAGCTTGTTAGGAAGATTTTTCCATTTATTTTTGCGGTAGAAATCGAAATACCGAAAATTCCTTTTCACGCCGAATGTATAATTGACAACTGAGTTAAGAAAAGGGTTCCGAATTCACCAAATAAATTAAGTGTGCCGACGGTATTTTGGAGAAATTTATAAAATAGTTTCTAAGGTATTTTTATTGGTAGGAGAAGCGGTGGTTTAGTGGAGAATGTCGGATTGTCACCTCTGATCTCTTGTGTTCAGGGGCAGAGAATATAAACGGTATCATAATTATACATACATGACTGACTCTGAACTAATTTAAGCTCGTGACTCCTGATGTACAATCAAACAAGTCGGTGGTGGACCAGTTTGAAAAAAAATCCCTTGGCTCGCTCATAGAGTCGAGGCACACTAGAAACAGGTTTTGTATACGAATGTCAATGTTTATGTAAAGTAGCACTGGAAGCGACGATGTCTTGCTGAGCGATTCTCACCCTTATGGTGGTCTAGCGGGAAATTGTTCGACTGGACCTAGACTATCACTGACTCTTCTGTGGAAAAGGTGGAATAGTAATTTTCCTCTATCAAGCGACTAGAAAGAGAGCCTAGCGTTCAAGGCTAAAGTCTACTGTATCTTCCAGTGAATTTCCTGTTAAAATCGATTCAGCCATTCCAGAGATTACCCTGGACAAACAGAAAAACAGACAGACTAAAATATGAAATAAGTTTTATAATGACTTGGTATCGTGTAACTAACTATATGCTTTTGGAAAATAAAAGTTAATTTGAAATCACAGACAGACACTTCAATTTTGGTTTCTATGTAGGTATAGATGTACAGATGAACATTGTTCACACATGTCATTGCCATATAGCGACGATAGCCCAGTGCTGTACGTAACGGACTGCCGAGACGATGGTCTCGGGTTCGATCCCCAAGTACCCCGTTTACACACCTCTGACTTTTCGTAATGTTGATTATCGCTCGCTTAATAATGTGCCCGATAGATGGCAATAGGCTCGCCCCCTATTACATTGGGACCGAAACATATCTGGCGACGTGTGGGTGTGTAATACACCTCTGTCTACCCCTTCGGGGATCAAAGGATTGAAGTTATGTTATATGTCATATATATGCCACTTTTTAAAAACAAAAGCAATAACAACCTAATAAGCATTACGTTACATTAACAGGCTCTTATTCTGAATTATCCTTTAGCTGTCAAGTGGATTGTAGCTGCAAGTGGCATGTGCAGCGAAAAATGTTGTTTTGCCATTATTTATGTTTGCACGACCGGGGAATATCTAATGAACCCACGTACTTAGCATTCTCCTTACGTCTAGATTATCACAACGCCTTGCTGTCTGTAGTTTTATTGTTTAAATGTTAGTTTGTAGAAGCCTTCGCGAATGTTGGATAACAAGCGTCATATACATCATATTTCTTTATTTTTTTACGTTTGTATTAATGTCATGCTTATGTTACGATTATAGTAAAAAATTTAAAATAAGGGTAAATGTGCGTAGAGCATCCCTCAAGAATAATCTTAATATATAAAATCCTTGCGTTACTGACTGACTGACAGACACGCTACAGCCGAAACTATTGGGCGCAGGAAGCTGAAATTTGGCATGTATGTTCCTTGGGGACCGTAGGGGTGCACTAAGAAGATTTCCCGAAATTTCCACGGTATCGGCCAAAACGGGTAAATTTTAAAAAATGCAGGCGTAGCTGCTGGCGTCCTCTAGTAGTAAATATGTCCTGACAGAGTCTACTCTGTGATTGAGACCAGAGAGAAAATGGAACGTATTGACGATAATCACTACATAGTATAAAACAAAGTCTGTCTTCTGCCTGTCTGTCCCTATGCATGCTTAAATCTTTAAAACTACGCAACAGATTTTAATGCGGTTTTTTTTAATAAATGGAATGATTCAAGAGGAAGGTTTATACTTATGTATAATACATGCAAATTGCATCCGTGCGAAGCCGAGGCTGGCCGCTAGTATTCTGATAAGGCCATTTGAGCCCAGAGCAGGCAGGACTTGTAGTGACAACCAAATCTTAATCTTAATATATAAAATCCTTGCGTTACTGACTGACTGACAGACACGCTACAGCTGAAACTATTGGGCGCAGGAAGCTGAATTTTGGCATGTATGTTCCTTGGGGACCTTAGGGGTGCACTAAGAAGGGATTTCCCGAAATTCCCACGGGATCGGCCAAAACGGGTAAATTTAAAAAAAAATGCAGGCGTAACTGCTGGCGTCCTCTAGTAATTCATAAGTATACTTAAATACTGTTTCAATTATTTGTAACATTTTACAGACAAGTATTTTCAGATGATTTGAGATATTAGATTAGTTTTTGACAGTACGTACAAAATATGTCAAACACTTATCTCGAATCTCAATATCCATGGATAGATCGAATATTGACCGGCCGTATCCCATGTCAGTCTAGAGACGTCCACTGCTGGACGTAGGCCTCCCCCAAGGTTCTCCACACAGACCGATTTTGAGGGGGTATTCCTGAAAGCGCAACTATTTTTGAGCGCAACTAAAAAAGCGCAACTACTTTATTCCACAAAGCGCAACCACGTCGAAAAATAGTGAAAGAGGCATAAAAGATTCTTAAAGGACTATTTACTATTGATAGGATTTGTAAATCGTCTGCCCATTTTTTATTTATTATGTTATGGTGACCATTTTTAAAAGTACCAGGATAACAGAAATGAACAGAGGTTAGAAGTGCTTATAGAATCTGGTAACAAATATCAATCAGTAAAATGTTTTATAAAGTACCAGGGTAACATAAATGAACAGAAGTTAGTAGCTTAATAAAAACCTGGTTTTAGGGTCATGAATCAGAAATAAAGCACTGGATGGTATAGGTAAAACTCAGGCGCACAGCAACAGCTAAAGTATACTAAAATGTATGTTCTTATCAACTATCGATATTTTCCGTTTGTTATTAACCAGCACTATTGCATCTTGATATTTAGTTGCGCTTTATGGAATAAAGTAGTTGCGCTTTTTTAGTTGCGCTCAAAAATAGTTGCGCTTTCAGGAATACCCCATTTTGAGCCGCCCGCATCCAAACGCTTCCCGCGATCTTAACCAGATCGTCGGTCCACCTTGTCGGCTTACCCCTGCTGCGTATATCACTTATCGATTCAAAAAATCTCATCATCGTCCCAGCGTTATCCCGGTTGCATCCAAGACTTTCAACTCGGAGCCCGAGGTCTAAACTAACCTAATAAGATATGGCAGAATAATTTAGCTTTTGCTCATAGCGACATGCGTCTGACCAACTTCATAAAATTCAAAAGGATAATGATATTCCCTGCCTGACACCAGCATCAATGTTTTTATAGGTGTTAACTCCCCATGATGACGGCTTAACTTGTTCTTCGAGGCAAGTATTGACGTATGTATGCAAATACATAACTTCAAAGTGTGTGGTGTGCGAAGGTATAACTTATGTACGCTAATAAGTTCTTTGTGCGCAATGGGTTACAACCCAATATCCTCTGCTTGGCAGTCTGTGGCACTAAGCTCTCTGCTGCCCTCATCCAAATATTGACGTCAGTCAATAAATCCTATCTGTGAATAGAATATTAGAGAGGAGCTTTAAATTCTTGTGTTATCCTACAGTACAAACCTGAAGGTATTTTATGATATAAGTAGATTTATTCTACATCTAGTCACACTGTGACTAAATCCAGAGTATTTCACACCTGTCTTATAAAATTGGATCAATAATTAGGTAAGTATAAAGCAGAGATTTTGAGAGCATTAAGGAGAACTCTCAAACAAACATGCAGGTTTCCTCATGACGTTTTCGTTTTCGTCACTGTTTAGCAAGTAATAATCAACAATGTAATCTTCAGAAAGTCTTTGGTGGTTTTTTCTTGCTGGGTATTCTATGGTGAACACATGTGCGAGAATTTTCCATAAGGCTTATTGAAGTTAAAAGTCTATTTTGGTGTTATTTGTGGCGTAGTATCTGTTTGTGTTGTTTTAGTTGTGCCGTGTCTGTATTTGTTTGTGTGATTTACTGGTAAGTTCCTTTGATTTTTTTTAATCCTACGCCTTATGCCGGACGACCATGGAGATAGATGATCTGCCTCCTGGTCGCCCGCCAGACCCGTGTACTTCACGCGACTCTCAGAATATTACGACGGTTTGCACTTCCCAAGACGTTTTTGCGTATTCGCCGGGCTTAACAACTTCTCTCTCCAATTTTGAAGCCGCTGAGAATGCTCTGCGACGTAAGCATATGTCACAGGGTGATGTGGATGGTCCGCCTCCCCCCAAAAAACATAATGCGGATTCGCAACCCCAAGTCTACAGCCGCTCTAGATATTCCGCTATGGATGTAGCTCCCTTTCTGGTCCACGTTTCAGTCAAATCCGAAGATCCTGCTTCTGCCACCTCAATTCAT
This sequence comes from Euclidia mi, assembly GCA_944739405.2. Classification (NCBI taxonomy): domain Eukaryota; kingdom Metazoa; phylum Arthropoda; class Insecta; order Lepidoptera; family Erebidae; genus Euclidia; species Euclidia mi. The sequence goes on from OX123201.2 coordinate 43,604,850, forward strand.
CCAATTAACTTTGGACGTCTAATGCTCAAACTCAACATTAAGAATGTTCTAGCTGATGGCATTAAGAAGGTTGGCAGAAACAGAATCTCTGTGGAATTTAAGTCTCCTGAGGACGCGAATGCATTTATAGGCAACTCGGAGATGGTGGAAAAAGGCTATTCTCTATCCATTCCGACTTACAACATTACAAGAATGGGTATAGTTAAAGGCATTCCCTCAGAGTGGTGTGATAAGGACATCTTCGAAAACGTAAAAACCCCTACAGGATGTGGCCGCATAATAAAAATTAGAAGGTTAAATAGAAAGGTTGTTAATGACGGTATATCCGAATGGAAGCCTACTTCGACAGTAGTGTAGTCGTTTGATGGCCAAGTTCTCCCCAAGAGGGTATTTTGCTGTTACAACGCCCTCCCCGTTGAATTATATCATTTCCCAACTATTCAGTGTTTCGCATGCTGTAAATACGGACATACAAAACTTCAGTGCCGGTCCAAACCACGTTGCTACCGCTGCGGTGGTGAACACCTTGGAGAGGGGTGCTCTGCAGAAGAGCCAGTGTGTTTTTATTGTTCAGGCCCTCATTGTGCAAATAGCAAACAGTGCCCAGAATTCTTGAGACAAAAGAACATCAAAATCACCATGGCAGAACAATCCATATCATATCAGGAAGCCTCCAAAAAAATCCCAAGCACTTTCAAATCTTATGCTGATGTCTCAGCCACTTCTCCGCCCACTTATTACTCTGCTTCTACCCCTTCTATCTCGAAATCCAACCCCCATGTATCTCCTACCACTTCTTATCGTAAAACTGTTTTTTTAAATCCCAAAACTCATGCTCCTCTCTCTCCTGGATACGGCAAGAGAGCCCATCAAGACCTTATACACAACTATTCGTTCTCCCCTTCCTCTAATGGTTGTGGTCTCATAAACCAGCACTCTCCTGCCACTCAGGATGATTCCTCAAAGGAATTGGAATCACTGATTAATATAATTTGTTTTCTCCTATCTAAAGTCAACTTACCGGACTACGTTGCCCATGATTTAGTAAATCTCATTCTTTCTCGCCACCATGAACCTCAAGTGTCTACAGTGGAACGCCAGGAGCGCTCTGCCGAAAAAACATGAAATTATATCATTATTAAATAAATATAAACCTGCTGTTTTTGCTCTATCAGAGACTTGGCTTTTGCCTCGCCTCAATTTCAGTTTCACAGGGTATAGTACGCATCGTGATGACCGTTTTGACGGTTATGGTGGTGCAGCTATCCTTATTAACAATGTCTTTCCTTCCTCATCCCTACAACTCCCTAGTCATGGAGATGAGATTAATGCAGTAGGTGTTAACATCTGTGGCATTAATTTTATTTCTATATACATTCCTTCCCCTAATTCCCTGTGTCTTCAATTTATTAATGATGTTTGTGCTGCTTTCAGCCCAATCATCTTTTTAGGTGATTTTAACTGTCACCATGTTTTGTGGGGATCTGATCACTGTGATGGCCCCGGAAATGACCTAGTTGACCTATTGGACTCTACAGGGTTATGTATTGTTAATGATGGTTCAAGCACCCGGCTCCCCAGACCAGGTCAGGGTAGGAGTTGTGTTGATCTGACACTCTGCTCAGCTAATTTAACTGGCCTATTAGATTGGAACCGGTTAAACTTGACATATGGAAGTGATCACTATCCTATTTGCACAACCATTATTAACAAATACATGCCCGTTAGAGATAAAACACCACTGTTAAGGTACAGAGTCGCGGATGCAAAGTGGAGCCTATACCGATCTTCCCTAGAGGAAAAAGTCTCGTCATGTCCCCGAATTACCAGATCCAATTTAGATGCCTGTATTTCGCAATTCAACGAGTCCGTTTCATCTTCAGCTGATATGTCCATTCCTCTGAAAAACTCTGCATCTGGCCAAATCTCTTCTCCTCCATGGTGGGACAAGGAATGTACTGAAATAATTAAAGAACGTGAAGCAGCTGAACTCAATTACATTCATAATATGTCCATTGATAACTTGTTGACAAATAAAAGGTTAGTTGCAAAATCCAGGCGTTTATTCAGGAAGAAAAAATATGAAGGATGGAAAAAGTTTTGTCACTCTCTCTCCCCTTCTTCCCCATCACATCTGGTATGGCAAAAATTTAAAAATTTTCGCCGTGGTTGCTCTTCTTCAACTGCTTCTCCTATCACCAGGGATCTTGCTGAATCATTCTTAAATAAGTTAGCCCCTTCTTTTGTCCCTTTCATTGGCGAATGTCCTCTTCCCTTAGACGAGGAGATCGTTTCCAATGATCCATTAGACAACCCTTTCTCTTTAGAAGAGCTAGATTCGGTCCTCCATCGTGTCCAAGACTCGGCTCCTGGGATAGATGGCTTCCCATATTCATTTTTCAAAATGACAGGCCTCCAGAGTCGCAGATATCTTTTAGATTTGTTTAATTGTTGTTTCTCACGAGGTTACATTCCTGATGATTGGAAAACACAACTAATTATTCCTTTATTAAAACCCGGAAAATCACCAAATATTGTTGATAATTATCGTCCTATTGCCCTCTCCCCTGTTATTTGTAAAATTTTGGAACACCTTATAAAAAATAGATTAGAGTGGTTTGTTGAAAGTAGGGGTCTTTTAGCAAAATCCCAGTTCGGTTTCCGGAAGGGTTTTAGTACCATGGACAGCATCGCGACTTTTATTACTGATACCCGTATTGCGTTTAGCCATAATAAGTCTGTTGTAGCGGTTTTCCTGGATATCTCTTCAGCTTATGACAGTGTTAATCTTACAGTGCTCAGAAGTAAGTTACGCCAGCTGAGTATACCTGCTAAGATACTTCACTGTATTTGCAATCTTCTATCTAGTCGCATCGTTAACCTCTTCATCCCAGGGGAAAAGTTTAACTCCAGAACCGTTTGGCGCGGGCTCCCGCAGGGATCTGTTTTAAGCCCCTTACTTTATAGTATTTATACATCTGATCTTCACAAATCACTTAATGCCAACTGTCAGATCCTACAATATGCTGATGATCTATGTTTATATGTGACAGATCCATCGATACTGACAGCAAAAATATCTATGCAGGTCTCCCTAGAGTCTTTAAATTCCTGGCTTTGTTCCCATGGTCTTCAACTCTCGGCACCCAAAAGTACAGCTGTTGTCTTTTCAAGGAACAGAAGTACCCCAGATATTCAGTTGGATATTGAAGGGTCTCCTATAAATAAAGTTGTTAAATGTTAAATTTCTTGGTGTCGTGCTAGATTCAAAGCTAACGGGTGTCCCTCATATCAACTATGTACTTGGCAAATGTGAAAAGAATCTCAATATCTTACGAGCTCTAGCTGGTGTTTGGTGGGGTGCTCATCCGTTTACACTGAAACTTATACACAATGCCGTAATAAGAAGTATAATTGATTATGGTACATTTCTTTTGGAACCTTGTAGCAAAGTTATGTTCGGGAAATTGGATACAGTGCAATCTAAATCTCTCCGAATAGTCTTGCGCTGTATGAAATCTACCCCAATCAATGCTCTACAGGTGGAGAGTGGGGATCCTCCTCTTTCCCTTCGTAGGCAATATCTGGCTGACAGATTTGTATGTAAGTCATATTACCTTAAAAACCATACAATTCTCAAGAAACTTCGACAGCTGGATTGTTTATGCCGTCAAGAGGGTTATTGGAGCCACAAAGATTCTCCTCGGTTGATAAACTCAATCAGGAAAATCCGAGCCCTAGAGGAAAATGTCCCTGTGCACCAGTGTTCCAAATTCCCCTTATATGATTCTCCTTATGAAGTCTTAAATTTTAGACCTAATTATATCCCATATCTTGGCATAAATAAAGAATCGGTTCAGGCTAATAAAGAGTTTACTTCTATTGTGGAGGAAAGATGGGGTGAATTTCATAAATTTTTGACAGATGCTTCTAAGCTGGGTCCACATAGCAAAACTGGCATCTCAGTATACTATTTGAACGCCCAAATAATTTTACAGCTTCAGTGCCCTCCACAGGCATCTGTTTTCACTGGGGAATGCATTGGCATTCTCGAGGCTTCCTTGTTTATCCTTTCTCACTCAGCTATTACAAAAGCAGTTATTTTTTCTGATCCCAGTAGTGCCCTAGATGCTATAGTCAAAAACTCTTTTAGGAGCGACATCCGTTGCCCCATTATCTTGGAAATTAAAAAATGTTTGTATTCATGCTGTATGAAAGGTATTGAAGTCAATCTTGTCTGGATTCCTAGCCACATGGGTATCCGGGGTAATGAGTGTGCGGATGTTGCTGCTAAAGATGCTGTAACTAGTGACATTGCAGATCAGAAATATTACTACATTTTGACAAATGATTTGTCACATATATCTAGAGAAGACTTATATAATTCCTGGCAGTCAGCCTGGACCAAATCCAGTAGGACCAAGGGGTCGTTGTATGCATCAATCCAACCGATCATACCTGTTAAACCCTGGTTTTACAAGTTTAAAAATGTCTCTAAAACTGTTACATCTGTTACATGCAGAATACGTCTTGGATTTTGTTGCACTCCAGTCTTTCTCCATAAAATAAGAGTACGTGACAGCTCCCTTTGTGAATGTGGTCTAGACGATGGTACCCTAGATCACATTTTCCTCAAGTGTCAGTTAACTGAAGCCTTTCCTTTAGACCAAATTGTTTCTAAATTAAAAATTCAACGTCCGGTTAATGTTCGCCACCTCCTGTCATATTTCCCAAATCCCTTTATAATTAACGCTTTTATTAAATTTATATCCACTAACATGATTAAGCTGTAATTTTGCAATATTCAGTATACATTATTATCTATATTATTGTGTGTCATAGTTCGTAATTTTTTTTATTTATAAACTAACACTTGTATTTGTCCATTGTTTCAGGTCGTAAATAGGGCCTCAATAGATCAATGACAGTACCTAATTAAAATTGTTTTTAGCTAACTATTAACACATGTGTAATCATTACCCGACATTGGCAGGAATTGCTGAAAGTTTCGGCAGATTGCCATAAAAAAAAAAAAAAAAAAGTCTTTGGTGCGAGTCCTGTGTGAACACCCCTCTGCGTAACAATCCATTGGCCCCTCGACTAGCCTATCGCTGGTTTAGGACAGTGGTGTGCGCTGAGAATTCGAAGACCATCACCAGGGCATTACTATTTTTAATCACCGAGATATGGCTGCTGGGCGATTACCACCACCTGTGTCAATAAAATAACAATAAAAGCGTTACTACTAAAACACAACACTAAATTATACGATACTAGTGGATGCTCGCAGCCACGGCCATACATTTTTTAATTTTACCTTTTCTTCCCGCGCCCGTGGGAATTTCGAGATGTCCCTTCTTAGTCCTCAAGGATCATGTGTTTAAGCGTATAGCGACAGCAGCGATGCCTAGTTGTGTGATACTTATATGTACTTACTTATGTTGAACCTATAGTGTTACAGTCCACTGATCACAATATATTTTTAATAGCAAATAAACTGTCAAAGTGTCAACACGTTCGTTTTACTCTGCCAAACCCATACAAGCAATAAACAACCTTATCGCCGTGACCACATGCATGCCGAATTGCAGCTTCTTGCGTGCAGCAGTTTCGACTGCGCGACGCCAGTCAGTAACGCAAGAATTTTATATATACAGAATAATACAGATAATGATGTGAGTGCTAAATTTGCGCACAAGTTAGTGTTGTTACGCGCTTGTATGCGCCACTATCTCCCAGCGCCATCGTCACGTCGACATCACCGCAGGTGTTTCGGACCTCGAGCGCGACTCAAGATTTAGATTGCCTGATTATAGACTTAGCCGTTGGATACCTTGAGGAAAATAGCCAAAACAAATGTTACTTTTTGTTTGGCACCCATATTTCACAAATAGAGATGGTTGTGGAATGCTCGGTGCGAGCTATGTCATGTAATGGAATTTTAAACAGTATTGAGGTGTTCCCATTTCGACGTGTAAGTTTTTTTTAATAAGATTCCTTGAGGTCATGTTGGTATATTAATATGTACCTATATAATCATGGTAGTAGAGCCTTGCTGATTTCAGCATGAATGGGCCGGCTCGACCGGGGAAGTACTACCCTCTCACAGAAAATCGACGTAAAGTATCAGTACCTAAACTGTTGCGTTTCGTTCGGTGAGTGAGAGTGCCGGAGGCCCTTTCCCCTATTCCTTTTGCCTCATCCCAATCCACATCTTATCCCTTTGCCCAACCCAAAGGGGCGGCAACGCACTTGTGAGTCCTGTGGTGTTGCTTGTGTCCATAGGCGGCGGTAATTGCTTACCATCAGGCGATCCGTCTGCTCGTTTGTCGCCTATTACCATAAAAATAAAATTTCGTTAGAGATAGCCTAGTGAAGATACTATCGGACTGCTATGCAGGGGGTTTCAGGTTCCAATCCACGGCGTACCACTGAATTTTCAAAGTTTTGTGCGTTATTATGGCTTAACTTAAATTATGGCTTGCGTTGTTCTCGGCTGTCATGAAGATCTCAGTACAGGACAGGCGATAAGTACCAATTCAATACGCACATAACTCCGAAATGTCAGTGGTGCGCGCCGTGGATTCAGACTCATGGCACTCTGATAGTATCTCCTCATAATATTCTGTCAAGATTGGTTAAGCTTGTAACTGGATCCTGGACTCTGGCGAAATTCTTATCTCTTTAGTACCAAGTTTAGTTTTAGTGTTGATGTCAATTCCAAAAATAACTTAAATAATACAGTAAGACGCCATTAAAAGCCAATTTCACCACCTTCCGACAAGTTCCGGTTAAAATATTTGGTAGATAAACTCATACGACAAGGACAATGTGTCCTTTTATCATTTATCTGAAAGATAATGACTCTCCATAGGTGGCAATTGGGCTTAAGCAACAGATCATCCAACCAACAACACTATCGCAAAACCTTCATCCTCACTATGAATGGGTATCGTCAGACCTGTATGCTATCGGCGTCGTCAATCTATCCGAGGTCCGGGTTATCGCAAGTACATCTGAGTTTTGCGTTGCACCTCATTCAAGGCAACTAGTTTAGCATACGAAATACCAAGTGGGCGACTGATCTGATAGGCTAGCAATTACGTACGTGACACCTCTGGGGCAAAGGCTCTCAAAGTATTTTTAGTATTTTTAGAGTATTTTTTACCTTTTGATAACTTCTTCGATTCGAGAGGAAAACTTGGTGTGGTTATAATTGGTTATAGGTACCCTACGTATTTTTATTTTCTTTACCATCAAACTCCCATACAGAGAATATCGGTTTCGAATCCACGACTTATGTGCGTATTGAATTGTTAATTATCGCTTGCCCCGTGCCTCGGAGACTACGCCGTCTTATAAGCCGTTGATCTCGGCTGTCATGAAGTGACAGTCGTTACAGGGCGCCCGTACCTCTGAATAAACTAATATATTAGTCTTGATCATGAAAAATCCTATCTCTTTGCGTTGCGGCGGTCAAACAAAACAAAGCTAATATTCAGCCAAATCCGGTTAGACTAGTAAGCGGACCCCAGGTTGAAACTGGGGTAACGCTAGGAGGACGACGATGATTTTTTAAAAGGATACACTAGTTTCTAGATCTTAATCGTAGAAAATTGTTTGAGTGGGTACTTTATACACTGCATACCTAAATTTATTTTATCGATCGACTAAGCTTTATCAAATATTTTAGCATTTTCTCAATTTGTGCCAAAAGGTACTTCGTGGTGGTACTTGTATTTCGAGGTGGATTGTTCACTGGTTTTCACGGGGTATCCTGACGAGTATATCGAGTAACGAGGTGCTGGTCGGGTGTTGGGTGAGCCTACTGAGCAATAAGCTAAACGAGACTCTTCGCCTATACAACTGCGTCATAATTATCTCCAACTCATGTGCAGGTCTATTATTTACTGACCCTGTCTGCTAAGCGGCATGGGTTCCATTCCCACCTAGGATAGTTATGATTGCCTGAGAACAAACTATGTTTGGTTTGGGATTAGATGGTCTAATGTGCCGGCATATATACCAATATCGGATTGAGTTGGCCGTTTGTCTATTAATTCTGCCTTATCAAGAACTATGAGACAAAAACCGAGCAATACTTTGTTAACCAGTAAATCTATACATACTATTAAAATAAAGCTGAAGAGTTTGTTTGTTTGGTTGAAAGCGGTAATCTCAAGCTACTAGTCCGATTAGAATAATTATTTTTTCTGTTTCATACCTCTTTTATCAAGGGAGGCTATAGGCTATATAACATCACGCTTTAAGCCACGGATGCGGAGCAGCAGCCCTTAACAACGCGGTTGTAACTGCGGGCGTAACAAAGTCAAAATCATTAATTCATATAGGTCACAAAATTATGCTTATGAACGTCAGAATGAAGTTAATTACTTTATGATTTTAGATTTACTGCCACGTTCGCAATGCAATAGCAATATGTAGTAGTAGCACGAGAAAGAACAGGCAATAAAACTCATGGCCACCTCAAGACTTATTGCAGCAAGTTATTAAATATGCTGCGTGACTCATAGAACTTTGAGCACCACTGCGTTAGAGATCAAATCTGTCTCACTCGCATAGTGTTGGGAGAACCACCAATTACTCGTCAGATAGCAACCTTGTTCTACGGTAATTGTGTAAAATAACTTTATGCTGACACTCAAGATCTCTTAGATTTCGGTCTTTATTGTCAACAGTCACTGTGTATGTCATTACGAGAATAAGTTCCGTGATTCAGATAACATCTGTTACTTTTTTGTAAGTAAAAGTGTAACCGGATGAGTCAGATTGTATGATTTAAGTGTTTTAGAAGTTTGTATGGTAGGAAAGTGGTTTGAATAGTCAGCTCGCTACTGCGGTTTAGATATGTGTGTTCAAACCTAAGTTCAATATACAGGGTGTAAAAAGACCCATCACCAAGCCGAAGTCTATTCGTTCTACACATCATGCCAAGTCATACTACGCCAAAATAATACCTTTTAAACGATATTTTTTTTAAGTTTATAAAAATAGTCTCATTTTATAAGCCGCAATGTATAGCGCGCGAAATGCATCGTGCCTACAGGGGCCGTATCTACCTACAGCGTGAACGTCGGCTGGTAACCAAAGAGCGGTTTCAGATTAGCGTATTTTTCTGCGTGTATACGGTCGTTTCAGCATACGCGCTTACACGCGCGCTACATTACATGCTTCAAAAACCGAACTCGTGTAAACAGGCATATTTCGGAATGTTCGCTCGAAATGGTAGTGACATCGTGTCAGTGTCAACATTGACTCAGACGGCTCAAGCTTATACGAGCTTAGAGGCGCATCAACGCTCGTACGAGTTGCGCGTGTGCCAAAAAGCGCGAGTAGACTTCTGCTTGGTGATGGGTCTTGTGACACCCTGTATTTAAGGAAATGTTTATGTAAGTACTAGGGGGCAAACGAGCAGATGGATCATCTTATGGGAAGCGATCACTGCCGCCCATGGATATCTGCAACTCTAGGAGTCATAAATGCGTTGTCGTCCATTGACATTGGAATAGAAACAAGAGGAGGAGGAGGAGAAGTGGTATGAGAGAAAAGGAAAAGAGGAATGGGCACATATATGTAAATATTTAACAGACTGTTAATTTACGTCAATATTCTATTTGCCTCCGTGGTCCAGTGGATAGCGTATGCGACTGCTGATCGGAGGTCCCGGGTTCGATTCCCGAGTCGGGCAAAAGTGTTACTGGGTTTTTCCGAATACTGAGTAGCAGCCCGGAGTCTGGTGATGTGCCCGGTAACGGCAATGGGAATTGAGTCGTGAATCGTATCTCGCATCGGTAAGAATACTTTCTGTTCGTTGCTTGAATGTATGTGAAATCTCCCGTGACACAGAATTCATTCCGGAGTTGTTTTTTTTTAACAAAAATAACGCGTTTTTACCTTCATCGCGTCAAATTATACGATTTCGATGACATAATAGACACATTAATAACGGATCAAATGCCGAATTCAGATGTCTTTACGTTAACTAATCAATCATCTTCAGCCCTTTATACTGTCGTACTGCTGGGCACGGGCCTCTTCTCACTATGAGAAGGGTAAGGCCATAGTCCACCACGTTGGCCAAGTGCGGATTGGCAGACTTCACAATCTTTCGAGAACATTATGGAGAACTCTCAGACATGCAGGTTGCCTCACGTTTTCCTTCACCGATTAGCAAGCGATAATTTACAATTTAACACGCACTTAACTCCGAAAAGTCTTTGGTGCGTGCCGTGGATTCGAACACGAGACCCTCTGCGTAGCAGTCTATCGGTCTATCCACTCAGCTATCGCTGCTCGCGTTAACTAAAGAAGGAAGAAAGAAGGAATAGGTATAGGGATCAACAAATAGTTCTTTGGTGTACTTATGTTGTTTCTTAGCATGATAGACTGCAAAAAAAATCTGAAGAATTTGGGCCGATTCCAAATTGTCCAATATTGAATCTTTAATCGCACCACAATCCAACAAGAAACATACGAATCCTATATAGTTCTCAACAGCGAACTTGAGCGCTGAAATTAATGAACTAAATAATCCCAGGTGTAATTGCTAATTACTGTGAAAACACTATACTTACTTGTTTTCTAATCACACCATTGTAGTGTTAAATATTAAACTATCTCTGAGATAGAGCGGCTCAGTGATTGCTGCGGAATTTGTCTTCTAGAACTTTGGTCTTTATATCTTCACGCCTGTATGTTCGAAGGGGTAGGCAGAGGTGTAATATTACACCCATATTTCGCCTTATGAATTTTTTAGGTCCCATGTAATAGAGGGCGAGCCTATTGCCGTTACCGGGCACATTGCCAGACTCCGTGCTGCTACTGAGAATTCTAAAAACTCAGTAACACTTTTTTCCGACCCGAGAATTGAACCCGGAACCGATCAGCAGACGTATAGATACGCTATCCACCGGACTACGGAGGTGGACTTTGATATTTTATTATTATTCCCAACAAGTTTAATCATAAACACATCAATAGCTCAGATTAAAGCAGAAGATGCGAATTCGGTTTTCCATTAAATTGCCCATTGCATAATTTTGTCACAGTCCGTTTGTATATAAGACCCTGCGAAAAATTTGTCTGTCTCTCGAAGTTATTGTGATACGACGAGTATTGATGAGACGTGGCTGTAATGAGTTAGGGCTTGGAGAATTGACTCTCTTGAAAAATGTCAAAAAAATGAAAAATGTCTTTTGGCACAAAAAAAGCCAAATGACTTTTACCTTTCTTTCCTTGGTAATTAGCCCAGCCATCCGCCATAGGTTCCAAGGTAGGACCTGAGTGAGTATCAACTCCCTCTTTCATTCTCTTACTTTAAAAACCGTGTTCATCATATTTACCTAAAATACAGTCTTCGTTTGCCACAAGCATCCAAGTCATAATTTACTTGAGTCAAGTTCGTCCTAAATCGTCATACTGAACCTGCTTCCTTTGCTAAGCAGTTGTTGTTTATCGTAACGCTCCTAGCGTAGGGCGGTAAAGTTCAGGAACGTTTGCACAGTTTTCCCCTTGGATGGGGGACCACGTGTGGCATTTACATCAGAGCGCTACCCGGGGTGTCGGTCCCGGTTTTTGTCTCCGATCAAGAATCCTTAGATGTCGGAAATATTCGACACCAGAATTGGCAAAAAAATGACACGAAAAACTAAAGTAATCGTATGCAGTAGGTAAATGATATTACTCGTAGATTTCTGACTGCTACAGCTGTTTGGTGAAGGAAAACATCGTGAGGAAACCTGCATGTCTGAGAGCTCTTCATAATATTCTCGAAAGACATGTGAAGTCTGCGAACCCGCACTTGGCCAGCGTGGTGGACTGTGGCCTTACCTTTCACATAGTGAGAAGAGGCCCGTGGCCAGCAGTGGGACTGTATATAGGGCTGATGACGACAGCTGTTACTAAACCCGTATGTCATTTTGAGTACAATGCAAGCGAAACAGCTAGTTTATTTTAGCGATTTTGGAAAGGGCCTAGAATAAAATAACATTCATATAACGAGTATTTACTGTTATCTACACCAACCTAAGATGATTGGAATCAACACATGTTCGAAATAGAGTACCTACCTACATTGAGAACATACCAAGCATCGAAGTCTATACCTAGTATGTTGTCTCTTAGGCCTCCCTCACTTTCTGTGTGTTCGAGTTCGGCGTGTGTCCGGTGTGTAACATAACAACGTTTACCTACTCTGTAGTACACAGCCAACGCCGGGCGCACACCGAGGGCACGCTCAAGGAACGCGCATGCTTAAAGTGACATCAGCCATATTGTGCTGATACATTTTGAGCATTTACCTGTTTTGAGCATTCTTTCTTGTCAATTTTATAATACAGAAAAACAGACAAGCGTTCTTGCGATCGTTCTGGCAAGCATTCTAGCGAATTGCCAGTACGTCACTGATTATAGCGTTCGGTAGAAATATCGTGAAAATATCCGGCTCTGTTCGTTGTTCAGTTCGGCAAAACAAAAAACGGCGAATACCTACGCGGTGTTCTGTTACAAGTGAATGCTCAGGTGTATCAGCACCTTTACATTAGCAGGCCCTTATTCTGTATTATCCTTTGGGAGACCGTTGGGAGAGTTCTCCCAACATACTAGTTAGTATGTTAAAAAAATGTGGCTCTTCTGGATCAGCACCTGTCAAGGCCAATTTTTGTCTTGCTGCAAGTTTATCGTGGAGGTTTAGAAGGTGATGGTCAGAACAAAGTTAACAGCGGGAGTGGGTGGATGTACATCCAACACTTGTAACATAACACTGGCGATTAAAAAGAGTGGCCACGAGTTTTATTGCCCGTTCTTTCTCGTGGTTCTACCTATTGCTTTGCGAATGGGCAGTAAATGTAGAAGCATTAAGTAATTTATTTTAAAATTTGACGTTCATAAGCGTCACCTTGTGACCTAGATGAATAAATGATTTTGATTTTGACTTTGACTTGGAAGGAAGAAATTCCTTGGAATTTTTGAATTTTTTCCTGAATTTGGTAAATGATGTTCTCGTCTTCCTCATGAGATGAAGGGCATCTACGTGCAGAAAAATGTGTCTCCTATAACTTTATTGCTGGCAGTTCATTGCCAAGAAACAAATGCTTAAGTACTTTATTTATAGAAAGTTGGTATTGAAAGAAAACAATTATATTTTGTCAATAGATTTATCTATATATTTTAATGAATAATTTTTAATTACAACTGTTGCAAAATTACAGTCTCCTTCCTTTTCACAAAGCTTATTTTTTTTTTGTAGAAAAATGGCAAAAACAATTCTTATTGCAATCAAATCACTGGTTACTTTTATGTTGTAAGTAAAAAAACATGCTTTTTTGTTTATAACTATTACCAAATGTCACTGCTTAAGTTTAATGAATTCCATGGAAAATTATATTCATTTTATAATTATAATTATATATTTTGTATTTTAACTACAATATTTATTAACTATATATTACAAACTTTAACTTACAGTTAGATTTTTATCAATCGTTTTTTGTGCGCGTCCAATTGTTGCTTTCTATGAAATTATTATTTTTTAATTTTACGCCAATCGAATATAAGACCTTACATTTTAGCTTAGTTTTGTGTTGCCATCAATTTGAGCATTTTGTTGTAAATTGATGGTTAAAGTCAAAATTTATTACGAAAGCAGCAATCAAACCCGCACTATCTCACAGCACAATTGACAAAACATATTTTCAAAATATGTCTATTTATTAGTAAACACGTAAATATACCTTACAAAATGTATGTACAAAATAAAGCAATATTAATAATTATTTTTTAATTATTCGAAGTGGGAAATGAAATTAATTATTTCGAAATAGCAAGTTGTAGCAATGACGAATTTAATATTTTGAAGTAATCAATTAAGATTATTAACAAATAAAATAAAGAAATTTAAATAAATTAATAGAGAAACAACTATAATTTCTATTAATTTTACTTAACGATTTATTAAAATTGCATCATTGAAATCTACAAAAACAGTATTGTCCATAGATACAGCTTTTGTAGAATTAAAAAGAAAAATAATGTCACAAATACAGAAAATATATATCTATTAGAAATTCACAATTATTGAATGAAAATGATTATACATAATCGTTTAAAAAAAGGAAAATGGTGACACATTATCTTTTAATTATTGTGAATTTCTCAAGTAGGTAGGTATCTAATAAGAGTGTCTACTGACGTCAGTGCTACAAATGGCTTCAGACGAAACCAGAGTATTAATTTAAATCTATTGCTATTGCAGTGTTGCTATGTGTCGCTAACGTGAGGGTCGCGTGGTCGGTGCGGGGGCGCGACGATTCACCAAAATTATTGTTGTCATTCACGGACAAATGTATGTGAAATGGTAGCTTTTTAAGAGGAACTTAAAAAGTTACCGTTTGCTATAGCTACAGACGTAATAACTAGGTTTCAAGACACTGTTATGGCAAGCGATACAGGTACTTCACTGCGCAATCGCCACGCAGTTGCCACGCAGTTGCCACGCAGTTGCCACGCGGTCGCCGCGCAGCCGTCACGCCACCGGCCGTCCACTACCGACCTTACATTGTGTTAAAGATCCCTAAGTAAGCTTAACTATTTACAATCAGTATACGAATATCGACCCGAATAGAACTCGAAAGAAAAACAAAATAGGAACGATACAAAAGGTCGCCTCGGCGAGGGGGGCACCACCATATAAATACACGGTATGTACAGCACGCGGGGGCGAGGGAGGGGGGGGGAGTGGTGCGGGAGTCAGTCCTGAGTCTCCACGTCGAGCCCGTTGACCATGCGCTCGATGGACTTGAGGTCGGATGGCGGCGTGGCCGGCGTCGTGGAGCTGGGCTCTGGGGGCGGCTCGGCGGAGGCGGCCCGCGCCGGCGCCGGCGCCGGGGGCGAGCCGGGCCGGGCGCGCGCCGGCGACGACGACAGCGAGCGCGCCCGCGGCGCTACCTGTTCAAACGCGGAACCAAGCCCCGGCAGCGCGTACGGCGCGAACCGGTGCGCCTTCGCTAGAGGGGCGTGGGGACCCGGCGCGGGGGGAGGGGGTAGCGAGTACTGCTGCAGCAGCGGGTGGAGGTTGAACAGCAGGCCTGGGGGCATCTGGTGCGGCGGGAAGAACGGCGGCGGGTAAAGGCTCGGCGGGTACAGGTAGGGCAGCAACGGTGGCTGTACAGGCGGGCCTAGGGACACGTCGGGCGCGGGGGAGGGCCGCGAAGGCCCGGGCGGCGGGGACACGGCGCGAGGTCCTCCGGAGCATGACGAGTCCGAGCCCGCCTCGATGCCCTCCTCGGCCCCCGAGTCACCGCCACCACCGCTCGAGCTGAACCACGCTGTAATAAAAACTCACCTTATTATCCTGTTCATTCCACACGTAAACACGCAATACACCTAATTGTAGAAAATATTTAAAAAAAAACACGTTTTACGTAGTTCTAATTAAAAAATAAAAAACATCTGCAGACCAAGATTCAACTATGTTAGATTATTTATAAATGATTAACTGGTAGGAGATCTTTTTTTGGAGGCAGGCCTGCATTCAGAAGAAGGAAGACAAGAGGGGTTTATTCCTCCTCTTCTCACAAAAACATCTGTCATCGACGAACGACTTTTTAGCGTCTCAAGTCTGCGTGGGTACTCAAGCTCAGAAGTATACGGCTCGGTCACGACCAGCTGCGATGGACAGCAGCGGCAGCTATAATGTCCATAGCGCGTTTTACTCTGTTACGATATAGGCCGCTAAAGTGTGTATAAAAGGTGTTACTCATAGTAGTGTGTTGCGTGGTAAAGGGAGGCCAGGGAGGGGGAGGCCTAAGTCTAATCCAGGTCTGAAGGTGTATACTCACAGGTGGTGGTGTGTTGCGTAGTAGACGGTGGGGGCGGAGGGCTGGAGGGTCCCCCCACGTCCAGCGGCCGCTCGTCGTCGTCGTCCCGCGGCTCCGAGCGCGCCGTCAACAGCGCCTGTCTGCGGTACACCGACAAACTACTCGTGTTATTATCACGTCAAACAACTAGATACAAAGGCATCGGCAAGAGCGTGGAAGAGAGGTGCAGCTGCTCTCCCTAGATATTTAAAAATCCCTACAACTCTACTTTTCTCAATATTTTCTCATTTTCCATATCAACTTGCCCCTCCCCTTATGCCGACGGCTGGTGACCTTGCCTTCCCCTTAGGCAATCGGCTGGCGACGTCATTGTGTGTTGACAGAACCCAATGTTATTAATACATTTGGATGGATGCAGGAATGTTGAGCAGACATAAACTCTATACAAAATATGTCAAATATATCTCTAGTAGTTATATCCTGTAGATTATATGGATGTATTGAGTGATGAAACCGGCCGTACAATGTCCCACGAGCATACCAGCTAAGGGCATATTTAATCAGACACAGAAATATATGTACAGAATTAATATCTCGTTCGTCAGCAGCGCCTGTCTGCGGTACACCGACAAACTACTCGTGTTATTCTCATGTCAATTGAACTAAACATAATTATTAATGGTGTGTTGACAGAACCCCTGTAACTGCATTTGGATAGATAACCTTATGAAATGTAAAATTTTTCGCATGTCTGGGCAATGCTTTCCTATTTTGTTCTGATCTATACATATTGTTCTGATTGTTCACTTTTTTTGATCTATGATGGATTTGTGTACCGATAGATATTTGGGGGCCAATTCTCCTATTTTTATATGACATTGATATTATATTTTGAATGGACTCAGAAGCGGTATTCTGATAACCTAATGTCATTATCGTATAATTTGAAATAAACAGTTCGTCGTTGACACATATTTTGACACTTGTTTGAACTACGATCTCGTTACAATTTCATTCACATATCAGATAATTAAGAAGAATACGCCTTTTGTGGCGTAAGTATGACACTGACATCATATCGAAACTGTATTTATTTAGTAGAATTGGGCCCAGTGTCATTCCTGAGGAAGGATTAGGCGTATAATTCACGCGGGCAAAATATGCCAAGGATATTAAAAGAACCAAAAACAATCATTCACAACTCAAAGCTCTCCATCAATCTATCCTCATCACCGGCACCTTAAAGTTCAGTAAGAATAGTTTTAAAATGACAACGCTGGGGTGTGAACCGTTTGACATTTGAGGTAATGGTGCGTCCCGACCCTCAATCGCCACGAAAGGTTAATCATCTCCTAATGATGGTGAAATTCGACACACCGACGCCCCAACGGTGTTTTAGCTAATACGTTTTAAAGGTGCCCGAATTTCCCAAAAGTAATTTGCCTATATTTCCACGCGTTTCGGTTAAAAGCTATTAGAAGGTGTTTCCTTATGGTTTACAGAAGTATACCTACACTATGATAAGGTAATAGGCACTGTATTGGCTTATATTATGGCTTAACTTAGTTTTTGATCTGGGCAGATTTTCTTTCGCTGCATTGGACATCTGCAATATCAATGACTTAACAGTGCAGTCAGGTATCTAGGCCATTATTTCCCGTACCAAAGACTTTACGCTAGTTTTCAACTGGGGTTATCCTACATATGTCCAAGTTATATTGAATCTAAAAAACATAGAATAGGCAGGCAATAGACAAATCAAGTTTCAAGAGGCAAAATAGTAAACTTTACATTTAAAGTTACGGAGCATTTATTTGAGCAAAATGTAAATGACGAAACGTTGAAAGCTGTAAATATAATATTTTCAGCGATGCTTCATATCAATGCAGCAGTTAAACCAGTATCTAACAAAGATATATGTATGGGGATCATAACTATATAATAAATGTCGTATCGTACATTAAATAATAACATTTCGGGAAAAAAAATCCACCACACCCAAATACGCGTACCACATACGATAAATCAATTCTGGAGCGTAAAATGCGTACAATATTTTAACCACAACAAAAAGGATAAAAAGACTTCGACCCAAACGTTTAACTCACCCCAAATGTACAAAAAGGAGCGCAATTATTTGCCTTCTGTCGCCCAGAACAAATAACTCTTTATTATAGCATTGTTTTACTCATCCCTAAATATGGCCGGCCCGTCTTCAGCCAGAGGGTTCCGCACTAAATTCGTTTTATTAACTCGTCTCATTGTCAACTGATAGAATTTAATTTGTGCCACCCCTTGGGTTTCAGGGCTGCCCATATTATTGTTTCATTTCCGATGATAAAAACTCTAGTAAATGAGTACTACAACAACGTAATGACGTAATAGGTAAGCATTACTGTAAGCAAGTAAAAATGTTACCTATAGTTTAAGTATGTATAGTTCAAAAAATACCTCTCAAACTTTTCTTATTTTGACACGTTTGATTGCAATGCGAAATTATAATTATGTTGAAAAGTTTTTATACTGTCTATTATAACCGTTTTTCTGTATTGGCTATTGAATGAAATGAAATTGAAATTGGGTATAATATTATTTTGTCGTTATCCCTTTGGGTTGCATATGTCAGACGACAGTGGCTCTGTAGAAAAGCTGATATTCTGTCAAATCTGGTTAGACTAGTAAGCAGACCCCGGGCTCCAAGGCGGAAAGTCTTGGATGAAACTGGGATAACGATGATGATTATTTTGTCGTGAGTGTGTGGCTAACTCTGGTCGCTGGAGTTTATATACCATTTAGATGGTATATAAACTCGTTAGGTTATTGTTTGTTTGTGTTGGATGGCTCTAAAGCCATCCAACACAAACAAACAATAACCTAACGAGTATTGTCCTGAGACAAGTCTCGGAACTTTAGCCTTTCGTGCCCTCCTAAGCACGGTAGTACCCCGACGTAAATACCATACCTGGGCACCCATCCAAGGGGCGACCTGTGCATTGCTCTTTTGCTGATATTGAAGGACTATAGACACAATATAAAGTAAGTATAAAAGTATCCTTAAAAATAATCAGAAAACACGAAACAAGAGCAAGACGACTAATAAAACCTGCAATTGTACATTGGGATTCAGAACGCGTAGACCAAAAAGCCCAAAAGCTTTAAATTAAATTAAAATTTCGTTGCGTGCCAGCCCTGAGTTAAACTGTTCACATTAGGGTGCTCACGTTACATTGTAAACTCACGCCAAGGGTGGCCTGCCTTGTAATTTCGCCAAATTTTTATCCCTTAAACCGACGCGGTTAGTTTAGAGCCACAAGGGGGATATAAGCTATTCCTATTCCTACAACGACTGCATAATAAGTACATGTTTTGATTCTTGTGTTCGGTATTCGTTTAGTGTCGAAATTTGTGTCTTTATCTTCAAGACGAAACTCTTTTTTGACGAAATTTTCGCTTGAATTTTGTGGTCTCATTCTGGTGTAGCGTTTTCCAGTTTCATGATTCACCAATTTTGTTAATCAGTCCTATAAATTGTGAAGAATATTTTGTCGTCGAGTATTGTAATAACAGGACAGGTGAGAAGTACCCTGAACAGAAGAGCATGCATGAGGAATCTGATGGGAGTGAATGAAGCAAGAGAGATATGTCAGGATCGTTGCAAATGGCGTTCCGTAGTCTGCCTACCCCTCCGGGAAACAGGCGTGAGTCTATGTGTGTATGTATTGTAATAGGCAGCCGACCCGTTTTTGTTATTTTCAGGAATTTACGGTCTGTTACACTTTTTGTCGGTTCGTAATTCCTTTCTCATTCCCACTATTACTATATCACAAGTATTGTGTTTAGTAGCAATAACGAGTTAGCAACGACACCCGTGAAGTTGGTAAAACGTAATAAATTTAATCAGATGTAGGTAGGGATATTGGTAGAGTTAGTAAATAATATCTTCATTATTTAACTAATCATAAAAAGACAATGGCTAAACGAACACTACCGCGACGCCACTTTTTAAAATACTTTTTGCTTCTACTAAAAATAAATGGATGTAAAATTTTATATCGAATGATTAAAGCATCCTTATTAATAGTAAAGTGGGTGTAGAATAGGGAGACCCGTGGATACGCCATTGATATTTCTGTTTCACACATATAACCACTTTAGTATTATGAATGTGAAAATAATTTATTTGATTTTATAAGTTTGACCGTCTACGTGCCACATTTAATAATGATTCGTGTTACACCAAATTGAACGTTGAATCTGGTGACGGTTAAAACAATTTATTGTCAATGTTGATTGATACATGGATTTTTCTAAACTTTAGTCAGCATTAACTTATATTTCGCAACTTTATGTAACATTAATAGGAAGGGCAGTTTCCAATTTAAAGCTATTACTAGCCCCGAAGCTTAGGATATCCTTTGTCATAGATTCTCATGATGAAATCTCATTTTGGTACGAATATCAGGACAGAAAATCTAGTAACATCTATTCAAACTTAAAATTGTGCGCTCGTCATTACAGCATTTTACACGAAAGAACGAGAGAGGGGGGACGTAGTCTACAACACCCTGGCTTTACATAATGCGATCACAGAAATTTTGACGTAACAATAGCCATTCCACACCTTCCGTCGAAATGACCTCAAAATAGACCGCATCTTAATTAGTACCCAGAGACATAAAAGGGCATTCTCACACTACGGTGCGCGGTATCAAAGGAGTTTTGTAAAGGTATAGATACACTGGAGCTATGTTAGAACGGTCTGTGTACCGGGACGACAGGGTTGGCACACCGAGCCAGTGCTTAATTACCATATTGATTAGAAGTACATGGCTGGCGGAGCATTGGAATTTGAACTCTATGAACTTTGTCCAGGAATTTTGGACGTTTTCAACGAATAAGTAATTGTTGGCCGTTTGAGAGAATGTGGTATTCGTAGATTGTTACTGAGCATTATTTTAAAGTGTATTGACACTAAGCAGCACTGATACATATACTATATGATCTACTATTCAAACACGTGTCTAGTCTAAGTGCGAGTTACATTTAGTTCTGACCATAGCGAAAAAGAAATCATCATATCCGAGAGAGTCTTTGCAACGGAAAAATTTATGAGTGTCACCGCTTAACAAAATTTAGAAGGCACACATAACGGATGCCGTCGCTGTGAAGCTGGTAGTAACTGTTTGAAGTAAGTAGGTATATAAGCCAATATTAGCTTACTACCAGCATTAATACTAAGCCGCCAAGGTAAAATGGTAAAAAGAAACTGTGAATTAAACCTTTCCTACCTCGCAATTTATCATGTCAGCTGGAAAACGTCCACTATTGGATACCTATACACGGATCTCGATCCCATCACAATTATTATCGGCAATTTGAAATGTGATGATCTGGTTAAGATCGCGGGAAGCGGTTGGATGTGGGCGGCTCAAGATCGTTCTGTGTGCAGAACCTTGGGGGAGGCCTATTTCCAGCAGTGTACTTCTCCAGGCTGACATCATGGTGAGTATAAATGATGCCCAATAATACTTTGATTTTAATAGCATTATTCTAGATAATAATAATATATCTAATAATAATATTCAACCCCATTCACACAACACCATCTAGTCCCAAACTACGCAGAAGCTTGTAGGTACTATGGGTACTAGACAATGGATAGTCATACCTAATATTTACTTTTTTTTGTAAATACATACATATTATATACATAGAAACACCCAGACCAAGACAAACATCCATGTTCATGCACACAAATGTCTGACTTGAGCGGGAATCGAACCCGTGACCTTCGGCATAGCAGTCGCTTACACTCCCGCGGCGCCAACCGGTCGTCAGATAATAATGCGACAAACATTCTTTCGCAACGAGAACTGAGACTCTGAATGACTTGCATTAACACTTTTCTAAGTGTCACGTAGGGTTATCAAAAGAGCGGGAGGCTAAGTAACGTCATTGTATTCGCGAAAATATTACTGTTCATTTGTATTCCATTAGAAATATATGTAGGTACTTTTTGTATATTCTCAAATATTGCCGCATTGCATGTAAAAATAAAACTAATTTTCACGGGTTTTAAAAGTGAAACATTTTAAATTGTCCTTATCATATTTTATATATATAGACTCACGCCTGTATCCCCGAAAGGGTAGGCAGAAATGTAATATTACACCCACATTTCGCCATGAATTTTTAGGTCCCACGTAATAGGGGGCGAGCCTATTGCCTTTTTTTATTATGAAAAAGTCCGATACTGGGATAGTCTATAAATAGGCTGCCATACGGTTGTGCATTGTAATATTGAGTCATATTTTTATACATTTAGTCAATAAATTGCCGCATGCCATAGATCCTGTCTGCAATATCGCTGGCTAATGCACACTTATAATCCAATTACCGTCATACGCGGCAGCCCTACCGCCGGACGCGCGTTATACGTGGCGTGTGTTCGCGCCGGCTTTTCCGAGCGCGGCGTTTGTCAAAACGCTCACGTTTCCGCCACTTCCGGCCGCCATTTTGTGAAGATTCGCCCGCAGCGTCCGGTCGCCGTCTGTCCGGACCGGACGGACCGTCCGGCAATGTGTAAGCATTTAAGATAGCTTCCGCTCCCGGACTGTAATCGATTCATCTGCGGTTTTCAGACGGAATTATTGGTGCTGCCGTTAAGTTCGGACCTAGGTTCGCTTGGGTATTCATTCGCTTTTGTATTTTTGATGAGGAAGTCTTTTTTATTATTTGTGAGGCGTTAAATAATAAACTGAACAAAATCTGTGTAACGTGTAGGTGGCAGTGCTTTTTATACGCCTCATTTAGCAAAAGGCACATAGTTTTCTGATTTACTCTAATTTTCACATTTTACTTAAATAATTTACCTACTCTTAGAGCTTATGTCTTGGTAAAAGTCTAAATTCAATGTATTTAACTCAGCTACAATAGTACAGACAAAATGGCGCACATCCGAAACTAATTCGGCTAACGATGCACCAAACAGATACGTATCAACTACTAATTGAGTTCTTGTTCGAATTTCAAATAACTTAGCGGAACAACCGAGCCACAGTCGGCGGCAAATTATACAGCGAAAAAAACCTAAAGCTGATTTTATCGCGGAAATCCAATTTTCTCCCTCGCACGCCAAAGACGCTGGAAAAAAGCGGCAAGAATGACTCCACCATTTTAGCCGTTACCCACCATGTTTAAACTCCGAACACGAATAAGGAGGCGCCCGATTGGTTTAATTTGAATTTCGAACGGCGCCGGGACTACTACCGCCCTAATTAATTCTGAAGATCCACAGATACTATAATTCAGTTAGCTTTTAAGTTAACTTAAATACTCTCAGTTTGCGCCTTCATTTATCTTTTGACCACCTACCTAGTGAAGTTTTATAAACGATCTTTTACCGTTGCTAGTTTACAAGGTAATAAATTAAGCAATTAAGTATTAAAATATAGAAGAGGGTCTATTACGGGAATAACTGACGTTTATTTGGAACTTGTCAAAGTAGGTTAGGGAACACTTTTAGTATTTTTTGTTAAGTAACATAGGTAATTAGTGATATCACTAAAAGTCTAAGGCAAGATGGAAGACTTAATATACCTAGTATACATTGCTGCTTGCTAATATATTGAAATGCCACAATATAACCTAACAGATATAAATAAAAATCTTAATATATAAAATCCTTGCGTTACTGACTGACTGACAGACACGCTACAGCCGAAACTATTGAGCGCAGGGAGCTGAAATTTGGCATGTATGTTTCTTGGGGACCGTAGGGGTGCACTAAGAAGGGATTTCCCGAAATTCCCACGGGATCGGCCAAAACGGGTAAATTAAAAAAAAATGCAGGCGTAGCTGCTGGCGTCCTCTAGTGTGTAATATAAAAAAACAGTGTCGTGTAGTGCATGGTGCACGGCAAGCGTTAGTCCCTGACACAAATGTCATATCTAAATAGATTTATCTGCAGTCTCATCAAAATTTTAGCTACAGCTATTTAGATAGTACAACATTTTCGCGAACATTTACTGCTCACAATTTTTATTCTCCAAGCTTTCCTGCAAAAAGTTTGAGCGAGGGTCAATCGTTATCCGTAAACATTTCCAAGTCATTATACTTATTTACTTTTAAACACGAGACCAATTATAGTTAACATGTTACTACAAACTTCTTACAGTCTGTCGCGATAAACTGAAAAATTACTGAACGGATTTTTATTTTACTGCCTCGTTGGTGTCGCGGCATAAAATAATGTGCGCGTGGGATTGGGAGGTCTCGGGTTCGATTCCCGGGTCGGGCAAAGTGTTATTGGGTTTTCCGTTAAGAAATTCTCAGTAGCAGCACGGAGTCTGGTAATGTGCACGTTACGGCAATAGGCTCGCCCCCTGTTACGTGGGACCTAAAAATTTATGGTCAAATGTAGGTGTAATCCTACACCTCTGTTGCCTTCGGGGATACAGGCGAGAGTCTATAAAAAAAACCACAAATAGATAGGGCGATTCCTTTCCCTGGGACTTTGAGAGTGCTTCAAAAATGACACTGCTGCTGAGTCTGGCTAGTGGCTACACAGGGATTAGGTAACATAGGAATTGTTGTTAGTCAAAATTTTGTAAATATGTATATGTGCTAGCAGAAAACTATTTCAAACAGTTTTCATACACATTCGAAATCACGGGACTATCTCCATAGATTTTTTATTATGACATGCGGTGACAAACGATGAAGGATTTTTGCGGAATCCTGCAAGTGGAAGTTTTCTATAATTAATTTGTTTTTAAAGATATGTCAAGTCTCACAAGTCACAATACATGTTCCCAATAGTATTGCCTTGTCCTGAGAATCATTCGAATTTAATTTACATCACTAAAACCATATTCATACATACATACACATACATAACGTCACGCCTTTTATCCCCGAAGGGGTAGGCAGAGGTGTATTACTACACCCACTTTTCGCCAGATATACTTTAGTCCCACGTAATAAGGGGCGAGCCTATTGCCGTACAGGGCACATTTCCAGACACCGTGCTGCTACTAAGAATTTCGTGACAGAAAAACCCAATATCACAGCCCGACCCAGGAATCGAACTCGGGACCTCCCGATTCCACGCGCACATTTATGCCGCGAGACCAACGAGGCAGTCGTATAGGGTTTGATGTCGAGTTTTCCGTCTCTACGCAAAGATGGTATTTGCATCGTGTTACCCCTTAGTCGCCTCTTACGACACCCACGGGAAGATAGGGGGTGGTGACACTTGTATTCAATGCCGTCAACCACACGGCACCAAAAAACCATATTCATGTAGGTATTAGGGGTTCTATACATGGGGTTCTGTCAACCGTACTACGGTACTATAGACTCAGATAATTCCTAAGCTTCTACTTAATGTTTCAAGGGTTAGGTACTTACTTCTTTTCCCGTTTGCCCGCTCCCGTGTCCCGGAAGCCTTTAGCGAACGGATTGTTGTCTATCTTCAATTGTGTTATCTGCAGAAGAAATAGATCATTAAACTATCTTTAAAATATGAATACTTCCTGACTTACCTAACATTACCTATCTATCTATCTATCGTCACGCCTGTCTCCCATTGGGGTAGGCAGAGACTATGGAACGCCAAATGCTCCGGTTCAAACACACCTCTTTCGCTTCCTCGACATTCATAAAACTCATCATACATGCTCGCCGGTTATGGGTACTTTTAATTTGGCCCTTTCTTAGTACGTCACCTATTTGGTCGGCGTACGTCCGTCTTGGGCGCCCCCTACCGACATCTCCATTCATTCTTACACGATACACTTCTTTCGTATTTCTTCTTTCATCCATCCGTTCCAAATGTCCAACAAATGTCTAACATCCAAATGTCTAACATTACCCTAACTATAAAAATGTGGCGATTCTGTTTGACTTATCGTCACACAGCCTTAATGACTGAAACTGGTTACATGAAAAGATAGTGGACTTATAAATAGATACCCGGTTATGAAGGATTTATTTTTATCAACCCCTAAACGGGCAAAGTAAGAGTTAAAAGTTTGAAGCTAGCACTGGCTGACAAAATCTATTTAATAGACAATCTTTGTTTTTAAAAATCTACGTTTCGAATTATAAACTCTTTTGTAATAAAAAAAAAACTTACTTTTTCATTCTGGTAGGCGGTGACCGCGATGAACTCCGTCTCTTTGAAGACGTATGTCCTGAAGGTGGAGTAGGGCAGCTTGAGGATGTCGTTCGCCCGCACCAGGTGGAACCGCGGCTGATACTTGTGCATCGAGTTCAGGATCGTCTGTGTAACACACTTCAGACAGCTTAGGAAATGGTCGAACTGCGAATTTGGGTGGTAATAGAGAATGGTTTCCACGTTACGCGCCATTTATGGAACAGAAGTTTGATTTTTGAAAGTGGTAGAGCAGACATGTTTGTTTTCTATTGTGTTTTAACGAGTTTTTAACAAACCACGGTCATGGCGGACATTTTGACACTAAATTTCGGAATGCACTAACTAAATGACGGCTCTACATCGCCTCTGGATGCTAGAATAATATAGAAATAGGTAATATGGTTGTTCCTTTAGTGCAAAATGCCCAATCAATAAATTGTGTAAGTAGGTGTAGTTAAAAATATTTCTTTCCCCGTAGTAATATTCCTCCTTTAATAAAAAGTAGGGTATGGCTATATCATAAGACTTATCTGTTTCTCTGGCAAAACTCTTCAACTGATCGCCATAGATGCAAAATCGAAAAATGTGAATTTGCCGATTTCGCTTTAATTGCCTTTATAAACGCAGGGTAATTCTTGAAATATAAAAAAATATTACTTCATATCGCAAAGAAAATCGCAACCATAGTTATAAATAACGCGAATTATATTTTTAATCAGCGTTTAGTTCGCATTGATATCGTACCACGTATTCTTGCTATAATGAACCTTCTTTAAAAAGCGGTGGCGAACCACCCTATGTCATTAAGGGTCATTATTGCCTGCACCTATAAATGATGCATGAAGGCATCGGGATCTCACCGCCCCGAGCGCGGTTAAAGGAAATCAACCTTAAATTGCAAAGATAATTGTACGATCGATGCCAATTGTAGGAATTTACTTGGGTCTGTAATAGAATTATTATTGTGCTAGCTATGTTCCGCGGTTCTGTTTGCGTATCAGAGATATGCTAATATTATGTATGTTATTTTGTAGGGAATATTTAATGAGGGGAGGTAGAACATGTTGGGTTTTCCATGATAAGAATGAGAAAATAGGTAGGTACTCTACCTATATGAAGTCGGTTAAAAAATAGATGGATAGGACTAAGTTCTTAAAGTCGGTTTCCCTGGATGTTCATAGCAAAGTATCCTACTAAGTATATGTTGGTCAAAAGGAAATAAAAATTAGCGGATTTTCAAACACTCCCTCTTAAGCCATAAGCCTGGCGTGTCATGAAATGAACCCTCTGTATACTTAGTTTCAATAGTATAGTCACTGCGATCATAGCACTGCGATGATATTATGTCAGTTAGCACTTTTTATTTTTTATTTATCTGCTAGCATATTGACATCCAAAAATCCCCGCTAGTTTTTTTACTTATACATCGCTGATAGTAGGTAAGGTATGTCGCCTTCTTTGACAGTTCTTTTTGACATTTTAAAGGTTAGATATAAAGTTTAATAATCCAAATGTCAATCGAAACGCGCCAGGATATTTAAAAGGTCTTTCGACAAAGAAATATTTAGCCGCCGTGCATTTATAAACAAACTAAAATTGTTATTTTCATATATGGAATAAAAGAAACCGCCGTCTTCGTAATAATGTACCTACATACATGTATTAATTATTTATGTATACTTGTACCTACTTAGCCCTAAGACTTGACCATAAATGAGTATAGATTATAGACTGTCAATTGCCACTGACATCTGTCAAAATAATAAAGGTTATAATTTTCAGTTGGCGGCGAAGTATGCTTGATTGTGTATTATTAAACTACCAATAATTCATAGATACAAATGCAATTGTTGTTTTTATTAGTGAAGCTATTGTCGCTTGGCATTTTCGCATATTTTTCTTTATCTTGGTCGTGGGTCGGCTTCTCAGAACTCTTTTTTTATGTAACAATTTCTTGTAGTAAGCATTCTTAGGAATGTTACTTACATCACAGAAAAAGAGAGGAATGCCTTTTAGCGAGCGTTCTAGCGAGCATTCTAGCGAAATGACATGTAAATTTCCTTCGACCTTTGTGAAAAATTTAATTCCTTCGATTTCCCGACGTTTTAGTGTTGTTATATAAAATATAGTTAGTAGACAAATCGGGTCGGTTTGTAAATAGTTGTGCATCTAGAAAATTATTTCATGAAAATCTACTAGAACTAAAATCTCAGTTACCAAATGTATAAAATAGTGTAGACTGTAGATAAATAGGTTCCCCCTGTTACCACCTATCTCTCCAGTAGGTATGCAATTGCTTAATCTATTATTCAATAGAAAAAAGAAAGTTCAAACACAATATCCAAAAAATATTACGTAGAAGAAACTTTATTTCTAAACGTACAATTTGAGAAAATTACACCGCAATCGTTTTCGGTGCTATTATTTAGTTTAGAACGAAAAAATATAATTCGTGACAGACAGACACGCCTCCTTTTAATATTAGACGAGATAGAACTCATACTGTATTCAAGCGAAGTGAACTACGTACATGTGGTGACACGCGGTCCCGCCCGCGATTTACGTGTTAAAATATTACTTCACAGACAACTGAGTAGGGCTGGTAGGTACTTTTGTATTTATTTTTATTTATATAGGTAATTTTACTTGTTTCTGTCCTTCTCGCTACTGCGCTTAGCGGAGAGTTGGTTATAGTGACAAAAGGTATGCCTATGTGGTATTTAATAGGTAGGCAATCATATTATCATCGCAGAGCAAAAACGACTTATAAGCTTAAAACATGAAATTTAGACTAGCAAACGTGTCAGACTACGAAAACCTTGTAACAAATGGGTACACATATATATACTCACGCCTCTTTCCCGTCGGGGTAGGCAGAGACAACGGAACGCCACTTGCTTCTATACTTACAAACCTCACGCGCTTCTTCTACATTCATTACTCTTTTCATACATGCTCGCCGGTGCCGGGTGCTTCGGACCTTTCCGTTTTGCCGAATGTCACCAATTTGGTCAGCGAAAGTCCTACGAGGTCGGCCACGACCGGCTTGCCCATACACGTTTGCCTTATATATTTGGTGAGTCATTCTATCTTCACTCATTCGCTCCAAACCATCTCAGCATTCCTTTATCAATTCTCGTCACAACATCTTCTTTCAGGCCACATCGCTCTAGTATTACTGCATTCGGAATTCTATCAATCAGTCTCACCCCACACATACTACGCAGTGATCGCATTTCCACTGCGTTAATTCTGCTTTCATGCTTTTTTGCCATACCCAACACCTACCATACATCAGTGTGGGCACAAGTTCACCATTATTATACAAATGGGTAACACCTAGATATCACCATCTATGCGGATATACCTAATCATCATCACATACCTAAACCTATAAAATCCTATAATGTCCTGACTGAAATATCTATAAGCATGAAATTTCGACTGAAGATTCCGTTTAAATAATACTCACTTAGGAACAATTTTTTGTATTCCACCCAGCTCTAAGGGGCTAAAATAGTTTGTTTGGAAGTATAAGTATAAAATATATTTATATCAAAGTGAGCAACAATATTTTTCCTTGTGTCAACCCTGTGATAATGACACGTTGCGGTGACCCGGTGGCCACGAAATTACCCGTCGTATTGTCACCCTAACTGTGACGTGTGTGTCCTGCTACTTGTGTACGTATGGTTGTACTAGCTACCATAATAATAGTTGATAAAGGAGAGCAAACTTTTCAGTGTGAAATTATTTTGGATATCTGCTGGACTAGGCCTCTCCTTTGAAAGGAGGAATGAGTTTTGGTAAATATCTACGTATCCGTATAACGTATTAATAGTATTATTCAAAGATGTGGACGATTTTGACGGTGCTAAACGGTGAAGGAAAACATCATGAGAAAACTAGATGTCTGAGAGTCCTCCATAATGTTCTCGTTAGACATGCGAAGTCTGCCAACCCGCACTTGGCCAGCGCACTATGGTTCGTCTAGAACAAGCTAGCTAGACAAAATTATTTTATTTGATTTTTATGTCTAGATGCGGTTAATAAGCAAAGATATAAGGTTTTTGGTACTTTTTTCAAGGCAGTTTGTCATTTGAGCTGGTATCATGAAAAAAAAAACATTTATCGGGCATATGTGTATAATATATTTTTTGAACATTTTATAAAGTGATTTATCCCTCGACGTCGCTATAAAATCTAATAACAGATGCATAAAATATCTAAGAACTAAATCTATTACTCATTATCATCACTATCATCAGATGAATCATCCATTGAATAGTCATGATCGTGAGGGGCAGAACTATGAAAAGTAGAAATCATATTAACATTTTGTTCCTTACAGCTAGGTGGGACAATTAAATCTAATACTTCAGTTGGAAGCGTACCTATTTTCTTCCGAGGAACTTCTCGTAAACCGTTTATTACAGGGTCAGATGTTATCAATAACATATTAAGTAAATCTCTATTCGTAGCCTCCCGTGATCGCTTTCGTGTGTTGTGCTCACGAAATCTTCTGCAGTCCTTATTCCGAGCTTCCTGTGCTTCCTCGGAAAGCTGGCCTATAGGTAGAAGGGACGATCTAATTACTTCGCCACTGTGCAAAAGTATTTTGTGGACAGTAGCGGGCATGTAATACCATGAATAGAGATTTACATAAAGTTGTCTAGTTTCTTGAGCTAAGTTAACGAATTTTTCAATATTTATATCATATCCCGATGATAAAGTGCGAAGTAGTATGCCAAATTTTTGTATTAGTGAAACATCTAACCCTGTAATATCGGCACTAGCCTCGGGATTTCCAAAAAATCTTCGCGCGGTGTTCCCGTCATTAGTGTTACCGAACCCTGGTTTTGGTTTGTCTACAATCAAGCCCATTTCGCTTTTAAATCGTTTTTTAATGTCATCTGAACGTTGTTTCACACTAGCTTTGTCTTCGGCTGTTCTTAACTGCCATTTTTTTATATTTAGTCGATAGCTAATGTGAAGCAAGCATTCAAAGCACCTTATCCAAGCGTGCAACGTAGACAAACCAAAACCAAGATTATCTTTGTCCGCAGCAAACTCTTTTGACAGATCATTCATCATTGTTGGAGTTGCCCCACAAATAAAACATTTTTGTGAGGAAGAAGTTTCGGTCAGAGCATTGCAAACTTTTCCGTCAATCATTGTTAAAAGCATAACATGTGTGACAGATACTTCGGTCTCCATCACCTTGCAGGTTGTCGGCAATAAAGCGTTTATCTCTTCTAAAACCTTATTGGTTTCCGAAATCGTAAAATCTTTCGTTTCCTTAGAAAAGATAAACTTTATTGGCCGACAATACATTGTAGAACAGGGCCGAGGATTCTGCCACACAATATTACCACTTTCATCTTTCAATTGAAGAGGAACGAAAGAAAATACAAATAAAAACTCGTCACTATCGTCACAATTAGTGAATTTTTGTTTGTACATACTATGACCGGAACTTCCATCACAACCCCATTTACTGATTAATGTGAATGACGTGCAAGGTAACAGACTATGAACAACTTCTTGTTGTGCTGAAACTAAACGTTCGGCAGTCTTATCAAGAATTGCCTGAACTTTGATTTCAGCATGCGTTTCATTGACTGTAATTTGTTCACCTGACGGGTAGCAGGCTATTTTAGCCTTTCTAACACTGTACATTGACGGAAACACCTTATGTCCAGCTTTAATACTCCACTTCCGAGTCTGCTTATAGCTATGGCTACTTGATTTACTATCAACGTAGTACGCTAAAGCTTCCTCACTTGTTAAACTCCTGGGGGCACTTTCTTCACTCGTGGTCTTGGTTATTGAAGGATCACTAGTCACATCTTTAATTTGACGTGCTACACTTCTCTAACCCGAGATTCGAGCTGACACTTCAGCGGCGTAAATTAATTCACTAGCACTTCTGGACTGTAATAGATCGTCTACACGTCGTCTCTTCGTTTTGAGACTAGAATGTTCAAAATCTTTAGTAGGTCTTCCGGGTCCCGGTTCTCCAGATGTAGTTGGCAGAGATAAATAAACGGACACATCGAAAGATATGTCAAGACCCTCCAGCCACGTCGAATACTTTTGTAGGAATCGCTCTCGATTTCTTCCACAGCTGCTCCACTTTTCAGCAAATTTCGTTGAATATCTTGAGATTAGTACTTTAATATCTCGCAGAGACTGCTCCGTAACACCATCAAAATTATATCTCAAAGATATAAACCGAAAGAGCTCCTCATTCCGCGTTTCCTTCGGGTGTTTCAGCCATTCTTCGAAAAAATCCATTCTTGAGACGGTAAAAACTGTTGAAAGAAAAAAATAAATAAAAATTAGTTGTGCAAATATATCGCAATGAATTTTTTTACGTATAACTACTAGACACTTATGAGAATCGTATATGATAGGTTCTACGGTGGGGACAAGTGGGGACATGTTATTATTTGACCGATGAATTTGAAAAAATGAGTAAAAAAGTGGGTGAAAATTCAAACATTTCATTTTATAAGACTAAAGAATGAAGTTCCCATGTTGAAAATGAAATAAAATATAACTACTTACCCTTACGTATACAATCCATCACAAAAACACTTTCACAAATTTCTTTTAGTGACATAAACAATGCTATCAAATATGATGTAAAAATGCAAATGAATGCCCTTTAAATAGTCAACATCTTATAAACATACCTTAATGACGCTCTTAATGAGGGTAGTATTGATAATTAATAGGTGTAATCCTCAATGTATAGGGGTAATGAGTTCGTAATAGTAATTAACTTCCAGGAATTTAAGAGTTGTTTTTGTCTAGCTAGCTTGTTCTAGACGAACCATAGTGCAGCGTGGTGGACTATGGCTGACTATGGCTTACCTTTCTCATAGTGAGAAGAGGCCCGTGCCCAGCAGTGGGATAGTTTTTATACGGAGCTGATGATCAGGAAGCAAGTAATAAGCAAGCTAAGCAAGCAGTCAGAATAATGTCGATAAAAGTTAGACAATGTAAAATGCTCTCCGCTTCGCGTCAGCCCATAGAAGTCAGCAGCAGTCGCGCATTGCCTAGCCAGTGTTGCCAGAAGGTTTACATTTCTTACATTTTTCGTGACTTTTGACCCCTTCGCGTAACATGTAAGTAATTTTTATATTTAAGGTGATTTTCGTAACTTTTGAGAACAGCTAGTCTTGTAATACTAGATACCTATTTATTGCGAACAGTTTACGAACGCATTTCAGTTTAATGCATCCAAATTGAAATCACCTAAAACTGGCTCGCCTAAGAAAAAGTATTTTACTTGTATCAATAAACTTTGCTGCACACAGAGATGGCTCTAAATGAAAAGCTCAATGACAAAATGAGCAGAAGAACAAGAACGTCAATCGAATATTAGTTGATAGTTCAGAGTAAAAATAACAGATGCACTACCTCGTAGTTTTGGTTCAAAGAAGAAGAATAATTTAGGTGCTAGACTAAATAGCAACAACAATGTTTTAGCCTAAAATTAAATACACCATATGACATCATATATTTTTATTTTCTTTATAATCACCTCTGCTCTGACTGCCTCGTTGGTCTCGCGGCATAAGTGTGCGCGTGGGATCGGGGGTCCCGTTCGATTCCTGGGTCGGGCAGTGTTATTGGGTTTTTCTGTCACGAAATTCTCAGTAGCAGCACGGAGTCTGGAAATGTGCCCGGTACGGCAATATGCTCGCCCCTTATTACGTGGGACTAAAATATATCTGGCGAAAAGTGGGTGTAGAAATACATCTCTGCCTACCCCTTCGGGGATAAAAGGCGTGACGATATGTATGTGTATGTATGTAATCACCTCAAATACACGTCAACAAAAAATACACAAAAATTAAACTTTTGTAGCTAAAATGTAACATTTCAGTAAACGAAACGTAACTTACGACTTAAGGCCCTGGCAACACTATGCCCAGCACATCAAAGGTGAAATTATTCTCATCATATTCTGTAAACCAATCTAGAAGAACGGAACGAGATTGAGGAGAGCATTCTCGCTTATGTAGAGGTAGGTGAATACAGTATAACCTAGTTAATAATTTTTTTTATAAATCTTAAGTTGTTTAACAAGTAGCTAGCCACCAGATAAGGTCAAGATAGGGTAGGATATATATACAATTCATATTACGATCGCATACCATCTAGATATGCTCCATTGTATTGTAAAAATGCGTGTTTGTATGCAAAACTGGCATTCTTATTGTTCAACCAGCTAGTGCAGAAGATTAATATTCATGGATGTGCAACTATTTATGTATGTTATGTTCTGTAGTTTTTATTATGATGTTAAAATTGACGGTTATTCAGTTTATGTATGTATAGACTTACGCCTGTATCCCTGTATGTTGTAGTGATTGGTACAACATGGGATTTCAGTTTTCGTTAAGGGTCTTTTTACACCCTATATAAACAGACGGATGGCTCTTTTAAACTTTTCGATTATACCTACACATAGCGACTAATATCTATACCTATGCATTTTTTCTGCTTAGTTTTGCGCTGCTTAGCAGTTTAGCATTGAAGTGACGGCCAGCGTCACTTCAATAAACTAAAGAAAGTTTGTTAAAAAAGAACGATTCCAAGCTTATTAAGTTTACCGAGTGCTTGTAATGTTTATATTTAAGTTGCATGAGATTTTATTAACTAATTGTGCTCCCCCATGTTCTGTCATTAAGACAATTGCTTTAATTTGATTCAAGCACTTGTTTATGGCACATCCGTTTCAGATTTCTGTTTGTCGAGTGTGGGATATCTCGGGAATTGTGCGACTGATTTTGATGTTGATGTCTTCTTATTAATTTAAATTGTCATTTGCCTTTGGTAGAGTCAACTGCATCAATATGTGGTTAGGTATTTTGCGGAGGGTTGGGGAGGGCACATTACCATGTCAGGTCGTATTTTATAGTACCTAACACAACCTATTTGTTAAATTTTCTTCTTCATTTTGTTAAAGCGCTATGTTTTTGCAGACATGGTGTCTAATTATCAAATGGTTTTTTATAGTTAATGTCAACTCTAACTCAGTACTGTGAAGAATCTAATTTTTAGAAATGGATCTTTGACGCTACCTGCCTTGCACACGATCTGGGGTTCTAAGTTTGTACCTTGCCGCTTACTTCGTGCGTCGAAGGGCAAGTTAAGTCATCGATTCAGGCTGTGTTGAAGACCTTTAATTATTGTCCCTAGGGTCTTCAATATCTACCCTAAATTAACCCGATACTACGAACATCACCCTAATAGTAAATAAAGGTTGTTGTAAAAACAAACAAAATTAAACATAATTCAATCGATTAAGATCTACTAACAGTTCTTTGGAAGCAACTCTACAACCCCTTCGATAAGTATTTTATGGTCTATGACCATCGGGTTGCCATATGCTTTATTTTGAATATTTAATCTGTTAATGTGAATTTATGTTCGTAGGCATGGAAGCATTTTGGAGTTAGAGGGAACATTATCTGTTCTTTTCTGGCAATAGATTAAGATATAAGTAAAATTCTTGTGTTACTAACTTATTGCCAGACAAGTACATATATATATGTTCCTTGGAAAGTGTAAAGTAGCACTAATAGGTGATGATGATTTTTGGCAATTCCTACAAACACAACAATTACAATTTTGTTTGTATTCGCTTTAGTCTTTATCGATTTTTATCATCTTTTCCTAAATAAAAGACATGTCAATCACTTGCCTACTCTGTTAAATTTAAGGTGTTCACATTTTTGTCATCGTTTAAATTCATAAATCCAACAATTACTTATCTCTATTATATTCTTAGCTTACTGGCTCATTAATTATTATTGACAAAGAAATTAATGCGATCATACCCGTCGGTATTTACCTACCTTGACAGCCTTGACGTTTTTTGTGACGCGTCGATGAATAATGGAGGCATTAGTTTAAAATGATTATACCCTAAGTAATAAAATTGCTTGTTGATATTAACGTTAATACTTCGTTCGTGAGGTGCATAATAGAATAATTTTATTCAGTTCTTGAAATATTTTTTTCTAGAAAAGCAATGCAAAACTATAATTCGTTCCTATTTTACAAACGCAGTTGGAGAAAAAATCATAGAACTGGTAGGTAGAACACCTCCATACACTACTATAAAATTTGTAGTGGGTTCAAAAAAGGTTTAATTTTACCCAAGAATTCATTAGTATCTAAACTCAGTGTCGACTATGCTCATTGCGGCTTCACATGGATCTAGGGATACCTGAATCAAATATTGGCACTTGCAATGAAAGCCGATTCGCTACTTGAAAGTTATCCTTATATATTTTACGCCGTGACCAAACGAAGCATCCACACACTTTTTAAACTAACGAACAAGGAAGCCATTAAAAAAACAATAACATAAAAAAAGGTTTAATGTTACGTCCGTTTTAATTACCGCTCTTTTATCCGTTCAACCAATTTCTTTATTTGACTGTTGGACAACAAATTTATATGTAAATCGATGCCGCGGTGGTCCGGCGCCATATCGATGCATCGAATGAAACGTAACGATTAACTCACCGATTAAAAGTAATTGCCCCACTCTAGCTATGACGACATCTGGGTAATTGGACGAGTTTTTGAATGGTATGATGTTTTAAGTATTTTTTATTAATTTAGGGGTATTTTGTTGCAGTTTTATTATTGTTTTAATGTAATTTTTTCGCGATATTTGTACGTTAATAAAGTCAGTTTCTTGCATGCTCAATTCTCCAAGAAATTCTCGGGCATCTAAAATGCCTGAGAATTTCTTGGTTTGAAAAGCCGTAAATAGTACATACATACATAGACTCACGCCTGTTTCCCCGAAGGGGTAGGCAGAGGCATATTAAACGCCCACTTTTCGCCAGTGTTTTGATCCCACGTAATAGGTGGCGAGCCTATTGCCGCTTATCGGGATATTTTGTTTGCCAGAGATTGCCGTAAATAGTCTGACTTAGAAATTAATCCTGAAAACTTATTCAAAGCTGTCGAACTTTAGCGCTACGAGTAGGTAAATTCCATATACCTACCTACTTACTACGGAATTCAATATTCGAAATATAGATAGATCTGTAGATTTTAGATTCGTTTTTGACAGTTTTTGACATAAGCTCCATACAAAATATGTCAAACACGAATATAAAATCTACAGATCTATCTATAGTTCGAATATTGAAAATGGCCGTTAGAAGATAAGAGAGATTATAAGTAGGTACTTACATTAGGACATAGTACTCTATTCATCATTTTATATTCACTTAAGCTTAGAATAGCGCCACAAGAAAAATCTTTCTTTTCATCGTAAACATTCCTGCTCATTCATTAGTTTCAAAGCTATATTGTAGATGGCGCCGCGAGTGTGGCGTCGGAATCGTTCCGTCACGACCATTATCTTCATAGTTGTTTTATTATCTCTGATCTTAAACAAGTTATGATAGCATAGTTAACTAGTGAAACCCGTCAATTTTACTCGCGGGAAATGATAACCATATCATTTCCCGGGAGACTCTACCAAGAGTTTAAGATGTTTCATTGCTTCTTTTCCATTAAAAAGGCTTTTACTATTTTTGTTGCTAGTACCTAGGTACCTGAGATTTTAGCTTTGAAACGAGTATCCGTTGCGTTACTGACAGGTGACGTACAGGCAAAAAAACTAGGACGCAAGAAGCTGAAATTTGGCGTAGGTAGGTAGGTATGTGTTGCTTGGGGACCGTTAAGGTGCACTAGAAAGAGATTTTCCGAAAACCCCACGACAATTTGCAGACGTAGCTGCGGGCATAAATATGAGAAGCTGAAGTGACAAGAGTCCAAAAAACTACCAGGATAACGATAGGATGTTGCTGGTTTAATTTCATCGTTATGGGAAGAAATAACGAACTTTTTATGATGATACTAGAGGACGCCAGCAGCTACGCCTGCATTTTTATTTACCCGTTTTGGCCGATCCCGTGGGAATTTCGCGAAATCCCTTCTTAGTGCACCCCTACGGTCCCCAAGGAACATACATGCCAAATTTCAGCTTCTTGCGCCCAATAGTTTCGGCTGTAGCGTGTCTGTCAGTCAGTCAGTAACGCAAGGATTCTATATATAAAGATTTTGTTAGGTATACTTATCTGCATTTAAAGGTCTAGTTTAGTCAGATGTGTATTTTCTGTGCATTGTTTACCTTATGCTTATTTGTATAAGATTAGACGTTAAATACTTAATTCGTTTTCTTCCAATGACTCGAAATGAAACGATTTATTTTTTTGGTTGATATTGAAAGTTTGGCAATTTGCAAAATTATATAGATTTCAATGGTG
Organism: Euclidia mi; assembly: GCA_944739405.2. Taxonomy (NCBI): domain Eukaryota; kingdom Metazoa; phylum Arthropoda; class Insecta; order Lepidoptera; family Erebidae; genus Euclidia; species Euclidia mi. Next base: position 43,643,159 of record OX123201.2, read on the forward strand.
GATGTAAGTAAAGCAAAGAACGTCAAATGTAATTTTTGAAAAAATAGCAATATAATAAGTACAAAAAGTCGGGCACAAGCAATACCTAGGATGATCAACTCGATTAAGTCTCTACCTTTTTATTAAAAGTTTAGTTTAATTAAATTCGACATTTTAACATAACACTATAAGACGTTTTCAAATTTAAATCTGTTAAAATTAAGCATGATTGATTTTAAAGACATTTTCTGAAAAGTCTATATTACCTATGTAATAGGCCGTAAAGCTGAAGAGGTAGTTTGTTTGTTTGATTGAACACTCTTGTCTCCGGAATGACTATTTGAATAGTTATTTTTATGTCGGATAGACTTTATAAAATAAGTATATGAGTCAAGGGTGTGATGCATAAGCTCTAAACTCCGCGAGTGGAACCGCGGTTTCAGCTAGTACGCGACACACCGTCTCATCTCGTCACGTCTTAATGTAGTAGACATTAATGACTAAGACTAAGTGCTTATAATATAGAAAGAAAACTATGATAGAGTTTAATTATCACTCTAATTTGCGTGGAAGACAAAACATTAAAAATTAAAATCCCTTTAAAATTAAATTTTTGTTTTCCGTAAACTCTTACGATCGTAAAATCTGTTTAGGAAAATCAGCAAAATTTTATTTAAATATTAAAATTAATTTTATTGATAATTAAAAATAGGTAAACGTATTCATCACATATTTTAAGTTATGCGAAATGTTACTAAAGTTCGTAACACTTACCTAATACACTATTTTATGATTAGGTATAGGTATAACTATCATTCTAACTATCGAATATAAATTATTTTAAATAGACTAAAGCAGTAAATACTTATAACGATAAATTAAAATAAAAGCTAGTTTTGATGCGTAAACTTGGGCCACACATGGTGTAATTGCGCTATTCACTACTAGATGGCGCTATACGACTTGAGATGAAACTATCAAATAGTGTGCGTTAATTAGTCGTTTAATATTTTATATGACATTAGTTATATTTAATTGCGATATTAGAGTCAATTTACAATATTTCTAGATATTTCATACATTTGTAATTAATAAGTGATCTTGCTAATTGATTTGTATATCTATGTGCATTGATTTGTAGCGTTATTACTTACAAATGATTTAGGACTTACTAAGAGTTATAAATATTAAGAGTGATCTGATGTTGGTACATTTAAATATGTAGGTACATATAGTATCGTGTGTAGTGTTGTATGGTCGCATCGCGTCGCCGACGCTCGGTCGCCCCACATGGCCGCGTCAAATGGCTAATTCGCGCGGCAAACATACGCGCCATAACTCATATCAACTAACCAATCGCCGTCGGAGCGCACACACGTACACCCTTCTCACTCTAACACACTACAAACCCCAACCTTGTTTCCTTGTTTGTTTTTCCTTTTACTTCCTTTGAAATCTTATTTTGAATTTTATTCCTGCAGGGGCGTGGATGCGCTGCACATTACTGTTCTCTCCCGCGTGCAGACGGCGACTGCCATCTCAGTCTCGCTTTTTGTAGATAATTTTAATTCGCAGAACGCCATCGGAACGTGATTCGAGTCTATACAAACTTTTTTATTGCGAATGTCCGGAATTCGATGAGGCAAAGACGAGATTTCGGCAAAGCTTATGCAGTATCGATTGAATTCGAAAGATGCATCATGTTTTAGTCCGCAGTGGTATATGATATAGCTGTAGCGCCACTTTTGACATTCGGAACTGCATTCCGCACACAACCCTTGTTGCCGATACTGTCCAAGGACAAGACTGACATTGTGTCAGGAAATTTTGTGGTAGTACATGGCTTTATAATATCAGTACCTAATTTACATATAGATGTGCAGATTTATAATTTCTTTAATTTAAGAGCCAAGCTCTTGTCGATGGAGTTCCTTCCATAGGTAATATCCTATCTTCAGCCCGTGCTTTGACTTCTTAATACTACGTGACTTTTACCTTTTCTTTCACTTGATCTATGAACGTCCTTCTTGGCCTTCCTCTACCCCTTCTGCCGTCTATTTTTCCTTCCAAGGTGTTCTTTATAAAAGTGTCATGTCGTATCAAGTGGCCCAACATTTTTCCATTGAATTGAAAATGCGTAATGAAAGGAATTCACTAAAAAAACATTTTGCAAGAAAATCCAACTGAATTGGCCATACACTCACTCGTAAAAAGAAGAAGAATAATACCTACTTACTTGTTTTTTTCTTTGAATCTCATTTGAATAACAACAGATCTGTATTTTACTGATAGTAACAAACAATTGTACTCCTACTCATAAGTGCTAGCTCTCTTGAAAATCAGAGAAAGCATTCTGTGCCTATTTGTCTGAGAAAATGACATGCATTTTGTAGAAGACCAACTACATTACAATCCGTTAATAGCTGAACACACACTGATACTAGAAGATACTTATCATACCTAGAGCAAACATGTTCATCTTAACCATAATTATTTAACTGCAATAGTCAAACAATGATTGTCTTAATTTCAGCCTCATGCTATAATACCCATAGATAACTGACGAAATAGAAAACCGACAACCAAACAAATGTATTTGTAGTCGAATTTACTTTATGAAAACGCAATGAACAACTTTGTACCACAATATATTAGAAAAGCGGTCAGGATAAGACTGTAGAAATCAAATCAAATGATACCGTAAACGTCGGAATTTCTAAATCTATATGGAGACGACACGTCAAAGCAGCGGCAGGACACCCGATCCTGTGGCACACCGACAAAAGCCAAGACAAACCAGAGATTACGCTTTCAGAGGAGCCGACGACCAATATTTGCAGCCAACTGTTGACAAGCAAACCAACTTAGTACTGAACAAATAAAAGGGTTTCACTAATGCCCTTCTTACCACAAAAAGCATGAGCAAATATTGGATCAAATGCGGCAGCTAAATGTTGGTTTTGAGTTCGATTTTTTAAGATTTCAATCAGTTTTTAAGTGTGAAGTTGGCAGATGCTTACAATTTTGACACATATTTCATAAAATCTACTGAAAGCGAGTAAACATATGAAAAATATATTACTTAAATAGAGCATCGTAAATTCTTAGTGGTGAAAGCTCGGCATAGGGAAACATCAAAATAAATAAAAATTGTCCTCAAATTTCCTTTATCTACACTTACTAATATGAAGCAAAATTATTTCAATATCAATCAAATATCATGTCTATCAATCATTTATTGCTATGCTCCTAGACATGACTTTAAACGTTACCATAATTTATGGCATTACTACTTGAATGAAACCCCTTAAGTACGTCTGAAGTCTTTTTTGTATTTGGTACCCTAAAAATACTTCTATCTATGGTTAATAACTTGACCGTATCATCTAACGACCATAGCAAAATGAACTGTCAAAACATTCATTACAGCAAGATGTGTAACAAACTCTTAACAATTAATCTATGCCAAATTAACAACCAAATTCATACGCGATATGGTCTTCGGGAGCCAATCCATTAACGATTAACGACCGATCGTCGGGCGAGCACTAAATTAAAATAAATATTTGCCGGCAGCGCCCGCGCACAAAGCGACGCCGCTTTGATCTCGCCGACACAGGTGCCGCCCAAGACTTGTACTGGCGAGCACTTCGTTCAACAATTATATTTGTTATTGGATTCTTATAGGTTCGGGTTCACACTAGTCCTCTCTCAGCGTTTCCCATTAAAAACAAACGATACTGAGGCCTGTACGGTCTATTGTCCCCACCAAAACGTTATTGAGTTTTGTTCTATTCTTATTAAAATGCATTAATTTTTACAACTAGTATATTACGTCTAAAACCACGTCATTGAGTAGGTCTAACTAAAAAGAAATGTCGAACCCTTGGTAATTTTACACACATCTGCAATTCTACCAAAAAATAAACTAATCTCACCTCTTCTCTATCATTGACATTGTCATGAAATGCAAACTCTCCAGCATTAATTTCGACTGTCTTATGAATATTCATCACGTTGCTTACTTACATTAGTACATACAAATAAACTTTCTCGTCCAAAACACTTGTCTGTCTTACAGTACCGGTGCTCAGACGATAAGTACTTCGATGCATATTATCACACAAGTGCTTACTTACACCGTATCATGTGCCTACCAATGTACATAATATACGATTCGTATTGCAGTAGTATTCTTAACTCATTCGATGACTCCAACTTGGAATATTAAAGGCCTTAGAATGCCAGCTTTTATAGATATTGAGCGATTAAAATGCTACAAGTTATAGGAGCTGTTCGCGTAAATTGAGAAGATTAAATAAGAGGAAGCGCATTTCTTGTCGGCGATGTGACTGAAATTAGAAAATGTTTACCTATTATTTTCATTACTAAGACACGTTTGCATATTATCGGTGATGTCATGATGGCACCCTTACGTCTTCAGAGTGGCTACTTGTGCTACTCGTATATGAAAAGTATTAAACTTATTATTACCAGTTGCATATAAGAATTTTATTAATGCGTGAAGGGATTTCTGTTACAGGTCTCTTACTCTTGTACTGGAAATATCACATTCAATCATTAGATATTAAATTTAGGGATGTATGGAGATGATGCTTGCTTTGCTTAGCTAGATCGAAAATGTTTGTCCTACATATTGAGATCTAAATAACGAAGCTTCTATTAGTACCATAGCGATGGCTTATGTTTTTTTAATGGTTTACTACATATTTTTAGATGCAACTATGGTTAATTAGGGTTTATAAGCATTATGAGAGACGCGATCATGGTTATATTTCCACATTTTGTAAAAATAATAGCTCAAGCTCTCAACTTGATGAGTTTTACAATTTCTCTGTAAATCTTTACAATGTAATATTATTTGGTATTATAGTGCCTAAATATTACGTACGACGAAAGCAAATACCTATATACAATCTAAACATGAACTCAAAATTTTCTTGCTTTTCCGGGATGTCATTCGCTTTTGAGTTTGACATTTAGGACTCGCTCGGGCAGAGCATTGAGTCATTCTGTTGGAAAAATTCTTATTTCTTTTTCTATTTCAGCAACAACGTGGAATCTAATAATGATATGTACATACGAAAACGTATAGCAATCTATTCCTTGACATTAAAATCCCAGCAAAGTGTAAAACATGCTTCTTCTACTTTATTCATTGAGAGATATATCTAATTATGTAAGTACATAGATAAGCATGTGATTCTATGAATATCCAGAACGCAGTCGACGTTAGCTTGCCTAGGAGACTGGCACCGGTGCCAGGTTATATGGCAATGGATAATATTCTCCCCTAGACATGCAAGCCTTCTGGGCAAGAAAATGGAAGCAGTGACTGTCTTGTTAATTGTTTCATCATAGGAGTACCCCAGGGAGCCACAAGTAGTCCCGGCCTTAAAAAAGTAGTTCCCGTTGGTCCAATGTTGACACTATCTCTTTGTTTTCCGTTAGACACGCGATACGCCCGACGATTGATGGTGTCAACGTTTGTGCAGGCGTCCGGTGTCAGTTCATATTCAATAATATTGTTTGAAACTACTACTTCGTTTCAAGAGATTTTAGATAGTAGGTATGATTAAGGTTTAAGTGGTTAGTTGGATGTTTAACGTGTTGGGAAATTTACTTTGTCGTTTCCGGGTAAATAAATGATATAACTTTTCGTGGTTAATAGCTGATGGTTTTACCGCGGTGAGACATACGAATTCTCTATCAAACCTGGGAAGATATAAGTAAATGGCCCTTTTCAAAATATTGTAGTTTGGTGTACTGAATCTTCTTGAAGTCATGTATGACCATCGGCAATTTTCAGTCCATTCAACAAATTTGAAATGAATTATATTGCACTTTCAGAGACCCAAAACATAACCAGCAAAGGGATAAAGTCTAAGGGATATGCTGCTTTTTTTCTGAAAGGGTCCCAAAACTTGACCGCGCATATTTTGTACATAAAATACTTATTTCTAGAGTATATGCAGGTGTGTATGTTAGCACTTTATAGACAACTTGAGTTACATAGCAGGCGTTAAAATGATTTACAAGCGCGCCCCATTTTTAATTATAAAAGCGGCGTCTTCATTAGCAAGAAATTAATTACGACAGCTGACTAGCCTTCGAAAAACTATTATTTTCACGTAGCACATCATTATCACAGTGACAAAGTACTTACAAGCTCCAATTACAAGAATAACTTACCAATTGATTTATAACATATTAATTAATAGATCCTCACAAAAGATACAAGATCGGAACAGTAGATAGTTCCTTAAGTTTGAACGCAAAAGTAAATTATAATACGCAAAACTATTTTCGACTTAATACTAAATGAATAAGCTTGATTTTTGTTTGTTTGCTAAGTGTTGGAATGACCTGCGTTCGCGCCTCGCATAGTTGTCCCTTTTCGCCGGCAGGTGGCGTTGTACCATTGATCATTTATTTTATGATCACCGAACTAATTTATTAAAGTTATAAATTATATTGTTTTGTTGAATTTAGTCTTTGTTTTGAGTGGTTGTATATCAATGCACGTTTTTGTATGTCTGGGGTTGTTAATTAATATTTTAAATCCTCTTTTTGTGTTGGAAGGATTAGAATCAGTCCCCGGCACTAAATAATATAATTATTATTTGCCATATGCATGGCAGAGAGCTTTAATTCCAATATGTACCTACGTACAAACAAACATACATTTATCAATATATAAAAGCACATCTAACGACTCCATTAACGCCTCAGCCTACATTAAAATGTGGAACAAAGCATAGCACCTTGCAATTACTGGCATCAAGCGTTACCAGCATATTACGACCCCTTCACTAATATGAAACATTCCACACAAGAGCTCTCTTTAAAATAGATAGTATCCTCCCCAGTATTACTAGAGCCGAGGCATACTGAATAATCGTTTGACCAAAAGCTCTTTCTAAAATGGTGATACAGCGAACACAGCCGGTATGACTAGAGCCCAGTTGTCCTAGAGTATGTTTATCAAGAGAGTTCCTTTTAAAATGGTGTATCAACGATTTTATACTTCACTTTCTGAAAGCTTTTTTTATAGTTTTAAGCATAGGACAGACGGACTGTTTAATGAACAGGTAAGTTTAAAATTAAAATTTTCTAGTACGGATACGACACAATTATGGGATGATAATGGAATATCTAGTGTTTGCCATAATACTTAAATGTTTTTATGTTTGTTTTGTGTAGAAAGTAATTGCTTTTTTAATGGTTTTAAGTGTTGTTGAATAAATGTAGGTATAGCAACATTCCTGAATAAAAATTATGACAGTTGTTGTGTCAGAAAATGGTTGACGGATTAGATTGAATTTATTTGGGAAAGTCATTGCAATTCCAATTTTTTTATTTAGATTAATATGGGTTCCTTTTTACTAGATAATCGTTTACCCAATTAATTTATTTTAATATGTTCAAATTGCAAGACAGGACAGTAAGTAGGTAGATACCAGTTTTTGGCTCAAAAATCTTGATACCTTGGTCACATTAAAAAGGGTAGCTGTCAGTGAGTAGTGACAGTAGGTTGGACATATTTATCCCACAGGTGGTTCGGTATCCATAGTAAAGTCAATGGGTTACAGAATTTGAAAAGGCGGGTTAGATCACATTTTTATTAGTATTTTACTAGTGTAATAAAAATGCGTCCGAATTTAGTTCAAAAGAAATGTGTTAGTTATTACATTGTAGCAAAAGGTGTAATGATACCAAAATATGGTACAAGTAATTAACTACTCTATTAAAGTACATTACAGCAGCAGTAAGAGTAATTACCAAGATACCTTGGATTCGATATTCTGGATTCACAACGCATCAACAAGCATTTCAGTCATTTGAAAAAAAATTGTTTCATCAAGGCCTTATTTCTTGTAGACTTAAATTATACTGAACAAATGTAAGTGTAATATACTTTTAATCTAATATAACGGTTCTCAAACCTGTAAAACGACGAGACAGTTCAATCTAACCCATAATCTGCAGCCCCTGCGAGGGGTTGAACGGCCATAATTGATTCGCCCGGTGATTGATCGTTCCATTCAACCGTTCCGATGTTCAAACTACCCTGCCTAACGGAAAACAAACTGTGTGGATTTATAACAAATTAGCTGTGCCTTAAGACTTCATCTGTATTATAGAACAGATAGCGTGAAAAACATCGGCAAAGTTAAGTAACGCTTGCATAAGTTACTTCCAGGATGGGGACCGCGCGTGGCATTCACACCAGAGTGCTACTATGCTTCGGAGGGTACGTAAAGCTGTCGATCCCGGTCCTTGTCTAAGTACGAGGGTCAAACTGAAAGTTCTTAGAAAATCAAAAACTGATTACATTAGCCAGTTATTAGTTTTATTATATCTTTTCAAAATATTGTCCATTGACGTCAATACACCGCTGCATGCGATGGAACCACTGGGAAAAGCACTTTGCCCACTCGTCCTTAGGGGTCTCTTCAATGGCATCGCGATACGCAGCCACCGCTTCTTCAGCATTCATAAACCGCTTTCCTTTAAGTTTTTCTTTAATTTTTGGAAATAAATAAAAATCACAAGGCGCGAGGTCGGGGCTATACGGCGGGTGACCCAGTAATTCAACGTTTGATGTCGCCAAATAGTCGATCGTTCGCTTGGCGGTGTGCAACGAGGCGTTGTCGTGGTGAAGGAGGATCCTACTGCGAGGTCGTTTCTCTCGAACTTTTTCCAAGACAAGTGGCAAACAATTGGTAGTGTACCATTCTGCAGAAACTGTTTTTTGATCCTCTAACACAATTGTTGCGAAATGACCTATCCTTCCAAAGAACGAGGCCACCATTTTTTTTCCCGCACTTCGATCTCTCTTCACTTTAGTTGGCAACTCCTCGAAAGGAAACACCCACTGAGCAGATTGTCTTTTGGTTTCAGGATCATAATAGTAAATCCAGCTTTCGTCACCTGTTAGTATGTCGAACACAGCATTTGAGTCACCTCCGTTAAATCTTTCAATCATTTTACGGCACCAATCCACACGATGGAGTTTTTGAGCCTTAGTCAAATTATGAGGTATCCACCGGGCGCAAAGCTTCCTGACCGCTAAATGTTCGTGGAGGATTTTGTGCACTTGACTCATACCGATGCCTAAGCTTGTCCGAATCTGCTGATAGGTCACTCTTTTGTCAGTCTCTATCATACGCCGCACAACACAGATGTTATTTTCAGTCGTCGCCGTAGAAGGCCGTCCCTCACGTACATCATCAGTGAGATTAGTGCGACCACGTTTAAACTCATTAAACCAGTTGTAAACAGTCGCACGACATGGGGCTTCATCGTGAAAGGCCAATCGTAGTCTATCATAACTTTCTTGTTGACTTAAATGACATCGAAAGTCATAAAAAATCATTGCACGAAAATTTTCTCGTGTTAAATTCATGTTGACGTGACACAGACAATTTTCAAATTGCCGCCAAATCGTAAAACAAATGACAAATGAATGAAATATATACTCTGTAATATTGGCAAAGAGTTCTATTTTCAAATTTTAGAATATTTTTTTTATTATATTGTTTATAAGTGGCCAGTTCTAAAAACTTTCAGTTTGACCCTCGTACAACAGTCGTTAGGCCACGTTGGAGAGCTAGGTGGTCAAAAACTCTGTCATCAGAGTTGGCTACATACTCACAAGAAAAAATGTGGTCTGTATTATTTTTAGAATCTGCAAATCTGCGACTATGGGCGCGCGGTCACACTATGTTGAAGCGTTAATTTATTGGACGACACGTCGTCCATGACGTTTTTTGCTAAACCTAACAATAAATTAACTAAAATTTGCACAGCTAGAGACAACAGTCATTCAACGAAAAATGAATCGTCCCGACGACGCGACGTGGTGAGAACACGCTGTAAAAGATACCTATAAAAGTAGATTATTACCCCTTCTTATTTATGACCCGGCAGACTTCCTCTATCCAAAAAAGGTAGTCACAATACCTGTGTAAAATCACACTATGACGAATTTTCATATTTTCGATGATACTATATGGATTTGCTTTCCTCATAAACTATTCTAGTAGGTACTTATTGATTCATTTCAGAAAACAGATATCTTCACATCGGCACAGCCATTTTCGAGATTCTAGTAAACGATCCAGATTTATAAAAAGAGCAATTGATTTATTTAGATAAACAGATGTTTAGTCTTTTTATCTAGTCTTAAGAAGGCTTTGAAGGTTAATTTGAGGGGTATTATAGGATGCCTGTCATAGGGACTAACTACGGAATTCAATATTCGAAATATGGATAGATCTGTTGATTTTAGATTCATTTTTGACAGTTTTTGACATAAGCTCCATACAAAATATGTCAAACACGAATCTAAAATCTATACTTAGTTCGAATATTGAAAATGGCTGTGTCTACAGACGCTTATTAGTGCCGTTTTTTAATATAGAGATGTAGGGAAATCAATTATTTACCACGAAAACTAAACAAGTTAGTGAAATGAATGTGTTAGGTATTAATTAAATGTTCAAACCTAATTTCGTAGCTCGTTTAACTCAATAAAATTTACTTTAAATTGCATCTAAGACGTAACACTTAGTAGGTATGTATTTATTCAACTAATCTACTATCTATAAAAGAACATGCTAGTTAAACATCCATCCAACATCATTGGCGAAATTATCATAGATTATACTCCCAATTATCTATGGTGAGCCATTAAGCACATGTCATTTAAAAACAAACAAACAGCTGTCGAACAACAATATAACTATTTATTACTAATCCTTAGTTAGTTTTGTTTCCAACAAACCCATAATCATTTCATTATTAACTTCGTTTTTACGCCAATTCTACGCAACCATTTTTTTTTGACATTAACAAGCTAGGTGTTGCCATACGAAATTTAACTCTGTAATGATACCAAATAGGTGCTGAATAGCTTGCGTTAATTTATTAACAAGATTGTTTCGGTTTAGCCTGAATTGAACTCTATTTGTTAATAGTTGAGATTGTTTTTTGTTTGTTTATGTATTGTTTAACAAATATTTGTGTTGTGAAGTGTTCGAGTCCATATAATTAGGCAGCAGACACCTCGGTGTGATGATGACTGGCGCCTGAGGCCGTTAGAGTGGCCATGTTGAATTATGACTTCGGGATACCACTCTAATGATTTATTTGGGACTGGGGATGTAGATTGATTGGAAAATAGTTAAGTTTAAGACGGCAAGACAAGTAAAATTATTTCTTTTAGGGCAGGGCAATAGTTAAATGGAACCAAATCGGTGCCTGTAAAACTCTACCAATATTCTATTATGGTACCAATATCCAATCACTTGCCACTTTACTCATTACTCAACCCCGTCTAACTTTGTCTTTATTTGACAAATAAAGGTTCTTGATTATTGTCATGTGAGTGTGTGAATGCATCTGGTGTCAGAGCTTATAAATCTTCAAAAGGTTTTGGCCATGATCTAATAATTCGTGGCCTGTGACAAGAACCGGGACCGTCGTTTTTATGACCAGCGCCTACCGAAGCCTAGATTTAGGTTGGAGTAAAATCCCTTATAGGATTCCCCACCTCATAGGATTTATGCACTCGGCGCTTGACTTCAGAACCACGATCCTCGGAGCCTAGTATGGCCACTCTGTTCGCTATATGATCTGAAGATAGTTGTGGGACCACTGAATGCCTATCAAGTCTATCTTTCGTTGTTGTAAGAATACCCACTGCACAGAATCCGAATATAGTTCCACAGCTCTAACCTTGACTGTAGCCTGCTGACCGGTCATCAAACCTTAGATTACTAAACTGTTTAAGGTATACCCATGGTATCTTTGCGAACCGCCAGCCTGGAAGGCAATATCCATATCTCCCATCATGTATGGATGCCCTACATCCACAGCTTCTCCGTGATCATGGTGTGGGCATTAATAACAATCTGTGTGGCGAAAATTACTCCAAAATTTTTCATAGCCACGGGTACTATGAGAGTTTTGTATGACTCATTATTACGGCATCAGGAGCAAATTGTTCTGAGGTGTTGGACGTTGTTTCTTTTTAGATTTGAAAGATTTCTCTGATACGCCCTGTTTTGGACGGTGGTGTAATTTTAGGTTAGTGATCTTTAAGGGACTTCTGGGAAGGAAAGGTTTATACTGAGATAATATGCTATGATGATTCTGTGGTTCATCTGGGCCTGGACTTTGTCAATCTGTGAGAAGTGCCAACTGTGGTTTCCCAGATCTGTTTAACACAAATATGCTGAATGTATACGAATCAGTTTGAAGTTCCGTAAAGATAGAAGCGATACGGGAACGGATCTTAATGTAGAAATAGAAGTAATATAAAACAATGATAACGCTGTTTGTAGGTGTAAAGATAAAGACACAATGAATATACTATCCCACTATGTAACCAAAATAAAGCCGAGAATTGTTCATAATAATCATCAATAGCTTATTAGTAGGTAATCTTATATTGATGCCATTGAGAGAATGATGTAAGAAATATTGCTTTACTTCAGTACCGGCAAATTAAAAAGAAGATATACAATATAGGTACTCAATATTCATAGGTAACTAGTCATTTTTAATACACGAACCACACACATCTAAAAATAAAATAAAAACTAAACTAGGCTGTACAGACCCACGCACTAATAGATTACGTTCGGAAATTAAAAAATAACCGTCAAAACATATTTTCTAGTTACGCCCATCGTAGTTAAGTATTTTGGCGGCAAAAAACTGGTGCCGGTCATAACGGCAGATGTTAATGATTCTATTATTTATTATAGGGACCGTGGGTCTAGCCGTAAACCATTTACACGTAAACCTACCGTGAGTACGAGACCTCCTAGAAAATAATATATTGGTTACAATTTTATTCCGATCTTTATCTTGTTGCATCTCTGTCTTTTTAGTAATGTAAGAAAAAGAGAGTACATTTTGGAACTACCAGTTTATTGTTTAAGGTTGTCGTTGACGTATTTATTATTTTAATTGCTACCTTTATTACGTTCGTTCGATATTGTTTATCTTCAGATAAAGATACTTATTAAAGCAAAAAAATGTTATAAGACCATGATAAGATTTTGTTCTGAATTTTTCCATGTTTTGTTAGACTTTTGAATCATTTTTTTAACAGAAGTCTAAACATCTGGTAACCTCAACTGCCACTAAAAACTGAGTAAATCAAAAATATCTGAAATAATTTCAAGCCATTTTCCGAAAATATGAAGTCGTTTAAAAGTACTTAATAATTAACAACAAGACGCACAGAATATTCCATATTATGACAATTTCAGTAGCGTTGTAGGTTTAAAAAACGCTACGTTATTTTGCCCGGGGAATGTGCGTGTCAAAAATAAATTGGACGATTATCTTGGATATAATTGAACAATAACTTCATAACTTGTCACTTGTCTGTCACTAAATAATTTGCAGTCATTTTAGTAGAATTATTGTCATCTTTGAGTGATGTATTTCGAACGACGCAGGTGATGAAAGGGAAACCCAAATTTTGTTATATTTTAATTGAAAGAAAGGTGTAGGTGCTTGTCGCATTTTTGTTATTCAAGCATCAAAATCATTGGCTTTTCAAACATACTTTCAACACTTACTTTTACTTCAATTTTGTTTTTATAGACTCACGCCTGTATCCCCCCGGTGTTACATTACACCCTCATTTCGCCATGAATTTTTAGGTCCTTTTACTTCTTAAGGATTTAATATTAAAAATCCTTCCTTACTGCCTTTAGTTACGTCTTCGTTATAAAAGGATCCTACTGCACTAATTTAATGCTTCCAGCTTCTATAGCTTAGGCTCTGCGATGAAATGTCAGTATGAGCATCAGCTTTTATACTTAAATTTGCTACCTATATGAAAATGGGCATACCGTTATTTTTAAAAGTATCGACCTAGATTTATTTATGAATTAAATTTGTTCCCATCCTGGTAAATAAATATGTTAGCAGTTTCAACAACACCTACCAGAATAAGCTCTCGTTAGAGTATTTTATAGTGGCGATTGAAAAATCTCAAGTTCTATGCATTGGTACTGCAGAATTCACAAGCAATATAATTCGTAGTTCATTGGGCCTCGAAGAAAAGTTTTGTAGGCTCGGTGCCAATGTCTGTCGTTGCCTTTACTACATTACATACGAATCTAAGTCTTCTATTTACTTAGTGATAAATATTTCTCGCTTTAGATCGAGCTATACATGAGTTTAAATTCAAACAAACTTTTGAATAAGGTGAATTTACTTTCTGATCGTATTGAAAATTATTATTTGCGTTGCAACTTCGATATCAGGCTTCTTTTAATGTTGAGTACCCAGCAATATAGTTTAACCGACTTCAATAAAAGGAGTTTATCAATATGGTCTGTATGTATTGTTGGAATTTGTTAATATTTGAGTTAGATGATCTATACAGGCTTCAGTAACTACAGACAAGCTTTACTAATAAAAAACACATTGTAGAGGTAAACATTGACATGTCTGATGCTGTTAAAATAAAATAAAACCGCGAAGTAAGTAAAAAGGTTTCTTTTTGTTTGCTTTTTTTTTTAAATGGTGTTGTCTATTTTCTTATAATAATTTGTTTGTTCTAAAAAAATCAAAATGTCTACTAACCAAATGATCTGAGTGGGGTTCTCTTGGCGCACTAGGGGCCGGGTTGGGCCACAGCAACTTTGACAACATCCGTTGGCTTTGGCAATAGATGAGCTCCTACGAAGGAGAAAAATGTACTTTAGTATGTAAAGAATAAAGGCTTTCAGCCTGACAGTTGCGAGATTCTCAAGCACTCCTGGCCGGAGTAGGTAGAGTTCCTAACATAAAGTACAATTTGAGAAGCACATTTTTATCACATATAATTGTATAAAGTGACACGTCCTGACTGACATATCAACGCAAACTCATAACCTATGAATCATGAAATTTGGTCAGTGCGTCCCTTCTATCACGTATATACTCGCTATGGAAAGATGTTTAATTTTCGCATCCAACGAGAATTGGGGTTGAAAATTTGTTTAAAAAGTCTCCAATTTTCAAGCTAGCTCTTTGCAAAGATGGTGTTACCCGTCTAGCAGTGAATAAAGTTGTAGTATAACCCTAGGTAAATCCAGGGCTAAATACCCCCTGCTTCGTTCGAATTCTTCGAATAACATAAACGGCAAAAGTAACAATGAAGCTTTCGCTATCAGTTAATGCTAATGGACTACAGGAACTATACACCGGCATCTTCCTAGTAATATAAATATTAATCATCAGTTTCCCTCGCTAGCATCACAGTTGGCTAAGCAGACATCTCACTAGGCAAGTGATACCATGACATGACTTCGTAATGTGAATGTTAATCACAGAAAAAGTTGCCTGAAGAATCTCTTAAGATTTTTGCAAGTACAACTTGCTAAGTGTACTTTTTACTTGATTAAACTCAGTATGAACTGAGAAGAAGTATACGTAATTAATATTCTAAAGCATAGGTAAGTATGTCAAGATAAAGTAAAGTAAGTTCTATCGAAGAATTTTGGGCGCCCATTATCGATTTACAGTCTTAAATCCTACTAGGTTGGATGTATGTTTGTTACTTTTCGTCGCAAACATACTGAACGGATTTTGGTGCAACTTTGCAAATATAACATACATACATACATAACGTCACGCCTTTTATCCCTGAAGAGGTAGGCAGAGGTGTATTTCTACACCCACTTTTCGCCAGATATACTTTAGTCCCACGTAATAAGGGGCGAGCCTATTGCCGTACCGGGCACATTTCCAGACTCCGTGCTGCTACTGAGAATTCCGTGACAGAAAAACCCAATAACAATGCCCGACCCAGGAATCGAACCCGGGACCTCGATCTCGATCCCACGCGCACATTTATGCCGCGAGACCAATGAGGCAGTCGTATAGGGTTTGATGTCGAGTTTTCCGTCTCTACGCAAAGATGGTATTTGCATCGTGTTAGAGGCGACTAAGGGAGTCGCCTCTTACGACACCCACGGGAAGATAGGGGGTGGTGACACTTGTATTCTATGCTGTCAACCACACGGCTGACGTCAAATATAACACGTAGGCTACATTTAGTCGCAATAACTGACACCCACGTGGGTGCAGCCTCGGGCAAAATCTAGTAACCAATAATACTGTAGGTATAACATAAAACAGCCTGAAACGTCAAAAGTAGCTGTCAGTTAATACAGATAACACAAAAATCAACGCGGAGGGTCCGTTCAAATATTTCTTAGAAGCATTACATAGCTTAGCACGCAGGCTGAGTGGAGTGTACTCAATGAACGATATTATTAATAATAACAACACCGTTTTACGGAGCTGCGCCCGCGCTCGCGGCGATCGCAGTTAATACCGTCACATTGGTACTCAACGTGTGGCCGCACTTTATAATATTGATTTATTAAAGCAAGCCTACAATGTTACAAGAGAAAATTGCCCTTGTTACTGGCTAGTAACAAACTTGCTCACTTTTTGTTTAAATAAAAATTGAGTTTGAAATTGGCGGGCTTTGAGATCGACGGATACAATGTAATTTTTGTAGGAAGTATTTATGTTTAAGAGATGTTACGTTATAATCATGATAATTGGATTGAATTATCTCCGTGAAATAAGTGAATAGTTATTATAAGTATTACTTAATTGAACCTTGGCACTTAGTATAGTCTGTATAAAGATATACTGTAATTTAGTCTAGAAACTAAATAACTCTATATGTGATCACAAAACAACGACACACTAAAAAGCAATAATAAAAAATACTAACTAACAATAAGGACAAAACATAAACAAAATAGCGTGCATACAACTGGCAAAACTACAAATAAATTTACAAACTTGTAATAATTTATAATATTTCTTCATAAACCCAAAGGTTGGCGCCCGCTGAACGTTAAAAAGTATAACGAGATGGTAATAATAGGTCGTGTTGAGTTCTCGCCTGCAAAACAAACATT
Organism: Euclidia mi; assembly: GCA_944739405.2. NCBI lineage: Eukaryota > Metazoa > Arthropoda > Insecta > Lepidoptera > Erebidae > Euclidia > Euclidia mi. Next base: position 43,660,114 of record OX123201.2, read on the forward strand.
GGACAGAGCAGTGCAGAGTGCTAAATTACTTTAATTATGGGGAAACAACTCGGCCGTCGGTTTTGATTTACGTGCCTGTTCGTTTTTTGAATTTTGATGACGTTATGTGCGTCGCCGTAATGTTGGTATCGATTGCTTTTTTAGTAAGCTCTATTTTGTTTATGGATAGTGATTCTTTATTTAAAATATTTGTTGTTTTTTGTGGCGATATAAATGTAGGTTTTGTTGGGCAGGATTGAGATATTATTATGGTTGCTTTGTGGTATTTTGTTTTAATGTTATTTGATTAATATACTTAAGTTTTTGACCTTGTTGGTTTAGTACAATAAGCGTGAGAAAGACATCATAACTGCCAATGGAGTCACGAGTTTGGATAAAGTTTAGAAGTTTTTGCGAGGCAGATATTAGTCTACCTAAAATTAGGGATAGGTTAGTCATGCGGTTTACTCTATATTATTCTTCCCTATATTTTTTTTGTGATACACGTTGTTGTGTTGCTAGGTAATCTATAAGCGATTGGAGCTAAAAACATAACATTTGAACGGTAGGAGGTAAATTAAAGATCAGCAGTTTATTTAAAATTCAGCTGATTTTGAATCTAGCTCAATGAAAATGGGGCAACGCCTAGTATTATTACTACCAAATTGGTTAATACAGATACCGGATACCAATTCCTACACATTACAAATATAAGTATAGGTATATCGTAATAAACTAACTGTAATATCTAAATCAAATAAAGTGTTCCTTCGTTCGGTTAACGTAGATGAGTATCTCTTGATATAACCGTCAGGTGTAAGAAATACACCTACCGATTAACCTTATCTAAGAAGTATATCATATAAATTATGCTTTTACAAATATTGTAGCCATTTGTTGTAAGTACCTACTATATAACGGAGTTAACACACGTGGAGTTTAATTAAAAGTGTGTGTATACTAGTTTCTGGCCATGTCTGCGCCCCTATGGATGTAGCGTTTTGCAACAAAATGCATGCGGTATTCTGATACCTACAAAACTTCAGAATGCGTTAAGCAAGTTTGCCTCGGTGGAGGCCTATGTCCAAGAGTGGATGTCTATTGCTTGAGATGATGATGATGAATCAATTTTGCGTGAAAAAATTACTAATGCTATACATTCATTCTGGCAAATTTCGCGTTTTTATTATAAGAGAGGATAGATAATTATGTGTACCTACATATAAAAATATACCAACGATTGACGCAATAGCTTCACTCGACATCCTTTTAAGCCTAGAAGAAAATCTGATGTCTGTGTTTGTTGTTTCCATTATTGATTGTTGTACAGGGATTAAACTTACCACCAAACTAAATAAAAGACTGAATAAAATTTAGACTGCAGGGAGGTATTAAAGACATTACACGTAATACACTATCTGCACTATACAATGCAATGCAGTATATCATTTTACGTTATATTATTTTGCTCGGAATAGTCTGAAGCATTTGAATGTTTTAAGCACATATTTTCAGTTATAGAAATTGATGTGGCGGGTATCCGATGCATGGATGAAACATATTATATTAGTGTAAGTTGATGTCGGTTTTGACTGTAAAGGTATTTCAAGTCTTATTGGACAAAATATGATAGGTATGGTATGTTTAATATTGTGGGATGCCACAGGGGTTTGTCTTAAGGCTCTAGATGCTCTGCAGTTGAATTTATCTTAAGTTGTTCTTGTTAACTTATAAAATAACAACTTATGTATACCTATTAGAATAAAAGGACTATAATTTTGGTATAGAATATTTTACACATACGACGATACGCACGTATATGTTTGTTACGCGACATTTAATTTTAGTTGTGAGTAACCAGAAGTTAAATCTTTAGAAGAGTTATAACTTATAATAAAAAATAATTTAATAAAGATTGATGGCATTCTTGCATTATCGTAGCTAGAATCATCAAACCGCAGGACTGGTGTAGGCTCTCGTAATACCTAAGTAAACACGGTTTACAACTTAATTCTACGACATCAGAATTTAATTTACTGTTCTCTGGGCTATGGTTATGAGAAATTGCAGGCCTCGACGGCGAGTTAATGCATACTCACAGTAGCCTAGACTCCGTCGACGCCACACTAACCATGTCTAACAATTTTTTCGTATTTCAAAATTGAACTTGACAAAACATGTATTATTAAAACTGAAATAATATTACGTCAAGAACTTAATCAGTCGTCGATCGGAGCGAGAGTGGAGCCTTCGAAGGCTGTAATTAGCGGCCAGTTGTAGGAAATATGAATGGAGGCGCGGGCGCACGGGGCCCGACACGCCGCGGGCGGCGCCACACTCGCCCCGGCCGACGATTCAACCAACGGGTCACTACAAAGTCAACAAAAGGACGCATTATTCGCAAGACCAAAGCATGAGCTCCAACGTAATGATAAAACCTTTTTTATACCCCTCAGCATGACATCTAGTTGAAGTATCTACGATCCCGTCCCGAGATATTGGCCAATAAAGGCGAACCGAAGACTTATATGGGCTGCCCTCCGCGTCGACGAGACGCCGACAGAGCGAAAGATCAACGCTAATTAAGCGCCATAAAACCGAATATCGTTCTCATACCATCGTTACCTTTCACCGCGGCCGACAACGAATTCTATCGGAGACGAGACGAGAGAAAAAAACGAGAAATTACCTCACATACACGAGCGCACGTTACGAGCCTCGTAATAGATTAATGATATAGCCTGCGAGCTCTGTATTTAAACGAAAATCGTGCGGGGTGTATGGGGGGCGCGGGGGTGGTGCGCGCGCGCCGCCACCCGCGCGCCGAGCGAGACGGCACCATTGTGCGAGCGAGACGCGCGCGCAGGCGCCGGTGGCCGCCCCTCCCCCGCCGCCGCGTCCCGGCCCCACGGGCTCCTACTACACACCTCTTATTGAGAAATTCCCGAGATGATGCATAATTCTTGTTTTGGTTATTTTACTCCTTGTTAACAATATTACCGATTCGGTGACCAGCCAGACGCATATTTTATGTGAAGTCTGTTAACCGGCCCCGGTTTGATTTATCGGTTTAACCTGCTTTCTGAGATCGGCGACCAAATTGGTGATTTTGTTGTAGGTAGTTATTTGTCTAGCTCGTGACAAATAGGCAGACTTGTAGACCAAGCAACCTATTTGTAAACCAGAAATGCCAGAAATGCCTAGTACAAAACCTACGCACAGTATTCGAAACCAAGCCCCTAAAAGAATAATCTGAAAATATGATTATTATTAAGTAAGTAGGTATGTAACGCAAAAATAAGTACTTAAGTTACAGGCCACTTTTCTTTTGCAAAACAAAATCCGGCAACATATTCCATAAGCTGTTAAAACACCAATTTCTTATCAGCCAGTTATGCTAATAAGACATGCTAATTCCCAAAACCAACAAACGGAGAACAAAAAAAAAGCCAAGAGGCTTGGGGTCAAAAAAGGAACGCAAAGGCAGACAGGCGCCAGCCAGCAATTACGGGCCCACAGTGGCCCAAACCCGCTGAGGAATGCTACAGCCTTTCTAGCTAGAACTTTTTACTGTCTAGATTGTTCGACGAATACCTACTTTGTTTGGCTGAATTGATATGCTGTGCTTTATTTAAAAAAATATGTTTTGATGTCAACAAAAAATAACACGGCTATGCTACCTATGTCATTTAGCTGTAAAATAATAAATATATATGTCGTTACCGTCATTTGAAAAAGTTTGAGAAGAATTAGAAATAAATACGATGACATTACTCTATTATCATAAAATCATTATTGAGTACCTACAATAATTAGAACCGATGTAGGTAGGTATATAATTATGGCACTATGTCACTAGTCACTATGTTAAGATAATTGCTACTTAAACCGTAGTTCATAAATCATAATTATAAAATCATTGCCCTTTTTTTAAAGAGAAACGCTGTTCCTATTAGACATGTTACTGGGGACTTTACAAATACATATTCTAATAATGGAAACAAAGACCATCCAACGCAAAAAAATATGTATGGATGGCACAAATTATTGTCCCGTGTGAGAATCGACCTCACAAGGCTGATTCGAAATGGCTGCTTGAACCACGCCATCCGTACAATCATGCACTTAAATTAGACATTAGTATTTACTTTTAGAAATTTGCTCTACCTTTCTACAGGTCAAAATCAGCCTACAGTACCTTATTGGTAGTGGTATTTAATCTGTGGCAGTGTGGTAACATAATTTGAAAAATGAACAAAGATTGTTCCCGCCAACTGTGCTCATTATTAAAATAGGGTTATTCCGCAATCTTTTTAAACGAGTAACGATTCGAATTACGATAATCGATATGTAAATTGTTCTTAGAATCGAGTGAATCCGCAACTTCCGATCAAATACACAATATGTTGGTACATCATTTTTTGCAGCGTAAATACACAAAATTGTAAGTAATTGGCCTGAGCTCTGGTGAAATCATAATTTTGAACGCTATGAAAATATGCTTTTATATGTAAGTTTCTATAGAAACAATGCCTATTAGAATAGACGGTAATTAGGATTAACTTGCGTAGCTATTAAATTTTCTAGCATTAAGCTCCTCAACATATTTAAAACTTTATTCTCTCTATTACCTCAGGAAGCAGTGCAAGCATTCTAATCTACCGAAAACAAAGGCCATGCCTTTGATTGTATCTATTTAGAAAATTTGCCTAAAACAATTAAGCTTCATTTTATCTAATGCAATGTGTTGTTTCCATGGATAACTTAGTCTCCCTCTAGTTCTGTTTTTACAACAGGGGAACGCACTGAATTTATGTAACTCTATGGGCTTCAATACAGATATTATGTCATTTAAGCCATATTTTCAGAAGAGTCACAACTATAAACATAAATATTAACGCAATTTTAATTGGCAGAATCAATTATTTAATTCTGCAAAACTTTAGCCGCCAAGAAAAACGGTATATATTGCCATAGAGAATCTAAGCTGTTTTAAAAATGGATTCATTCTGCTCTGCAATAGAACTAAGTAGCGTGTATACGTCCAGTGCTAGACATTCTAATCCGGTAATTTAAGCGTAGGTAGGCGGGACCGGACGGCCCGTGACGTCACACAGACCGACCAATCACAGAGCGCCGATAATCTGATTGTCACCCCTGTCGTTAGACTCATAGTTTCGTTTGAACCTCAAGGATTCGAATATTTAGCTTATAGAGGAGATTTAAAAGTAGAGACTTCTAAGCCCGAACTACCATATTAGTGTTCTGATCAGTGGTATGCGGTGAATACAGTTTTCAAAAACAGGAATTGATATACTTACTTATCTATTATGTACAGTACCTAGGTAGGTATATCGCATTTTTTTTACAATGACGTACCTACCTAGTCTGAATGCACACCAATTTCAAACTGTATTGAGAATTGCCAACGGCTAACTACAAATCCTTGTAGAGCATATCAGGATTATCGCCTAAATATTTTTTACCAAGGTATAAGTAGTCTAAAATAAGAGAATATTTAGATAGTCTTGAGAAGTTCTTAAAATAACGACAGTTCTACTTTTTCATTGTACTTAGAGAGCGTTACTTAAGTACCCATGAAAAGCTTTAAAAAGCAAAATAGTTTGCTAAGCTATTACCAGACGAAAGCAGAAAAGGCAAACAAAATAGAAAAGTTTTACACCTAAAACAGATAGCGTTTCAAATCCTATAAAATGCCAACAATTCAGAATTCACTTAGTTTGGAACCATATTTTTATAGCTGGCAATAAATTTCGTCTTTTTAAAAGTCGAACAAACTCATAAAAATACATTTAAACTACGATTCCAATGATTCGTCTATGACCCTAGCATTTCAAAACAAATTTTATTTATCGGCCACATGACGAAGGTTACTTGAAAAATAAACCTTATTTCTTTGTAATAGAGCTTTTGTACTTAGATTATTAACCGCAAATAAAGTTTTAATACTAGGGTCGTTATAATAGGGTGGTGACACAATAGGTACAAGGATTAGTCTTATGCTATTACGTCACAGTTATGGCCGACATTATTAATAATAATAATCTTGTTTTATTATTGTGTAAAGTGTAATAATAAGTGCGATGCGATTGGTTAGTATTATATTTTGGGGCGTGAGGATATTAAGATGGGATTGTGATGGGTTGAAAGTCTGTCATTATTTTGATTTTATAAATCCGTTTAAAATATGTTCGCATCTATATTAATGTACCATCATACACAAGTTTCAAATAACAATACATACTAAATCGTAGAGCAGTGTAGGTAATGAAATACGTTGACGTGGATTATAGGTTTTTCACGGGGCTATGCCGAAATGGGATCGAGGGACGTCGATATTAGCAGCTATTTAAAGTCACTTTATATTTTCGCTATAATGGTAACCTACCAGCATTAAAGACTTAAAGTAACCGGCAATTCGCCAGCTATGAAAGTACCTGTGTAGAGCGAACAAATTAATTCCAATCCTTTTTTTATTGTTCTCTAGTAATTAAATCCTTTATTGTGGAGCATATTAAATCGACGAATATCACACAAAGTGTTCCCATGTGGCAATCAAATCCATCTTACTCAGAGCAGTAAATAGAGAACCGTCTGCTTAAGGCTCTAGAGCCATCGGAAGAGACTATACCTAAGCCTCAATCAGCACCATACATCCACATTGACATCACCGAATCAATAAGAAACTCTCACGCATCATCGGATAAATTGGAAAAAAAGATCCAAAAAACTAATCAACTTTCTACTCATTCCCTACCGTTTCTCTTATCAATGCTCACTCGTAAACGTTCGGGTAATCTCGGGATGTTTCGGAAGCGCCTCAATTAACTCTAAAACGTGTTCAAAAGTCGGTAATTAAATAGATAAGGGTTCGATTCCGGTGGTCTTACCTCCAAGTAGCGACTTTACAGGAGTACTACTGATTTATAAAACAAAAATATTCTCACGATTACAGATAGCCGACGGCTCCCGTAAGACAGGCTATCCAAGCTTAAAGTTTAAAGTAATAGGTGCTACGAATAGTACTATTAGTATTTAGTACTAGTAATAAAATATTTGTCACTTGACTGGACGCAGGGGGCAGTCGATCGAAAATACACTTTTATTTGACATAATGTCGTAGGACAACTTGCTCATATTCAACTGATCTAAAACAAGGCAGAGCCTGCACTATAGTAACCAGACGACTGTTGTCTGGCTACTAGTAGGTAAGCAGTAATATAATAGCATCAAAGTACAGCTAAAAGTAAGTAATTGTAGAGTTTAAGAAACATAAATTACACCCAACACACAGAAGAAATAATCATGTTGCACACAAATATTTGTGTTGGACGGGGAACTGACCTAAGACATTCAACTAAGCTGACTATATTAACCACTAGTCGAACATACCAGTCAATCTTTACCATTCTTTTTTCTACACAATGGAATACTAAATTATTGTCGCATCTACGATTAACTCTTGGGTCAGACAAAAGAATGTGTGTAACTCTTTACCACAAGATAGAGTTCTTACTCACTGAAACCACGGCGTTAGTCATGGTCCCATAACGATGCCGGGGTCACGCAAACAGCATTAGCATTTACCATGGACCATGGAGATCAGTTATACCACCTATAGCTATCAAGAGCATTTTTTACAGGTTTCATTGGATGCAATGTCATCTGTAATAATTATCTCTGAAAATAATCAGGGCAATTATTCAAAACGCTACGATGACGTAAAAATGATTATTGATCAACTGAGTTCCACTGAAAACGATCTAGTTAATTTACATTGTTTTTTTTTTGCATTATTCATGTGTTTCTTTACTTTGTACGATAATTTGAAGTGATAAATGATGGTTTTAAAATGGTTGCAATTTCACGACGTACTTATTTCGTCACCGTTTAGCATGGGATAATTAACAAATGCCGAAAATTTAATATGATTTCTATGTTGAACAATTTTATTTCAATAGAAGACTATTAGGTAAGAGTGTAGTACTTTACTACTACTACTTTCGCATTTATGATATTATTATCAACAGAAACGATGCAAATGTCTTTAGTAACGTTATATCTGTCATAGAATATTAATGCTACTCTATAAACAGAACGAACATTTCTATTCTACCTACATTACTCAACGGCATTGAAACCATTGACCTAAGTTAGCAACAACGAACAGACAAAAACAAACTCCAACCTTATTAGGTGTTTATGAACAAATGATAATTGTTATAGACTTGCGTTAACAGTTCATAATTTCTATGAACGTTACATAAATATGCGAGTTTTTGCGCGCGCAACGAGCGTATGTATGCGGGCCTTAAGAATAGATCGCGCCATGCGGGCTATTCGATTACTATCAAAGAATAAATCGTGATAAATGTGCAGATGAGTGACATGTCTGTTCTATTTCCAATTCTTGTGCCAAAGAGAACAAAGAAGCAAGGTATTACCCTTTTATTTTTGAATAATTGACCTGATAAAGACCCATTTTTACATTGCAATAAAACTGTTGTTCTTAAAAAATTGCAATACTTTCGCTCTGTCGATTTATTTTTATGTAAGTTTCCAATAGAAAAGGTTTTGTGTTTTATAGTTTTCTACCATTTTCTCCGTAGTGATGGATTATGAATACAAAGTGTCATCTTGCATTGCATTCTGTGTGTAAGAGACGACTAAAGAATATACATGAAGCAAAAGAAACACTGTACATTGCTCATAATGGTGATTAAATATAGGATGAATGATCGAATTATTTTTACAGACTAGTATTATGTAATGTAGGTACTGTAACATAAGTATACCTTTAGATAATATATCCTATCGATAAATATCATTTACCTCGAATAATTACATAATTTAATTATTTAGTGATCCTCACAGCTCCAACAGGGAAGTTTCCTGCAAGTTAAATAAATTATACAAGTATTTTTATCTAGTAAAATATGTCAAAATAATGGTAGTTTCATTCATCAATTAATGTTAAAACTTTATTTAACATTTTTTATCGACAATTTATTGATAATAAGTATTCTATTTGACAGCATAAAGCTATGACGTCACTAGGTCTTATTTCATACAAACTCCGTAGCAAAGGTCGTTTTTAACATTTCATTAAAAGTGCTTGATTTGACTAGTTGGAAACAACCCTATTGTAAGTTGCACGTTCTTTCCTATCATAAATGGTTATCAATATACCAGTACTATATCTATTTTGGGTACCTACAGATGAACGTATGGGAGTTATTCCTAGAATTATTAATAATTTAATCACCTTCTATTACATTTATGCTCCCTCTCGAAGAAATAAAATTGTGTTAATATTCGTAGTATCCAACACTAAACTTAAAACAAAAAGAGAATTTTAAAACGAAAGCTGAATGCCGACCGGTAAATGACGACAATTTTTCATTGATTTTATTATAATATAATTTTCAAAGAGTAAGTTGTGTAATTACTCTGCAGACATGTCACTGCTTTGATTTGATAAAATTATAGGCATAAGTCTCATCTGGTTATTTTGATTGGTAGGTTGGTTGTTTTATGACTTATTTACATATATTATTATTATATCGCTAGATTATTATTTACTAAATACGATTCTGTATATATTATTAAAATTTTCTAGTTACAAAAAATTTAATTATACGAATAGTTACTTGAATAATCGCACGTCATTAATATACATATATGTACATACATAATTGATCACTGTTAGTCTTACATAGATAAGACTGATTCGTAATACTTTGGCGAATTCATCAAATTTACAACAAAAAAGTAATTCAAGATACCTACTTAACTTAATTGAGATAACACCAAGTCATGTAGCGATCAAATACCTATATCAAAACAAAGAAGGAATGATTATTTTATTCACAGACAGAGGTCGGAGGAATCAAACCAACGACCGCCGGCTTAGCTGTATCACTAAACACTAAAACAACAGAGTACAGACCAATATCTAAACTTACCGTTACATTCTTCTTTGAGCTATCAGTTATTCAATTACAAAAAAAACTTACATACTGAACATTACTATGCCGAGATAAGTTATGTAAAGAACCTGTGTACGACCAAGTGAACTACCCAACACCTTGTCCGCAGACTAATATCACATCTGCAACCAACTCATTGATGTCACTCCAAGTATAAAATGAGCCGCTTATTCGTTCGGCACGTTTGTTCGCTCAAAGGAGGCCGATTTGTTTAGTATAAAGACCTCTTTATAGCTGTGTATCGGCCTCATGCGAGTTTATTATTGCGATTCAATTATGGCACAACGTTCGGTCAGGTTTCGGTCCTTTTATCGAGTGCCGCTTCTGCATTGTGCCTACTTAATATGTGGTGCTTGGTGTGTCTAGTCTGTTAGCTTTAAGCTCGATCTAATTAAGTTTTCTGTGGCTTAGGCGTTGGGTATGTTAGCTTTGCGGATTTTATGGCATTTCTTATGTCTGTTGAAATGCTTTTGCAAATGTTTTCATTTCAATGAACATTTTTCTCACATTATATTACTTTTATTTATTTATTATTAGGTAAACTCACAGCATATATATAAAACATTTACAGTAATAATCTTAAATTTAAGGTTCTGATATACATGCCACTTATGAGTTCACACAGCATGACTGAGGTTACAAAAAATATCTACTAATTTACTTTGCAGATTAAAAGTGAGAATTTTTCGAATTTACTTAAAATTTGTTGTAAACTAGAAACAGACACAGTTGAGAGATACATACAGAAATTAATGTTCTTGTAGAACAAACGAAACATTTTTACTAATACTGAAAGCCTCATTCATCAAATTAGAAACTTAAATAATTATTTAAATCATACCAGCAGTTACTGAGATTAGCGCGTTCAACCAAACAAACCAGAAAAATAAACTAACAGTCAAAACTTATTTGCCTTTTTTATGTACTGGTTTTTATTTGATAGGTAGTTAAGTATAGAAATTTTATCTATCTAGTAATAGTAATAGTCATTTTTTCTTTGCAAATACATTCATAAGAGCAGTACATCCAAACTGTTCAGCTTTTATTATATTAGAATAGAACTGGAATAGGTATGCAATGCTGAAACTAGAACAAAAATATTCGAAGAACACTTTAACAATCCCGCGATACACAAGCACAATACAACCATACCACAGGACGTGATGCAATCCAATCCAACTTAATAACAAAGTAATGATTACAACAGTTAAGTAAAAACATTTAACTTAATTCCTTTATACGTGAGCGCAATAACTGCATCTTTTATTCATTTTCGATAAAATATATTTTCAATAAAAATCACCGAAAAAGGGTCGAACAAAAACTTTTTAACTGCAAATAGCAGTTTTTACGATATTAAAAGCTTTTTTAATGTTGGCAATGTATTTTTGGTACATGCAAGGTTGCCGCCAACCCGCTACCGGTATTCGCGCCAAATTTACCGACACCGTTATGATCTGTACCTTTTGAAAAAAGAAAAAAAGGGCAATAGGTAGATGATAATCTCTTTATTCTTTTAGAAATGACTGAGAAACTATGTTGGGATGAGTGAGATGTAATTCTTATGCGAGAAAGAACTATCATCTTTTCTTCCCCGGATTACCTAAGTCATACATAAATTAGCTTTCTTGATAATAAGTCAAATTTAATACATGCCAGAACGACTTTGTATGTCTTTCGATAACATCATAGAGAATTTTATTCTCAGCTTACTTTTTTTACAAAATATGTCAAGTAGGTATACCGACTCATGCCGGTTGGTGGACTATCGTATCTTATAATAGGCTAGCCTTTGGCTTTGCCCAGAAAAACTATAGGTAAATAGTTTTTTAGATTAAACTTTCCAGTGAAAATATAAAGCTTATAAAACATAGTAAGAGTAAAAATTACATAGGTTATCTTTTACCCGAACTATAGGAGCAGCGATAGACGAGAACAAGTAGGTATGCAATTTCTGAGCCCGAAAAGATTTAATGTTTGGCTCTAACATCGAATATATTGTTTATTCAGTAGGTATTTCAGCCATATTAGCCGGTTAGTTACAAAATTAAGACAGCACACGCAATTTAAATAACAAAAGCCAACAATTTAATAGTAAACAGTTGATTTAAGTCAAGAATGTTTCTAAATTCCTACCTTCTACTTAATTGTGAGTGAAGTAATGGGTGAAATCTTTAGTGCTATTGGCAACACCGCGACGAACAATTTACGTCAACCATGTATGGCGCATGCGCAATTAAGCTTACGGGTTGCCAGTCAAATGTAAATAGGTATTACTACCAATTTCACGTGTCTACAATTTATACCTTATCTGAAAATTGAGAACCCACAATGGCTTTTTTACACTTATTACTAGTTACAAGTTGCTGTATAATAGATGAAACCTATTAAAACTGAATGCTAACTTCATTTGTTGGTTCTTGTACAATATAATATAATATTGAAGAACCTAAAACGAAAATATTCTGTTGCAAAGTCTGCCCTACATAGGTTGGCTATGTGAACCATACCATACCATCTTTACCATGAAGGAGATGATAAGACAGTTTATTATCTTATATCATAATTTAAACAAAAGGCAGCGATAGCCGAGTGGATATACCAACAGACTGCCATGCAGAGTGTATCGGGTTCGAATCCACGGCGCGCACCAATGACTTTTCGGAGTTATGTGCGTATTGAATTGTTAATTCTCGCTTGTCCCGTGCCTCGGAGAGCACGTTAAGCCGTCGGTCCCGGTTGTCATGAAGATCTTTGACAGTCGTTACAGGGCGTCAGTACCTACCTTCTAAATAAACTGACACTAGTCTAAACCATGGAATATCGCTATCCCTTCGGGTTGCGGAGGTCAGACAGGCAGTCGCTCTGTGGAAAAGCTAATATTCATCCAAATCCGGTTAGACTAGAAAGCGGACCCCAGATTGAAACTGGGATAACCCTAAGAGAAAGAAGAGAAAGAAGAAATAGTTATAGTGTGAAAGAGTATCAAACGTTAATTAACACTTACAAACATTCACGCATATAGGTAATAGGATTACTCACTCATAAAATAATAAAATAAAATGTCGTGTCGACTCTATTCATTTTCTGTTCGTACATCATTCCACATTAGCCACCGGGTGACAAAACAAATGAGTGTTTTAGCGGTATCTCCCGCTTTCATGTCGCCGCGGTAGCCGATGAATATACCTCTTTTATTGTCCGGTAATGGGCTGATAGGACTTAGGAGGTGGTCTTTGCCTTTTTATTTTCTTTTTTAAATAAAGATGAGTATTGATGTGAGTAAACTAGGTAATGATTTGAAGGGTGATTTAAATATTTCGAAGGAAAATATATAGGTAGATATGGTGAAAATAAAATATGTGAACTTTAGATGTGATTGTAAAATGTATGACTGCCGTTGTGTTAGTGTACGACTTTTGCAAGTATGTGAATTAATGTAACGTGCCTAGGAGAGCACGTAACTCGTCGGTCCCGGATGTCATAGAGAGTTTTGAGTCGTTATAGAGGCGGAAAGACAGTACCTATGTATCTACCTACTGGCACAGCTGGTCTAAGTCATGGAATATCGCTAGCCCTAAGGGCACTTGGTCTTTATTTAAGTTAGCAATGTCGGTACTCCGACACACTACACTAATGACGTCTACAAACTGTTGAGATTTATCACTGCGGCGGTGTTTGCGAAGTTAATAAAGACCAAGTGAGTTTAGGTGCCGAAACCCGCACTTGAAACAAGACGGCGCTGAGCTCTCATCAGTCTCTCCGCGACCACGGTGGGTGCAATACAATCGAAACTCCGGAAACAAATAGATATGAGTGTCATTTTAGCTTGCATTTTTTACTTGATGGACTTAAATATTTACGTTAATTAATATGCTTATGATTTTAAAAGACCAATGTGTAATATTCACTGTCATTTTTGTAATTTTAATAGTTAACACCCTTGCTATAGTCCGGGCGTTAGAAACCCAATGACCAAAAAGCACATTTTTTTCTAAAGAATGTTCAAATTTCTGCAGAGTCAATATCCTCTCCACTATTTTTCTTATGCAACATGACCGACCACCAATAGACCTTCGATACGACGATAACGTGTTTAAATCCAACTTTTTATTGAGCCTTATCATCGGCTTAAGCTTACTCAGTCACCCACACAAACAAAATGTAGTCTTATTTTTTTTCCAACTATCTTTATGCATTACACCCACACACTGACGTAAGCATTACCACTTTACATTTACAGTTTTAACGTACATTAGTCATTGAAATACCAACCTTATTATTATAAGCTTTAAGCAGCTCTGGGTATTTTTTTGAATGCAGCATACCGTGGCAACAGTAGCGCTTGAGGAAATTTTTAGGATGCTTCCCAAAAGTGAGGCTTAATTTGTTTGCCGATTGGTATCACTTAATGTAAAGGTGTTTTTGACTTTATCCTGGAGAGTTGATCTTTGATTTAAAACTAGGGGAGGATAATTAGAGATATATTGATAGGCTGCACTTTAAAATGATGAGTTATGTGTTCTATTTTCAGCAAAGTAGGTACTTACCTAACTGTGTTAGTTCATTTCAATACGTAATGTTTAATTAATAACAGGTATTAGTTGTCGAAAGCATAATGTGCTCTGCCGTTGACAGAAATATTTATAAAAGGTACCATTTCTAAAACAATTGGACAAACCTCAATATGAAATGAAACGCAATTCCATAATTTTATTTCCAATCAGAAATCCACACCTAAATGCAATCCATTTTAATTCAAACGTCGAAATTGTCGAAAATGAGATTCGATATTTGAATTTGCGCAAATACAATAAAAAAGAAATCAAAATCATTTATGGAATAATTGAAATATCAAAAAGAATATTATACGTTGACGTGGGACCACCTGAGTGGCTGACTTTGACCATTGAGGAGATCTTTTATAGTGTATTCGACTAACTACACGGAATGTCACTTTGTTTGATATTCCCAGTCGATTAGTCGATTATCTTAAAGGGATTAAAGAGCTACCGGTCTTAGTCGATATCGAGTTAGTAAGTTTTTTATACAGATAGTCGATTATTGATTGCGCTAATGGAAACACGTGGTACAAGGGAATTTGTTTCGGTGTGGGAGATTTCTCTCTGAAGCTTTAAATTGCCTATTTCACTTATCAGGTGTGATTTGAATGTATTTGAATTTTAATTGTGGAATTTTATTGGTTTTAAGAAGTATTATAAGTGTGAGTGGTTTTGGAATAGGTATAGGACAATTATCTTTTTTAATGCTATAGAAGGATTTAATAAAGAAAGATTAAAGTGA
The DNA here is from genome assembly GCA_944739405.2 of Euclidia mi. Taxonomy (NCBI): domain Eukaryota; kingdom Metazoa; phylum Arthropoda; class Insecta; order Lepidoptera; family Erebidae; genus Euclidia; species Euclidia mi. The sequence goes on from OX123201.2 coordinate 43,675,407, forward strand.
TTGCTATTTTTTCATAAATTAAGCGGACGTTGAAGTTGAATGAACTTCCACATCTTCTTTTCCTTTTTTTAACAACTCTTGTCGCGGAGGTCTTTACAGATATACAACTAGGTAAAGCACACAATTAACATCCAGACTTGAAATAACAATTTATGGATCGCACAAACTGTTGCTTTGTGTGGGAATCGAACCCACAACATTCGCCCGAATGTTACGGCTTGGCCACGGGGACCGGCGACGCGACCTGCGCTGCGACACGACCGGCGAAACGACAATTCGCGCGACGCGAAAAACATGCCACGGGCAAACGCGTTCGCCGTCGCGACCAGTGTAGACGGAGCGAGACGACATTAGCTGAGATCTTTTTATGAAATTTAGCTCGACATTGTACGGACTTTGATGGCAATATAACATTTGTTTCAACCTGTCAATCGAATCCGAGACTTCATGATCCGCTTACACTACCGCAAAATCACAGAGGCAGACTTGATATTGTGTAGGTACCTAACCACGGTATTGAAAACTATAGGTACTGTATTTTATCTTTATACAAAAAAAGGACAAGTCAGAAGTACCCTTAACAGAAGAGCATGCATGAGAAACTTGATGGGAGTGAGTGAAGCGAGTGAGGTATGTCAGGATCGTTGCAAATGGCGTTCCGTAGTCTCTGCCTACCCCTCCGGAAAACAGGCGTGAGTCTATGTATGTATGTATGTACAAACGGTCGGAACGCGATTTATACCTACGAGCGTCAGGCTCGGTACCCACCTAACCTACTGCATACCAAACTCAGGGCGCTTCGGTATACATTCTGTAGGTACCTACTGAATGCGTACTGAGCCGACGCTTATAGGTATTGTAACTCGAGTTTTGAGTTAAAATACGGAAAAGCTTATGTAGGTAAGTGTGGTCTAACTAACTGGGTATATGCACTTCTAAAAACTTACTTAGGTATTTTGAAATCACAGACAGACACTTCAACTTTATTTATACTGTATACATTTATGTAGATATAGATAACATCCAGACGTTCCAAATAGCTAGCCTAACAAAAAATTCTAAGAATAATATCATACTCGCGGAGAAATAAACTAAAAAAAAAATTTACTGACTCAGCTCCGGCGCTAGTCGCCGCGACTACCGCTCGACGCCGTGGCGTGCGCCGTCGTACCATTTCATACATTTGTTTTGGTCGCGCGATGTGTCGCGCGACACGCCGCTGTACCGCTCGGTGCTATTCGCCGGTCGCGTTGCCGGTCGCCGCTGCGCGTGGCATGCTTAGAACATTTCTATACATTTGATTCAGTCGCAAGTCGCGTCGCCGGTCGCGTCGCGCGAATTTTCGCTGGAGCGAATTGTCCGTGGCCAGGCCGTTAGGCGGTGCGGCGGCCGCCTAAACCACGACGACATTCGTGCAAATATTTGAGTAAAAAAAACAATTCATATCCTCTTCATTTGAGTCCCAAATTGTATAGAAATAATCTACTAGACACCCATATTTTGAGAATACCTAAGTAATTACGTATTAGCCATTATTTCCTAATCAGTTAAAATAGTATCTACGTAAGTATTAGTCATTATTCTCACAATAGACAACAAAACTAGTAGATAGTCTGCTTACACAAGACCTAAATAATAGCACAATGTTATACATCAGGGTGTAAGGTGACCTCTGGCCTGTAGATGTCCTGACCGTTATCAATCTCATCCCGCCCACGGCTCGTTAGGGCGCCGCCCTCCGCCCGCCCTATGACGGAGACCTCCTTAGAGTTATGGTGATGATAGCACTTGGACATTTACGGCTTTTTTTAAATATTCGAGGCGATTAGTTTTCGAGGCGAGGGTTTTCCCTGAAATTTACTTACTGGCTAAAGATTACTGAAATTAAATAAACTTCATTGTTTACACTATTCGCGGTTAAAATCATTTTCTATAGAGCATTATGATACTACAATTTAGTAGTTACAAAACTATAGATTAAATAAAAACTTTTCTCTGGTCTATCCACGTCCACAGCATAGACGATAGTAGTAAAAAACGAGGGTGTAACTGTGGGCTTAGCTAGTATAAAATAATCTTAACATAGACACACGGAGCCGATAGAAACCTCCTTATTCACAACAAATTGCTCAAAGGCCAAAAATAAAAACCATAGCTACTCTACTCTACCTACCAAACAACGCAATAAAATACTCGATTGAAAGATATACGAACCGGCAAAATATAAGAAAAGTACCCCAGCAGTCGACACCGGGGTAGCAAGTAAATTATACGAAATATTCGCCCACTCTAATATTATACCAAGTGTTGGGCACAAATATTTCCTTTTGACTTTTACGCGAAGTTTTCTCACTTAGGGTTGCCAGTACAACAAAAAATGTAGAACTACTAGTCGACGCGGCTTCGCACGCACAAATTTTAGAATTTCCCGTTTTGCCCGATACCGTAGGAATTTCGGGAAATCTTATTCGTATATCGTCTTATTGCACCCCTACGGTCCCCAAGGAACATACATGCTAAATTTCAGCTTCTTGCGCCGAGTAGTTTTGGCTGTAGCGTGTCTGTCAGTCAGTCAGTAACGCAAGGATTTTATATATTAAGATTAAAAACGCAAGTTTGTGAGGCTGTATGCATGTTTGTTACTGTTGCATGCAAAGAACGGATTTCGATGAAAGCTTGCAGCATTAGCAGGAAAGAGACAGAAAAGTCGAATGAAAATCAAACCCTATAGCTACTATCCCGTCTAGTCAGTATAGCTGGTCAAATCCGTCCATTGTCTCACAATATAATAACGACTCAAATAAGGACAGGCCTATGACTAGCAGTGGACTGCAAAAGGCACTATGATGATGCATGATGGCAGTAAGATACCATATCTATACATTAGTATACATTAGTATAGATATGGTATCTTACTGCCATCATGCATCATCATAGTGCCTTTTGCAGTCCACTGCTAGTCATAGGCCTGTCCTTATTTGTAGACTGTATGCTAATGCATACAGTCTACATTTTTTCGGAATCTATACTTTCTATAGTTCGTTTGCACTACAGGCTTATGTTTAGCAATGGACGTCCTTCAGCGATTGCATCATTAACAAGCACTGTGGTCTTTAGCGAAAGGTAAGCTAAGTGGATCTGTAAAATAAATTGTTGATGATTCTTCTTTCAAGTAAGTAGTATTTGATAAGCCTCCCATAAATATATTAATGTCAATAATAAACTGAACTAAACTTTGCTATTACTAGAAGTTCTATAGCTTAAACTTACGTATAATCCGAGTAAGTTTAATCAGCACACGCATTTAATTAGGCTAGTTTACCAGACATCTGGAGAACGTGACCTGATGACCTAGATTTATCTAATTATTCTGCTCAATTAACCCACAACGCGTCAGGCGTGAATCCTAAATCCATCTGAGGGAATGACGACGCCATTACAAAGATGACAGACCGATAAGTACCCTCTATTACGCAGTTAACGTGGCTTTTGAAGAGAGTAACGATGCCACTCCACTAAATAAATAGAACGAGTAAAAGAAAAATAACTAGCGGTAACTTTCAGATTTCTAATTTTATGTCGGCGATGTTTGTAAGATAAACTTTTCATGGACCGCGTCTATGGGTATGGTTTAATTTTTGACAGATTAAAAACAAATACTATGAAAAAAGTAGAGCGGCGCTTTCAGTCAGATAGTAATATTGATTATAGTACCTGGTTTTAGCGAATATCTCGTGTCTTCATCAAGAAGGATAAAGTCAGGCATATGCAAATATCTTATAAGTACTTAACATAGATAATGATACTTTACATAGTTTACATGGTCAAATATGTTGTACAGTTAATTGTAATGTACCACTTATAAGTGCTGGTTTACAGGCCTGAGCTTTTTAAAAAGTATTTCTAATATTATCTTTTGCGACAGAGGTAACTAGACAAAATAAATTAAGATGTAATTAAGGTTTCTTGCATTGTTTCTTCCGATGATAACTATAATATCTCAACTTCTTTTAGGCTGAAAATATAAATGCCTTTTACTAAATCATATTTCAGTTGTGACAACCCTAAAAAAAAACAGTGAATATCAAATACACTCGTCGCGAAGAATGCGGGAAATGTAAAATTGACGTTTTCACGTCTCGTCGGGCAGGTGTGAGAGAAACCGGGCACAAATAGATAGCTAGCGTACAAACGTGGTATAATATAAACGGAATGCGAAGGAAACGGCGACATTTTTAGTATAGGGTAAACAGAAATCACTCTTGGGGTAAGACAACAGACACGTTAGCTTCGAAAAGCTTTTGCTAGAGGAAAAGGATACTACACGTATTAGAATCCGATAATTAAATAAATTTCATACAACGACTGATTTGTTTGTCATTAAAGGTAAGGCAAAGGCATTTGATTTAATTCCCATATTTGGTAGTTTCAACTCCTGGGCGAAAATAAACTGATTGACGGTCATCTACCGGAAACTTTTCTGGACCTCGCGCTGCTACTTTAGATACCAATACCTACGTAGAAAATCCCACTTTAGCTAATAGAACCGATAAGAAACCTGTAATAGGTGTTTCTATTGATAGCAAGATGTAAAGAGCAGCAGAATATTTCTTTCGTTAAAAATATTGTTGTTTCATCACAATGCAGTATTTTTGTATTGCAGGAAATTCTGCTCAAATACCAATTTGCAGTTTGACCGCGTCGAAGATTGCTTGACCTCCCTCATTGCAGTAACGATAAGTATTAAAGCAACGAGTTATAATGAAGCGTTGGGAACAAGAAATGACAGTAATTTTGCTCCCCCATCACATTAAACAGACGATATTATACATCATACGCAAATTGACAACGCTCTGTGAAATTACTCAACTTTGTCTACACTTTCCAACAGTTAGCACGCGAAACCAGTTTTAAATCTGGCAGTTAAAAAAGCAACAATTAGGTATTATATTTTTGAAATCAATACAGATATTCGAATTTATTTATACATTCAAGTATTTAAGGGTGCTTAGGTAAAAAGGTTGTTACAACGTGGATTTCCTTAAATAAAGATAGAGAATAAATAAAAAGCAATATGTTTATATGCCATATTTATAAAAGCCTAACAAAAATGCTTACTTAATTTTTTCTCGTGAATACATCACAGCAACTCGTTCTAAAACTGAAGTGCCGTTGTTTAAAAACTGAATTCCACCGAACCGATACCGGCTTTACAGATACTTTGACAAGATAGCATTTCAATTCAGTATTTTCAACGCTATTTTATTGTATTGCTGAATTGCGAGTTCAAATTTCATAAATCGTGATATTTTTTAGTCTATCAACATTCAGCTGTCACATATTTTGGTCCTAATTTTCGCGGTTTTGTGCAAATGGCTGGGACGGAATTTAATTTTGGAATTGTTTTGTTTGCTTTTCGTTTTATGTTGCATGTTTCTTGAAAGTTGTTTTGGGTGATCTTATGATTTGAAAACTGACAGTTTTAAGCTATTTGGTTCTTATTTATTATATATTGATGTCTATGAAGGTAAATATCATTGGAAAAACAGAAAATCAATTTTTGAAGATAAATGGAGTTCGAAGAGGTGTTTTTTATTATAAGTGTTTGTTTGGTTTTATTTTGTTTTTTTTTTTATGGCCGATCAAACGAGCTATGTAACCATTGCTTATGGACAGAGCTAAGTCTTTTCGGTAATAAATAATTATATCAAGGTATCGGAATCACAATCACGATGTTATCTATTGCCTAGAATTGAATTATAGATAATAAAAGAACTTTCTGTTACCGAATGCTAACATTACATTTTATCTTTCAGTACTCTGACGACAAGGTCTATGATTGGCATTGTCTTCTTGTCATCTCGATAAACATTGAGGTTATGTGAAAGCCGCAGCCATTTCGGAATCAGTATTAATGCTATCAAAAACGGTTATAGGTATTTATTTTAACGTCAATACCAAACTGTACAAGCCAAATTCATCAATAACATTTACTTAAAGACAATACCTGATCAATCAGTATCGTGGCAAATGACGTCATATGTCAGCAATTATTAATAAGGCTCATTAAAATATGACCTTCGGCTGTCGAACGTCTTGTGGCGATATCTTCGGCCGCAACCTGATGGATATACAGTTCGATACCTAGGTCGTGTCATGGCGCAAACAGTGTGTCAAATTGGACAGTTTTATGGTAGTTTCATGCAAATGGCGGCACAATGAATGGTGCGACGCCTTTTGTCATATTTTATGGAGTGTCATTTGGCAACATGTAAGGTTAGCTTTAATTTATAAGGGTGCACTGAGGATTTTGTGGCTACGAGTAATTGCTGAAGAAATATTCAGTGCACACAGTGGACAATTGGCCAGAGCTGGCGAGCGATTTGATTGTATGACTATCTGCAGAACATTAAGGGATTATGAATTTTCAGAAAATTTTGCCTGCATTGCAGTACAGCTATCTGGTTGCATCTAGAGTTTCGCCTTGAAACCCAGGGCCCTTGCACTATAACAGAATATTTTGCATTTGACTTTGAACAAAATATTTTTGTATTTGACTGGCGTCTGATCTCAGCAATGCGGAGGAAAAGTATTTCGTGGATTAAACCAAAGTTCGTATATTAATGAGCTGATAGTTAAAGCCAATATAACATGGCGGTGAATACATATTATGTCGATGTAGAAGTACACCTGATTCTATTTTTGAACGGTTACTATCAAATTGTGCAAAGCTTGTCTATGACTCTAAGAGGCTTTTTTAGTAAGTAACTATGGAATAGCATGGTTGCCAAGATTTCCTATTGTATTATTAGTCAGGGCTAAATAAAAAGTAAAGGTTATACTGTAACAAATCAAGGTAATATTGAGCGATGGTGTCAAGATTTTACAATAGGTAATAACTTATTGTTTATTGGAATAAAATAAATAAATGACTTAAATACATTTTTTATTGTTTTATGTATATTATACTTCGGAGACTACTGATAATAACTTACATTTATTTGTTTTTTTTAACGGGCTTTTAGCTCTAGGAATGTATCGTAAGACTTAACAACATTCAAATACCGCATACAAGGAACTACCATCAAGTTAACTCTGCGCTGCCAACTAAACTAAAAATATATACTTTACCATTTTATTATTTGTATATATTTATATTCTGCACAGTATTTGATTAATCAATAAGGTTAACATTAACTAACTTGACAAACTGACAACACATTTAATATAATTACCAATGGTATGAAATTCATTGCAGCAATTACGCGGCACAAAACGGAATTATCAATGACAGTTAAAATTACATTTGGGTTTTTTATCTGTATATTGTATCTACTGGCTGTAGTAGATAACATGTAGGCCTTTTGATCTTGTACAAATAGAAAAAATAAAAAAGTAAGTTAGATCGTCCGCGGCGGCTTGGAAGTTCAAATACAAAATTCATAGAATGCCAGAACTTGGAATATTGGAGAAGCATGTCTACTATGTCTATCTAGTCTCTGTATCGTTTCCCTGTTGAGTTCCCCTCTCGTCCCCAAAGGTTCGTTCACTCTAATATTTACAACCAAACTAGACGCAAAATAAATTTTGCCGTACATTTCTTGTGGAAACATACTCAATATGTTCTTATATTTGGTTTGTGATCATTCGTTGCTTGAAAAAGGCCTTTTTCTTTTATCTATCTTGCGAAGTTTGGATTTTATCAAACATCGGTATTGGTTGTAGTTATCAATTATTCAAGAAGTTTTTAAAAGGGACAGATGAGGTTCTATTTACTTACTTATGGTGTATATATTATTTTAATTATTGTAATACTTCAGTTTAGAAGTGAATGTTTACAGGTATTTATTACTTTATGAACTAGTGACCCAATTTGCATGAAGTTTCGTATAGTTCAGAACGCGTGAAAAGACAACACACTTTTCATAGAGCTTGGGTTATTCTTTTTATGAATACGAATAAGGAAAACACTGCCTATTATATGCCTAATATTCGTTGCTTTTTCCATTATGGATAATAGGTATGTAGGTACACAGCAGGTGAATACAAGAATTTCTCCGCAGCAGAGATCATTACGAAACCCAAAATCACAAAAAATGTTTTATCCATAATACCCTTTCTGTTAGGCTTAAGGCATTCAAGGCGAACATCTTCTTGAATAAAGTAAGTAAGTATAAATCAAAGCTGACTTTACTACGCGTTTTGATAGCCGTGTGTCTTACCGCGGTCATTAGCTCACCTCAAACCAACCACTTCGCAACACGAGCAAACAGTATACACTTTTACACCTAAATTACACCATCAGGCCGTACCATTCAAACGGAACACATAAAAAGGCACAACACGTAAAACCGTTAGTTTGGCACCCCCCTAATAATAGGTGATTTGGCCTCCCCCTGCTCATATATAGACACCGGCAAGGCATATTATGGCCATTCAACCTTGAGCTCTACGTGGCGAAATTTTTGGTATTTTTTGGCAGTAGTTACGAAGGTGGGGCAGGTCTGTGTTGGCTGGTGATTCGGTTTGGATGCGTGCTTCAGAGCCATCCCGAAGGTTTGAGTCTAATGCCACTTGTATTGGACATTTTATTGTCACACGCTGCTACTTTCCCGTGAGTTGTGAACCTCGAATTTTAGGAAGTATGTTCCCGCTGACGGTTTTATTGGCTCTAAACGTAAAATAAAAGTGAACTTTGAGTGTTCTCTAAGTTTTGCGGTTTTTTATTCTGCCTTTTTTATTTACAGGGAGGTGTCGGTGTAAGAATGTATCAATGAATTTAAAGCTCTAGTATTTGAGTCGGAATATTTGTGTGGTTGCATTTTGACGGCTGCCGTTGTACAATTTCATTTTAAATAGTTTGTGTAAAAGAATTGTAGGTCACGGCGCCGATATTTTTAATGTTGCTGGTCTGTAAATAAACTTCAAATATGAGCCTAGTTCTAAATAGTTCACCGATCGCTATCTATCAAATACTTTACCAACTATTCTTATGACCAAAACTAAAAGAATCCGACACGACGCCGTATACTAACTTAAGGAGCGAACCACAAAGAATTTAATAGACACATCAAACTGGAAACTTTGGCGCTTGCAATAAAATCACGTTCATTACGAAGCTGATATTATTCCGAGTATTTCCGAATAATTTTGTTGTTTTATTTTTTAATGCTTCCGCAACGCGGGCGTTCGCATAAATTCGTGTGAGTTTATTAGACTTTGTGGTACATAGAAGTGTCGTTTTCTCAATTTTGCCGCCTATTTTTTGGTTACAAGATGGCGGCTCACGCACAAAACTCACGCGATGCGGATCGCGTCCCCTTTGTTGAATTATTTATTCGTTTTCAATACGTCTGATACCACCAATAAAAACTGTTAGTATCTCTGTCGGACATATAACACACTGTGTTCCGGATGTAAGTGGTGTTTACGATTTTCGTGAATGTTTTTGAAACATTGCTTTGGGATAGTGCAAGTTCATGTTTGTTTATATAAAATGTTGTTTTGTTTATTTACCAAGCCGGTGAGTTTGATTTGAATAGTAATGATTTTGATGGGATGAATAGCAATGATTGCTACTGAGTTAAAGTTACTTCATATGTAATGCAGGTCTTACCTATAGCAATAATTTGTTTAAACGGTCATCTGGTAGCGTTGCATATTGTGGACTTAGGTTCTAACTTTACTAATGTTTTGTTTTGAATTGCTAACTGTGCTGACAGTTGTTTAGCCAATAATGCCGCGAGGTAGAGGGTAAAAAATATAGTTTCTTTCCCTTAATAAGAAACCGAGTATAAGTTCAATAATGTTTCATTTCAAAAGTGTTACCTACTCTGTAATCTTAGTGAAAAAGTAAATTTATTTGAAAAGTAGGTAGTTAGCTAAATTCTCATTTAATTCAAAGCAATAGGCTATATTTACCCCGTGCGTGACAATTTGTGTTGAAGTCGACACCTATTCGTTACAACTCGCGTCGAGTGCCGAAATAACACTATATTATAAAGGCAGCCACGAATTTGTTTATAAAAGCCATGAAAAAGTTGTGGCATAAATTAATACTTAGCCTCGCTACGAACTTACTTTGATAAAATATGCAAATTCTTTGGAAACTATGTCAGAAGTAATTCTTTATGTTATCGACCATATTATTAAATACGTTAAGTATGAGCTACCCAGATTTAGTTCGATATTCAAACCATTTAAAAAAATAAAAGGAATTTTAGTTGTTTCTGCTAGATTAAAAGGACATATTGTTCTTATTAAGTCTCTATATTAGTTTATAAACTAACACGCATACATTATTTTAGCAGGATTAGTTTTATGAAGCCTAAGTAACCGACTAGGTAGTCGGCCAGGTTAAGCAATGTACAGCTTATTTGGATGGGTGACCACTATTATGAATTTTCACTACCGTGATTGGTAAAACGCCTAGGTTTCTTGTAGACTTGTCAAAAATGCTTTTTTTAAGTGACATTCAAATTTTGTGTCGCGGTGGTCATCAACGGACACAAAGACTCATTGCGGATCACACAAAGAGTTGTATCATGTGGGGATCGAACCCACAACACTGGGAGCAGTGCTAAACGGGGAGACGACGGCTTAAACCCTTATGCCATGCAATCACTTGTCCGCTAACCAATCGAATCTTTACCAAAACTACCCTCATATCACGTATCTATTGATTTATCAGAAATCTTTTCCCCAACGATTGAGTGAGTCAAGTGCGAAACTCAAATATTTGCACCGTTAGTTTGGTCAAAACAACTACGTATCCATTGTCGGTTTTTGTAACAAGAAGGGGCTGGGTAAATACTGGCTAGCAAATAGATTAGCAGGAGGGTACTATGAGTTCTCTTTGTAATCACTACATGTTTTATAAAGAGCGAGAAAGTGAAGTGAGTTCGAGGTGATTTTATTTGAGGCGAGTTAACTCTTTATTTGCATGATAGTGATTGCATGCAATTTACAATGGTAATCTTTGCATTAGACATTTTTGCCTTTTTATTTTCAGTAATATTTTGCTAAGAGCCACGTGTTCTCCAGTAATCTTATTTGGTCGTGTTTTTTATATCAACGACTGCCGGTCTCAATCATCTAAAGAACTTAGATGATTGAGACCGGCAGTCACGTGAAACTACTTATTTTAAATTATTTTAATTTATCCTTCTTATTTTGTGGCAAAAAGGGTAGGGTAAGGGTGGTAATTATTTTTAATAAAGTATCTACTTTGTCCTAAAGATTGGACAATACTCTGGTTGAGTTTTTAAGAATCTGAAAGCTCTTGCTAAGCTTAATTAAAAAACATATCTATTGTATTTTTTTACTGAAGAAAATATTTTCAAGGCTCACAATATGATTTTTTATCACTGCATTGTCCATTTTTATATTTCTTCGAGTATCGAGCGAGTTCCAAACGTAGTTGTGAATAGTGAAGTGCCGAAGCAATGTATTTGATCTGTCTGATCCACTGCAAATATTAGCACAGTATCGCATTCGCTGGGAACTGCACATGTTTCGACTACTTGGCCCTTTTTTCATAAAATGCTGGACAGAAAGAGGAGAGGTTTTGAAAAGAATTAAGTAAAAGAAAGTTGTGTAGTTCTGGTCGTTAGTTGACGAATGGGGGATGAAAAATAGTTTAAATTAACGTTCCTAATCTAACTATTAATATGAACTAACGTTAACTAATGTTACTATGTCCTGTTTTAACGTTGAGGCCCAGATTCACAACCCGTGATGAGCTTCGGTTAAATTACTTGCCGGTAGCAACCCAAATTTGCCATGCATGCACAATGCGTTGCAACATATAGAACATCCCATAAATTGCCAAACGCCGCAAAATATAGATTTATATTTCGATTATTCTGACTGATAGCAACTATGTAGAGGTGATGGAACTGGCTCTAAGAAAACAAAAGTATAATAAGTGGGAACTAGCATTTTGAAAATCAGACTTTCAAACAAACTTTAAACCCTTATTTTAGCCCCTTAGAGTCGCAGTATCAAAAAGTATTTTTGATTGAGTACCTACATTATAGCTACCTGAAAGGAACCCACTGTTTTAAAGAACCTACTGCTCAAATGTTATGTTTCCAACATCAGTAGTTCAGAGTCTGCGATAATATATGTCAGTCAGAGAGTGGTCGCATCACTGTCAACTTTGACATATACCTTGTCGTTGTTTTTTAAACGTGTGTTGTATACACGTAAGTAAGACCACAGCGCCCCGCCAGGATTATGGCACTAGTATATCGGTTACGTCACTGAAGCCCTAATCCCAACTCTGAGAACTGATAGGGTTGCCAGTTTATTTTTTTGTTGAAATTTCAATGGTTATGGTTTGGATACAATTTCATTGAATATTTTTGAAAAAAAAGCTCTTGAAATATTGATAACGTACCAATAACGATATCAACATTAAAAAACTTTTTTAAAGATAATTCTCGCACTGGCAATAAATGCTGTGTCGCGGTAGATTTAGCAAACATTCAATCGACCGACAAAAAGGCTCGCAGACTCGAAACAAAAATTAGTGCATTACACAAAGTGTTTTCTCATTAGGGAATCAAACCCACAGCACTTGTAAACAGCGACGCGACCGCTTCAACCATTATGCCATACGTTAAAGCTTTTGTAAATGTCAAAGGTTAAAGTTATGTAATAAAAATTAAATAGTCTCTATGAATTATATTTACGAAGAACTATAAAGCAAGTCCAAAATGTTTTAAAGTGTGGATAAACGTTTTTATCAAAATGAGTTTGGATTCTGAATATCAAAATCTCTTTTGTTATTCTTTACGTAAATCATTTGGCGGAGTTATTGATTCCTTGAGCGGTTAAATTAGCTGCACCTTACCCTTAACTTACAACATGTCACTAAATAAGAGCTATAATTTATTATAATTGTATTCAAAATTGAAAGTAAATCTGTTTCAGCATGGGTTACATTCTAACCGGTTTCTAAAAAAATACAATGGTCATCTAATGTTGGCAGCCCTACGTCTAGTTGTAAAATATAAGGGCGTGCGCACACGTATCGCTTTGAAAACGGCTGTGTTTACACTAGCGCGTGAACCCCGCTAGGGTCAGATAACAAATGGACAACTAGTAATGCAATACCGTTATTAGCTGTATCTATTGTGGCGAACGTATCTTAGTGATCTTAGTAAATATATTATGTAGTCCCATGCCGGTGTGGCAACGATAGCCTTAGCTAGACACTTTGAAGATCTGTATACACTGTATAATATAATAAAATCCATGCATTACTGGTGGACTGACTAACAGACAACGCACAGCTCGGAGACTGAGCCCAGTATATACTTATGGTGTCCCACTGCCGGGCACGGGCCGCCTGTCACTATGAGAAGGGTTCAAGAACAGATTTTCCAAACTTCACACGAGATCCGGCAAAGAGATAAATATAAGAAAAGTGCGGGCGTCGCTGTGAGCATCCCCTAGTCGGAAGTATTACCGTTAAATTTAATTACCTTACTTAAGAAACTAACCCATTAGCAACCATTAGGTTTTGCTTGAAGATCACTCGATATTCAATAACTCATAAGAGTAAAAACAAAATAAATACAATGTTAAGGCCAATCAAATCCAAACTAAAGGTTTAATTTCGATGCCTTTTCAAAGTTTTATGATTTTTAATCAAGTTAAAATTGTTTAAATAAGGCGCCGCCGCAATCAGCTTCAAGCGGGTTTTTGCAGACGATTACGACACACTTGAAATAAGGCGCATAAACTTAAAAAAGAACCGTGTAGTTGAAAAAAGGCCCCATTGTCGACTTTTTAAAATCCTCAAATGGCCAAAAGGACGGATTAGTTTTGTAAAATGCTACTTGAAACTAAGAGATTATGTTTTGTAATACCTGTTACAAAAAATACGAAAAGTAATTTGAAATATCCATCATAACATCCCACGAGCTGCTGTGTGTAATAAGTAATTAATTGTTTGTGAAATTGCAACGCCGTGTTTTGCCAAAGTGTCGTTTGAAATCACGAGGAAAACTGACATCGACCAATAAAACAATCCTCGATTTTATAGAGTTGTTTTTTTGAAAAATAATGCATAGATACCTACATAGTTTTACAATTAGTAGTATTATCTCTCCGTTTAAAGAGATCTGAGGGTGAAGACACTTTTTGGCATGTATCCTTGAAAGAAGACAGTTTAGTCTTACAAATATTCTAACAACTAGATTTCTTGAATAAACTATAGGTATTTGGAACATCATTCGCAAGTGTGCTCTAAACTAGTTAGTTGTGCCAATTAACCTATAAAGTCCTGTTCATCAATTTTCGAGACAACACACACGAACCAAAATAGCTACATAGCTCACACACACAAAGAAACAAAGGGTACCTATTCTCAAAACCGCCAATAATATAATTAATCTACTAGAACCCAATTGGAGCGTTAAGGAGATAGCCCCTCACAAGATTTTATCGCCCTTAGCGAACAATTCGGCGAGCCTGTGATATCGCATCGGTGACTGCCAAAGGACACCTTTTGATCAATAACTGAACATAAATTACGGAGCATATGCCCTTTGCTGCTCCAATGAGCACCGGCCTCTTTGTAAACTAGCTCTATGCGAACTCATGTATATGTCGGACGAAACGAAGCCGAAGCCTTTAAAAATATGTTGCATCACTTGTTTTTCGATTGAGAAATTGGTCAAAGTTTAGACAAAGGGAGGAAAATATTGGACGTTGAAATTATTGAATTTTGTAATTGCTTGACAAAGGTAACTTCGGAAAAAGTAAAACAAAATAGGAAGTTGGAAAAAGTTTTGCAATACATTGGTTTGTTTTTTGACCTCGTGCCTGTTGCTATGCCAGGATATTTTGACATCAGGAAGGACATTTCGTCAGCGGTTTCAAAGAAATTTCTGTAGTCTTTTGCTTTCTTTGTTTTTACTATTTTTCTTGAAGCTAAAGTAGTTATCTTGTTCTTAATGAGGAATCTAAACTAAGTAATTATGTCGTACGCCACCATTTTATACATTGGTCTGTTACATGCACAGATTGTAAGCTAACGCTGAGGTAACTAATCATGAGCTAAACTGGGTTTAATACTAGGTTACAAGTCTAATGCCGTCCAAACATGTCGGTGGTGAGACTTTACAGTCATCAAAATGTAATTCAACTTCACCCTTTCTTTAGCAACTAAAAACTTGTTTTTACAATCTTTTGGGTAGTCTTAAAAATGCGATCGACATATCTCCCGCACATCTGTCTCAACAAAACGCTACTTGAGGCAAATTTAACGCTTGAAGAACTTAATCTGTACACAGTTACGTTATTTAAAGAAAAAACACACCGCTTCACATTGACGTATTAAAACTATCCCGGCCTTTCAAGATGGTGGTAACAAAGACTTCAGGATAAGCGTACTGTTGAACACTTTGTACGTCTGTTTTGTAAAATCAAGATGTTTTGATGGTATTAATAAAATGTTAAGCCTTTTTGGGTAAGTAGGTTTTCTTTAGCCTAATAAGACAGTCACAAAGGTGATTGGTAGTAATTCTTTTATTAATTTCCTCTTGTTTAAAACAGAAAAAAATCTCCGCTAAAGGCAATAAAAAGTATTGTTATCGTATCAACAGATACTGTTTATTGGCTCATCAATGACTCAAAATGGCTAGACGTCACCCAGTCGGCCATAACACCAATGTCATTCAGCCCATAAAATACCTATGTCCTCAGAAGAGACCGAAGACTTAACAATATATTACCACCGCGACTGATATATTTATTCGCATAATTAATGGCACCAATACACATTAAAGCACAATGATTGATAAAAGGCATCACCGATAATACAATTAAACGCTTTTTGCGATTTATAGTCGATATATGTGTTTAAAAGTCGCCAGGCCAATCTGACTGTTAACAGTACTATAAAATGTGGACGTTAGGGCTTTTCTACACAGACCGATAAATCGACTAAAGGTTTTTTGAATTTTTATCTAATGACTATAGATTTTTTAGGTACCTGTTAGTAATTTTGCCTAGAAACGTAAGGATTGCAATATTAGTCTAGAGTTTTGCGAATTCAATATTTTATTAATAATATATTTAATTAATAATATAGTCTAGCAAGATTACGTTCTCGTTTTAAGTAGAATAATATACATTTTTTAGTCATTAGATTTGTCGTTTTATGTGGGATCAAATTTATAAGATTAGCATATACCTAAGTAGTTCACGATGTAACCTTTCACTGGTAGGTATGACATACTTTCTTATTATATTTGTCGTGATACAGCATGCCATAGGTACTAGTTCTGCCAACTAGACTCTATTACAATACTGACTAAATAACAACAAATTAATTGGCATTATGTAATCAACAACACATTCGTACTCCCCTTCACAATTACCACACAAAAATCGCACAGCTATCAATCGCGACGATTCGAGCTTAGCCGCACCGTGTGTAGACGCCATAAAATTAAGGGTGCTGTAAATAACCTCGATTGCCGCCAATATATCCAACTGGCTGTTTGATTCACGACCTGTGCCTCAGCGTTTGTTTTTAATTTTTAATGGTGGCTAGAGATACGATCTGTCAAATGACGGATACTTAATTAGAGATGAATTTTTAGTTTACGTAAAAGTTTATTACATTAATTGTTTTTTTATATGCGTTTCGCGGGGATTTCACTTTGATTTTTGTTAATTGTGTTCAGACGATCAGATTGTGGTTTTGATTAAAATGTGAATTGAAGTTAACAATATTCATTTAATTTTATTGTTAGATGATGTAATGCTGCTTTCTATATTTTTTAGGTTGATGATTTTTACTCATATTATTATGACACTCTTAAGCCTCTCTTAATATTTTTATATTGATCCCGTGGCACTCTATATTTGCAGAAGATCATGCTTTGAGTTTTCTTCGTAAGTTGGACACGTTCTGATTGGACTATTCCGTTAGGGAATTATCAGTAGCAGGAATACCTACATAAAGCCTTTAGCATACCAAGGAAATGGTAATAGTCTTCGCGTTAGAAGACGTAGCACGAATTGATGGCCGGTCCCAATTCTGTTACCTATAAGGGCCTGTTCACGAGATCGGTCTAAGTGGCGAGCGGCGCGGCAGGGGCGATGTGCATGGCGCGTTTATTCTCGCGGCGCGCGGCCGCCATGGAGTAACGCGCGCTATGTGCATCGAAAACGCTCGCCGCTGCCGCCCGCCGCTGTAGGTCGTGACAGGGCCGTGAGTAGTACAATAAGTAGCGATAAGTCGTCCTGTATATTATAACTTGAAGGTTTGGAAATCACAACCCTTTGTTTTGAGTAAAACGACCTGAGATGGAAGATTTTTATCGTCATCACTACCAGAGCTTGAAATAAGACCCGCTAAACAACCTCCTACAATGTATAATCATCATCAGCTCTTTAATACTGTCCCACCGCTGGGCCCGGACCTCTTTTCACTATGAGAAGGGTAAGACCATAGTCGGGTTGGCAGAGGTTTGTATGCTAATTGCGAAAGTTTAAGATCGTTTAGAGCTAGAAAGATGCAATTTGGACAATAGGTTTATTTTATGATGGACAGACGTACTACAGAAGGTTTTTTTATTTCCTCACTGTAAGGAGGTAAAATAGGGGTTGATTTAAAAAGCTGATATACAAGCTAGCAGCCTAGCACTTTTTATCTATAGGTACATTTTGATAGGAGTGAATGAAGCAAAAGAGATATGTCAGGATCGTTACAAATGCCGTTCCATAGTCTCTGCCTACACCTTTGGTAAACGGGCGTGAGACTATGTATGTACATAATATGTTTATTCACTTATAAAATTAAGTCCTCGTCCGTCCTGTCTGTATGAATACGATAAACACACTAACTATCGAACGAATTATTGTACGGTTTTTACAAAAACATAGTGTAATTCCTAAGGAAAATTTTCGATGCATAACTTACCGGCGGATCCGCGGACGAAGTACATAACATAACATGTTATGTACTTCTTCGTCACGCCTTTTATCCCCGAAGGGATAGGCAGAGGTGTATTACACACCCACACTTCGCCAGTTATGTTTAAGTCTACCGGGCACATTGTTAAACGAGCGATAATTAACATTTTTAATACGCATATAACTTCGAAAAGCCAGAGGTGTGTGTCCGGGGTACCTAGGGATCGAACCCGAGACCATCGTGGCATCTTGGCAGTCTGTTACGTACACCACTGGGCTACTCCCACTGACCACGGGCGAAGTCAGTTTATTTAAACTAAAAACATCGCAAAAAAACACAATGTTATAGATAGGTACGTACTAATAAATATTTTAAATATTATAATTTTATAGACTCATGCCTGTATCCCCGAAGGGGTAAGCAGAGGTGTTATATTACACCCACATTTCGCCGTGAATTTTTAGGTTCCATGTAATAGGGGGCGAGCCTATTGCCGTTACCGGGCACATCACCAGACTCCGTGCTGCTACTGAGAATTCGGAAAAACCCCGTAACACGTTTGCCCGACCAGGGAATCGAACCCGGGACCTCCGATCAGCAGTTGCATAGGTACGACGCTATCCACTGGATTACGGAGGCAGTCACTAATAAATAAACACTTGAATTAATTCTACACAGGTACAATGTCTGCTCGGCTGTCGTTAAAATGATTAAGTTATCAACAGCCATTATCGTAGTCATTTCCGAAGGCAAACCTATTAGATTATACCTACACAATTTGTTAAATTAAACACGACAAGGTCGTTTTTGAAGTAAAGACATGCCTATTTTATTTACTCTTTAACATGACAAAAAATTTCAAAATCGCACCACGCAGGTTTAGATGTAGATCCGTAAAGTATGCAAAATTTAATACTTTATAGACATCTGTTCAGTCAAGGTGGAAAAAGAGATTAATATAATGAATAATTTGTTAAGCTAGCCAGGTAACAGGTAAAAATAGCGATGCTCTGGAAGTTGAATGATTCATTTGGATTTAAAAGATAAAGTTCAGTTTTTAATCACGGGATCTGTCAATTATGAGAATGTGCGAATTCACCAATGCTTACCCCATTACATGAATGCTTGAACTTTTTTACATGTGCAACAAGTAAGTAGATATTTATAATTTTATGGCAGTAAATATTGGTAAGCTATAATAGGTTTTTTAAACATCTGCCGATAAAATGGTAATGCGTATATTGTGGAACACTTAACAAACATTGTAACACTGAATACGATCAATAAATTGCGTGCAACACCACTTTTTTTTAGTTTTAAACTACCTTGAGTCTGACAATTACCTACTTAAATCGAATTAACGAAGTCCGCATTAAAAACAATAACAAACATTATAAACGGCTTAATATTTCAAATTAATAGTCGCCGACGATTATATCGATAGCATCGGTATGAAATATCGATGGTTGTTCAAAAATCGGCATGTCCCGTCAGTGCGAGGGGCAAAAAATCCATAAAAAAAGTTAAAACAAAACGCATCTATCTTGTCAAACTTTTTTTCGAAGCTTTTTATTCTCCTATTGTTTTGTTTAATTTAGAAGAGAAAATTATGGAGATGTTCTATAATTATAGGTACCAATTATTTATTGATGTTAAAAATAAATATAGATATCATTAATAATAGCGTCTTTAAAAAAGAGGAGAAATTATGAAACAGAAAACTAATTCGTACGACAACTGTTGGTTAACAACTGTAACTAACAAAAATCAATACAGAATAAATATTTTTATTGGCATGATAGTCATAAGTTTTCGTCGTCATAAAAATATTATTCCAACTCACATTTGTAACCGACAGATGAAAAATACAAAAGTATACATCATCCGGTATCGTAGTCAGCTGTTGTCAAAATTCTACGCATACCACTCCGCGACCGTCGTTATTTCAATTACCTTAGCCCCTCGTCAAAGACAAAGGGCCTGACATAAAAAAAAAGAATAAAAAAAGAAAACACAAGCGCCCATCGAGCGAATTAAAAAAACAGTCGTGTTATCTATGATTGGATCGCGGTCTTGTAAACGGTCAAGTGTAAGTTACCAAAGACTCCCGCCTTTTTTGACAGTAGCGTTTCCGAAACGCCATTTTTTTATTTTCAATTTGAATTTTGCGTTTTTTTTTACTTGAGCTATCCCGAGTTTGACAATTTATTGTTTTAATTTAGAACTGATTGACAGTTTATTAGATTTTACTACTTACTTCCTTTTTGGCAATGACGTCAAAGTTACTTGACATTGTTCAATTGGTTCAACTCAAGGAAATATAGTTTGTAGGTATATAAGTTCCTTGGTTCAACTTTATAAATGACGTAACTCATAATAAAACAAATATTACGAATAAAACCGACCCCAATATTAAAGGCTGTCACACAAACAAGGACCTATCAACACACCATAAAAAACATGTAATTTCTTAAACATCTGAAGCGTCGATAGCAAGGAGCCTCTCAAACGGTCGATAATCTATTGAAGTAAAGCAAGATGATGGGCACCCAATGTAAATAGCCGTAATAACCGTAACACGGACAAAAGGGCCCCCGCAGACACCCCCAGGGGTCCAACCCAACCTCATTTTAATTATAATATCACCCACATTATAAACTTTTTGTCGAAGAAGTAACAAAAAATATGGTCGCTGCTTACCGCTGCTACTTTTCGGATGCGATATTAATACTATTGTTGTTAACAATTTTCGTGTGTAATTGATTGTTCCTTTCGATCAAAAGGCGCATAACGTGGAAACTATTGTAAGGCCCTGGAACAGTGAAGGTTGAAGCAGAACCTTTTGAGATTTCACGCGGGATTTCATATCTGTAGCTTTAACTTTGTGTATTATTTTGATATTTCTGAATAGAAATTATGATGTCTAAATTATGGGTAATTAATAGCAATAAATGATAAAACTTGGATCGTAAAATTTTGCGCTACAATCTTTACGTTAATCTCGATAAAAATCTGTATAACACCTCCAATTTATGACTACTATAAAATTCTAGGAATATAAAATTCTTAGTAAGTCTAATTCCAAAGACATAGTTCTGATTCCCGCTTCACGTTCCGCGGCTATAAAAAAAGTCGATACTCACGAAACCGTGCTTGTCACTAATGTTGTTCGTCAGCTTCAACTTGTGGAAGGAGACGACCTTCTGCATCCATTGTTCACCCGTCGAAGGCGAGTCCGGGTGGATGTACATTCTCTTCGGCATCTCAGGGTCCGCCTTGCCGGCGACCATCCACCGACTCCGAGAACAAATGACCAAGGTAAAGGAAAAACATCTAATTGATATAATAGCCCAATTATACCAATCAAAAAATTCTTCAATTACAAAGTGAGAAAGTAGGACTGCGATTGACATGGTTCTTTAATAGTTCATTAAACTTAGAAACTTTGTTTCAATATTGTATTAATTGATTGATTATTGGTATAAAGAAATCATCAATAATTGTGGCGAAATAGTTTTTATTGAAGCAATTTTCGTCCCATACGATTAGAAAGCGGTAAACATGCACTAGTATACAAAATGATGATGTAGACATGCTGTTACAACTAGCTATTAATCTACGGATAACTACAGAATGTGAGTTGAAAGATCTGCGTGCGTCGTGTGCCGAAAATGCGATGTCAAAATGACAAAATAAAATATGTAAATTGTCCCGAAATATGATAATGTATGTACAGTAAAGAGGTCTTAAATCAAACAGGACATGACAAATTCCCGTCGCAAAATCCAGCTCGAAGGCGAAATGAATTTTGTAAAGGTATTTTTTGCTCGATGTTGCCGACTCCTAACATAGCACCGCAGATCCTCAGTATCACATGATTGCAACCATACGCATGCTTCTTGCCTCTTATTTGTGTCAACGAATTACATTAAAATAAGATCAACTATCCTGTCCTGTCTACTATTTTCTTATTTTAATTTAATTCCATCTCTTTATTTATACCTGTTGTGGAATTTGTATCTGCAATCGTCGGCAGCTACGATGTCCATTAGCAAAATGTATTTTGCTTTTTTATCAAGACCAGAAACGCGAACTTTGTAGGCAGGAAACATACGTCTGCAAGCAATACGAGAGAAAAACATGGGTTGGGACTTGTTCTTTCGCGACAACGATTTGACATCACGTCGATTGTAAGACATCTCGCTGGACTAGTTTCACTTTTTATGTTCACGTACTAAGAAACGAACGTTTTAGCTTGTGATCTTGCGCCGCGTTAATTGCATTTTATTCGTTTAATGTTCATTCTATAAACTAGTGACCGACAGCCGCGTAATAAGATGTTGGAGGCTAATCCCACCCGCGCTCTGCGACTGAGGCACCAGTGTAGCCAGGCCATGAGTTTTAGTACTCAGGAAGTCGCTTGAACACCCGCGGCGAATTTTATTAGCAGACATGTAACTTTAATGCCCTCCCTTCTCCAGAGCGAAAGACAAAATTATAGTGTAGACTCATAGAAAAAAGAAAAGATGAGATCTACAGTCAAACACAAGCTAATCAAGCCGCAACAAGTGGATCATTCTTCACAACTTCGTCCTTCTAATCAGGCAGTCCACCACGAGGTGTCACAAAGTATTCACGAAGCGCAAAAACCCCATGTTTCCGCCACGTACAACCAAAAATGGATCGGTACGCGTCCATTGTGCGGTTTTGCGCTGTCGCGAACATCGTGACCGACGCACGTGATCAAATGCGCTGTTACAAGCCAACTTAACACGCATACTTCAACCGGCAAACTAAAAAAAAATTGTCTGGACCTCGTTTAGAAACATCTCTTGTAATTGCTAAGTAATTTATGTACGAAAGATTTGTAATAATTAATTACCATATTAACGGCGCTAGGCGGCCCTCTTTGTCGGCGTCTGTATCTGTATCTTTAAGGCTGACTCACAGTCGCATTTTCGGCCGGAATGCTCGGGTCGTATTAATTAACGGATATTAAATCGAAGTTTATCGGGCGCATCTCGATGTTGCCAAACCCGCGGTATGATACCGCCGATCGACATAAACCCGGCGAGCGCACGTTATCGCGGCTTGTCATCGCGGATCAAACAATGTACGACCAATACGATGATTATCAAGTTCAGATGCAACGTGAGGGATGAGTGCGACACCCGGAACACTGAGTGTTTTTTGCTCCCGAGATCTCCCAAGGAGATTGTTGCCGCGAGTTTAGTCCCAATTTTGGATAATTTGGTAGGACAGTACCAGTCGCGTCGGTATTTCTCACCTCTGGTGTCGGCGCGGCTTTTTACATTATCGCCGCGGGTTTTGAGACAAAGATATTTTAATGATATTACCCATTGGATGCGAGTTGAATCCTTAATCGCCGGCGGATTGTCGGTGTCCAGTTGTCGCGATGTCGTTGCCCTTAAATTGAGCGTGTTTGGTACAAATTGTGGGTTGTAATTAACGAAGGCATCGGTATCGTTTTGTGATGGGAACTAGTGCATTGCGTGGGGAGAATCACAAGCTAAATGAAAACAGGCGTGTAACGGAACGTTATGGTATGAGCATCTCCAATCAACGTTGATATCGGTAGAGGTACCGACAATTTGGCGTCGGTGTGAGGCCAAATTGTTGGTAGTACATTGAAAAGCTTGTTTGTGAAGACGTGGATGGTGTTGAAGTCCAGCAGGCAATGAATGTGCGTCTACCTGTTGTGGAACTTATATCTGTAGTCGTCTGCTGCAACGATGTCCAGCAGTAGGATGTATTTGGCCTTCGCGTCTAGTCCAGAGACGCGGAACTTCATTTGTGGGAACATTTGTCTGTAAGTGAAGTTTTGGCTATAGCATGGTTTGAAGTTCTTCTTCATAGCTGTTAAAATGCTGCAAGGGATGGTACACAAAAGAAAATGAAATAAGTAGGTATACAATTATAACTATGTAAAGCCGGCGCTCGTTGTAGCCAGTGTGTGTTGTTGCGTGATATGAACCTTACCGCTAAGCGAACCGCGGGCTCTGCAGTTTTGTTTCGAACTGTGTGGACCAATATTTACTCTACAAGTATGCTGATCAGATTATGATCCTTTGCTTTCAAACCAAAATTATAGGTATGACATTAGTTCACGTTAGAGCGAAAACAAAAGTAGATACTTTAGTCGCGAAAACTCCAAGTCGAAAGGTCCATCCAACCAAGTACTCTTAATTCCTCTCCTAAGCTTACAAAGATAATCAAGCTATTCTCCATGAGATCATCATTAAAACTGCATCCAGGAAACACTGAGCTTTCCTTATCGAACGAGGATAATCAGTCTCATTAACCATTTATTTATATACTGAACGTGAGCAACACTTCAATCGCCAGAGCGTGATGGATGTTGTAGCTTCTTACTACTGACCAGCATACAGATCATTCTTTTACACAAATCGTTTCACCTCCCTCTCTAATATACGCTAAACGAAAGAGACGCATAATGTTTTCACCGTTTTATCTGACTCTACACACAACTCGGTGTGAATTTTGAAATCTGCTTACATCCGCTTGCGTTGTTTATTTATTTTTGTTTTTGCGTAATTGTGGTTCTTATGTTTTGGTCTTTTGTAGATCTAATGTGACAGTTACTTTGGTTACAGACTTATTGCCGGCGCAAGGCTTATGAAGTTTACGTGAAGTTTACTGCTGTTGCAGACAGAGTCGAGAAATAATCAGATAATAGGAAGTTCCGGTGGCCTGTGGTCTGCTAACTATCATTTGTTAGGCGAAGTGGACAATGGCAAAATCCTTCTCATAGTAGGAAGAAGCCGTGCTTAGCCGTTTAGATATAAGTAGGTACATATACAGAACTGATGACGATAAATCATTTGCAAATTGAACCCCGTATTTCCTGAAGGCGAATGTGAACTCTTAACAGTCTTCCCATTGCCAAGTCTGGAACATTGGAGAAACGAACAGTCTACATTAACGATCTTTAAAAACGCTTTAGATTGCCTGCCATCAAGGTTTGGTTAGAATCAACAATCTTAAAAAAAAAATTTTTAATATTCTAACCTAGACTAGGATTGAATATGTACTTAAATATGGTTATTCAAGATTATTCAAGATCTCTGCCTACCCCTCCGGGAAACAGGCGTGCGTGAGTCTATGTATGTATGTATGGATATACAAGTCAACGGCGTAAATACTTTTTGTTGTTCCCATTAGCAGAACGTCACCTAAAACTGTTACAGGTCTTTGACATCTTAAGAATAAAAGTGATCAGCAAGCGGACTCCAGCTCTGGATCAGCAACCTCATGAATATTAATCCATTCGCGATTTACTTAATTTACAAAATCAGGAGGCTACTAGCGTTCTTCGACACGTGTGTCGCATTAACACGAACTTCAGCGCGAGTTTGTAGTCAGATGCAGTGAAATTGCACTCAAAACTCGTTGGCATACATAGGAATCTGCAGATTATGCCAAAATTTTGGCTACACTGATCCTGTTGCATAAGTTGGGGCATTAAGAAAGGAGATGTATTTGTTTCGGCGCATGACACTGGGGGCTACGTACATACCAAGTAAGACTTGTTTTGTGTGCCGTTATTAGGTAAAGATGACCACGCAAGGCGCCTGTGGTAATAAGAGACACATCACACATTGCCTGTGTTTTAAGGATTCTCAGAGTGACCAGCATCAAGAATTAAGAATGCTGTTAATCTGATTTTGCTATCTGCAAAATATAATCAAGAAGTTTTTTAAATACGTTCAAACATTCGCGTTTGTACACATACTAGGTCAATCACCTAATTAATAGAAAATAAAACTGAAATACTTTCTTGTTCCGAAGTTTCGACGTGAGTTACACTAGCCATGGTCATGTATGACTGATGATTATAAAATTAAAGGTAATTCATTTCTAGTTTGTAATTATTATACGATTAGGATCCGTTCTTAACCTCTGGAACGCAGGCGGGACATACGTATGTCCCAGGAAAATTTGTTCCGTCCAGCGCTTGCGGGAAACACGTATGTCCCGCAACAACAGCGCCATGTTTCACTACTTGAAATTACGTTAAAATAATTGAACCAATAAGATTATGTTCCACTATTGCAAAGTATGAATATTCTTTTTAATTCTGCATTGTAATTGGTTGTCATTTTTATAGACTTTTTTTGCAATAATAACGACTGAAAATTGTTTGCCACAAGTTCAACTGAGCGCGCGTTAGAGTGACGACAGCTCTGCTTTGAAAAACGTGTAGTCGTCGCAATCTCGTAATTTCAGTATATGTATTATATGTCATTATACTCGGAAACTAATATTGTTTGCTATAAAATATAGTTAAGATATGATCATTGTATAAATTATAACGAAAAACGATTTTCAAAATATCATTATCAAAAATGGCGGCAAGTTGTAAATACACCCGTCCGCATTTCAGTTTTGTAAGATTAGGTAGTTAAAAGTCGGTTCTATTACCCATAACCTTTCTTATTTATCACAAACTAATGAGTTAATAATAATAAAATAATAAACTTATGGTTTTGATATTTACGAAAGTGTATCTAAGTCGGCACAGTTTCGCGCGCGATTATGGCGGCCGTTTCGTATTCCGATGATGTGTTTAAACTTTTGTTGATTTATAAAAATATAAGTGAAGTTGATATTAACTGTTGATTAAATTCAATAATTCATTAAGTAAAGTATATAAAGTGATGTGAATAATTGCTAAAATGCTAAATATTTGTGAGATAGTGTGTGTTAAAAGTTTTATTGAAGAGGATTTTTTCATGTTTTCGAGTTTTATTTCAACGAACTGCAGAGGAAAGGTAATTATACATCATATATCTATAATAAGTTTTTTAAGCATATTTCAAGGATGCAAAAACCGTCATTATTTTTGTGATACGTTGAAAACGAACTGAGATATAGGTAAAATAATGACGCCGGTCAGCTGTTGCTCGATCAAGAGGTTAAGCAGCCTGCACTACCGGCCATTTTTTATTTTTTACGTCCCGCGCGCCAGGGGTTAATAGAGCTATCTTGAAATTCCTGGTTTAAAGGTGTTTCTTGCTTCTCCAAGTAGCTACCTTTATTTACCTACGATTTTGTTCATACACAAAAATACCTATGTATACATCATCATCATCATCAACCTTTAACAGTCCACTGCTGGACTAGGCCTCTCCTTTGAAAGGAGGAATTAGCCTACCATACCACGCTGGCCAAACGGGTTGGTATAGGGTTTGTATCAAGTTTTCCTTCTCTTACAGTGCTGTTCTCTGCATAATATGGTCCCACTGTCGGCTCTTACGACACCCATGGGATGATATGGGGTGGTGACAATCCGTATTCTTAATCCGTCACCACACGGACAATATGTAGACTAATGATTGGTCTCGCTCTGCTCTAAGCGATACCAATCATTTGTCTGGGATGTATACATATTTATTTGTATTTTTACTAAATTATGTAACAAGATATTGCCCACGCCTGTAGCCAAATAATTTATTTATACTTATCATTCAGACTGTCATAAAACCGATCTAGGATTAATTAAATACATTTTTTGCATTTTTACGATCACCAGTCAACACAGCGATACGTAATAGACTCGACTATTTATGGTAACAATATAGAACAGGTTTGTCTATAAATATATTTTAATTTATGATATCTTTGACTTGGGACATTAGTTAAACAGCCGATGATGGTCAGTGTTAATTTATACATGAAGGTTGCATTAGGGTGGTCTATGTCATGGCTATTCTTTTAAACGATTAATTATTTATCATATCTTTTAAGATATTGAAGTTATGATAGATTAAATTTCTGTTTGATAATTAATAGTTATTATATCATATGTAAGGCCTTTCTAATACTTTCTACTAAAGGTCGATAAATTCGTTGCCACCCAAGATTTTCTTAATCATATTTTCAATCCAGACATAGAACGCGGCGCCTGTACTGCAAAAAATACACCAAATCCATAGTCTTACATCATCATCATCATCAGCTGCATACTGTCCCACTGCTGGGCACGGGCCTCTTCTCACTATGAGAAGGGTAAGGCCATAGTCCACCACGCTGGCCAAGTCTTACATAGACACATTAAAATACAAGTGAGCGACAAAACATCTGTACCTGCTGTTTTTATTCCGATACTAAAAATTGCTAGCCCAGAAGCTGTAAAACTCGGTATTATAGTAGTTTATAACAGCAGTGTAATATTATACAAGTGTCGCTCGCGACCGCGGCCGACGCAATTCGATACCAGATCTAAACTTGCACTTTGTGTGACCGTATTGTACTAGATGTTATGTGGCCGCATGTTCAAGTTTAGGCAGACTCTGTTCTTCTACAAATGTAACCTAGTCGAATTCAAGAACTTATTTATTTATTTTTTTATTGTATATTTATTATTGCCGCTACCGGGCACATCACCAGACTCCGTGCTGCTACTAAGATTTCGGAAAAACCCAGTAACAATTTTGCCCGACCAGGTAATCGAACCCAGGACCTCCGATCAGCAGACGCATACGCTATCCACTGGACCACGGAGGCAGTCACTTATTTCAAAATGCAAGTGAAACTATTCCCTGTCCAATAGACTGTAGAATATCAAGATGTGGCTAATGGAATGAGGAGGGTTAAATGCTCAAATAGGTACCAGATTTTTTTATAGACATCCTTAGCACTGGCAGTGCTGCGGAGGACTTTACTAAAGCAGCGATAGCCGAGTGGTGAGACCGACACGCTACGCAGAGGGGTTCGAATCCACGGTACGCAACTACGCACCAATAACTTTTCGAAGTTAAGTTCGTATTAAATTGTTAATTATCGCTTGCTTATCGGTAAAGGAAAACATCGTGAGGAAACCTGCATGTCTGAGAGTTCTCCATAATGTCCTCGAAAGACATGTGAAGTCTGCCAACCCGCACTTGGGCAGCGTGGTGGACTATGGGCTTACACTTCTCATAGTGAGAAGAGGCCATGCCCAGCTGTGGGACAGTATAAAAGGCTGATGATTATACAAAATGTCTCTTGTGAGTCCTACGTAGTTAAATATTAAGCAGTAAGGCGTTTTCTCAAATCCTTACCTTACGCCATTCGTGGTTTGACTAGATATATAACAAAGTTTATTAAAGTTATTTATTCTACAAACTACATACTAAATTATCTTACAAATCGTTCCGATATTTCTCTGGGGAACTCCAAGTTATAAGGACACTCCGTTTGATTGCCTGCAAAATTTAAAATTCATACAAAACGACTATTTTGTAGTCATGAAATTGTCTGTTTTGAGTACTAGCTCGCATGAAAATACTATTGAGACATCGGCTGTCACAGCTTAAGTCACAATAGGGGTTAAATTATAGACATTGTCAATCATAGTTGTCAGATAGTCATGAACCCACCCTTTTATTAAAGAATTAAATTATCAGATACTAAGACCCCATGACTGATAGATTTATTAGACGTTATAGGAAATTGCTTAGCTTTTTCTTGTTTCAAAGCGACAAATTACGCCTGGTGGAAAATGGCAAGAGCTGTCATCATGGCTTAAATGCAAATGAATGTTAATTAATCATTTTTGTAATAAAATTTCTCGACGAAACAAAAAGATATCGTGAGACTTTGAAGAAAGAAACTGGATTATTGTCACAAAAGACAAAAGAGTGGCAGACTACTGTATTTGTAAGGAGTGACTGTCAACGCCTTTAACCACAAGGAGTTTAAAAGAAGAAAATGAAAAAAATGTAAAGTTTTTTACCTCTGATTCTATTACGGCATTTCGATAAGATAAAATCCTTTTACAGAGATATTCTCTTGTGGTGACAGATTAAGAGTATGGCATATCATCATCCCGTGGGTGTCGATAGGAGCCGACAGAGGGAGAATATTACGCAGAGAATAGCACTGCAAGCGAATGAAAACCTGATATGAACCATACTCTTTTGCTCATCGTGGTATAGTACTGTTAAAGACTGATAATCATTATAATGATCCGGCTCTCATAAAGTTCTGAACAGTCGTTATAGGGAGTCAGTACCTCTGAAGAAACTGACACTAGTCTAAACCATGGAATATCGCGATATTCTAAGGATGCAACCGGGATAACGCTAGGACGATGAGTATTTGCGAATGCAGACTACATTATTTATCATTGTCTACAGTATTTAGCAGTCCTCTGTTGGACCTAAGCCTCTCCAATTTTTTTCGATAGAAGCAAAGTCTAACGTAAGGGGATTTGGTCTACTTTACCACATTGGCCAAATTGGTTGAGTAAAGGTTGTAAAGAGTTTCATATCGAGTGTTTCTTCTCTTTGGAAATATGCTATTTACCGCGTGTCCTTAAACCTTAGTCTGTCCTAAAAATAACCCCGATAAATTATAGAATCTTCGTGTTTAAATATGATATCGTAAATTTTATAGGTTGAGCAAGTAATATGTATTAGTTGATCAAGGTTTTCTTTGCTATTGTTTAAAATATTTTTTCATGATTGTAAAAAATATACATATCTACCAGGTAGACTATAACATTTATAGTATCGAAAGTGGTGGCTTGAGGGTTGCGATACAAGCTTATTTTACGGATTATTTTATTACAAATTATCTTTATTCGATAATCGAATACTAGTTAATGATTCATATTATAAAACTAGAGGTTAATTCCTTATTTTTAATGCGATAGACTAACATACTGCTATGTTGAGGAACTCGAGTTCATAGTGTCAGTTTAAGTCATATTCAAGGGATAGATTCCTTCGGGTAGCGGAGGTCAGACAGGCAGTCAATCTGTGGAAAAGCTAATATTCAGCCAAATCCGGTTAGACTAGTAAGCGGACCTCAGGATGCAACTGGGATAACGCTAAGAGGATGACAATGCTACTCTAGTAAGCTAGTCTATAAAAAATATACTACCAACTCTCTACCACGCGTATAATAATCATCAGCCCTTTATACTGTCCCACTGCTGGGCACGGGCCTCTTCTCACTATGAGAAGGATAAGGCCATAGTCCACCACGCTGGCCAAGTGCGGGTTGGCAGACTTCACATGTCTTTCGAGAACATCATGGAGAACTCTCAGTCATCTCAGATGTTTTCGATCACCGATAAGCAAGCGATAATTAACAATTTAATACGCACTTAACTTCGAAAAGTTATTAGTGCGTACCGTGGATTCAAACCGAGACCCTCTGCGTAGCAGTCTGTCGGTCTCACCATTCGGCTATCGCTGCTAGCACGTGTATAAAAATATCTAATAATAGTGTCAGTATCCTTCATGTAGTTGTCACTCAATAATGCGAAGATATTTGTGTCTCGACACGACCGCACTTATACAGCTTCTTAAAAAGGTTGTTTTAGAGTACCTACCGTTCATTGCAGTTATATTGTTCTACATAGTATCATCTCTGTGTATAAACTGTCGCTCTTCTGGTCCTCTCTGGTATTTTCTCACTATGAGAAGGGTTAAAGAAGTCACTCAACCTCTTTTCGTTATGATAGAGTGACAGTTCAGTCTACTGGTCTCCTGTACTGGCAGACTTCACGGTCTTTAGAGAACATTATGGAGAATTCTCAGGTTTCTTAAAGATGTTTTCCTTTTAGCAATCGATAATCGACTATTGAATTGGCGCAAAGTGTATTTGAACTCGAGTTCCTCATCATAGCAGTATGTTAGTCGCACCTAGACTATCGCATTAAAAATAAGGAATTAACCTCTAGTTTTATAATATGAATCATTGTCTAGTATTAGATTATCGAATAAAGATAATTGGTAATAAAATAATCCGTAAAATAAGGTTGTATCGCAACCCTCAAGCCACTTTCGTTAATATAAATGTTATAGTCTACCTAGTATATTTTTTACAATCATGAAAAAATACTTTGAACAATTTAGCAAAGACAACCTTGATCAAATAAAATGACTTGCTCAACCTATAAAGCTTATGATATCATATTTAAACACGAAGATTCTATAATTCATCGGGGTTATTTTTAGAAGAGACTAAGCTTTAACACGAGGCAAATAGCATATTTGCAAAGAGAAGGAACACTCGTCATCAAATCCTTTACCAACCACTTTGGTCAGTGTGGTATAGTAGACCATTCATTTCACAGATTCATTTATTCACTTATTTGGCCATACAAACTTACGGTGGCTTCACCAAATCGTTTGCATGCATATGTTTACATAAATTAATTACAAAATTAAACATCTTCTTAATATCTCAAATCCTTGCGTTACTGACTGACTGACAGACATGCTACAGCCAAAACTATTGGGCGCAGGAAGCTGAAATTTGGCATGTATGTTCCTTGGGGACCGTAGGGGTGCACTAAGAAGGGATTTCCCGAAATTCCCACGGGATCGGCCAAAACGGGTTAATTTAAAAAAAATGCAGTCGTAGCTGCTGGCGTCCTCTAGTTTCAAATAAAATTAAACAAGGAATATACTTAGGTAACAATTGAGCTTACATTAGGTACCTACTGAGATTATTTTCTTTGTTTTATAGTTACTTAATACTTTTATTTATTTTTGGACATTGCTTTTAACTATTAAGTATGCTTACATTATTACATTTTTCATATATTACTATTATGCTACGCCTTATATTTTAGTGTCATAGATTATTGATATGTCGCACATTATATTGGTAGCAATTAAAGTTAGTTTATCAAAAAATATGTCTGTATCTGGACTATTTTCTACAAAATGTCCAAATCCCCCTATGTTAGACTTTGCTTCTATCGAACAAATGAGGAGAGGCTTAAGTTCAGCAGTGGACTGCTATATACTGTAGACAATGACAAACAATGTAGTCGCAAATACACATAGGTAATCGTCCTAGCGTTATCCCGGTTGCATCCAAGTCTTACACGCCTTGGAGCCTGGAGTCCGCTTACTAGCCCAATGACAGAATATCAGCTTGCTTTCGCAAATATTATACATTTAAATAAATAAATATAAATATTAAACTATGAACAGGTGAGGTTATTACAAAGAAATGGCGGCACATTAACATACAAGGTGGCTCTAACATGTGTTACTATATTTTATATTACAAACTCGCCCGAATTAAAATACCGAAACAAAATGTATTTGTGTAATGTAATGCGGACCATAGAGTTATAGTATATGGAAAAGCAAAAACATTGAGGCGTATTTCAGCTTTGGTGATCATTAAAATATTGATACCATGCTCTATAGTCTTTCATAAACCACTGCTGGACATAAGCCTCTATTAATTTGCTGCACAGAAGCACTGTGACTAAAAAGGAGAATTTCGTCTACTATATAGGTGATGGCCAAAGCATTTAACAGACTACAAACATTGGTTCTGAAGAAGACCAGTATGCGATATTTCGAAAGCTTGTTTTTACGAAATATTTAAATTGTATAATTATCTAGGGAACCCCTTGTGTGGATTGAACTCGCTATTATCACTCACTATACCGTGAATCCTTATCATTACCTATTTGTTTTACATGATCGCAGTTAACGTCCCTTTAATCAATTGACCGCGCTGCCAAATCTGAAGACTAAGTGAAAGAATAGTTATTTGTGCAACAAGAGAGCAAAGTTGTTTTTTGTTTCGAGTGCTGATTTTGAGTCCCGAGCAAGCGAAGGATTCTATGATTGATTCACGAGCGTAGCGAGTGAATCAAAGTTAGAATCCTGAGCGTGGTGAGGGACTCAACAGCACGAGATACAAAAAACTTTGCTCTCGTGTAGCACACATAACTTTTCACCACAGCAGTGAGAACACATATTACTTAGGAGACATAGAAATGAACAGGCATAGATTGAATTCTGCATAATCACTTGTTGATTTAACTCTTCTGGTGTTAAAGTACAGTCATCATCGCTAGTTTCACTCACCTTTTTAGATTATTTTATATAATTATTAATATAATTTAACTCGTTACGCTATACCTACTGTATCAACATCAGCAAAATTTTTACTCCCGCTACTTTTTTAAATCGCGTTTTAATACCGCGTCCCTGATGTTTATTTTTCAAATGTATCATTGTTGTAATTCAAAATAAAAATGATTTGGTTAAATACTAATTTTCTACTATTAATTAGACTTATTTTTATTAAAATCCAATAATAAATTAAACAGGTAAACAATAACATATAAAAAAAATGTAATTTCTTTATTACAAATATCTTTTTTTTTGCGTTGCCGTAGGTGTTTTCTTTGAGGTCGAATTCCAAAATCGAATTTCGAATTCGAAGGGGTTTGTTTTTTCACTCACTTTTTATATGCATGTGAAAGAGACAGAGCACAGTAAAATTCGAATGTTTCAAATTTATGGCTGAACAATGTCAATTCGTGGCACTGAAGATTGAAAAATTAAAAAGCTACTTTGCCTCACGCTCGAATCAAAATCGCGTTTTGTTCACTGTTGTCTCGCAGCAAAAGCGGCATGTTTGAGCTGCTGTGGTGAAAAAGGTAAAAGTAACGTGGTAAAAAGAGGTTTAGGTGCCGGCTGAAAATATGACATCATGGAAGAAGCTCCACCGAAAATACCTTTGCCTTAAACATTAAAAACCAATATGTAATGTCACTTCTAGCTTGTCTCTACATCTGATTCCTCACGTGGGGGCTCTGGGTACATCCTACGTACCCAACGATCGACTATAAAGATAAGCCGAATTCCGCCACCGCACACCATCTCATTTCTGGCTAATTAATAAAAAATAATAAAGGAATTTATATGGTCTTTAATATTAACTTAAAAGTAATAAGTAAGTACAATGAGTTCTAGTATAGTATATTTGCAAGCAGCGATAGCCTAGTGGAGAGACCGACACATAGGGTCCGGGTTCGAATCCACGGCAAGCACAAATTACTTTTCAGAGTTATGTGCGTATTAAAGTGTTAATTATCGCTTACTAAACGGTGAAGGAAAACATCGTGAGGAAACCTGCATGTCTCAGATTTCTACATAATGTTCTCGAAAGATATGTGAAGTCTGCCAACGCGCACTAGGCCAGCGTGGTGGACTATGGTCTTATCCTTCTCATAGTGAGAAGAGGCCCGTGACCACCAGTGGGACAGTTTATACAGGGCTGATGATGATGATATTTGTAAGATATTGAAGTAATGGCAGCGAGTCTAGTCGAGTCAGCCTAGTGTAGAGACTATAGGATTGATACGCAGAGGGTCTTGAGTTCATACACACGGCGTGTAACACTGAGTGTTGCAAATAAATGATATGTAGACTTAAAGATTTGAAGGTGCTGATGCTGAGCATTCCCATGAAAGCTGTTATATAATAATTATCAAAAAGTGCTAAAGGGATACCCTTATAAGTAGGTAAGTGTAATTGTCTCTTTTTAGAAATTTAAATATCCATAGAACAAAAAGAGACAGCTTATCCAACTCTTCGCTTTGTCTCTTTCTGAAGAATAGTCTATATTATTTATTGAAGAAGAAGAAGATATTAAAACTATAGGATCACATTCTTCACACGTTAATAAACCTGGCTGTTCACAAATTTTCAAAAAAGGAACACTAAAACAAAAAAATAAACAACAATAAAACGGTCGCCTAAACTAAAGGTGTCCCATAAAAGCTAAGCATCATATTAAAGCGGGACATGTAATGGCATGTGATTTAAGACAAAAGTCGGCTTAGTTAGAATAAAAAAGATCGTAAATAATGGTTAACAAAAAGCGGTGTCATCTCTTTCTTTTAACCGTTTATCGAGACGGTAGCTTTGATCACTGCGGAAGGATTGGAGACGATATGTCCGATAAAAGTTATTATTAAAAATTAATTAATTAAAACATGAAATTGTTTTGAATTTTACATTATTGGTATTATTTAAAAATATACGTATGTTCGTTATTACAGTAGGTATTGTCTTTTATACAGTTGAGCCAATTGCCAAAGTCTTATAATGCTTACCTTTTTTTTTAAATTTGCTACGTGATCTGAATGTAGGCTGTCATCAATGCAATTTCTTATTGCAGTAAAATGCACATAAAGAGCTAAAATATATTACGTGGTTGTTAAATGGGCTATAATCGTATTTATACCTATATACATTTAATACCAGTTTCCAGCGATGTTTGACCGACTTACACGTCTCTTGGCAATACCTTTATACATTCGCGATATCTCGAGGTTCCGTGACTACCTACGTCTGGTGTGGCCACCCATGAAACTTCAATGCATTTTTTTTTTATAATTACACGTTATAAACAAGTTACACATATACTTGATGAATACACAAACGAACAAAACGTGGAAGTTCTTTTTTTATAAAATAAAGGTTTTTTGACCAAAACAATTGACAATGTACCTACGTTACGTACTGCATTTAAGAATAAAACTAGGTAGATAAATATAAAAAATATAACTCACAATCGACTATTATCCCTAATGACCTACAGATTGATAAACAGCATTACAAATAACTAAAGATGTTTAACATATTTCTTTTTACAAAAGATGTAATCGGGCGTCTCCATGCCTTTGAGATGTAGATAAACGGTTGTAGCTTGTAACGAGGATCCCTGGCGCCATCTGGTGGGTGGGCCTACGTTACCATTCTTGTAATGAAGTTTTATATCGTCTATTATCTATTATGTTTTGTAATTGCGGCCGATAGATGGCGGTAAGTTCGCTTTGTATTAGGTGAGACCTAAAGAATAAAGTTTAGGGTTTTGGGATTGAAAATTCGCAAGAAAAGTTTGTGAACTATGCTCTGCTCCTATAGAATCGTAAACCATTGCATGGTTTCGGCATTCTAGGAGGCAACATTGATACTGCGTTTTAAAAACTCGTAGATGCATTTTAATGAAATTGCAATGAAAATTCGACGATTTCGGATTACACTTAAATAAGCGTTATAAAATTATATTTCTTATTTCTTTCTATCAGCAGCAATAAGTTTTTGAAATATTTCTTCGAAAACGATGCTAATTTGAACCAACATTTTATACTAAGTATGTACAATAAGCAGACAATCTTACTAGCAGTAACATTAATAACAGCTTCACTTAGCCTTGCATCTATAGAAAAACGTAAAATTTAGTTTTTTGTTTTTTCTTGCCCATCAAAAATATAAAACTCCCCAACAGTAAATAAAATGACGAGATTTATTTTAACAATATCCTGCAGTTCTACTTACCCCGTTACCGAAATAAAAAGCCAAAGTAAGCTTAATTACAGAGGCTAATTAATATGAGCGCCGTGGACCGGACAGACCTCACAAAAACATTTGAGTGCACCTGCCTCTGTGGTCACTTGAGGCCAACTACTTGGACCCAACGTGTGGTAGACAAGTGTTGGATCCAATGTTGGCCGATTGTCTTGAGCTTAGCGCACCCTGTTTTAAATATCCTACTGCTAGGGTAAATGTGGGATAGTTGCCCTAGTGGGATAGATGCCTAAGTAAACACGTAGCGACTTGTGCGAGTATTACACTCATAGTCTACTGTTTAAATACAAACATACCCCCTCCCTCCCGCCAGTCGACGCCAAGCGTTTGACTGGGATAGATGCACCAAGAGTTTTGACGCGAAACACTTTGTCGACGGCGAAAAATTTTTTAATTTTTGTTACGTATAAACTTTACGCGCCCGGAATTTTTAAAGTTATTGGGTAAGTGATAATATTTTTCTATTTATAGTCTGTTATTATATCAAATATATCAATTTTAATGTAATTTTGGTATGTTTTAAATATGTTTTATTTGGTAAGCCCAAAGGCATCTATCCCTATGACAAAGGATAGATGCCTCACTGTTTGTGAGTATAGATGCCCTTAGGGGCATCTATCCCATAATGACTTTATGAAATTATTTTCTTTTTTTTTAGACATGCCACGCAAGTACATGCGCAAAGTAGGTGCACAGCCCCGAGCCGTATGGACTGAAGATGCTCTTAAAGCTAATATCCCAAGCAAAACTAGCAAACGACCAAAGAACTTGTCAAAAAGAGGACAATAGCAGATTCAGAGGACACAGAGGGCAGTTTGATCTGTGCTTCGGATGATTCGTTGGAAGAAAAAGAAACTGATCCTATTAACAAAAAAACTAAAGGAAAAGCTACTCCGAACATACCGTACAAAAGTAGCAAACAACCCAGGAAAGTTACAAAAAAAAGAGCTAAAGCAACTTCAGATGAGATAAATGGCAGTTTGGATGATTCATTCAAAGAAAAAGAAACTAGACCTGCAACGAAAAACAAAAAAGTAGTGGAAAAACTACTCCAAACTTATCAAACAAAAATAACAGACAGAAATACAAGAAAAGAAGGGCTAGAGCAGCTTCAGATGAGATAGACGGAAGTTTGACCTGTGATTCGGATGATTCAGTCAAAGAAAATGAGCCTGATTTTGACCAAAGAGCTGAAATAAATAGAAATAAAGAAAGAGATAAGAAAAGTAACAGAATTAAGCGTCCTGTTCGCAAAGCTAAAAACAAATTTATAAAGATTTTAACAAAAGCGACGAAGAAAAACTTGCATCAGAATCTTCTACGGATGCGACCAACGAATGTGTTGAGTGTTTTGAAGATTTTGAGAAGACAAAGTTAAATGTAGACTGGATACAGTGTGTCATGTGTAAAAAGTGGATGCACGAAACCAGCACTATGTACTGAGATTATTGTAATCAATGTCAGCGTTTAAAATAGCGACATGAGAAAAAAAACAAAAATTTAATAAACAATAAGTAAGTATTTTAGTAGCCTGATGTGCTGGGGAAAACGTAATACACACGTTCAAAAATAAACTAATATCTGATATTTTAAAAATTTTAATACCTAATATGATTGTGCTATTGATTAAAGTTAAGAAAATTTAGAATTATTAATTCTTAAAGACTACAATTTTAATTTAGTACTTGTCAAAGATAATTGTGCCATTTGATTGAGGTCCATTAAAGTTTAAAAAATTAAAATATTGTTTCATTACTCCCTCAGGGCAACTATCCCTCAGGTCATTTTCTCGTTGCGGCATCTAACCCACACATGAGGCACCTATCCTCATTCGTAAGACTTTTTCGTTTCGTTTATTTCAAAACAAATAAAGAAGATAATAAGAAATAATCTTATTCATTTTATTCATCGATAAATACACTATACATAACAAAAGTATTATATCTTTAAATACTTATCCCTTTTATTTTACAAGCACATTTGTAGAGGTTGGGCATCTATCCCACATTTACCCTATCATTTAAGGAAACGTTTGTGAGGATCGGTGGATGTTTGTTACTCTTTCACGCGAAAACTACTGAACGGAATTTGACGAATATTTACACAAATACCTATAGCTTGTACGTCAGAATAGTACTTATATGGGTTTGTAGGTATTTGTTGTATCTAATAACCAGCAATCAAATTTGTTGTATCTGTAGCGCTCATAGCGAGACTTGGCTTGCCGGTCGTAACAGATCGGCAAAGTTAAGCAACGCTTGTACAGGTTACCAGTTGGATGGGTGACCGTGTGTGGCATTTTCATCTGAGCGCTACCGTGCTTCGGAGGGCACGTAAAGCTGTCGGTCCCGGTTCTTGTCTAAGGATAAGGATCGTTAGGCCATGTCGGAGGCCTTCGGGCGGTCTGAAAACTCCGACACCAGAGTTGGCCACACACTCACACGAAAAACAAACCAGCAATAGCTGAGTGGAGAGACAAGGACTCGGGTTCGAATCCACGGCACGCACCAATGAATTTTCGGAGTTAAGTGCGTATTAATTTGTAATTATCGCTTGTTAATAGGTGAAGGAAAACAACGTGAGGAAACCTGCATGTCTGAGATTTCTCCATAATGTTCTCGAAAGACATGTGAAGTCTACCAACCCGCACTTGGCCAGCGTGGTGGACTATGGCCTTGTCATAGTGAGAAGGCCCGTGCCCAGCAGTGGGTCAGCATAAAGGGCTGATGATGATTATGATGTTGTAATAACCGACACATATGCGCAGGTGGAGCTGCGGATCGAAGTGGTAGAAAGTAATGCTTTATTGGATCCAATGTTGGTAGACTATTCAATCTTGTTTTAAAGATCCCGCTTCATAGTGAAACCGAATATTTGTAGAACATTGAAATAGAAAAGCCATTATTCCATCACATTCAAATACTTGGATTATCCCTAGTCTTTAAAATAACTAAAAAAACATGGAAAAATTTTTGATGTTTTGAAAAGATTTCCAACCTCAATAATCAAATTAAAAAAATAGCCAACATTTATACACTGGTGCTTGGTTCCAAACTTGGTTATGTGTGCCAAATGTGCCAAGGTTTGCAATTATAACGTGCAGTTGCGAAAATGGAATTGCATTACTTTTTTATATGAGGACCAAGACTGGAAAATAGCAGATTTAAAAATGACGCTTTTTTATTGTTATTTACTTTTTTAATGAAAATAACTCCAGCAATGAAATGGACATCAACAGGTTGCATAATTAAGGCTTTAATATTTAATAACGCTTTAATAATTGTGGCGTGCCATTGGAGAGGCCTATAGCCAGCAGTGGGCTATTGCAGGCTGATGAATTATGAGTTATTATTAAGTATAACAACAATTATTGATTTTGAAATCAATTTAGCATTCTGTTAACGAATAAAAGCGCTGGAAAGCTAATAATAATATTTTGGGACAATCCACACGTGGTCATCAGATTTGAGATTGGGTAGAGCTTGCACAATTAAAATACATTGTTACTGATTATTTAAATACACAGATTATTTAAATATACAGAACCAATCACCATGCTCATCATTCGTCCTGGCAGGAAATCGAACCCACGTTCTGTAGTTTAGCAGACACGGTCACTAACCAATAGACCAACAGGCCATCCACCTTTTTATACATATTTTTTTTAATTCTAAAAGAACTGACCGGAACATCAAGTCAAGTGCCAAAAACTAAGTCCTTGTCAGACCACATTAACCGTTACAACTTAAAACTGACAAGCGTAAAATTTAAAAATAGAGCAACGAAAAACATAATCGAACAAGATTCAAATTCAGAACATCAATAATAACACGTCAACATTGTCTGTTCTTTATTAAAAAAAAAGAAGTTAAAGCGGTCCTTTGATCGACTACAAGTGACGATTAGTTGGCGCGACAAAAAATCGACATGTCCCCGTCATGTCGCAGTCGCAGAGGCGTTTTCAAAGATCATCTGATAAGAGATGAATAATTATATTCTTGAAATGTTTTGTAATAACGTTTTGAGTTATTTGTTTTTAAAATAAGACCATTTGTAAGTTAAGATAACAGATTGAAGGGCTGTTTAGGAGGCAAAGTGGTTTAAGATTTACTTGTCACCAATAACATACAGTTTGGCGGTTTGGTAACTGATAAAGGTTTGTGTTATTGACAGTTGCTTGTGCCGAAATGTGTTATTCTTTTTATTGGCCTTAGCTTAACTTGTGTTACAAAAGGGTTATTCTACTTTGAGTTATTAACACGAACCTTTTTGTCTGCTAAGATAGACTAAGTGTACTTAGAATTATAGCTTACTGTAGGTGCCTATTTCATTACGAGGCCGAAGAAGTTTGATAAAAAATAAGAGGGGCGCTGTTTGCATAAGCAACTTAATTGAGCAAGCAATACCTAAGCTCAGCAATCAGCACGATTAAACTAAACCAAACCAATAAATCGAAAACGTGACGAAAATAATAAAAAAAAACATTGCTACGAGTAATTGACTAAAACTTTCGTACAATCGAGTTTTCACTCGCACCTTCATTACAAATACATAACAATTATATTGTAATTAATTAGAAGTAGCAATTAGTCGAACTCACACACTCTACGATCTATTTACGTGGTCTGTTTGCTTATGAACTTATGGTGAGAACCGGGCAAACGTGACGAGTTTACGAATAAAGACAAACAGACGGATTACGGACTTACGACTTGTTGGAGCCATACACTTTGACATTATTAGAGTAAGTACACTGATTTGTGGCCCGCTTTAAATAACGAACGAGACGTGTCTATTTAAGTTTAGCGTTTATTGCCGTGGGTACGATGACTTGAAACGGATTTTGTTTTCGTTTGCGTAAAAAATAATTGTAGTACGCTCATGTAGTACGGCGTGATTTGAATGTGGAATTGTACTAAATTGCGACTAAGCTGCAATCAGATGTTAGTGTAGTTCGTTAACCTAAATCGATGTAATGGTTTATCAGTATTTCTGTGCGTGAGACGTCGGGCTCCCAGGCTAGAGTCTTGGATCGCAACCAAGACAACGCTAAAATGATGATGATAGTGGTTATACCGAGTGATGGAGCCGATTATAGCCTTTTTGGGGCAGTATAATGCTCACATAGAAGATTCTTTTAAGGTTGTACCTAATTGTATTTCTGCTGTTGTGTCTAATTCGGTGAGTGATAGAGCTGGAAACCCATGCTCCTCTTCCCGTCTTTACTTCCTTAACTTACTATTAGGAAACTATAAGCCACGACGTGGAGTTGTGGAAACAGCCCATACTACCATAACATACCATTAGGAAAGAAGAGAGAATGAAAATGGTACCTAACTGGTTTGGTAGAATAAGGCAAGGATAGCTTTAAATTTAGTTCTCCCTTTTATTACTTACCCTGTGCGTGATATTTGGTTACCATCACTATCATGAAAACGCTACGTTTAGCCATCGTTTTTATAAAACATGAAACCTTACATGACTGACCTTACGTCCCTAGATTCATAAAGTTACGCAAGTGATATCCTCCCATTAAAAATTCCGTAACGACGCAATGAGAAAATATTATAGTAACTACGTCATATTATGTACTTTGAATAAAAAAGCTCATATTATTATCTGAACGTCAACAACAAATGTTTAAAATATTTAAAATGCAAATCTTTAAGCTGTCGTAACTATAACGATTAGTTTTTATAAAAAAGCAGAGCATAAAAAATATAACATCTCTATTTAAGCATAACTGGCCACTGCATACACAGCCATCTACCACATTACGAAATTAAATTTCAAACATAAAAAAAAAAGAACTCAGGCATCCTAGTTCCACGGAATTAAATTAAAAAAATCGCGTCGCGCGCCAAAAGCTGGATAAATAAAATAAAGCTAAAATGGCGGCTTGCTTACGACGAAATGTCGGGAATGTATCCACGTGGAGTCGAATTCAGG
Organism: Euclidia mi; assembly: GCA_944739405.2. Taxonomy (NCBI): domain Eukaryota; kingdom Metazoa; phylum Arthropoda; class Insecta; order Lepidoptera; family Erebidae; genus Euclidia; species Euclidia mi. Next base: position 43,718,463 of record OX123201.2, read on the forward strand.
GCCGAATGTAAACGCTCCCGTTCTATATGCTTTATTTTGGATGTCTCCCATTTGTTATACATAATACATGTAGGGACCGTATCGCGGGATCGCGACCGTCAGAGAATTTTCGACGGCGCCATCCAGACGCGAATACAGGCTGATGTCGTTTAGGGTTCGATACAATAGCGTCTCGGAGGAAAAAAAGAGAAAGGAATATGATAAAAAGAGATGATAAATGTGTACAAAATGGTGCGTAAAATAGTTTAATAGAACAACGAAAGTGTGTGCCAAATGAAACGTCTAGCAAACGATTTAGGAGGTTTTAGCTTTTTATATTCCATTTTTATGTAGTTGGGTAAAGAAGTGAGCTTACGTTAAGATGGCGACACCAGTAGTATCTTTAATTCATGGCTTAGAAGTCTGAGTACGATGGCAATATAATGAATATGTAATTCTTAAGCGAGGGTTGATCTTTGTGCTTCAAAAAGCGTGTTTATTGCTCGCTATTTGTCTAATTTGTTTCGCTTCACAGCGGCCGAGTGAAAAATGCCTTTAAAAACGTGTGTCGGAAAAAATATTACTATCTGATATACTATATGACGCAAAAAGATCGCTAGCTATGGTTTTTTAATTTTGAATTTATGTTTGTAACAATATGGCTGCGCATCATATTTGTGTACAGTTCTCTTTTATTGTTTTTCTCAGAATAAGCATGAATTTATTGGAATTATATCTATTTTAATTTGTAAGCACATAGGTAATTAAATAATACTTCGCTTGTAAATTACAGTGTTGATTAACTAAAGCAAGTGTATTTCACTTAATCCCGCTCGAAAAAGTGCGTGGTTATACATAGGTAGGTACAAGCGGAGGAACATAACCAACTTTTATTTAAAAAGGTTCAGTTTGGCTCCTTCCAGGCAAAATATTCTTATTGGATTTCAAAGATTGGTGGCGTCTTTAATCTGAACGCACGTTTTTCACTTTCCATTTTATCTATGTCCGCTAATGACAACAGCTGTCACTACTGCGAAACATCTGTCAAAAGGCCATAAACAATCCGCGTAACTTTAGTAACATCCTTTAAGTACGAAGGTGATTGTGAATCTGGGAGAAAGAACGCATCGCGACATAAACTTATGAGTAACGGCGGAGGAGACTTTTTGTTGGTCGGCGGACGCCGGCCGCGCGAAATTAGTTTCGGGATCGAAAGCCTACGGTTTAAGAGACTAGCCAGAGTTTGAAAAAAAAAGGAAAGTAATAAGGTCTTTACTGGTCTGCTGATAATATCTTAATCTGTTCTAATTAATATTATTAAAGAGTTTATTTGTTCGCTGGTTTAAAGTTTTATCGTATTAATTCTCTTAATGCATCTATTGGATTAGTTCGTTTATATAGAATTGTGAATAATCACTGATAATGTAGAGCTTAAATAAAAAATAGCCTTTAAAATAAGGAAATTATTTCTGGCTGCCCGTTCAAAGAAATTTATGTGATATGTACGTGCAAAACAAAACACTGTTTTACAAATCAACTTAAAACGAATCCACAAAAAACAAATTTGCATATTCAAACTTAACCAAATACTAGTCGAATGTATTCTTCGAAAAACAATTAAATCACCGATCGTTACGTTTCACGCATAATCCTTGTGATTTTGTTAATATAAGTCGAAGTTCCGTTTCTTAAAACTTGTACGCAACGCTCCGTTCCACGTAAAACAACGAGATGGGAAACTGGGCGATTACGTCTTGAATACAAAAGCAGGTGGTATGAGAAAAATACAAAAAAAATATATGAGATTCAACACACGAATTACAACGTTAGTGAATATGGAAAATTAGCCACTTGGGTGATGTACTTGCTAATTTATTTGTTATCTTGTGCCTGGGTATATTCAAGCATGTTCACTTCAAAGGCGTTAGCAGATATTGTGCACTTTTTGTTAAGGTAATACCTAGGAATAATCCCTGTGTAAAAATCTACAATTGAAGGTCAACTCAAAGAGTTGTCCTAAAGGGATCGAACGCAAAACACTCGGCGTAGTGTTAAACGCGATGACTGCTTAAACTACTACGCCGCAAAGTCATATTCTGCATGCTGTGTTTTCAAGTACCTACTGGGCAATTTGCCAGACTCCGTTCTGCTAGTGTTCCTTTACGTCGATATTTTGTAACGGCTAGTTTAGTTTAGAACTACTTTTGATCTGGTTGATGCATGCTAAAATCAGTGAGTCTCTTTGCAAATCTGGGTCTTGCGAAAACTGCCTTGGACCAACAGAATTATCAACCATATCATTCGAAGCATAAATAAACCAATCTTTGTCATATAACGTAAGTTGAGTGGAAATTTTCTACAGTGGATATCAAGTACTTAGTAGAGTTTGGCTTTTGAGAATAGCCAGCTCGACGGATAGGACAGGTTAAGCCCGTCGTCTCACCGCTTAACTCAACGCCAAGAGCGCTTCGGTTCTCACATGAGAAGATACTTGGTGTGATCTGCAATTAATTTTGAGTCTGGATGTCCTATTTATAATATGTATATGCAGATTGACCCGGGAGCGCTGCGCTGTATCGTGTCCCGGTTCTTGTCTAAAGTTAGACCATGTCGGAGGCCTTCGGGCGGTCTGAAAACTCTGACACCAGAGTTGGCCACACACTCACACGAAAAACAAACAAATCAGCGTGTTAATATACATTACTTTTAGATTTTACATACGGCTTACTACCAGACAGAAAAACCATAAAATTAAATGGAAACTTACTACATTTGTAGAGTACCTAGTTCTATTGTCAACTAAACAATGACATTTCTGCTTATCCATCCATAGACAAAGAGGCGTGATGTTATTTCCGATAAAGATCTGTGATCAGATACACAATAATGAATAATAAAGTAACATGCAATAATACAATTAGCGCACAAAAGCGGCGATCATACACAAATTATTTAATTTCATGGCGCGCGCGCGCATACTACAATGTAATTATGTACATATTATAAATACTTTTGTGTTTAAAGTAATTCTACTACCCACTGTTATAAACGCGAAAATTAGCGAGAATATTTTGATGTATCTCTCTTTCACGCAAAAGTACCGAACACATTTTGATGAATCTTTGCAGTCAAATTGATCGGAATAGACGCGGTCATAATCTCATCATGCCAGCCTAGAGACGTCCACTGCTGGACACAGGCCTCTCCCAAGGTTCTCCACACTGACCGACTTTGAGCCGCCCGCATCCAACCGCTTCCCGCGATCTTAATCAGATTGTCGGTCCACCTTGTGGGCGGCCACCTCTGCTGCGTCGTCCGGTACTTGGTCGCATCGTAATCTAGGTCTAGTACTACAAGAAAGACTTACCAGTCACTTACCAGAACACGAAAGTGGTAGAGACTGGTCGTCATGACCTGGTGGCCCATATTGGAGAGACAAGAGAGAGTCCAATGGCCGACAATATCGGAAAGAAACAAAGGTTTGCAGTACATACAGGTTGTCCCAAGACCCATCACCAAGCCGAAGTCTACTCGTTGTGGACATCATGCCAAGTCATACTAACCAAAAATAATACCTGGGAAACGATTTCTTTTTTAAGTCTTCACATTTTTAAACCTCAATTAAAAGCGCGCGCGTGCTATGCTTGAAATACCTACTTATCCATGGGGTTATATCTAAAGAACGTGTTGGCGGGGTAAATGCATCGATTTTGTACCTAATTAGAAAAATTCCATACTAACTTTGAGCCTCAATATCTCCTGAACCAGTAATTTCCCAGGTATGGTGCCCAAGTAAAAAAGGTTTGTAGTGATTGGTACAATATGGGATTTCAGTTTTCGTTAAAGGTCTTTTTACACCCTGTATATCACTAATAACAGGATTACTTGAAATTGATATTCCGTGAAAGCCTCAGCCAACTCTGGAAGCAAAATACAGGACCGAAATACTTGGACGAAGCAGAAGTCAACTGGGTTCTGGTCACGATTGGCTTAGAAATGGAGCAGTAGGAGGAAGACTGGACGGCTCCTGTACCCTGTCTCCTCCCCCGTAGGCAGTAGGGGTGATGGGTTTGGTCAAGCTACTTCCAGATAAGATGCTTGTTTTTATTAATGAAATAAAGTTACCTTAATCAAAACTAACTAATCTGACATCTTTAAAAAATCTCAACTCTGCAAACCCTAGCAAACAATAACAACAAAGCTTTTGGCTACAATAACACGAATCACAAACAAAAACTCCATCGAAACCGGGCCACCCGTTTCCTAGATACGTTCAAATATACATACATACATAAGACCCTAAAATATACTTTTTTCTCACAATAAGCGTTAATATGAAATTCAAATGTTTTACATTTGCATTGGTGTGTCTTTCCGTTTTTTTATATGTTTTTTTTATGCTACTTAATATGCACCGTGAGGGTACATGGCTAAGTTTAATTTATTTAATTGTTAAATTATGAAAGTTATGAGTTGTAGCCTTTTGGGTATTGGTCGGTTTTTAATTAGACTTAGGTGTGCACACCGGGAGTTTGGGTTGATGGTGTCTATGGTCTACGAAATCAAACAGAAAAGAGGTTTTTACACGTTATGGTTAATGGTTAATTTTTTAAATTGCAGTTGCAAAAAATTACAACAATATTACGCAATCAAATGTCCTATCTTTGTAAAGGAAAAATAAATAAATTTCCGTTAATAGCATCATTATAGAAACTCGAAAATACGGAGTTAATCAATAATTGAGAACACCATTAATTTACACCTTTCCCGGCATTTCGGCCACTTTTCATCAATCATGGTACAGTGGGCTCAGAGAGACTTGCATGGCTGTATTTTTATAAGTCTATGGCTGTATCTTAATGTCTTGCTTGTAAACCTTTGACAAAGTGTCTGCTTCGTACAGTGTCTCCTCAACGAAATAATTAGCATTGAACATGTAACTTCAAACATCCATTTTCTCATACATCTAAGCAAAGTCCGGGTCGGCGCAATTGTTCTAAAACTAAGAAAATTCTAATCACGATCACCTAATGTTAGTCAATCGACGCCTCATACGTCTCACCCGACTTATTTCGGACAGTTCCCGTTTCAAGACAACCTCTATACGTTGTCGGAATATTAAATTTGGCCGGATTATAATAGACTTCCTAGTTTATTTGCAATTGTGAGTAGTTCTCGGAGACTAGTTGTCTGCAATGTTATTTATGTTTCTCAGATTTTTGGTTAACATTGTATTTTTATTTGGAATTGACGGTTCATTTTAATGGACGTATCTGCGAATTGGTTTCGTACTGCTATTTTAAAGCGAAATTTTGTGGTAATGGATGGAGGTAGGGCGACATGTCATGTACGATTCTCTCACGAGAGAAAACTTTGTCTGATCCCCTAATTGTTGTTCCTAGTCTTAGGTATCCTTTGAGTTCGTTGTTTGAATGTTTGCAGAACATCATTTTATTCCAGTGGGACAGTTCTCTTAATAGAACTGTTATTTTTTATATAGAATGTCTCTGTTATATTGTTTTTAAATATATTAAGTTTTTTATTATTAGGTAGGTTGAAATTTAGTCATCATAAATAGACAGGGACATACCTATAACTATCTACCTTATGTGTCCCCACGTTCAAATTATAGATTTATATAGATATTGAATGGAAAATACTTACCCAATTGAAACCTGAAAATTCGGACCGGTAGTGAGTTCGAATCCAATTGAGTACAATGACAATTTAGCCGCCACAGACTATATTAGGAGACAGAAACTTGAATGACTCAATTACTCAACGTTGATTTGACATCCTATGTTCATAGACTAATGGATTAACTGGTATAAAGCTATTTTATTTTGTGAAAAGAAAAAGGCTAGTACTTTTCTATTCATCCCAACGTTTTGACGTGGTTGTATTAGATGTGGTCACAGAATGACTTTTCCGCTTGATGAAGTATTTTCATGACAAAGGTTTTATACTAGATGTTGGCGTCTTGTCTTTTTGTAAATAGAAAATATGTTTTTGATAATTTTCCCCTTACCAAAGAGATTCGGCGTGGATACAGACGTTTTCCCGTGTGGTTAGTTCGCATCTGGTAGGTATGATTTTAAGTATGTGCACTTATTGAATATGACAGGGACACACTACTATAGTAGATAAAGACAAAGAAGGACATAGGAGGCCGTGATGTCACTTCTGCCTATCTATATTAATCTACGGTAGCAAGGCTGGTTTTACAAGAAAATTATAAATCATGTTATGCCTATCTAATTATATCAGAGACATGTTCCAAATTGATATTTTAAGAAATAACTACACACATACCTAATAGTTTAATATTTAACATACATTATATTTTCAGTATCGCGGTGGGCTGATTGAGTCACGGTTCTCCTCTTTGGGCTGTTTAAGATGGCATGTGCGGCCCCGAAAGATTCTGAGTGAACATTACAAAACTAGGCGACATCTCCGACTTTTCTTAGTGGCGGGGTCACACAAATCTTCATCAGTAGGTATGATACGACTATTACGATTAAGCTCCTACCGACGATTTTCCTACTCCCCGATATTTAATCCACACATTTATTGCTCATAATAACCGTTGCGTCATCGATGCAGCGCAATTCAAGTTCCAATGGCTTGATAAACATATTTTTTGCCGTAATTTTCTTCTATTACACTTCACATACTCGTAAGTCCATCATTTACAAGTCCATAAGCTACTGTACGAGTAAGTTGGCATCGTTATTCGGGACACGTAAGTCATACTCCAATGCACAGCTCTAGGCTGCTACATATCTAATATGTGCAGTAGGTACATCTCTATTCTAGCATACATACTCTGTTCTGTATGTGTGCAAATTGTAGCTATGTGTGTGCTGTGTGATTCTATTTTCAAACGTTTTTTATTATATATTTTGTACTTTATGGTCTGTATACATAAAAAGATTTGCCTTTGCAACCTTTTAAAAAAGAATCTAGTTCATTGCATACCCAGTTAAGTTTAACTTTTAAAACTAGAATTAATTAATTATTGTGATGGCTTCTTGATAGAATGCCTATAATGACGTCATTCCTAGTATAATTTAAATAAAATATTTGGGCTATCTTGTGGTGAGGGCTCCATTTTGTAGAGAAAAGCACTAAAACGAATCCCGCTTTTCCAAATCAATGCTTTATAAGTAAACTAAATATACCAAAATATAATGTGATCTACATATAAGCAACGTTTTATAACTCGCTCGCAATTAGGTACACAAATTAGTCGAAAATGTAATTTGACGGCACTAAACAAATAAATTAATTATGCCCAAATTATGCGAAGATCCTTGTCATAAAACGACCGTAGGATCATCAATTTATATAAAAACCCTTTGTTTTGTTTTGGTTTCTTAGAATATGTTAATGAAACAAATATATTAAAGAACAATATAAGTAATAAAACAAAAAATATTTAAGACTACCTTCTGCCCGTATCTTCGTTCGCGTGGGTATCGGTTATGGCAATTTGTGGCATCTGGACATAGGTATTGAATTGATCATCAATACAACCTATATATTTAACCTCTGACTGACTGACAGACAACGTACAGTCTAAACTACTGGGTACATGAAGCTGGAAAGAGGAACCCACTACGCACCCTCGGATTGACCACCTTAACTATTTCAATACAAAAAGGTTGACAATACCGAACTCCTCTAAAAGCATAAGAGCAACGACTGAGCTCAGTCGTTTCGTTGCCCATCGCTCCTGAGGATGCCTCGCGCAGAGGCGAAACACGTGTTGAAGAATAGTCGGCGCATACAGCGGGATACTGCAAGTCAGGTATCTTCCTGGAACCCATACCATTCCTATATCCCTTATCCTTTCTTTTACCAGTCAGTAGCTTTCAGAGAGTAACAAACTTCCACCTAACCTCAGTTGATAAACTACGGCATTTACTATAGTAGTATACTGTATAACACCTTGCATGCAATGGCTGTATACACATGTTTTCAGCAAATAAATTTTATCTTATCTTATCTAGTGCTTATTAATCTATACCTACTTACAAACATTCGCATAATAGAAGTAAAATTAAAAGACATCATCAACAAGACTATCAATCTATAGCAATACCTCCCTGAAACTTAATCAAACGTTATAATTATTCAAATTCTACGTTCAAAAACAGTGCATCTATTGACGATGAAACGCCACTACAAACACAAATACTCAGTCTTATCATATAAATAAATCATACAAGTTTACGGCACTTTAAGAGCCATTATCTTACTGATTAGGACACAAAGATTCCCCTTCGCGGATCATGAAAGGACTCATTCTTGTGACCTTAGGGTCAAAAGATAGGCAGAAAGACTCCATTGATAAAATTATATTAGTTTTCTCGGGTCATGGCGGTAAATCGTATTTGTTATCTGTGAACGTTCTTTTTTTAAACAACGCACTGTTTGTCTCTGGTATGTAATGCCGCGGAATGTGAGTTTCGTACCTACTTTTTTTGGCTTGATGGTATTAGTGTTGTCAGATGAGAAATAAATGAGTACCTATATAGCATACATCTTTATTATTTATTTCTTACTGTTTTGTTTAGTCATCACTGCGCAATAAAAAAGGTAGAGCTCATAATAGTGATAATATCTACACTAATTGGATTAGTTAAAATGGGAAACTTTGCTAAGGCGAGTCATAACTTATTATAATTGATATTAAAGGTGAATCAAATTATACAATTACAATTATTTCTAAGTATTTACTTACGTGGCTTTTCCACTGCAAAATATTAAGAATTTAGTTTAACTGGAGGAGGGATATCCTTTCTGCAAAATGCTTAAAATATCTTCGCAACATACAGCTAGGATTTTATTGGGCTCACACGAATGTTATACCTGCGTACCTGCCTGTCCATACCTAGCTATATTTCAAAATATAGCTAGGTATAGAACATTCGTCCGTGTGGTGACGGATTAAGAATACGGAATGTCACTACACCATATCATCTCATGGGTGTCGTAAGAACCGACAGAGAGAGCATATTATGCAGAGAACAGCACTGTAAGAGAAGGAAAACTTGATACAAACCCTACACCAACCCGTTTGGCCAGCGTGGTATAGTAGGCCAATTCCTGTTTTCAAAGAAGAGGCCTAGTCCAGCAGTTGACTGTTAAATGCTGATGATGAAAATGATAGAAAATGCCTCTCACTATATTTATGAGGCCGAAAACAAGTGGGCTTTGCCAGTAAATTGAATTTTATAGATCAGAATCTTAGCACCAACAGTATTTTTATTTCATAGCCCGTATCTACTTTACGGTAGCTAGCAATGAACCAGATTAGAAAAAAACACATAATTTTTTTTTTAAATCTGTACTTATGATTTTGAACCCCAAGATTTATGGCAAATCCTCTTTGGGTACGAGGCGTCTATGGGTATCACAGGCGTCCCTTGGGACTCTGCCCCCTGATATTGATAGCAATCGGGACTCTAAGCTACTCAAGTGTTAAGATTTTGTGTTAGTTAAGTACATCGGTACTCTTACGGTGCAAGAAATAGTGGGGTCGAAAGTAGGTTCAAATATGATTTAAAATTTTGTCGTTAAATACAGTAGTTCTCTATTATGTTAATAAACGGTTTCTAATATCATTTCTAATAAGAATTTTAGACCTTATCGAAAGGTGTAGAAATTTTACTGCAAGATAGCAAAAGAAGTATCTTTTACTTACTGCTAGAGACAAAATCTAAATTCAAAAATAGCCTTTATTATCTCCCAGTCTGTCGTGAGCTATGTTACAAAACTAAAGAGACAATTGCAAGAAAAATGCCATCCAACTGAACTTACAATACCATAATCTTTAAAATTAAAAATAAAAAAATAAAATTAAAAAATCAAAACAATTTTCAAATGTCGAACAATTGCCAAAACCAAAAACTTTAAAGAAAAAGGTCGTCTATCCGGTAAAAAAAACAAGTAGCAACAATAATTGTAAAGTGTCCTCGACAGAGTCAATCATCTATTCACCCCTCGTTCCGATGGTAAAGTGCCCAAATTTTCGGGGACACCCTCCAAACGACGAGTTAACTCCTTTTCCTTTTGCACTTTTTAAAGTACCGCTGGGTAATTGTTGGTAAAAGAGACATATTAAGAAGTTTTAATGTCTGCTTTTCGTTGATTGTGTTTGTTATTAATATTTCTTTTTTGTATTTATATGATGGTAAATTATCCTTTTCACCACAGCAGCTCAAACATGCCGCTTTTGCTGCGAGACAACAGTGAACAAAACGCGATTTTGATTCGAGCGCGAGGCAAAGTAGCTTTTTAATTTTTCAATCTTCAGTGCCACGAATTGACATTGTTCAGCCACAAATTTGAAAAATTCGAATTTTGCTGTGCTCTGTCTCTTTCACATGCATATAAAAAGTGAGTGAAAAAACAAACACCTTCGAATTCGAAATTCGATTTTGGAATTCGACCTCAAAGAAAACACCTACAGCGACGCAAAAAGAAAAGATATTTGTAATAAAGAAATTACTTTTTTTATATGTTATTGTTTACATGTTTAATTTATTATTGGATTTAAATAAAAATAAGTCTAATTAATAGTATAAAATTAGTATTTAACCAATACATTTTTATTTAGAATTACAACAATGATACATTTGAAAAATAAACATCAGGGACGCGGTATTAAAACGCGATTTAAAAAAGTAGCGGGAATAAAAATTTCGCTGATGCTGATACAGTAGGTATAGCGTAACGTATTAAATTTATATTAATATATAAAATAATCTAAAAAGATGAGTGAAACTAGCGATGATGACTGTACTTTAACACCAGAAGAGTTAAATCAACAAGTGATTATGCAGAATTCAATATATTCCTGTTCATTTCTATGTCTCCTAAGTAATATGTGTTCTCACTGCTGTGGTGAAAAGTTATGTGTGCTACACGAGAGCAAAGTTTTTTGTATCTCGTGCTGTTGAGTCCCTCACCACGCTCAGGATTCTACCTTTGATTCACTCGCTAAGCTCGTGAATCAATCATAGAATCCTTCGCTTGCTCGGGACTCAAAATCAGCACTCGAAACAAAAAACAACTTTGCTCTCTTGTTGCACAAATAACTATTTACTAACTGCTTGAGACAAAATCTAAATCCAAAAATAGCCTTTATTATCTCCCAGTCTGTCGTGAGCTATGTTACAAAACTAAAGAGACAACAGCAAGAAAAATGCCATCCAACTGAACTTATAATTCCATAATACCTTCTCAAAAACAGCTGGGAACAACGATTAAAAAATCAAAACAATTTTCAAATGTCGAACAATTGCCAAAACCAAAAACTTTAAAGAAAAAGGTCGTCTATCCGGTAAAAAAACAAGTAGCAACAATTGTAAAGTGTCCTCGACAGAGTCAATCATCTATTCACCCCTCGTTCCGATGGTAAAGTGCCCAAATTTTCGGGGACACCCTCCAAACGACGAGTTAACTCCTTTTCCTTTTGCACTTTTTAAAGTACCGCTGGGTAATTGTTGGTAAAAGAGACATATTAAGAAGTTTTAATGTCTGCTTTTCGTTGATTGTGTTTGTTATTAATATTTCTTTTTTGTATTTATATGATGGTAAATTATCCTTTACGGTGTTGTTGGTAGCTTATCTAAGGCATCTAAGGCAGAATCATCATCCTAGTATACTTATTTACATTTTTTTTATAATAGGTACTAGTGTAGTGACTTTCTGGTCTATGCTATAAATTTCACCTTTTGTTTTATTATGTACTATTATGGCAAGAAGTTTTAAATAAAAAGAAAACATCAATGATTAGACGTAGCAGGCATAAAACACTACTCGTTAGAGATGTCTCCGATATGGATTCAATTAACCTGAGGACTAACTTGAGGAATATACACTACTTAAAACCATGCATTTATTCTACCTACTTAATCATTTATTGACTACTATGCTTTTATTCAAATCTTAGCAACGGCTTTTAACATAATAATGGTAACATTGCACATCAACATAAAACATTTATAAAACTATAAATCACAATCCATTCGCCAAGCGAAATCTTTCAACAATTCAGTCTACAAATACACGGCAAAAACCTAAAATAAATCTTAAAGGTGAGTTCCATGGCATGTTTTATATTGGCGTAGGGCTAATTAGTGGCGTCGTAAAACTAAAGGGGCTCGTCAATCAATGCTTAAGGGTGAGCTCCGCCAAACGACATGTGACGCCAATTTAAGGATACCGAGAATGTCGGTATTGGAACTTTGCCTTCCAACTTAAAAAGTTTAGCTGGAATCATAGACTGATTTTGAAATTGTGTTCGAATGTTGACTTCTGTTTGATTTTGGAATTGAACTTTTTTTTAGCTTAGATCGTCAACCTTTTTTGTAACAATTAAGTATTCTGCAAGAATGCTGCAATATTTAAAAAACGTAAAAACTTTTACACTTTTATTTAAACGTTTTTGTATGTTTGCCCGGAAGATCTACCAAACGATCAGCATAATAAGTAACTAAAAATAATGATAATGAATTCACTTTTTCATTCCGTATGAAAGCTGACAGTACCTACTTTTACTATTTATAATAAATTGGGTCATATGTTTTCCCGGAAGATCTACCTACTTAACGATAAGTAACTAAAAGTTGATAATGATGATGAATTCCCTTTTTCATTCCGTATGAAAGCTTACAGTACTTTTACTATTTATTCAATTGGGTCATTATTTCATCATCACATTATCTCGGTTACATGTGAAATTCCGCTGTCTCTAACACGCATGGCGAGCCTTATTAGGCGCCCTACAAACAATCGTATGACTAGTCTGAGGCAATAATTGAACTTTGAAGAAGATCGTTCAATGCCTTAGCTAGATTTTTTTTGAGGCTGATACCTTAGTGCTTTATTATAATCAATACACACCTCTAACTTTTCGAAGTTATGTGTGCACGGTAGAAGGCAATAGGCTCGCCCTCTTTAACATTGGGACCGACACATAACTAGCGAAGTGTGGGTGTGCAATACACCTCTGCCTACCCCTTTGGGGATACAGACGTGAAGGCATGTATATGTTATGTTTTTATGTCATAATTGATGTTTCTTTTATCTAGCTCTGCCTGTAAAATATCTTAATCAGATAAAAAATCAAATATATTTACTTAATAAGTTGTTTACAACTCATAATGTTTCGAAATTTTCTTGAACTTTCAACTTGACCTACTTACGCGTTAATTTGCAAGATTTGTACAAGAAACTTTTTGGGAATAATCTTGTAGGTTTTCAATTGACACATAAGTAGCTATCTTAACTTTGACAGACAACAAATGTTTACTGTACAGTCCCCGTAAGATCGTGGGTTTGGTTCAAGGTTAATGAAAAAGAAAACTGGTGCTGTTTTTTTTCAATTTAACAAATAAATCATATTATATTTATGTGACGAGCCTCAATAGAGCCATTATTAAGGATGAGATATTTTCTGTCAGTAATTTCGTGACCACGGCTGGTATAAACATGTTGAAACGTCGGAAAAAGCTTCCAAAATCCTTAAACTGTTACCTTTTGCTACAGCGCTTTGCCTTAAAAGACTCTTTTTGAACGCCCAATTATAGGTATAGCCCGATCTAGGAATAGAACCTTAGTCCCGTGAATACAGACACCCAAGATCCATATTCTGGCATTTATAGTCAATTCAATAACAAAATGGATGCCTCATAACAAGAACTGTAATTAACTTTAACTGGATCGAGAGCGTTTTGGTATTCCGTTGACGTTCAGACCACCATCTTAAGTTTTTCTCTCTCAAGTGCGCTAGAACCTTATTGATAAGTGTCGCTGCGCACTCCACAGAAGTTTTTGCGACCACTTTAATGATCTTAATGTGGAGATATAGAAGATCTGTTTTATTAAATAGAGATAAGTGGGAATTTATATGCGTTTTGCGCTGAGGTGGCTTATAAGTATTTGTTTTATCTTATAATCAAGCGATAAGGCAGACGCACTTTTTTTATTTTGTACTGTCGATAGACCGGTACCTAGGTATATTTATTTTTAACTGATATATAAATTGATATACCTAATTTATTTAAACAACCTCATCGAACCCGAGACCTCCTAATCCCATGCGCACATTTATGCCGCGAGACCAACGAGGCAGTCAGACCAACGAGGCACCGGGTCGGGCAAAGTGGTTTAAGGTTTTTTTCTTTAGGAAATTCTCAGTAGCAGCACGGAGTCTGGTAATGTGCCCGTTACGGCAATAGGCTCGCCCCCTATTACGTGGGATTAAAATAAAACTGACGAAAAGTGGGTGTAGCAATATACCTCTGCCTACTTCTTCGGGGATATAGGCGTGAGACTATGTATACATGTAAACAACCTCACTAAAAAAATCGTGTACTTAAAAGGCCAACCATGGAATCAAAGGTCGCAAAGAACAGCTGAAGACCAATGAATAGTTTTAGTCATCCCGTGACCACGACTGATGTAATCCATGCCGAAACGACGGAGCCAACACAAGGTATTTCCCATTTATTTTTAAATTGGCCCGTACCTAACATGAATATTCGAATGTATATAAATCCGAAAGTAAAAAAAAATATTGTAGAGCACAAAAAGTGTTGTACCTAATGGGGATCGTACCCCCAATACTCACGCTTCAGATAGCCCCTTGAACCACTACGCTATCCGTGAAATCCATCAGAAGCGACGTCGTATCGATCCGATGCACGCCAAGGCTTGAGAACATCGGCTAAGTATGTAGGTCTGTATGCTTAGATGTGATGAGATGAGATGACAGTACCTAGTTGTATGTTCTGTGTTACGAAAAGGAAGATATGCGATGCATCTCACGTCTTAAGTACGTTAAAATACGCCATAAAAATATACCGATAAACCGTATAGTTCCTAATTAAAAACAAAGACTTACTGTAGGGCAAGGTTTATAGAAAAGTTATTAAATTGGACTAATACAATGTTTTTGTAAAGCTAAAATCTAAATGTCTTTAGAAAATATCGAATTAAAATGAGATGACCTACTACGACAAGCCTTACCTAGGAGTAGATAAGTCTGGTGTTACTCTATGTGATTTCACAAGACCTATGGCAATATGAAGCTTTTGCAAATTTGTATACATCATACAAGACAGCCCTCCGAACCACGATCAATGTAAGCTGGTCGAAACATGGAAGAAAACAGATGTAGGTATATACTTTTAGTTAGTCAATTAGACCTGATATATAAACGTGTATCACAAAACCTAGCCTCATCTAACACAAAAATGAGTTTTAAACATTTGTTTTAAGGTTTTCAAGCTAGGACACTTTTAAGACCAATCCTCAACTTTAACAACGGAGCGGAGGTAGAAAGCCATCAGTAGTTGGATTGAACTAAATATCTATTAACGGAGAGATTTGTGCGTTGGTAATTAAAGAGAGAGCCCCGTATCATCGCCTCCCCTAATCGTGGTTTCGTCCCTCTCCGCAGAATACATTCTCCATACGATCGGGAAAAGATGGACAATTTAAAACTGTAAAAGAAACCCTAGGCGCTTGTGAGAGCGTCTAGCCAGAGACTGCAAAAAACGACAAAGATTTATGTAAATAAATGATCGAAACCTACTATAGGCTGAAGAAAAGAAATAAATCATCGATTTTAAGCCACACACACGACTTATCTTAGACCGAAAACTGCACGAGAAAAAAATCAATTCAAGGCCGGCTAATTTTGGTATTTTACACGTCTGTAAGTCTTGATAAAAATTGTCAGAAAACTTTATAAAATGTCAGAATGCAACTTTTCTTGCTGTAGCAAAGCTGAACGCTTTAAAATTGATTGTCTAACTACTCATTTTAAGTTTTAACTCAATAACTAAAATGTGTGCGTCTTCATCCACACATATGTAAGTAGGTACATAAACACACTCTCACTTACACATATACGTAAATCCGTCTTCACTAATACAAAGATCCCTTCCAAAGGAAGAATAAACCACTACAGTTAATTCATGTTTATTCCGATTAAAATTCTGCTACATTTCCCAATCAATTGATATAAGTTACTACACACATTACTCTATTTAATGTTAATGAGTGCAGTGAGTGATCTGTGTCCGACTTGTCCCATAAAACATGGCGCCGTGGTTACACCAGAGTGGATTGAGGGCGGCGCGGCAAAACTTCGCTGTTTCACTTACTGTGCCAATGGGGAATTTTAATGCGAATAATCATGTTAAATATAATTGATTTGCAGAAACACGGAGTACCGTACCTTTGAGTGATGTTGTATTTTTGTTATGGTATCTGTCTAACCCTACGGCATGAGTATTCATAGGTAAAATATATTATTATTCCTTTTACTCATCGATGTTAAGTAGTACCTGAATGTCTATTATGTTATAAAAATATTGGAGCATTTTTTTTCGGTGCCCTATTTTTGAAAAAGTCAAATGATGTTAATGAATAATTACAATGTAGAGTTCTCTGTTGATCTGCAAAAAGCTGACTTAGGTGTTTCTGATGGTGCTGATTTTGTTGACAAGGTATTTAAACAAAGTGGTATGGAACAGACTTGGAGTGAAAGACATGTGACACTATTTCACTATGCGAAGTTTCAAAGAAATTTTCTAAAGTATCAATCTATATAATTTAAAATTTACATTTGAAAACTATATAAAATATTGTATTACATAAACAAGCTTTTAGAAATTCTGTGACATTAATGTGATATAATGTGATACACTTTTAAGATGAAGTTGCTTTCAGGGCCGAGCCACCCCTATGTGCGATGTGTGCGGCGCACACAGGGTAAGAAACCGTGCGACGGGCGAAATACTAGCATTAATTATTAAAATTACTTTCGAAAAAGTACGACAAAAAGGCGCTTCATAGATTTCGCACGCGCTGGATTGGTTCGGCGTGGCACTGGTTGCCTTCAAGGAATCTTTAAGTAGACTTCTATTTTGTTTACTATGTTCATAAAACAACAAAGCTTAAACATCAGCTGCCAACGATTTGCTATAAAATACTTTTTCTAGCCATATTAAACGGCTCTTAACAAGCAAAACATGGTACCATGACATGACAACATATCATTTAAAATCAATAGCGCAATTCTTCAGACCATTAACTGCTTAAAATAAAAAACCAAGCACCTCATTCTACATCACAATAACCATTACGTGGTGACACTAACATAATATGACTTTCGAAGAACAGTTTTATTTCATTGCTTGTACAATACACGCGAACGAAATAAATCAATTAGAATTTAGTATATCCACAGGAATTCTATTGAAAATCTAGACGAGCAAAGTTTAAAACTTTTGTTCACATAGTCGTAAAATATATAATATGTAACGCCGTCATGATGATCTTTGGCAGTCTATAGTAAATCCCTTAAATAAATAAAGTAAAGACGTGGCCTGTGCTTGAGCGACACAAGCAGAGTCTGCGTGTCACGGAGATGAGCATGCTGCGCTGGATGTGTGGAGTCACGCGGAAGGACCGCATTAAGAACTCCCGCATCCGGGGTTACCTTCATGTCCGTGACATTGCTGACAAACTGCAAGAGTGTCGTCTACGCTGCTATGGCCACGTCTTACGTCAACCGGCATCTTACGTGGGTAACAAATGTCTTGCCATGCTACCTCCGCCGGGCCCCGGTAAACGGGGAAGGCCAAAGAAATGCTGGCTTGACGTCGTAAGGGATGACATGCGTGCCAACCAACTAACCACCAGGGATGCTGAAGACCGTGCGAAATGGAGGAGACACAGCCGGAAAGCGGACCCCGGGCTCCAAGGCGTGGGTTTTGGAGTGCAACCGGGACAGCGCTAGGATGATAATGAGTAAATCCCTTAAATAAGTATACTGATACCTACAGGATTAAGCCATGTAAAATCGCTTTGGTGTAAGAAGGTCAGAGGACTCGGAGGCTATTCGCTGTGTGGAAAACCTAATATTCTGGAAAGCTTAAGCCTGATTAGACTAGAAAGGAGACTTCCTACTCCAAGTTAAAAGTCTTGGATGCAATTAAGATAAGACTAGAACGATGATGATAACCTTCTATTTCGACTTCCTTCTCGAAGTTTTGGTGAGACACCAGCCTTAGTCACGGGACTACTCAAGATCAAGTCATCCCGGTATTCTACACTTACTTTCGAATAATAAGAGACCAGTTGCACAAAATTTTTTTACGAAGAAGTTTCTCTTGCTGATAAAGGGAACTTTCTAGTTTCATACTAAATAGACGTAGTACCTACATGTATCTAGACTTAAACTCAGCTATTTGCTATTTGTTCGCCGTTGTTCGAAACCAGACTGCGATCAGACTTTGGTTGAAGGTTGAAAGTTGCATTGCTCAGTGGGCAGATTGTCAATGTTGCATCATAGTTTTAAAAGTAGAACACTACATAGCTAATAAAATAATGGTGACAACTACCACTGCCGACCCTTCGAAAGATACGCCCTCATGAACGCTATCAACTTTCTCACCAAACAAATCTTAAAGAAACTACATTCCACTTCATAATCATAGATAACAACCACCATTCATCACACATAATTTAAAATTAAAAGCTAATTTTACCAAATTTTTTATTGCCTTGTTGCGACTTTCTACACGCCATAGTAATTTTTAACAGAACGTAAATTTTACGGAAACAAAGTAAACATAAAATCCCGTAAAACCGATAAGATAAAACAAAAAAGGCGGGAAAAACCACAGTGTTGCCACACGGAGCGTTACGGTTAAAAAAGGTTTAGCTTACTTTAGTGTTGCTAGTGCTAATTAATATAGACAGCAGTCAAGACAAGTTTCGCACTACGAACAAATTAATATTGAATATGTAGATATATTGTAAAGAAAAGAGTTTCTGTTAGATAATAATTCATGTTTTATTTATGGGGTAGGTGGAAATGATCAATTATGGTGTAGTTACAATTTTACACGCCACTAAATGTGGCCTAAATAGTGTGTAGGATGCACTATTTGCAATAGGTATTGTGTAGTACAATATTTTGTTGCCTCGTAGTATTCGTCATAATATTATATGAAAAGTATCATTTCAAGCAGAATAGCAATTTGACATTCAAAATTTAAATTAGGTAAATTTGATTGATATCAATAAACAGGGTACAAGTTTAAAAATAGGAAAGCAAGCAAGAGCGCACTTCATTCATCCTATTTTCTTTTTAAACATTTGTCTACGGCGCCCGAGGCGTCGGCGTCGGTATCCCCGCAAACGCGTCGCATTACCTATTCCCCTTGTAGGATGCGCGTTGACGAAGCCACCTAGCGTTTACTATATTTTTTTTTTGACTGAAGTTTTTTGAAAAATAAAATGAGATTTTATAATTTATTGGTAAAATAATAAAGCGATGTAGCTAATGAAAGAGAGATAATAATTTCTGCATTTTTTAAAATCCTTAACACATGAACGAGAAATGTTATGTGAATGTGATCAAGATTCTTATTACTGACCTATTTGCCATCTTCATTGGACAATAGGTCATGCCAGTAGGATCTTCACCCTTAAACTATAACTTTAATTACTATTAATATTTCTTGACCTGATTTGCTCCAAATATCTATCGAATGTCTACAAAATACTTAACTGTCGCTAGAATTTAGAAAAAAATGTTAGCACCAATGACTTGGTTTTCTTCAGCGAGGCAAAAGTAATCTATTATCTGTAGTAAACGTAGCTGACAGATAAAAAATAAAGTCTAGGCAGAATCACGCGAGCCTGTGGCACAAGGTTTTTTTTTTTAATTCTGCTGTCATGAAATAATCGTTGCTGCTGACATTTTGAGGTCAAACGAAAATCCATACTTACTATAAGTACCTACCTAAATGAGAAATTGTGTTAGTTAATGTTTTTTTCTTTGTGACTAAATGCAGTATAATAGGTTTAAGCCTGGGTGTATGTGTGACTTTTCCTAAAAGGATTTAAGGCATACCTATCTACTCATTAAACCACAACAGTGTCCGTCGACTGGCGTACTTTGCCTTGGCCAGCGTAAGAGTAACTACAACTCTGTCTTCCCATTTTGTGTAATAGTGACATGATACATCAATAGTTACAATATTATAAACAACCAATAAGATTTAGAGACGTCTTATAGTACCTACCTATATCACTGATATCTATAGTTTGCAAGTACCTAGATGTTTTTGAAATAATTCATCGAACCTCTACTTTGCATATTAAATTAATTAAAACTTACTCCTACGCACTACCAATCGAAATAAATAAAAATAAAATACTGGCTAAACAAAAACAACTCTGTCCATATATGGTTCAATGGTTGGGAATGCCGTACGTCTGTCATTTTAAGGTGTTTCACACGCTTGGGAACTCGCTGCGACTTAGTAGCGATTTACTAGTGTGGCCTGCGTGGCTTTGATTTAATGCCTAATCTAGGCATTTTGGTAATCCAGAGATTGGCACTCTAGTTCGATAATGCACTTTATAATGTACAAAGAGCTCGCCTAGTCTTTAATAGATATATGATGTACCTATTCGCCAACAGTTCTAATTAACTGATTGACTACATGTGTAAGTGTTTTTAATAAGTTAGGTATACTTAGATTTAAGACTTCACTTAAATTGGACGTCAAAAAAAAATCTTATTGCGTTGCGGATAGGAAATCGTATAAGACAATTAAATGCATTATACTTATACTTAAACGGAGATCCAGACCTAAAGACTAGTTTAGGTGCAAAATTATTATTATTCTTTTGTATACCTCAAATAACCGATGGTTTAAAAGAAAACACATAATTAATTATCATTTGCGTGTAAACAACTAATACAATACAAGACATATAAAACAACACGAACAAAACAATAAACAGGCACATCATAATTTTAAATTTAAAAAACGGAACGTAGAACTGACGTTCCTTTTTAAATAATGTCGTTGCGTGTGAACAGTGTGTGGCCACCTTTAGCTGACGCGAGAAAGGTGTGGCATGCACTACAACAATTAATTAGACATCGCTTGAGCATAACACGCCGAGATATCGCTAGAATCGCGTGAATACTGCAATTGTTACAATTTTCCAACCTCTGAGAATGAAAAAGAAGACTTTTTCTGAGATGTAGGTATATCAGCTGGTTCGATCTTCGATTCACTATAATTCGCTTTCGGATGTTGTTTTTTTTTCAGCAAGTATTGGCGGGAAAATGGAACGAATAGTCGACATTTTTTTTCTGTAAAGTAAGTTATTTGTGTATTAAGTTTTTTTTACGCATTCCATAATACCAAGATACCTACTTTTTTCTTAGTTTTCAATACTTTTGTTTGAAGATTATCATTATTTTAATAAATATGAAAATATATACAGGCTGTCATCGCAAGACCCATCACCAAGCCGAAGTCTACTCGTTGTGGACATCATGCCAAGTCATACTAACTAAAAATAATACCTGGGAAATGTTCACATTTTTCAAACCCCTATTAAAAGCGCGCGCGTGCAATGCTCAAAATGCCTACTTATCCATGGGGTCATAGGGCATCTAAAGAATATATTGGCGGAATAAATGCATCGATTTTGTACCTAATTAGAAAAATTCCATACTAACTTTGAGCCTCAATATCTCCTGAACCAGAAATTTCCCAGGTATGGTGCCCAAGTAAAAAATGTTCTTAGTGATTGGTGCAACATGGGATTTCAGTTTTCGTTACGGGTCTTTTTACACCCTGTATATATACCTATCATATTATTTTATTTTAAGTAAATTCTTAGTACTTATTACCTAAGTATTACTGGCACGAACATGAGTTGGTGTATTGAGCAATAATGACTGCTTGGATTCATAACTTCGTTTGCCGGTTAATACAATTACAATTTCAATTTCATTGTTTATAGTTGCAGCCGAGGAAAACAATAATGAGTTATTAGACAAAAAAATGCGTTGATTTATTTGTCCGGTTAATGATAATTTGCCCGCTTCCGTATTACACGTGTAATAAAAATCGAAGTCATATCCAACTAATATTTACCTTCTCTTTTTTTAGTAGTTGAAACTTTGTAGTTGGCCCCTAGTGAGTAATCGAAATGTAGCAAGCAGGTTTCATGCATCCATAGCATATTTGGGGAAATAGACCCATACTAAGACCTTTTTCTACCGGTTTCTACTACGTAAGTATACTTAGGACCTATGTCCTCAAATTGCATGGCATGGCACGACACGGTTTAGCATCGCACGGCAGGCCCAAGTATCCTATGACATCCCCCGTATGCCCAAGGATCCTATGGCATCCCCCGGTTTGCCGAAAGATCCTATGACATCTCCCAGCATGCCCCAAGATCCTATGACATCCCCTGCTATGCCGAAGGATCCTATGACATCTCACGTATGCCCAGGGATCCTATAACATGCCGCGGTATGCCAAAGGATCCCGTGCAGTAACGCATTGTGAGGAAAGCAAACTAACAAGACCGGAGCGCTTATAGCAGTCGCGGAAATCGCCTGAGCGACAGGCTAGATTCAACCTTGTTCCCATCCCTTAGAACTCTTATTCCTTTAACGATATGAAATAAGTGTGTCACGGTACCACCCATATCACAGGAATGTCACCGCTACTGTGCCTGAAATAAGTTAGAAAATCGCATGACCACGCCTTGAGAGCAGGCCCTATCTTCATTACGAGAGCTAGCTAGCTTTATTCGATCGCGCACGCCTGGACATAGGCAAAGATTGGAAAACAGTATTGGTTTAGTCGGTGTAAGTCAGCCCTACGTGCTCCCAAGAAGATGGCAGTTCATGAGGCTCGCCCTTCAAGAACGGACATATTAGATACCTATTATAAAAGATTGTATTAGGTAGGTACTATAAAGATTGTGAAAACGTGAAGCAAGAGAAATATGTCAGATTCGTTGCAAATGGCGTTCCGTAGTCTCTGCCTACCCCTCCGGGAAACAGGCGTGAGTCTATGTATGTAGGTATGTAAACGATTGTACTTTTAAGCCTGCAATACATGTTGGTCGAGCTTAGGCCAACGCGAGCGTAGGCAAATTAATACAAGTCAAGTGTTACTGCCTACACGTTTGGCAAGTATATCGAAAACCAATGCAAATGGCCAACTAGGCGAGCGACACCGAGCGATGGCAAGACAATGCAAATATACTGTCTATACGTTGGTATTGGCGTTCACTCGGCGACGCTCGTCCAACATGTATTGCTGGCTTTAGAATTTAGCTCAGATATGGATGAGGACGACTCAAGATCGATCTAGGTATGTGAAGAGCCTCGTGGGAGGCCTATGTCCAACAGTGGACGTCTTTCAGTCGAGATGATGATGCATTGCAGTGTCAAAATTTACAGCGTTTCACCTCGACTGAGATGGCGATTATGAGTGAGTATATGGTTTACTTACAGGATTTTACACAACGCTATCAAAACTAAAAATATTTTCCAATCGGTCAAGCAGTTTCTGACATAGCGCGTTCAGACAAACAAACTTTAGTATTAGTAGGATTAGCCGGTACGATCAAAAGCATATTTTCTAGAAACAACATAAATTAAATGATTGATTGATTAGGCGTCAATACTAATTACTAGTAGTAAACTAGCGACACTAATGTCTAGTGCAGTGATAACAGAATGTTATCACGTCTTGTTTACGGAGATAGGTTTGACTTTTGAAGTTGGCGTTGTTTAGTTCTAGGGCAGAGTAGGACAGTTGAGCTAGGGCTGTGCTAAGACATAGATACTATTTTGAATTGCGACAGGTAATAAAATAAAATATATATTATTATATATTTATCTATAACTATATCTTACTACTATCAAAAATGCGATGCGCGTATGTAAGGATCAACGACAACCCAGCCTACTAGACGGCAGACGTAAGGCGAACACTTTCTGACAACACGTTAGACTTATACGTCTTACATAAGACCAATCCTAACACTAGTTATGAATTATGACGTACCGCAAATTTGAACCGGCCAATTAGAATGCATTTTTGTAGCCCCCTTCGCCCCGCATACCTCACCGCTTTGACAGAATTGTTTGTTTGTAGAAATGAAAACATTAGGTGTCTAGTAGGCTGGGTTGTCGTTGGTAAGGATGGATGTGTATTTATATGGTTTTTACTCTTTCAGGCAAAATCAAAGATCGGCTTTTGAAGAACTTTGCTTTGGCCTTGCAGTTCCTAGATAGCATACAGCTAGATCTAGCTTCTTTATCCTTAAAGGAGTAAGCGGAAAGCATTGTAAGCGGAAGAGTGCTAGAATATTGCTAGAAGTCTCTACCAAATTTAACCAATGCTGATTATTTTGCAACAGGTTCAAGTCAAACTAAAACTGCGAAAACTATTTTACTCGTCTACCCAAAAACGAGTCTAATGTTTTTAAAGTTCATGAAAATATGTCAGTTTCTTTATGCTGCCACATCTTGTAAATTCCTAAACAAATTTGGATGTATGGAGAGCAGTGAGAACCTACTTATGGCCAGTTTTATCGCTGTCTGTTAAGCTCTTCACTACATAACTACATAGTATAAAACAAAGTCTGTCTTCTGTCTGTCTGTCCCTATGTATGCTTAAATCTTAAAACTACGCAACGCATTTTAATGCAGTTTTTTTAATAGATATAATGATTCAAGAGGAAGGTTTATATGTATAATTGACGTGGGCGAAGCCGCTGGCGACGTCTAGTGCTACATATATTTGTCAGATACTTAACGCATTACATTTTCTTTCCAATTTAAATTTTTTTGTATCATCACCCCAATATCCCTGAAGGCATAGGCAGAGGTGTAATATTGCACCCACATCTAACCATGAATTTTTGTTCCCACGTCGTCGTAGGGGACGAGGCTATTGCCGTTACCGGGCACATCACCAGACTCCGTGCTGCTACGGAAAATTCGGAAAAACGCTACGCTATCCACTGGACCACGGAGGCATTTTATCTAGAAAATAAGACCTATCTAGAGGCGAACCTTGGCCTATGCCTGGCTTGCATAGTTCATAGCTTCCGTCCAGTCTAAAAGGTCAATATATAACATAGTTCAAAGGTACGATATAACGATGGCTCGTGTTAATTACACCACATTATGTCAAAATGGCGGCTGTGTCACGCGAATGTCTACTTTAGTAAGTGACACAACATGTGTTTATTCATGTGGACATCGAAAAGTAACGTTGATATATATTTTATATCTTCATACATGACCGTTTTCCGTGTGGTGACGGATTAAGAATACGAAATGTCACCACCCTATATCATCCCATGGGTGTCGTAAGAGCCGACAGAGGGAGCATATTATGCAGAGAACAGCACTGTAAGAGAAGGAAAACTTTATACAAACCCTATACCAACCCGCTTGGCCAGCGTGGTATAGTAGGCCAATTCCTCCTTTCAAAGAAGAGGCCTAGTCCAGCAGTGGACTGTTAAAGGCTGATGATGATGATGATGACATGACCGTGTAGTGACGGATTAGGACAAAGTGTCACTACACCCATTTCATGGACAGGAAAGACAGATAAATTACACATCAAGATTATTGAATACTATTATGTATATTTACTAGCTGACCCGGCAAACGTTGTTTTGCAAAATTTTTTTTTTGAAAAATAGATGTTGGCCGATTCTCATAGATACCGGATAAGCACAAAAAATTTCATCAAAATCGGTCAAGCCGTTTCGGAGGAGTATGGCAACGAAAACTGTGACACGAGAATTTTATATATTAGATAGACTCACTCCAATATTCACGGAGGGGTAGGCAGAGGTGTTATTTTACACCCACATTTTGACTTATGATTTTTGGTCCCACGTAGGTAATAAGCGAAAACCACACAAACCAAAGAGCCATAGTAACCAAATAACGTCTAGCCAGAAGGAGTGTAGTAAGCCAAAACCTCCAATAAGTTTATTGGAGGATTACAATGCTATTGTAACCAAGCTACCAGATAGAGGCACAAAGAGAAGTATTCGAATCAGCAAAAGTCTTTATCGACTACGAAATCGTTGTTGCGTACAGCGTCAATATACATTTTGAGATAAAACTAAAAAGCTACAAAACATCATCATCCCTATATTTGAATTTTAGTACTGCTGGGCCCCAGTCTCTTCTCAGTATGAGAAGGGAAAGAGTTGAATTGACAGTTTTCACATACATTTATGTTTCAAGAACATTAATGGAGAACTTTCAGACATGCAAGATTCCTCACGATGTATATGCAAGCGATAATAATGCATATAGAAAACAAATAATATTCATATACCTATTTTATATTATTGCTAGAGAGACAAATACTTCACTAGTCCATCAACCGCGAAATCTCGGATTCATCTCTTCGCATTTTACTACAAAGCATTACCTCTACGGCTAGTAAACCTATATAGTTCTAGCCAACATATCTAAGCATTAACTGCTTCCTAATAGAGGTGCGCTTAATCGCTAGGCATTAGTGAGTGAGCTCGCAGCTCTAAAACATTATTAGTAGCTGTCTCCTAACACTTGTGTAGAGCTGTGCCCATTTTCAGATAAACCGGTCCCGACTAAGCTATGTAGGGAGACCATACGATGCGTTTGTGTGATAAACTTTATTTCCACGACATAATTCGAGCCTCCGTAGTCCAGTGGATAGCGTATGCGTCTGCTAATCGGAGGTCCCGGGTTCGATTCCCGGGTCGAGCAAAAGTGTTACTGAGTTTTTCCGAATTCTCAGTAGCAGCACGGAACTGATGTGCCCGGTAACGGCAATAGGCACACCCTCTATCACGTGGGACCAAAAAATTCATGGCGAACTGTGGGTATACTATTACACCTCTGCCTACCTCTTCGAGGATACAGGCATGAGACTAAATAAAAAAGTTAAAAATAAAATTACCCGAGCATGACGGCTCACACCATGCTCTGGTCAGTAATGCTGGACGACTGGAACGAATGAATCTACACTGTTATCCTGGTGATCAGTAGTGATGACTTGGGAAATTTGGGGATTTTGGGTAATGAAGGCAACAGAATCGGAATTTTCTATTCGGTATTGCTGGCTTGGGCAGCTTTGAAGTCGGTTTATGTACCTATATTTTTGGGTAGTTCAAAAGTAGGTAGTGTCATTCCTGTTTAGTCTTACAACAAGGTGAAATGCTATGGCAAGATTAATGAGTGCCAAACTGCAAAGATTATAAAATCCTTTAAATAAAGATAAGTAAATAAGTAATTTCGATTAAATACCCTTGGTCTAGTTTTGTAAAATCAAATTGCTAACAAAGAACTAAATAAAAATGAATCGCTGAATGTGTTGCTAAGCGCATTTGCTTCTTACGGAAGAAAAGATTAAAAAAAATATTCAAGAATCCACTGTTAGAAGTTCGCCTGGTTAGCTAGTAATCTATAAAATTATTTATGCAAAAATATGCAAATAATTGATATCTTCATACCACATCCATAATTAGAAAAATCTCACAAATTTGGTAACTTTTGGTCACCTTATTAGCACTAGCTCTGTAGGTAATTAGTTACACTAGAGTTAGACTAGACCAATCGTACGTCTCTCTCGGTCACACTTATCGCATTTCCATAAGCTAGAATAAGACGGAAAAAGAATAAGTATCTAACGTTTTTATAGTTTGAACAATTAAATACACATTTACATTTTTTGCAAGTAACTAGGTAGTTGTTTTAAGGAAAATATAGAAATAATTTATGGTAGAGTCGTCTATTCGTAATTGTTTTGAAATATAATTGTTTGTGATAATTACACTAATGGCAAATTTTCCAGCGAAAATGACACTACAAATGACAGAAAAAAGTGCGTAATTAATTATGAATCTCACACCCGGGAGTCGAACCTGGAAACTCAGAATAAGAACAAAATGCCGAAACGATTTCTCTTGACGATATTATTATAACAAATAATTTTCAAATCAAAGTATCATTATAATTTGTACAGCAATTTTGCAGTAATGAAGGTAGAAAGAGCATGATTATTTTGTATTTAAATAGTAATAATGTAATAAAAGCAGTAATAGCGTAGTGGGGCGATTGTTGGATTGCTAATGATTGTTCACAAGTTTTGTCTCAATCAAAACCGAAAAGGCACAAAATTTTGTTCGAGGTCTCCTAAAGTCATCTCAGCTTTTCTCACATAGTTTGGTCGTGAAAAGCAATAGACTTATTAGAGTTTCGTAAGTTAAAAAAGAGAACTAGGGCCGTATTTGTGAGATTGTAATTATAGTGGAGCAGTGCTTAGAAAATAATGAAAATAATCTTGATATAGATTGACACCCACAATATGCCATGTAGCCCTTTAATACGACAGTAGGTACATAGGTCGATTGAAATAAGTACCTTTCGGAATCTGGATGTACATTTTTTTTTAATTTATTTATAGACTCACGCCTGTGTCCCCGGAGGGGTAGGCAGAGGTGTAATATTACACACTCACTTCGCCATGAATTTTTAGGTCCCACGTAATAGGGGGCGAGCCTATTGTCGTTACCGGGCACATCACCAGACTCCATGCTGCTACTGAGAATTCGGAAAAAACCCAGTAACACTTTTGCCCGACCCGGGAATCGAACCCGGGACTCCCGATCAGCAGTCGCATACGCTATCCACTGGACCACGGAGGCAGTCTATGTATAGTAGTAGGGATTTACCTTCAGTAACACCCAAACGTCAATATCTTACTGCTAGCAGTAAGATATTGAAGTGACACTTATTTGAAAACAAGAGTGTCTTTTCTGTATGTACAATACCGGAACTATGCCTTATCGGGATATATTGTAACGTCCCAATGACAAAAGTAATTATTGACCTTTTAATGGGACAATAGTTGGAAAAAAAGACCTAATAGGTATAGATGTAACACCCAAACGCCTATACTTCGTTCTATTATTAGTTCCTAGTTTACTGAAAGCCTAATTTGAATAATACAGTACCAACTTACGCTTATTATTTATTTAAGCATAATTAAAACCATTATGCCATCCGTGCGATAATTCCTTGGATATTGTTAAATAAAAACTCATAGTTAATATACATATTCACGCAAGAGAAACTTAATACACACCATCCGCTGAGGTTGGTAGCAAAAAAAGAAATCTTATGCGCATATAAGGATGGACATCAGAGAAGAGAAGACTATGGACAAGAACATGGAGGTTAGGTAGGTACATACATAAAGACGATCAGGTAACGTCGGCTAGTAATAAAAATGTAGTTCCTAGATCTTTCGGTTTAAATGTAATTACAAATAACCAGTGAAAGTAATATAACGCGATAAAATCCGTAAACTGTAGTTTAATTTCAACGATCAGGTATTTAAATTTAAGGAAAAAAACATTTGCTTAAGTAAAATTCATACTGACTGTCTAATAGATGAAGCTACAGCCAGAACTACAAGGTGCAAGGAGCTGAAATTTGGCATGGATGTTTTTAAGGAACAGGAGAGGTGCACTGAGAAGGATTTTTCGAAAATTTGCACGGGTTCGCGATGAATCGCGTATTAAAAAAACTTTGCGGAGCGGGCAGCGGCCATCCTCAAGTTCTTGCTAAACGGGTAGTAGTTCTTTTATGACAATCTACCACTTTCTAGACCAACATTAAAATAAATACTCTAGGATACTATGCCAATATAGGATGACCTGTCATTGTATAGACTTGTCGTACAAGCGTAGACCAGCCTAGATTGGATTTATTACATTTATAGACATTTTGAACCAGCTTAGTTTGCAGTTTATGCTGTTGTTTAAAACGACAACGTCGCAGGTTGCAGATTCGATCCCTGAGATCGATCTGCATACAATGTGTGTGATCCACTAATTGTTAATTCGACCTGATTGTACCTACTTTGTAACCTTTACCTAAACGGTCCCGCGCAACACAATATACCTATATTCGCAGAACGACAACTTTATTTTTAAACTAAAGGTAAGTACTTAAATATAAATAATTATGACATTATTACGAGTGGTATTCTCTCAGGAGACTGGAGTACGCAAACTATGAGAAAAACCGCACACAGATGAGACTCTACATAGACAATAATTATTGAACTCAAATGATATTGTACATAGACAAAGAGCAACCATTTAATTGTTGTCGTCATTGGCGCCTACTCACCGTTAAAAGTCTATTAATTGCACAAACAGATACCCTCAAATTAATAAATCTTCCCGCCAACCATAAATCGAACGATATTATTTGTATTTCAAATTGTAATTGACGTGTCGCCATTTTAATCGACCGTTGTAACTAGTGTCAAAGATATAATTGTATTATTTGTAAATAATATTACGATACAAAATAACATCACTTGGGTGGGATGCAAAGTTCCAAGATGGTTTGATAATGGTTTATGTGTTTACCTACTTTGTATTCACGATGTTCTTTTAAAAGTACTTGAAACTTTATTTTATTTTATACAAGTTTATTTCTTGGATCTTTATCGCTTAAGCTTGTATGTATGATACACATTGCAAAAGTTTAAAATCGTGTATATTATTTTACATGATTTGCCTATCCGGAGAGTATTATTAGTTGTTGCAGATTTCTTTAAGATACATAACTGCACCCCTTTATTCCCTAAGGGGTAGGCAGAGGTGTATTATGCACCGACACTTTGCCAATTATGTCTCTTAGATAATCTGTCAAAATTTCTATAAAAAGTAAGCAGATATACCTACCTACAATAGGGAAGTTTCCTGCAAGTAAAATAAATTATACAAGTATTTTTATCTAGTGAAATATGTCAAAATAATGGTAGTTTCATTCATCAATTAATGTTAAAACTATACCTATTTATAATTTTTCATCGTCAATTTATTGATAAAAAGTAGTTCTTATTTCATACAAATGCCGTAGGAAAGGTCGTTTTTGACATTTCATTAAAAGTGCTTCATTTGACTAGTTGAAAACAACCCAATTGTTTAATACATTCTTGAATTATTTTTAAATTTGGCAGGTATGCGTCAAGCTCTACCACCAAAAACTTTAAAAAATCATCCCTCTTTGATGTCTAATAAAAAAGAAAAAGGGAATGAGGAAATTATTTTCAAAATTAGACCGCGCTCGCACGGCGTGTTATCTATTGTACAAATTGCATAATTTTATTGGCACAATGCAATAAAATAGGTGCGGTATATAATTTTCTTGAACTCTAAGTGGTGTTTACTAGTTGGTAGTCTTTAATTTAGCATCGTTGTCCTGAAGATATAGGACAATACCAACACAGGATTTTCATAACAAAGAAACGGTAACTTTGTGTAAATAAGGATGCAAATTGAGTGTAAAAGTTGGAAGTTGTTTTTACGCGGCATTTGCTGCTACTGTCCAGAAAATGTCTACTGAGATTATATTTATTTATTTTTATTTATTAATAGTCTCACGCCTGTGTCCCCGTAGGGGTAGGCAGAGATGTATGAATATTATACCCACATTTCGCCATGAATTTTTAGGTCGCACGTAATAGGCGGCGAGCCTATTGCCGTTACCGGGCACATCACCAGACTCTGATTGAGATTATATAGGACACCATATGTTCTATAAAATAACCTTTACCTGCTACTATTAAAAATGCGATAGTTTGTTAAAGTTTGTTAGATTTTCACGCAAAAAAGCGGACAAAGAAGTGGGCAAAAGCAAGTTTAGTATAAATTTCTGTTCCGTATAGCAATTGGATCCCATATCTTCATTGTTATAAGAACTGAGAAGTCTGTCTATCGGTTTACAGAACAGAATTATGCTTCTGACTGTACAACTTTATTATAGCAAATTGAAAACAGGTATTTAAATCATGGACAATATAAATCAATGGTCATAACTTAGTGGCACTATGCGTAGCTGCGGTATAAGAGCCCGTATCCACTTAGCCGGACCGGCTGTTGTGCTGGATCGTCTGATTAGACAGACTTTGTATGACACTGTTCATGTAATGTAGGCCATACACGCTACGGTCTACCAGAGAGGTTACCTGTGCAGGTTTACCTGTGCAGGTCAAAAATGTATCTACATAAAACTGCACAGGTGTATTCCCAAACACGCTCCGTTATAACTGCGCAGGTATACCTGCACAGGTAAACCTCTTCGGTAAACCGTAGCGTGTATTTCGGCCATAATGAATAGTACTTTTCTTTTCTTTCATATTTAGGACCGGCGCATATATAGCGAAGTGTAGCGCAGCGCGTTTTACGCTGTCAAACTATTATTGACATTGTTCTGATTTAAATTAGTGACCAAAATCAATTCGCTTTGCTATACCTACTGGCGCCAGGCCTTAGACGGGCCGAGAAAACAGCCGGACCATGTAGTGGGAACGGGCTTTTACCGTGGGGGTGGCTGTTTAGATATTATTGTACAGTGCATTTATCATATCTATTGTATGACAAAACAGTATAAATTACAATTTTGCCAAGTCAATGAGCCTGTTAAGTTTTATTCCTGCAAATTCACTGACCATGTTTGCATAAGTAGATCAACTGGCTTTTATCGCGGTTGCAAGTTTTTTTTGACGCATGGTAGAAACCAACTATTTACGGCCCTTCAGACCGGGACCGAGACTCCCCGACGAGAAACACCGGGATTACCCACTAAAACCACCTAGGAGAGAGGAACACCATTCCTCTCTCTCTATACGATCCCATTGAATGGCAGTGTCACGGGACTCACGGGAACTGCGTCAGCATTACTTCCGCGAGGCCTATGTTTCTTTAATAAGCAATGTGAGTAAGCTTGTTACTAACTAAAGGAATAAAACATTTGGGTAACTACTATTTTGTTTTCACTATTCGAAATAGATTGTTATCAATTTTTATCATATTTGACGTAGAAAAATTTAATCTACTATTCTAATGAAATGTTCAGAAGAAATATTTCTTGTTTTTGTTTCTATATATTTTTTCGACAAGTGTTGGGTTTTACCTATTTATACTTTTTTACAAGTGCTGGTAATGTGTAAAAACAAATGATACTTAGAATCTATATAATATGCTTATGTAGTTTTATTTATACATCAATTATCTAACATGTGTTAACTAAGTATAGAATATTTATAAATATATCAAACTGACACTCATGCTGTCTTATAAACGCAAGCTGTCAATTAGTCACAAAGCAGTATTTATTATCTGTGCTAATAGTACAGTACTCCTAAGAAACCTAGTCAAGGAAGGAATAAAAAAGGCTTAGGTACAATCTATATTTTTATCATGTAGGTACTAGAAGACGCCCGCAGCTATAGCTGCAATTTTTTTAAATTAACCCATTTTGACCGATCCCGTGGGAATTTCGGGAAATCCCTTCTTAGTGCACCCCTACGGTCCCTAAGGAACACACATGTCAAATTTCAGCTTCCTGCGCCCAATAGTTTCGGCTGTAGCGTGTCTGTCAGTCAGTCAGTAACGCAAGGATTTTATATATTAAGAAGAAGATTATAACTTTACGTCTATCTATGTGTAAAACACAATAACAACATGTAAAACCCAGTAACATTTTTCATATAAAGCAGCTACGATTGAACCCTGTAACTTAGTGTTATCTGAATATGTAACAGTGTTCAGAAACTATTTAAAAGTAGAGATCGTGTTAAAACCCAATAACAATAAATGCAATAATATAAAAAAATATGTACATCTGGTTTTTTGCTATATGATATGTATTTTACGCTAAACAAACAGACACTTTTGTTATTAGATACTGCGATTAAGATATAAGGATAATATTATAACCTCGTTTGACTAATAATAGGCTTAGCGTTCTTAGTACCTTAGTAATTAAGTCATTAAACCTATCTACACTGCATGTTCGGAATGCTTTAACTCAATTTAAAATTGTTACTTAACTGTTATTTATGGACTTTGCTTATTAAATGTTTTATAATTATTATAGGGGCTGGCAATAAGTATTTTAAATGTGCGTTTGCGAATAGCGTTTAGTATCTGATAGTTGACAATTTAATGCACAAAGCAAGTAAGTAAGTATTATTTATTTTATTTTAAAATTTATTCTACACCCGCCGTTGCACTTTCGTGAATTATAGGTACCTACACCTGAACCTTCCTCGGGAATCACACTATCTATTGATAAAAACCGTGTAAAATTCGGTTCGGTAGTTTTCGAGTTTATGACATTTCTACAGACCGACAGGACCAAAAGGGGTATTAATTTTATAATAGGTGTATGTATGGAATAAATATTTTGTCGGCAAAGAATCTCCAATCAACTACTCCGTGTATACCTGTTTATATTGCGTTTAACAAAATGTCAAAGAAATTTATGTTTTCACCGTGTTATCGATTTTTAGATTTTTTATAGTTTTATCGCTGATGTGCTTAAAATTATTAATTTTCTCAGATCCATGTTTTAAAGCTCGGGATCTATTGTATTTTTATTTAAACCTTTTATATGCTAAAATATCTTCTTGAAGCTCTACTAAAATTTTCGGAATAATAAAGTTTATTTAGTTATAAAACTAAAACAACAATAATATTAGGTATATATTTGCCTGTCACTAGTAGGTATAAATATATTGTCTTCGGAAAGGCAATTTTTTTTCATTGCGCTTAACTTCTTTACAACAATATTACAGTTATAGTACCATAGAGTCGCTTGTTGAAAAGCCTGATAAATTGCCAGTTTATACAAAATATATTATAAGTTGTTTTTCAATGTCTACAACCCAATTTATTTTGCTTAAACGATTCAAGTAGTTTAATTGTTTTAAATGTAGTTTACTTACTTATTTCGTTTACAAGTTTTATTTTTAAACGGCTCTGTTCCTTCACATACCTATTTTTAATTACCTATCATAAATGGATTTTCAGAAATGGCAAAGTCAGTACAGGTTTACTCAGCAAGGTATAACAACCAAACTCTTTCAGACATAATCACTTTAGTATTCCTAATTAAAAAAAATATATATCAGACCATATTATATTCTGTCCCACTACTGAGCACGAGGTTTGTCTTACTACGGGCAGGGTAAGTCCGCGCGCTTGTTGGCAGACTTCATACTTATGTCTTTTGATAATATTATGGAAAAGTCAGAAATGCAAGTTTCCTCACGATGTTTTCCTTTACCCTATAGCAAGCGATAATTAACAATCTACAATATTATTTAGCGGGTCTTAGTCGCGATAATTTACTTATTAAAATAAGTAGTTGCCGAAACCCGCACTTCACAAGGACGGCGCTGAGCTGACATCAGTCCCTCCGCGCCCACGACCCTTGCAAGCCGGTAGAAACGTAGGAGAATAACAGAGGTATTTATCCCTTGAAATAAGTAAATTATCGCGACTAAGACCGGCTAAATAATATTGTATGATGTAAACAAATCGCGTAGTATCTGCGTATTAATTAACAATCTAATACGCAGATACTTTTAAAAAGTAATTTGAGCACACTGTGAGTTTGAATCCGAGACCATTTGCGTCGTAGTCTGATAATACCTGCTTTACTATTAGAAGTAAGTAAGTATATCTAATATAATAGCAGGTTAACAAAACAAGCAACTAAACACCGATTAATTAAAAAAACGCAAACTAACCGCGTTAAAGGGAAAAAACACGTCATCTAATCAAATATTTGTCTATGCCCGTAACATGTCATTTTTTAACATGACAGGCGGCTTGTAATGACATTGCACACATGACATAAGCTACTTTGTATGTCGATATTAATTATATGTGCATGAAAGCGACGTTGTCGGCTTCTGTATTCTATATTTCGTGTCCGATGTATGCCGTTTACTTTTTTCAATTGAGTGGTCAATTGAAAGCCGTAGGCTGGAAATAGTGAAGTTCTTTTTTATCTATGGTTGTGGGATTTTTTGTCTATGTAGTCTGAATGCGGAAGTTTTTTTCGGCGTTCAAATATTTGACACGGTGATTTTAT
The DNA here is from genome assembly GCA_944739405.2 of Euclidia mi. Classification (NCBI taxonomy): domain Eukaryota; kingdom Metazoa; phylum Arthropoda; class Insecta; order Lepidoptera; family Erebidae; genus Euclidia; species Euclidia mi. Next base: position 43,754,293 of record OX123201.2, read on the forward strand.
TTATGTTGTTACCTTACTGGGTTTTAACCACCGTTTCGCATAGATCATATGCGGTCTTTCTAAAAACTAAGTTTACCGTTGCATTTTTCAGCTGAATAAAATAAGGAAGAAATAAAAAATATAGGTACATACATTGCCATTAATAGTTATTATTATTAGGATTTTGTAAACTTGCAATAATTATTTTATAATTTTCAAAGATTTTTGTAGTTTATCTACCTACTTGTTGGTAGGACAAAAAAATGTTGTAGCCGTAATTTCTAACTATTTTATAGATACCTACAGCTGTAAGTGCCTGGATTAATTTGGATAGAGATGTGTAGTTTTATTTCCATGTTACTATTTTAAGTACAGACTAGCGATTCGCATTACTAAATGGTAAAGGAAGTCCGAATACAACACGCAAAACGAAATATTCCTCCACGATTGAAGTAAATTTTGTTGTGCCCTTTCTAGATGAACTTTAATCCCGTTCCCACGACTCAGGAATTATTACAAGTGCAGCTAGAAAATAAAGAAAGGGAAAACACTTATAATAACGACGTCTAGTCAACGCTCTGGCGACAGAAAAGTTAAATACTCAAACTTATTGCACCCATTTCAATTGAAATTTAAATCTGCCGTCAACTTTTCTAAGGCACCGCACCGCATTTCCACAAAGTTGTACACAAAAACAAAATAAAAAATTCTCTTGTGAGTCTTAAATTCGGAGTGAAACTTTTTGGGGCATTTTTCTTTCAAAGGTTTCAAGGGAACGGCGCCTACAACAAAAATGCCCATCACTCGTAACTTAGAATTTTCGTAGACTTTTTGTAAATGTATTTCTGCCTTTGATGTATTGAAGTGTTACCCTTTGCTTCGTTCGCTTTGCGATCCTGCTTCAAAACTATTTGTTCATTCTTCTATTATAATTTTATAAAGAGGTCGAACCATGATTATTTGTTCACTTTGTCAAGTGTCCTTCCTTATAGTAATTAATTATACTAGATACGGACCGCGGCTGCGCGCTTGTGGAAGTCTATCGCGCCGGCTATTACAACAAAAGTTGTCTGATATCTGTTATTCTGAGGTAAGCTGTAGGTAATGCTGTATTACTGCGAAGTATCGTCAAAATCAGTTCAGAAGTTTTTGCGTGAGAGAATAACAGAATTCTTAAGAACTTTCCCGTTTTATTCCTAGTAGGCAGCTTTTAAGATAACCTGAAGTAATTTGCGAAATTATCCATATGATTGCCCGGTTGCTAATATTTGGATATAGTTTTCATAGAATCAGTTGATATGAAGACTCTTTATTTAAACCGCTTGAAATAAAAAATGTACACCATTTTTATTACATTTATTATTTGGTATGATGATTATGATTACGACTTTTATTCCTATTTAATGTGGTCAAGACCATACGCGGTAGACTATTAAATAATATACACATACATACATACATATCGTCACGCCTTTTATCCCCGAAGGGGTAGGCAGAGGTGTATTTCTACACCCACTTTTCGCCAGATATACTTTAGTCCCACGTAATAAGGGGCGAGCCTATTGCCGTACCGGGCACATTTCCAGACTCCGTGCTGCTACTGAGAATTTCGTGACAGAAAAACCCAATAACACCGCCCGACCCAGGAATCGAACCCGGGACCTCCCGATCCCACGCGCACATTTATGCCGCGAGACCAACGAGGCAGTCGTATAGGGTTTGATGTCGAGTTTTCCGTCTCTACGCAAAGATGGTATTTGCATCGTGTTATCCCTTAGTCGCCTCTTACGACACCCACGAGAAGATAGGGGGTGGTGACACTTGTATTCTATGCCGTCAACCACACGGCAAAAATATCTTATTCAAATTATTTAAATAAAGCGATTAATTTATTCATTTATTAAATAATGTTATAATTTTATAGATAAGTGATGTTTTATTGAAAATTATCTAACACTTTATAGATAAACAAATACCTAGTTAAAGTTTATTGACCTACCTACATGAAATACATATTATGTATAGGTAACTAAAATAAAATTGAATATGTTGGATATTTTACGCGAAATACTTTTGCGTAAAATATTTTCTTGTTTTATGATTTATTCAAAAAGTCGATGGCTTTCGGTCAGTTGTATTTTGTTTTTGTTAATATTTGGTTTTGTTTATCCGATAGGCTATATTTACATAGTAGGTGTAGTCCATATTAAATTTCATTTCTATTTATGTATAGATAATTTTAGGTAGAGACATTATCTACTCTCACAAATTCCTTATATATTTTTATATATATTTCAAGTCAACCACATTGCCACCAAAAACAATCTTTCAAATGCAACGTTGCTTAGAAAGGACTAATGCACAATCTCAACAAGGTTTTTTAATCTTATGTTACTTAGTAGACTGCGATGCGGATGAGTTTCATGACGCCTTCTAAATGATAATTTTTATTTTTTTAAATTTTCACTTGTATATATTAATTAGATAGTATTTTTTAATAATTTTAAGACTTAATTTAATTATATTGTTATTTAAATAATTATTGTATAATAAACCAGTTATCCGTGTGGTGACGGATATCGGATTAAGAATACGGAATGTCACCACCCCATATCATCCCGTGGGTGTCGTAAGAGCCGACAGAGGGACCATGCTATGCAGAGAACAGCACTGTAAGAGAAGGAATACTTGAAACAAACCCTATACCAACCCGTTTGGCCAGCGTGGTTTTGTAGGCTAATTCCTCCTTTCAAAGGAGAGGCCTAGTCCAGCAGTGGACTGTAAGGGGCTGAAGATGAAACCAGTTATCCGCTCGTAGATACCTGTTTGATTGCTGTTTATAAATCAGAACGCCATAATGAACCCACCTTATATTAAGCCATAATACCTATATCTAATACGATACGGGTATTCGTTTCGCATAGAAACTAATTATTATACCTACAGCCTTTTGCAGTCCACTGCTGGGCGTAGCTAAGCCTCTCCTACTCATCATTGTCGTCACAATAATTAGTAAGAGCACATACTGAAATTACCTTATAGTATCGAAGAGCTTGAGCATACAAATAATTGTATGTTTTAAGAAAAATGTAGAGCGGCAAGCATAAAGTCATGTTACACGGGTTTATAGATACCTACCTACTTTGCTGGTGAAATATTTTATTGAATTTCAGATGTATTATTTTTGTCTTTTAACCTAGATCTAATGGATTAAGTCGCATTTTATAATAGGCGTTTTAACAGGTTAAGAAATTATAAATAAAAAAATATAAAAAACACAGTCACAGTATTACCTGCCTCGTTGGTCTTGCGGCATAAATGTGCGCGTAGGACTGGGAGGTATCGGGTTCGATTCCCGGATCGGGCAAAGTGTTATTGGGTTTTCCGTTAGGAAATTGCAGTACGGAGTCTGGTAATGTGTCCGGTACGGCAATAGGCTCGCCCCTTATTACGTGGGACTTAAAAATTCATGGCAAAATGTGGGTGTAATATAACACCTCTGCCTACCCCCTCGGGGATACAGGCGTGATTGTATAAAAAAAACTGTATCACCGGTTAGGTATATGTTACCTCAGTTTTTAATCGGGATTTGAATCCGCCCAATACATTAGTTACAACATACGCCGAGACGCAGTTTCGATCAATGTAAATACTAACAGCGTCCAATACTTTGCTTAACTCTATAGTTTTATAAATGCGAACCGTCTCTACATTTGATAAAAGAACTCCGTTCAGATTACAAAAAACCTATCTCAAACATTCATAAAAAATGAAAAGTAAATAATAATCAGGTTACGGAACACCTTGATAATCATATCGGAGCATAATAATAGGTGCCTCTATTTAGCCTCTGATTATCCAGTAGGGGTAATTCATCGAGGTATCTATCTTATAACGATGCAAACAGAAATACGAACGAAAAACGAATCGGCTTTCAATCCTCTGAAGTGATTAATCCGAAACGAATTTTACGCAAAATCTTTTTGATTGGTCATGTATAATCTGTGCGAGGAAGGCAGATGATTAAAATATAACTTTAAATGAAAACGAAATCGAACGCTCAGATAAAACCCGTACATTTAATTTTGTTTATTTATTTCATTCAGACACAATACTTTTAGTTATATCGGTTATGTTTATATTTTTACGCGGTTTATTTTTTAAGATTATGTTTTTACGCGTTGCTTTTTTTGGTGGCGTAAATTAAGTCTTAGGAGTTTTGTTTTCGGCCTAATTGGAAGGGTTAAGTTTAAGTGCAATGTTTATTAAAGCTATATGGATAAGAATTAAAATATCAAAACGATCAAAGTTATTTTGGTATATGCCGCCGCTGTGATCTAAGCACAATGTAGTTAGTTCCCTTTTCAGAGTTCAATTCCCGTGTTAGGCAAAGATTTTTTCAAGATAACCTGATAGGCGGGTACCTATATTATTTACACTATTTTAGTAGAAATTACAACTCAGTCACACTTCAGATTATTTTTTACTGTCATCAACCAATTTAATTTATATTTAAATAGGTATAAATTTACTCTAGATATTTATAACATATCTAAATCTCATTTGATTATACAAGAAAACCGTGGATGGTACAAATAGAACTTCGTACCATCTATTTTTTTTTGCCCACTACTCTACTGCTATTACAAACCACACATAATTTCTAATAAGCATTTCTTTCCACAATAATTTTAATTCAACGCTTTTTATGGCTAGTGTTGGGCCATTGAAAATTTTGCGTGTCGACGTTCATGTCAAATAAATTTGTCAGTAGTGATGTGCGTGTCACAATATTTTATTACATGTTAGGTACGAATGTAAAGGTACCTAGAAAACATATAAAACTTCACGCACTGTACACATTTGACTATAATTCTTAGTAAACACGAGAGTTCTGATTTTAGTTTTAGTTTTTTTGTAGGTTAGGTTACTGACCATAGGCTGTATGGCTTGTTACCTTTGTGTATTGCTATTTGTTTTTGTGCTTTGGTCACAGATTCTACAATAGACATCGAGGTAATATTTTCATATTTTTTTTACTTCCTATTTGCTTTTTTGTTCGTTAGGTCCGACAAACACCAACAAAGTTTTGCATGAAGAGAGTTGCTTGAAACTCAACTTTGATATTTCAGCGTTTTTATTTCTATTTTACTAACACCATGTAGGTACCTAATTACTAACTGCATCTAATAAACATTTTATTTGTCAGATTTGTACCTATAAGGTGGGTTATAAAAGAAATGCCTTAATATTCATCCTCATTAGTTTATTCTCACGACTAATCAAGTAATAAACATAAAGTCAATGTCTAAGAAAATAAATAAATTTAAGAAATGACAGAACTTGTTTTTCTCATAACCAGAAATTCATTGCAATGTCTTCAAAACTGACAATGTTATGCATAATATAATTTATAATAAGTTGTTTTATTTGCATAATCGTAGTAAATGGCTGTCACATGCGGCATAAACGCGAATTTATCAAAATAAACATTTGCCGATACAATGGTTGTAAATTGTATTCGAAACAAACAAACAATTTGGTGTATTTTTATGAATACCACGTAAAACGCTTCATTCACTTTTACTTCAAACAATCATTTCATAAACAGAACTCTAACTTTTGTTTTAAATTTAAATGCATTTCTTTTTTATAACCAACCTGTCTAGCCAGTACCAATAAGGTTTCCCTTTCTTTTATGTTGAAGCAAAATGTTTCTCGCCGTTATTCTAGTTTAAGTTAAGACGCTATTTTACGAAATAATAAAGAATAAATTAAACAACACAATAAAACAACATTCATCTCGTCTCCGTGCAGTAATTAATGCGACAACACGTACCGACGGATGCTAGTTTTTGGCGAAAAAATACGCCTATGTCGCGTCAACCCTTACTGCGGGTTGTTTGTGTCATTCGTGAAATAGAACCTCACGAATTATTACATTAATTATACAAAATTATAACAAGTTTTAGTGCTGCTCTAGAAGTTATTTTACTTTTTCACAAGTGACATTATAATGAAGTGACACACATAGCGAGTTGTTTCTTCAGAACAAAAATCCAAAAAATTAACTTCGTTAAAATTAATCCGCTTGCCTTTGGTGGCAATTATTTAAGTAATGTGACATAATAGCGTGACTGGTAAGTCGGCGTTAGTGAAATAATTGACGCATAATTTCGCTCTCATTACTGTGATATTCGATTTCACTCCAGAATGTGGGGCTCATTAGGCCGGTCGCGTCTATGTACAAGGAATAGCTGAGTCGGTGTCGGAGCGTGCAAAAAGGCCTAACTTGTAATTGTTTTGGTAAACAAGCCCATGTGGCGGCCCGGGCCTCGGCACTTACCGGCGCGGCGCGGAGCTGCTGGTTCATATCACACACTACACACATGGCACGGGACACGAGCACAGGCGGCGGCGCGGCGTACTGACCTGCCACTCTTGGTGATCACCATCTCGGTGCCCAGCTTGTGGAACTTCTCCCATAGGTCTTTGCCCTCGAGCGTGACCTTGGGGTCGTCGACGACGCCGTCGTCGTCAGGAGGCAGGGGTGCGTAGGGCGGCGGCGGCGGCTTGAGCAGCGGACAGGGCGCGGACAGCGCAGCGGCGGCGGCGAGCGCGGCCGGCAGGTAGGGGGGCGGCGGCAGCGCGCCCGCCGTCAGCAGCGCCGACACCGAGAAGTCGCTCGGGCGCGGCGCCAGCAGCGGGTGGAAGGCGACGGCGTCGCGCCGCTCCGCGCCCTCGAAGCGCATGCCCGCGCCGCCCGGGGCCCACGGCGCGCGCTCCACGGCCGGCGGGACCGACGGCTCCAGCGGCGCTCGCGCCCGCTCATGCAACGTCCATACGTCCAACGTCCGGCGCGCACCTCGACACTCGCTCGTCCCGTGGCGACACCCGCTCGCGCGGCAGGCGTCAAACGACTGGCCGCCGGCGGCGCCGCGCGCGACACCCCTCCCGCCGCGCGCCGCCCAATGGCGCGCGCGGGGCGCCCCGCCCGCCGGCGGCTCCGCCCCGCCGACGCGCCGCGTTGTTTTTTCGTCGCGGGCGAGGTGTCCGCCGCCGCCACACCTCGCGCGCGCACCGCTCCGCTAATCTGGTTAATGCGGCGCGCGGGGGCCACTCGCGCCCGCGCCCGCGCCCGCTCCCGCGCCCGCCGCCTCCTTCTAATTGGACACGTTTCCGTTCGTTCATCAATTGAACTCGTTACGCGCTCGGCGTATCTTTTGTGCGGCCGCCGCTCGAGATGGCCCCGCGCGACACGGCGCGTCGCCGCCGAGTCGCCGCCCAGTCGCTGACAACACACTTGCTGCACTTTTGTCGCTCGCGAGTCATCCTAGCCACTGCTGCTGCAACTGACTCTACTAATTTAAGTTTGTTTAGTGCCAGCAAGATTTCTTCTCGCTGAGATATTTCTCAGTCGGGATGTCTTTGGCGTTAGCAATATTTGTGTGTAGTCTATGACAGATACCTAGTGGTTGGTTCTAGTTAATATTCTTATGAATAGGTGTTGCTGGCGAAAGAACAATACGATTAAGTTAATCAAGTTGAGCGGAGTAGGTATACCTACATACGCGGCGGTGGTGCCGAGATTCCTTTTCATCTTGGCGCCGATTCGTTTGTTAGGTATTTAAGTGAGGCGCAAGCTCGCGGCCACTTTGTTTACTTATCTACACGTACCTACTTTATACACAGACCTACTATTTACCTAGTATGAAACTCGCGCGGTTAATCTACGAACATTATTTTTAGGTACAACACTATTGTAAACCGCGTTTCCTGCTCTATTATTTAGTTAGCTAAATAACAGAGTAGCTATACAACTTGGCGCTAAAATGTTTACCCATTACTTGAATTATTTCTGAAGATATTTAGTGAAATAGAAGTTGCCTTATCATTTTCAGTAAAAAATATTTTGCAGGAAATACTTAGGTAAATGAGGAATTTTTACACACTCTACTTTCTAAGGTAGAGTTTACCAAAAGTTCGACAACCTCGCTTAAGGATGATTAAACTAATTGTTGTTTTTTTTTTTACTTAGTTATAGGTAATAGTTAGTTCTATCCACTACCTATACCTAGGTAAGCACCTGACATGATAATTATGCTTAATAAAAAATTATGTATGTAAATAAAATTAAATTATAGGATAAAAACATCATTTGGTTGTGCTCTACATTCATAGAAACTAAAGTCGTTTATTAGGTATTATTTCATGAAGATTTGAAACTTTTTTTTAAAAAGAGGGTGTCTTTTACATGTTGATTGTTATACCAGCATGTTAGACACAGCCTTTTCTACTGATAATATGACTTAGCTTTCATGAGCTTGGTTCTAACTTCTGCTCTCGGTATGAAAATTCTGTTTCCTTTGGCTTTTTAATACGACTTTATTTTATTCCCCAAACTTGCGTCTCACCTATTTGTTTGTTTACTATCATATTTTGATATATTTTACAACGTTTGAGTAAGTCCTGAAATACAACTGTTTTTTTTTTATTATAGGTAGAGACGGCAAAATAAACAGCGCTGACTTTTCAACGTCCATGAATATTTTTCATACCTATAAGTTCAGGTGTCTTGTCAATAAATACGCCTAGTGAGTATGAGAAAGTATTTCTTTCAAAACTATAAATGTAAAAATTAATTGATAAAACCTCGCGAAAATCCTCAAATGCTAACAATACACATCTTCAAGGTATATTTAGGTAGAGTTTTGAAAAGCATTTTAAGAACTGCGTTGTATTTACCTAAGTAAGTAAATTGTTCAGAAAATATTGTGTGTTGTCTAGAAAGAGAAAATGACTGTTATATTCCGCTTCTAATTTTGAAGTACCTAGTGAGGTAAATAGAACAGTCACATTTTGATCATGGAAACATTGTGCAATATGATGGTATAATTTTTATGTCATTGCGAACTTGGCATTTTCACTAATGTTTTGGGCTTACAGCTCGCGATTTTCTTTTCTTAGAGTTTTAAACTTAGGCGATGTCAATGGCTACTCCAAAACATACAAAGAATTCAGTTGAATGATAGGTAATGCAGCAAATATATAAAAATAGCATAGAATCAAACGATAAAAAAATGAAAATATATAAGATAGCAGTCGTTGCCCATCGCTCCTGATGATGCCTCGTGCACAGCCCACAGGCGAAACACGTGTCGAAGAATAGTCGGCGCATACAGCGGGATACTGCAAGTCAGGTATCTTCCTGGAACCCATCTTCTTCTTCTTCTCAGCCTTTTTCTACCGCATGGGTGTAGGCCTCCTTCAGTATATGCCACTTCTCACGGTCTTGGGCGACCTCAATCCACTTTACTCCAGCTGTTCTCTTGATGTCGTCATGCCAACGCATCTGCGGCCTTCCTTGTGGGCGCTTCACGCCCCATGGTCTCCACTCCACCAACGCTTTGCACCACGAGCCCTGTTTTCTGGCGACGTGGCCTGCCCACTCCCACTTCAAATTTGCAACACGCTTGATCACGTCTGTGACTTTGCTTTGCTGCCGAAGCCAGTCGTTTCGTTTGCGGTCCCTCAGTGAAATACCCACCAGCTTTCTTTCAATAGCCCTCTGGGCCACTTGGAGTTTATTTAAAATCTCCTTAGTGAATACCCAGGTTTCAGCTCCATAGGTTAGCACTGGCAGGATACACTGGTCATGTATGCGTGCTTTTTGTTCGGCTTTTAGCTTCATCTTGAAGACAAATTCAAGTTTGGAGTAGGCCGCCCACGCTAGTCTTATGCGCCTGTTTATTTCGTTAGCCTGATTTTCTTTTCCCATTACCACCTCTTGTCCAAGATACACATATTTTGTGACTCTCTCGATGACTGAGTTATTCACCATGATATTAGCGGTACTATTTGTGCAGTTTGTCATGACCTTGGTTTTGGTTAGGTTCATCTCTAATCCGCATTGTCGAGAGGCGTGGCTAAGCTCCTGTATCATGGTCTCGAGGTCCTCTGGGGTGTCGGAGAATAAGACTATGTCGTCTGCGAATCTCAAATTACTCAACCTTCTTTCAGCTATATTTAGGCCGCGTTAAACCCAGTGTATTTTTTTAAAGACTGGAACCCATACCATTCCTTAATCCCTTATCCTTTTAAAGGAGTTCGGTATTGTCAAATATGAAAATATTGAAAAAAAAACATCGTGAGGCAGCCTGCATGTCTGAGAGTCCACCATAATGTTCTTAAGAAAACATGTTTGTAGGTAGTAGAGCCTTGCTGATTTAAGCATGAATGGGCCGGCTCGACCGGGGAAGTACTACCCTCTCACAGAAAATCGACGTAAAGTAACAGAATCTAAACTGTTGCGTTTCGTTCGGTGAGTGAGAGTGCCGGAGGCCCTATCCCCTATTCCTTCTCCCTCATCCCACTCCTTATTCTATCCCTTTTCCCAACCCCAAGGGGCGGCAACGCACTTGTGACTCCTGTGGTGTTGCTTGTGTCCATGGGCGGCGGTAATTGCTTACCATCAGGCAATCCGTCTGCTCGTTTGCCGCCTTATGCAATAAAAAAAAAAATGTGCAGTATGCCAATCCGCACTTGGCCAGCGTTTTGGGCACAATTCTAACCCTTCTCATAGTGAGAAGAGTTATAGGAACCTACTTACTTACGCAATTGAGATCTGTTACAACAATTTTCATCATCATGATCTTCAGCGACCTTACAGTCCATTGCTAGACTAGGCCTCTCCTTTGAATGGAGGAATTGGCCTACCATACCACGCTGGCCAAACGGGTTGGCATAGGGTTTGTTTCAAGTTTTCCTTCTCTTACAGTGCTGTTCTCTGCATAGTATGGTCCCTCTGTCGGCTTTTACGACACCCATGGGATGATATGGGGTGGTGACATTCCGTATTCTTAATCCGTCACCACAAGGACAAACAATTTTAGAATTATTGTCCTAATATTTTATATTAATGAGTAGGTACCTACATGGAATTTAGTCAACTGTGACTGTACCTATCGTCTCTTATCTTCAATTAAAAACTTGCATTCATAACTACACGAAAAAATTAATAAGTAGTTATTTTGTAACACGCGTCATTTTTCATTAACTACTACAATCTCGTATAGCAATTGAAACAAGTATTGCTTTTTAAACAGTTAAAAGCTCTGTGTTTAAACTGTCCCACTGTTGGACGGACTTGTTCTCACTATCAGATGAGTAGAGCCTTAGTCTACCACGCTGGCCAAGTGCTGGTTGTCAGAATTATTTCAGTCTTTCGAGAACATATAGCCCAGTGGTGTACGTAACGGACAACCGAGACGATGGTCTCGGTTTCGATCCCCAGGTACCCCGGGCACACACTTCTGACTTTTCGAAGTTATGTGTATTAAATATGTTAATTATCGCTCGCTTAATAATGTGCCCGGTAGATGGCAATAGGCTCGCCCCCTATTTCTTTGGAACCGAAAAATAACTGGCGAAATGTGGGTGTGTAATACACCTCTGCCTACCCCTTCGGGGATAACAGGCGTGAAGTTATGTTATGTTTATAAAGCAGCGCTCTAAGTTTTCCTGACGACATTTCACATTTTCCTTCACCATTTGGCAAGCGATAATTAAGAATTTAACATGCACATAAATTCAAAGCATCAGTGGTGCGCGCCATGGTTTATCTAAAACACTCTGCATAGTAGTAGGTATATTAGTGTCTAGTAGGCTATTGCCGCCTTTACCTACTAGGTAGGTATCATATTTACCAGCGCCATGGTAATTAATACCATTCTGCAGCATTGACTAGACGATCCAAAGTCAAAGTAGGTACCTATAACTACGTACTGTTAGGATGCCGTCCCTGTTAGTCCTTAAAAAAAATTAACTGCTCTGATATATATTGTTCAAGGCAACACTTTACAGATACAGTTCAACTGGTACTGATTTCCGAGTTCCAGGAGCGAACCGCTTTTCGCGACGGACAGAATCTAACTAACTTTTAGTATGAAATAAATTATACAAGTAAATGAAATTGCTGACAAAGTAGTAATAATACAATGGAAATATACGGGAATGATGAAAGTGCTGATTTAGCGGTGTTTAAGAACTATCTCAGGTTACAACAGTACGAACACGACTCAAGTCACTTAACAACATCTTAAAGATTTTCCTTGAAGTTTAGTGTTCGTATTCCTGTCTAACCAGATGCTGTAGAATATCAGTTAAGTCCATGCTTAGGAAAATCAATATCATCATCATATCCAATAGGCTTTACACTACAAGACACGGAATTAAATAGGTTAACATAAAACTAAATATTTTAATTACGTTGTTAGGATGTTAAATAGGTAACTTTCATGTGAATTATATCATTCCTTTTTTATTTATTTAATTTGCAATTAATGGTAATGACAGTGTAGTTCTTATACTTAGACTAGAGGACGCCAGCAGCTACGCCTGCATTTTTTTTTATTTACCCGTTTTGGCCGATCCCGTGGGCATTTCGGGAATTCCCTTCTTAGTGCACCCCTACGGTCCCCAAGGAACATACATGCCAAATTTCAGCTTCCTGCGCCCAATAGTTTCGGCTGTAGCGTGTCTGTCAGTCAGTCAGTAACGCAAGGATTTTATATATTAAGATAAGCTAAAATATGGAAGTCAACATACATACATATAGATGGCTGTAGGCACTACTAGGATAGATCCTATGCCACAAGCGGTAAGAGCACTCACAATGGAGTTAAATTAGGCATGTGAATCACTGAATTATCACCTTTTAATTTTTGATAAGAATTATGGCACTATCGCCATTTTTGGAGTCTAAGTTCTTTTTCAAAAGTTCTACTTTGATTTGTTATTAATCACAGATCATGATTGCGATATTTTATATTTTGTACTGGCATTACAAATCAGTTTAATAGTAATTAAATAAGTTTATAATGCAAAATTCTTACACATACTAAGTTAACAAGATATATTAGTCACTTTTTATAACGCATAGTCACGCTAAGTAATTGTTATAACTAAGCATTTTTTCGTAATCTTGCGCTTTTTCATTTAACTTCGCGTTATCGCCAATTATGATATTTCACATGATACGATAAATACGGATTTAATATGACACGGTGATAATTTCATATCTACATGCCTGTATAAAAATTATAAAATACCTATAGGTATAAAATTATTTCTTATTCTACAACTATTTTAGGAATCGCTCGATGTACCTATGTTTGTTACTTCTTAAGGCAAAATATTATACTTACTTACTACGCCAGTATAGAAGGTACATAGGCTATTTTTGCCGCAAAAACCGACACCCTCTAGAACTCAGGCGCGCGCAAAATCTAGTAATTTACACCTAAATCCAAACGACAAAGCTAAATTTTCGAGCAGAATTTTATTATCATCATACACCTCCCCTGATTTGCTCCACAATAGCTTTGTGAATCAAAAGGAGGATTCTGCCTACCACCTATAGGATTTGATGTCGACTTTTCTGTTTCTTTCCAAATATAGGTACGACTACTTCGTGTATTTTCCATAACCGCGTATTACGACAGACAGAGAATTAAATGAGAAGGTATTACCTATCACCACACGAAAATGTTATTATCGCAGGATTATCTATATTTTAAATGTGTTTTGTTTTCAACAAGCTGTATAATGATAATTATGTACCTACCTATATACCCTTACCCTACCTTAAGGTCTTAAGTGTATTACCTACTTAGTTTGAAAACTCTACGCCGAAAGAGAAAAGAGACAACGCCAACTAGGCACCTAGTAGCCAAAGGTTTTAAGCACGTTTTAAGTCTAGCAGTGGACTGCTAAAGGTTGTAAAGGCTTAGTTGGCGTTGCAAGCATTTTAAGCCGTTGCTTCTGTGCCTGATCTCAACTCCTTTCGTGTTGGATATGCAGGCCCATCAGACTTTAAGAGTGCACAAGTATATGTAGTTCTGCACAGACACTTAACTATGAACGAAAACATGAACCACGTAAGTAGGAAATCTTCATTGACAGACAAATCGTACCTAGGTACTTAATATTTTTTTAACAGATTAGACGAGGCATTCCTAAGATTTTATTAAAATTGTATTAAAACACATGTGACTAAATAATTTACTTATTATCATATACGAAAGTGAAATGGCATAAATCTACAAAAATAGGTAAGTAGGTAGCATTTTAATGCACAGAAAACTAATTTCCAGCCTTTAGACGTATCTCACTATTCAAGAGACACGGACTTTTATTACGGTAAAATTTTTGTGCAGTTTTATAGGTAGGTACATCATACAAATATATATTACTCAATTCATCATCATCAGCCTTTAACAGTCCACTGCTGGACTAGGCCTCTCCTTTGAAAGGAGGAATTGGCCTACTATACCGAGCTGGCCAAACGGGTTGGTATAGGGTTTGTATCAAGTTTTCCTTCTCTTACAGTGCTGTTATCTGCATAATATGCTCTCCCTCTGTCGGCTCTTACGACACCCATGGGATGATATGGGGTGGTGACATTCCGTATTCTTAATCCGTCACCACACAGGCAATTCAATCAGTTTAAAAATATCGGGCCAAATCGATGGTGGTCGTAGGTAGAGTGGATGTAGAGTTATTAAATTATATTCCTTAAATACGTTCTTACAGGGTCTTTATCGCGTTAACTAATTTATTAATAATATTGTACCACGTATAACGTATTTGGAAATATAAACTATCTGTATTTCTATATAGGTTTTGCATGCGCATTTTTTACAAACAAACAGACCAACAGCCTTCTAAAACATCTTACCTTACACATAAAATTAATAACTTGCGATAAATTTAAAATTTTTCAGTTTTAAACGTTAGTCTTTTGTGTAAGTCATAAATAATAGATAGGTACCTACATAGTGACAATTGCCAATAATATGTCTACATCTCTACATAAACATCGATTAATGCTCTGCAATACCAACCTATTTTTTTACATTTAACTTAAAAAGTGCTTCATAAATTAAAATTTCAAATCAAATGTCTAAAAAATAAATTACAACTAATTTATAAAGTGCATCTTTTAAAGCGCCATCTCGCGGCGAGTAGCCATCAACTGCACTATGCACCAACAATTTTTATTTACTAACTCGATTTATGCGTTATAAACATGTTTTACCATATTATGTAAACGAGTGCCTCTATGGTCCAGTGGACAGCGTATGCGTCTACTCATCGGGCCCCGGGTTCGATTCGGGTCAAGTAACGGCAATAGGCTCGCCCACTATTTGTGGGACATAAAATTCATACTCCTTAAATCGTCAACGCGATGTCACAGAAAATCGTGGTCATTTGTCAGAGCAATGTACTTACTTAATTATTATAGCGTTTTAATATCGTAAATATTCTCAATAAAACCAAGAATACCAACGTTTAGGGCCATGAAGATATTAATATATGTCTATGTTTCCTTCACGGGGTAAGCAGAGGTATTTATTATATCACCTGGCTGTGTATTTTAGTTCACAAGTCTATATTATTATGTAAGTCATCATCATCATCCTAGCGTTATCCCGGTTGCGTACAACACTTGCGGCTTGGAGCCTGGCTCCGCTCACTAATATAACCAGACTAGAGGACGCCAGCAGCTACGCCTGCTCTTTTTTTTAATTTATCTGTTTTGACCGATCCCGTGGGTATTTCGGGAAAACCCTTCTTAGTGCACCCCTACGGTCCCCAAGGAACATACATGCCAAATTTCAGCTTCCTGCGCCCAGTAGTTTTGGCTGTAGCTTGTCTGTCAGACAGTCAGTAACGCAAGGTTTTTATATATTAAGATTTGACGAAGCATAAACTTCCTGACTTCCAACTGCCTCCGTGGTCCAGTGGTTGGCATATGCGACTGCTGATCGGAGGTCCTGGGTTCGATTCCCGGGTCGGGCAAAAGTGTTACTGGGTTTTGCCGAATACTCAGTAGCAGCCCGGAGTTTTGTGATGTGCCCGCGGTAACGGCAATAGGCTCGCTCCCTATTACGTGGGACCTAAAAATCCATGGTGAAATGTGGGTGTAATATTTACACCTCTGCCTACCACTTCGGGGACTTTAAATAATAATAAAAAACATACTTGTTATCATCATCCTCTTAGCGTTATCACAGTATTAACCTGGGGTCCGCTTACTAGTCTAATCGGATTTGGCTGACTTAGCTTTTCCACAGAGCGACTGCCTGTCTGACCTCCGCAACCCGAAGGGCCAAAGCGATATGTCATGGTTTAGACTAGTGTCAGTTTAGTCAGAGGTACTGACACCCTGTAACGACTGTCAAAGATCTTCATGACAGCCGGGACCGACGGCTTAACGTGCTCTCCGAGGCACGGGGCAAGCGATAATTAACAATTTAATACGCACATGACTCCGTAAAGTCAGTGGTGCGCGTCGAGGGTTCGAATCCGATACCCTGAGCATGGCAGTCTGTTGGTATCTCCACTAGTCTATTGCTGCGTTGTTATATCACTGACCGCCTCTGTGGTCCTGCGGTAGTGTTAGCGACTGCAGATCATGAGGTCTCGGGTTCTTATTATATACTCTCTCCTTTCGTAGCCCACTGCTGGACTTAGGTAAGCCTCTTCCAATTAGCTACACAGCGATAATGTGAGTCAATAGGACACGGTTTGGTATAGATTTTGATGTCGAGTTATTTCGCCTCCTCGTAAAGATACCATTTGTTTTGTGTATTTTCCTTGGTGCACTTCAAATCATGGTAGCATTTTTTGGATTATAAAATTTATTTGTTAGTGTCACATAGTGTTTACTAATCCTAGTAATCAGCACTATAATAATACAACAATAAACTTTGCCTTTGGTTAACTATTAGTTTGTAAAAGTTTACTTTTCATCTCGTTCAGTAACATATTCATCAAATAGGTAGATGTCTGTTTGAAATCGCCGTTTTGCGACAACATCGCTCATTAAAAGAAGATGTTTTATTTATCCTATAAGTTTAGTGTTATTAAAATCGAAATTAGTAGGTAGGTTTATACCTCCCGAACACCTATACAATACCTACCTACTACAAAATAATATTATACTAATAAATAATATATTTAAAATAAAAAGTATTTATTACAAAAAGTGTTACATTTTGTGATATTACCAGCGGCCCCACACTAGGCCAGCCTGTCCTGTGGGTACCTATTATTTACCATTTACATTAACATATTGGCCTCGGTCGATATAATTAAACCTTAAACTTATCTAACGAGTTAAACAAAAATAACAAATTTTACTAATGATTACTGAATGAAACTTATAATTTACTATATTATTAGGTAAGTATGTGTATGAGCATGAGTGTGTACATATATACCTATGATAATAATAAATATATATTATAATAGTTGTTTTGATTGATATGGAAAATTTTAAAGCGGATGAATTAAAAGACTTTCAGTAGAATTGTACGAGAGTGACAGCAACCAATCTGTAATTTTTACCTTTGCTTCTTTCACTGAGCACTGCTTAATATCACAACAGTTTGTTACTTTGTTATATAAGTAGAGTTCTATGAATGGACTAAATCGTCTAGCGAAGAATGTTTGTACTTTTGGCACTTTAACTCTGTATACCCGTCTATTCAAAAGTTCTGTGTATTCTTGAGAGTTTACTACTTCTCTATGCATTTTTACCAGTGGCGGCGCTAGGCGTCGGCGACGTCGGCGACCGCCGACGGCCTCGCGCCTGAGGGGGCCTCGCATAAAAGTTTTACAAGATACATACTTAATTTCGTTTCGCCAATCATCCTGGCTTAGGTAGCAGACACCGATCAAATCGAGAAAAAGCTAAGCAGATGATAATGACTTTAATTATTTTCGAACACGTGCCTGACAAGATCTGTGCTGGGTGAAAATTTTTGAATTTTCATTTATTAATTTCAATTCTTGAATTTTTATTTATTACTACGAAGTAAACGGGGCCTCGCCATCGATTTTAAGGGCCTCGTGAAATTGATGTCGCCGACGTCCACATGTGGTCTAGCGCCGCCACTGATTTTTACTGATAAAGTAAGAATGTAGAGCTGACGAACATTTAATACTTTACATTCTTTGTAATATAGTTCTTTAGTGGGGTATCGAAAAGGCTTTTGGAGCATTGTTTTAAGAACCGAGCGTTGAGCTCTTTCAGCTTTTATGATGACAAAGACTAAGACAATGAAGAAATAATACCTAAGTACCTATCATCAATAAGGCATTTGGCAGTCCACTGCTGGACATATGCCTCTCCGAATTTGCATCTCAGTAGCTTGCGACCCAAATCGGACAATTTGGCCTACATTTACTACGGTGGCCAGAGGTATTGGTAGAGGGGTTAGATCTCGAGTTTCCGTCTCTTCGCAAATTTACCATTGGCTTTGTATATTTTCCTTAGTCGCCTTTTACGACACCCATGGCATGAAATAAGGTGGTGACACTTTGTATTCCTAATCCGTCACCACAAGGCATAACCACCTATACACACCTATAAATAAGATTAATTTAAATAGTAATTATGACTGCCTCCGTGGTCCAGTGGATAGCGTAAGCGACTGCTGATCGGAGGTCCCGGGTTCGATTCCCGGGTCGGACAATAGTGTTACTGGGTTTGTCCGAATTCTCAGTAGCAGCACGGAGTCTGGTGATGTGCCCGGTAACGGCAATAGGCTCGCCCCCTATAACGTGGGGCCTAAAAATTCATGGCGAAATGTGGGTGTAATATTTACACCTCTGCCTACCCCTTCGGGAATACAAGCGTGAGTCTATAAAAAATAATTAAATAGTAATAAGCTCATAAGAACAAAACAAATAAATTACACGCTGTGTTAGTCTATACTTAAAATACGACTAAATACAACCAAATACGACCAGTCTAATTAAATACCTGGCTGTATAAAAAAGGAACCCTTGAAAGATAATTAATTTGTGGTGCGTCTCTGTCATGACACTTTTATTACCTGATTACTGGCTGTATGATTATTGCCTTTGCTTGCTCTTTTTTATAAAAATAAAGTAGGTTTTTTTTATTGCAGGTAGGTATTATTTTGATTGAATCGTTAGTTATGGTTGTTAGGTATCCTAGTTATACCGGTTTAATACAAGGCTTTTGAGCCCGGACTCCTCAATCTGGTCTAACTAGATTTGATAAAATACTTTGGAAAAAAATTATTTTGTCTTGAAGTCCGGTGAACGCTTCCTGATAACAAAATCGTAGCTTTTTGACAGAGCAATTGCCGTCTTTCCGAACCCAACGAATAGCGATATACCATTGCTTAGACCAGTGTTGGCATAATATTCAAGGGTCGGGTATTTACGGTGGAACGTGAAAATGGCGGAAAGTGAGATTTGGCACTAAAGTTTTAAAGCTGGTATAGAGAAGAAATTACTAGATATTAAGTAGGTTCCGACCGAAATTCACTACTTCTTTCTCTTAACGTTATTGCAGTTTCAGTCTGGGGTCCGCTTACTAGTCTAACCGGATTTGGCTGATTATTAGCTTTTCCACAGAGCGACTGCCTGTCTGACCTCTGCAACCCGAAGGGATAGCGATACTCCATGGCTTAGACTAGTGTCAGTTTCTTTAGAAGGTACTGACGCCCTGTAACGACTGTCAAAGATCTTCATGACAACCAGGACCGACGGCTTAACGTGCTATCCGAGGCACGGGACAAGCGATAATTAACAATTCAATACGCACATAACTCCGACAAGTCATTGGTGCGCGCCGTGGATTCGAACCCGATACCCTCTGCATGGTAGTCTGTTGGTATATCCACTCGGCTATCGCTGCCGCGAAATTTACTGCTACAAGACTTAATTATATCAGCAGAAAAATGTCCACTGCTGAACATTAGGAGAAGTTGCTGATTCGGCTGATTATTGAGAGAGCGTTAGGAAATTTCCTAAAGTTCTTCCAATAAGATCGCCGGTTCTAAAAGTCTTAATTGATCCTACTAAAACAATTACTTTATGGAGACAAAAGCGTACAACCAGAGAGTAAAGGAGGGAATTAGAGTCGTGTCGGAGGTGATCGGCGGCGTTGAGAGGGGCTCTCGATAAGACCCTCAGTCGCCACACCTAATGACGTCACTGATTTGCTTAAAATATACAAGCACGAGCGCTACAAGATGGTGGGGTTCTGTATGTAATTTTATTTTTCGGCTTTAGATACTAGTTCTAGATATCTGTATGATTGTAACCTAAAGAACAGTTGGCGTTGTGGATTAAACTGCCACCACGCCGCCTGAAACTGCGCCGAGTTTTGTGGGTTTGATCCCCATACAAGACAGCACTTTGCGTGGTATATGGACATTGTTGTTCCAAGCCTGGATGTTCATTGTGTCCGTTTATTGTATGTTTACTAGGACGGGAGTTGATTAGGTATAGAAAAATAAGTAAAGAAAAGCCTTTGTCCGAGTCGGGCCTCAAACACCACACCACAACACTAAATGCATATTTGTTTATTTTTAAATAGACAACTAAGCAACTTATACTTTGATGAAACACCACAAAAAATATCAGTTTACAACTTTATAAATAAATAATAATAATAATAATATTCTACCACATTCACACAACACCATCTAGTCCCAAACTAAGCAGAGCTTGTACTATGGGTACTTGATAATGGATAACCATATATATATACTTTTTTTTTTTGTAAATACGTACATATTATACATAGAAACACCCAGACCAAGACAAACATCCATGTTCATGCACACAAATGTTTGACTTGAGCGGGAATCGAACCCGCGACCTTCGGCGTAGCAGTCGCTTACACTCCCGCTACACCAACCGGTCGTCAACAACTTTGAATTAATAAACACTTAAACAGCTAATAAGTGCCACCATATAATTATTTCTGTTACTTTGTAAGTGAAGCTAGGGGCGGATATAATTATGACACACATAAATAAATGCATACGATACGACATTTTATATTAGCATGTATTTTGCACTCCGATATCCAGGTTGGCGAAGGCTGCTCATTATTTTTAGTTCGAATTTCCCTTGGGAATTACATACGCGGTTTCCTTTCTAGAGATACTATAAGTTATACTTTACTATAAAAGTGAACTAGAATTACCTATGGGTATGTGTGTGTGAACTAGGCAGTGATAGTCTAATGGAGAAACAGACAGACTGCCAAGCCAGAGGGTCTCAGTTCGAATCTGTAGGGACTTTTCTAAATAATGTGCGTATAATTGCGTATATACCTAGTCACGTCACCTAGCTGGGGCCTAATTCTCGTATTTTTATATGACCTTGAAATTATCTTTTAAATTGACTCAGAAGCGGTATTCTGATAACATAATATCATTATCGTAGAATTTGAAATAAACAGTCGTTGACACATATTTTAACACTTGTTTCAGTTTACGATCTCGTTACAATTTCATTCAAATATCAGATAATTTAGAAGAATACGCTTTTTGTGACGTAAGTATGACACTGACATTATATCGAAACTGTATTTGTTAAGGAGAATTGGGCCCCTGGAGGTCCTACACTACGTTTGCCAAGACATGGTCTCCACTCTAGATCACGGCTACCTACTCCATCGGTCGTCGGTTCTACGGCAGATGTAACCAGCCCACTGCCACGTCAGCTTGCTAATTATTTTCATTCTAAACCTATTTATAAACAAACTAGCCGAATTCGCGGCTACGGCAACTTAAGCTATACGTTCAAGGCAAATTAAAAAGTAGTTTTAACCCTTCAGATGAATTTCTCATTTATGATATTAATATGGATGTCAACAGAACGAGGTACAACATTGACGCATGTAATCATTAAAATCTTATACAGAAATCATGCATTATTGAGCGCGCATACTGGCCAGTACTGTATTCAATATTGATATAAGAAAAACTATATTTTTCTCGATACTTTTATGAGAACTTAATTACTAGCATACAATTTTGGGTTGTGAAAGTGCGTGAGAAGCAAAATATTTTTCTTTTGAATAAGGCATTGTAGTAATAAGAATACCTTCCTTATAGATGTAGCGAACGTGTAAACATTATTTAGCGACTCCCTACGTATCATCCTGTAAATCAGGACTATGGAGAAAACTATACTCAGGAATAAATATAATAATAACCGGAAATCATCAACAGATCATGATCATTTGACATAGTTTAAATCTATTATTTAAGGCTCTTTTGTTTGCATAAATAGACACCTGACTGCCTCCGTGGTCCAGTGGATAGCGTATGCGACTGCTGATCGGAGGTCCCGGGTTCGATTCCCGGGTAGGGCAAAAGTGTTACTGGGTTTTTCCGAATACTCAGTAGCAGCCCGGAGTCTGGTGATGTGCCCGGTAATGGCAATAGGCTCGCCCCCGAAAAATTCATGGCGAAATGTGGGTGTTGTATTTACACCTCTGCCTACCCCTTCGAGGATACAGACGTGAGACCATAAATAAAATAAATAAATAAAAAATAGACACTAAAATAGAAATACACAGTAATAGCTTAGTGAAGAGACTTATAGACAGCTCAAACCTACGGCTCTCCACAGATTTTTCGAAGTTTAGTGCGCACCTATTAGATTGTTAATTATCTCACGATTGTAGAAAACATGATGAGGAACCCTGCATGTTTCTGGATTCTTCGTAATGTTCTCTCGAAAGACATAGGTAACTACGAAGTTCTGTCAACCGATAGTTATCCATTGAGGTGGGCTATTTGGGTTACTTTTCTAATAGTGAGAGATCCGTCACCAGCGATGGGACGGTTATTATAAGTACAGGGCTGATGATATGTGTAGAAAAGAAAACCGAAGTCGTGGCCCAGATGGCAAAATGTAAAATAAATTGTTTCTATTTAAATATCATACAGTTATGACTATGTACGGATTACACTGTAAAAACAGCATATTCTTTCAAATCAATTTCTTAAATTTTTACAAATGGACTCAAAAGCAGAAATCACAAATACCACCAAAGTATTAACCTCGACGATCCCCAAACACCCAGAACCTTGTCGAATTAAATCTCAAGTTTTCTTAGCGTTTTCCCGTACATTTCTTCACGCACTTACTGCGACAGGGTTGGAATAACCAGGGGTTTGTTACTGTAAGTGTTTCTTGAGATATCGAAATATTCAGTTATAAGATTTGTGGCGAAGGGGACTCGCATTTAAATCGGGGGATGTTTTTGTCACAAATAAGTATTTTAAATTCGTGTGATGTTTACTTGGGGTGTATTGAATAATTGTCTTGTAGGAAATGTGGTAATTTTTGCTTTTATAAAATTATTTGTTAGACAGTTTTGATCGCTTTTTTGTTTACGGTTTCTGGTACATGTTTTTTATAAGGATATGATTTATTGTGTTTTTTATAATATTGTCCGTTATTCTGTGAGTTCGGGTGATCTTTATAAATACATCGATTTTAATGATATTTTTAAAGTAAGAGTTGCATAACCCAAGAACATGCATGAAAAATTCGATGAGAGTGAATGAAGCACTGCAAGAGAGATGTATCAGGAATTCAGGATCGTTGTAAATGGCAGTCCGTAGTCTCTGTCTACTGAGTCTATTATCTACGTGAGTACAGTATTGACGACAGACTACTGTCTGTCCTCTGCAAGAGTAAGTATAGCGATATTAAAGCAAGGCACATCTTAACTCTGAAATATTTTAGCATGCAATTTGAAAATTCTGTAAAATGACGTAAAATTCAATTTGCTTGTCTAATGAGTAACGCCAAGATACATAATCATCATCATCAGCCCTGTATTACTGTCCCACTGCTCGGCACGGGCCTCTTCTCTCTATGAGAAGGATTAGGCCATAGTCCACCACGCTGGCCAAGTGCGGGTTGGCAGACTTCACATGTCTTTCGAGAACATTATGGAGGACTCTCAGACATGCTGGTTTCCGTACGATGTTTTCCTTCACCGATATACCTATACAGGGATAGATACAGAATAGCTAGTTTTAATTTAAATATGTTTTTATTGATATTCTACCAAATAATTATGTAGGTACCTAAGTGCTATAAAATACAAAATCATTCATTTTGGCTAAAACAGTTTTACCTTCTTTCTACAGCCATTAGCTTAATTGGCTATTTTACAACCCAAATCCTGTATTCTTACTTTTTTTACCAATTACCTGTAGTGTTGTAACCAAAATATTTATAGCATCGATAATCGAGATGCTTTTTAATTTGCTGTAACGATCGATTAGGTACGGCACTAGCTCGCGTGCCAGAAAATAAAGATGTTTTTTTTTGTTTAAAAATATTTTTTTTTAAAGTTGATGAAGCAATTTAGCAGTAGACATGACGAATAATGAATTTAATAGCTGTGTTTTGTGAAATTGGTTGGTCATGGCGCTTTAAACTGCAGGGGTAAGTCGAGTTGGGGTATTTAAGAGTTAAATATTGTGATTTAGAGATTGTATCATTCATTTTGACTGCACTCGATATTTTTTTATATAATTTTCTTTTGGCACGAAGTGCTGTTGTTTTAAGTTTTTAAAGTCGAAAGTAATACATCATCGTCAGTTGTATATAAACTGCCCCACCGTTGAGTATGGGCTTCTACTCACTAGGAGAAGAGTGAGGCCATAGTACTCTACGCTGACCAAATGCGGGTTTGTCGACCATATTTCTTTAAATGGTTTTTCTTAATAGATTCTCGAGAAGGTTGTGGAGAGTTCTCAGATATTCCGCCTTCCTCAGGTTGTTTTCCTATACCGTTTAGACAGCGATATTAAGCAATTTAATACGCACTTGCCTTCGGAAATCCTGTGGTGAACCCGAGACCCTCTGTGTAGCAGCCTGTTAGGCTCTCCACTAGGCTATTGCTGCCTTTTCGTCTTGTCTGTCTGTCTGTATCAACGCGATAAATTCAAAAACTACTGCGTACGAAGACCTACCTACTTATAAACACCTTAGTGGTTTCAGCCACTCAGAGCCGTCCATTGAAGATTCTTTAATTAATTTAATGATGATGATAAAAAGATAATGATGAGGCAGCGATAGCCTAGTGATACCAACAGACTGCCATGCTCAGGGTATCGGGTTCGAATCCTAGGCGCGCACCACTGACTATTCGAAGTTATGTGCGTATTGAATTATTAAATATCGCTTGCCCCGTCCCTCGGAGAGCATGTTAAGCCGTCGGTCCCGGTTGTCATGAAGATCTTTGACAGTCGTTATAGGGAGTCAGTACCTACCTATCTCTGAATAAACTGACACTAGTCTAAACCATGGAATATTGCTATCCCTTCGGGTTGCGCAGGTCTGACAGGCAGTCGCTCTGTGGAAAAGCTAATATTTAGTCAAATCCGGTTAGACTAGTAGGTAAGCGGACCCCGGGTTGAAACTGGGATAACGCTAGGAGAAAGAGAAAGAAATAAGATAAAAAGAAATAAAATAATGATCTCACTAAAGATAATGATGGTGAATCTTATCTCTCTTCAGTATCACTTTACCAGCTGCATTTAAACCAATGTTTAAGTTCCAATCTATCAGTGTATTCCCAACAATTACCGCAAAAACACAAGCTAATACGAATTCAAATAAAACCCGTCCCCGTGAGAAAACGGTTAGTTAAACTTAAGTTATACTAAGTAATACAGACCTCCATGTTATACAGTTTTTACTAAGTAATTTCTAACACCTAGTGACCATAGGGGGACTAGTATTTACATAATGTACTGGTATATTGTAATGAGCTTGCAACATACATGTACCGTTGGTAAAAAGATTGCACGAACAACTCAATGGTTTGTATTAGGTACTGCTGCTGTGTATATGAGCCCTGCATATATACTGTCCCACTGCTGGGCACAGACCTCTTCTCACTATGAGAAGGGTAAGGCCATATTCTTCTTCTCTGGCCGAGTGAGTTTGGTAGACTGCACATGTCTTTCGAGAAAATTATGGAGAACTCTCAGACGTGCAGGTTTCCTCACGATGTGTTCCTTCACCGATAATCAAGCGATAACTAACAATTTAATGCGCACTTAAAATCGAAAAGTCATTGGTGCGCACCGTAGATTAGGACCTGAGACTCTCTGCGTAGCAGTGCGTCGGTCTATCCACTCGGCTATCGTTGCTTTGTTTGGTCTGCTGAGGAAGGTTATACGAAACATAACCTTCCTCGATAAATGGGCTATCTAACACAAAAATAATTCAAATTGAACCACTAGTTCCTGAGATTACGTGCTCTAGCTTTATTATATGTACTAGCTGTTTAACGCGGTGGCTATGGCAAAATGTGGGTGTAATATTATAGCTCTGCGTAGCCCTTGGGAGATACAGGCGTGAGTCTATAAAAAAAAAAGACTAGAAGACGTTCGCACATATTTTTTTTCTGTGGTTTCCTCCCCATTCCGTGGGAATTTCGGAAAATTAACTTTCTTAGTGCACGCTCTACGGTCCCCAAGGAACATACATGCCAAATTTCAGCTTGTTGCGCCCCAAGGGTTTGCCTGTGCATTGTCTGTCAGTAACGCAACAACTTGGGGGAGGCCTTTGTCCAGCTGTGGACGTCTCTGGGCTGACATGATGAACGCAAGAATTAACAAAAATATTAGGATATACAAATTCCAGCTTCGACTTACGGTGCTGTGGTATGTGTGAGTCCAGTGTCTTATTAAACCCTCATTCGTTTAATTGTAGGGACGTTGCATATTCATACACGCCTGAACTGTATGACAGTAAGTTCTCGATACTCCACGCATTAACATACAACCATCGGAAGGTTTTTATGAGCAGTAATTAGCACGTATTCATACAACTGGTTGATATCTTATTGACAG
The DNA here is from genome assembly GCA_944739405.2 of Euclidia mi. Classification (NCBI taxonomy): domain Eukaryota; kingdom Metazoa; phylum Arthropoda; class Insecta; order Lepidoptera; family Erebidae; genus Euclidia; species Euclidia mi. The sequence goes on from OX123201.2 coordinate 43,781,001, forward strand.
TAAGTACTGTTTGTTGTACAAAGTATCACTATCCCATGTCATTGCATGTCGTAAGATACGACTAGAGAAATACACGAATCGAATAGAGAAGTTTCCTGCAAGTGAAAGAAATTATACAAGTATCTTTATCTAGTGAAACATTGAAATTAAACATGTCAAAATAATGGTAGTTTCATTCATCAATTAATGTTAAAACTTTAATTAACATTTTTATTGTCAATTTATTGTTAATAAGTACTCTACTTGACAGCAAAAAAACTATGACGTCACCACAGTCAAATATGTCTTTATACTGTGACGTCACTATGTCATATTTCAAACAAACGCCGTAGCAAAGGTCGTTTTTGACATGTCATTAAAAGTGTTTGATTTAACCAGTTGGAAACAACCCTATTGTATCTTTGCGAAGAGATGACAAACTCCACATCAAACCCTATACCAACTCGTCTCCCCAGCGTGGTCTATAGGCTATAGGTTTTTAGCCAAATCCTTCTATTGACCCACAAAGCTATTGTTTCGCAAATTAGGAGCCTGTGTCCAGCAGTGGACTGCGAAGGGCTGTAGCATATTGTTTGTTGTGTCATTTAAAGTTTAACTGGTATGGAGGGGTTATTTGTGGACAGCTTTGAAGCAGATCGTAACAGATTCATCGTCTGGTGATGTTAAGCAACCTTGCCATGACTGCTCATGGATGGGTTACCATTAGCAAAAACCCTGTAACGCGCCTCGAACAGTTTACATATACTTTGTGAGCAGAGTTCAACTAATAACGTGTTGTTTAGTTACCAGTAGCGAGTGCGTAGTTAAAGTAGTCCGATCGCTAGATTAAATTAAATTATTATTAAAGTATATCTATTGTTTCCGCGGTGAATACAAACGCTCGCGTTAAAAATAATCTGGATATTAATTGACGACCGGTTGGCGCAGCAGGAGTGTAAGTGACTGCTACGCCGAAGGTCGCGGGTTCGATTCCCGCTCAAGTCAAACATTTGTGTGCATGAACATGAATGTTTGTCTTGGTCTGGGTGTTTCTATGTAAAATACCTATGTATGTATTTACATAAAAGTATAGGTATATATATGTTTATCTATTATCTAGTACCCATAGTTTAAGCTCTGCTTAGTTTGAGACTAGAATGATGGTAATGAGGTTATGTGGTAGAATATTATAAGTATATTATTATATGAAGTCATAACATCATCATTATCAACCCTTTATACTGTCTCACTGCTGGTCACGGGCCTCTTCTCACTATGAGAAGGGTAAGGCCATAGTCCACCACGCTGGCCAAGTGCGGGTTGGCAGACTTCACATATCTTTTGAGAACATTATGGAGAACTCTCAGACATGCAGGTTTTCTCTCGATGTTTTCCTTCACCGTTTAGCAAGAACTCCGAAAATTCATTGGTGCGTGCCGTGGATTCGAACCCGTACCCTCTGCGTAGCAGTCTGTCGGTCTCGCCACTGGGCTATCTACCCTAAAGGGCTAAAATAGTAACATGCTGGTGGAAACGAGGGCGACGTGATGAGTGAGTGTTGCATAGAATTTTTGAGCACTCGTGCAAAAACTTATTTCGACTAGGAAAGACAGTCTGTCACCATCATCATCCTCCCAGCGTCATCCCAGACTGAGGTCCGCTTACTAATCAAACCAGATTTGACTGAATATTCACACTCACTCACAGAAAATCGACGTAAAGTAGGTAACAGTACCTAAGCTGGTGCGTTGCGTTCGGTGAGTGAGAGTTCCGGAGGCCCTATCCCCTATTCCTTCTCCCTCATCCCACTCCTCATCCTATCCCTTTTTCCAACCCCAAGGGGCGGCAACGCACTAGTGACTCCTGTGGTGTTGCTTGTGTCCATGGGCGGCGGTAATTGCTTACCATCAGGCGATCTGTTTGCTCGTTTGCCGCCTATTAGGTACTATAAAAACAAAATATATTAGCTTTTCCGCTGAGGACGCTCTGATCTGCGCGCCCCAAAGGGATCGCGATTTTCCGTGGTTTAGACTGGAACCAGTTTATTCACATTATTTTCAACATGCCCAAGCGAAGTCACAGGCTATAATTTACCTTTATACACCAGCTACCTCAAACCCAAATACTTGAGAAATTAACGCTTCGGCTGATTAAAATCCACTAGCGTACTTGCATAGTGTTTGTGAGTACGTACAAATTGTGATAATTACAGTAGCGTGAGCAATACCGGCCGGCAGTTCGGTTCCTATGCACGTAGGTATGTACAGCTTTAATAGGGAAGTTGCCAGCAAGTGAAATAAATTATACAAGTATATTTATCTAGTAAAACATCTCAAAATAATAGTAGTGTCATTCATCAATTAATGTTAAAACTTTATATACAATTTTTTATCATCAATTTATTGATAATAAGTATTCTACTTGATAGCAAAACACTATGACGTCACTAAGTCATATTTCATACAAAAGCCTTAGCAAAGGTCTTTTTTGACATTTTATTAAAAGTGCTTGATTTGACTAGTTGGAAACAACCCTATTGTAATATCACGGTTATAAGTTTGTAAGAAGTAAGCAAGGTAACAGTGGTTATATTTTACTAGACGATGCCACTACTAGCTACGCCCGTTTCTTCCTGATTTCGTGGGAATTTTGGTAAATCCTTTCTTAGTGCTCCCCTACAATCTCCAAGGATACATACCAGGTTTCAGCTTCCTGTGCCCAATCTTTTTGGCTGTACGTTGTCTGTCAGTCAGTCAGTAACACAAGAATTTTATATATACAGAAACTTAACAACATATACGGATTTATGTAACACGTCTCAATCGCATTTGTTTTGAGTAAAGATGATTTATGTTCTTTAGCCACCCGGTTATTCTCTGGCCGCTGTTGGTATGCGAATAACTCAGTGAAAACGTTAGGACAAAATTGAAATTATTTATGTTAAGTACAAGAAATGTAGAGGTTTTCTCATCTCGATCATGACGGCAAAAAAAACCTGCCCTAATTTTATTTTAGTTTTCAATGTGTAACATTCACGTAAACCCAATAAAATACTAGGTCCCTTTTAAATAAAATGTCTTCAGCTCTCTAATGTAAAGCAATATCATAACATCACATAACTTTACGCCTTTATCCCCAAAGGGGTAGGCAGAGGTGTATTACACACCCACATGGCAATATCAATTAGCTAAAAGGTAAAGTCGCATGGTCCATTTTACTCATCCGATTCATATAAAACTCAAAGATTTATCATCACCCTAGTGCCGTGCGTTACGCCGGTTGCATCCAAGATTTGCCGCCTCGGAGCCCGGGGTCCGTTTACCAGTTTCACAAGATTTGACAGAAAATTTGCAGCTGTTCAGAGCGGCTGTCGTATGAATTCCGCAACCCGCAACGCCGCAGACGTAGTAGAGCCTTGCTGATTGCAGCACGAATGGGCCGGCTCGACCGGGGAAGTACCTACTACCCTCTCACAGAAAATCGACGTAAAGTAACAGTACTTAAACTGTTGCGTTTCGTTCGGTGAGTGAGAGTGCCGGAGGCCCTATCCCCTATTCCTTCTCCCTCATCCCACTCCTCATCCTATCAAGTTTCCCGACCCAAGGGGCGGCAACGCACTTGTAACTCTTGTGGTGTTGCTTGTGTCAATGGGCGACGGTAATTGCTTAACATCAGGCGATCCGTCTGCTCGTTTGCCGCCTCTTACAATAAAAAAAAGACGTGTGGCACTCGGAGACTGCCGCGGTAAAGCTATTGCATAGCATTTTTTATCAACTTATGCAATTATAATTATATATTTATTTTATTTATGCAGTATTTTTTTTTCTTTGATATTAATTCAAGTTACACTTTGAGCGTGGTGACCGATAAGAAAACATTTTTTTTTCTTTTATTAAATAAATGAGAAGTTAATATTGTTCAAAATATTTTTATTATCTTTCAATACATGTCGGTTCTTCAGGAATATTTATCATTGAAACTATAGGTTTATGGTAACTGAAATAAGAAACATAAGTTTGAGACTTGATATCTTCTAAATATCTACATATAATACCTATGCCCTTTGACGTTCACAATTTCTTTTTCTTTTTAGCTCTTTATGCTTTTCTTCTCTATAAAAAGAAAATATCTAGGTAAAAATAATATGTATAAATAATTAGGTATTAATAGTGTAATTACACACCAAAATAATTATCCATTCAAAAAATTTGAAAAAATAACGATATTAAGAGTTTGATCATCGAATTTCGCGCAATGTACATTTATATAGATATAATATCATATATACTTTCTCTGCGCGGCTTTAATGTGTATTACATATACATAATAAAAAAAAATTTTGTATCATGTGGTGGGTTTAATTTTGCTAGGAATGATAACTTTGGTAGAAATGGTACTTTTGATAAAGATGGAAGTTTTGGTAGCAATCGTAAGTAACATGCTACCAAAACTACCATATCTATATGCGAACAATACAATTTCTACCAAAACTACTATTCCTACCGAAAATGCAATTCCTATCAAAATTACTATATGTACCAAAACTACTATACGTACTAACACTATCATATCTACCACTTTTTTCAAAACTACCATTTCTACCAAAACCGCCGGTGCTGTCAAAAGAACCATTTCTCTCAAAACTAAGTTACTATTCTTACCAAAGCTACAATTACTACCATAACTACCACTTGTAATATAATTAATGACAATAGTAGATACCTACTATGAACCGCTGACCGCTGTAATATGTTCCACATAAAAAAAACCTTTGTACAAGTAAAACATTTTATTCTAAACTAAACCTTAATAAGTAAGCAGTAAAGTTCATAATACATATTATCAACTTGGCGCTTACGCCAAGTTGATTAATATGTGATTGTGAAGGGTGTTAGGTTTTTTCGTTACGGAATTTCTGGATTCGGTCGCCGCGCTCAAGCCCGCGATAAAAGCTATGCAATAGCTTAAAAAAACCATAGGGATATTTTTATTCCATGACTAAGAGAAGAGTCAGTATATTCAAGGAAAGACTAAGACACCCGATAACGGCAGTCAACTTAACCTCATACCTACAAGATCATCAACATTTTCCAGTAATTAAGATTACTAATCCAAACGCGTACATGATTCTTCACAACCAATAAACCGTAAAGTTCTCCAAAGAAAGACTCAACTATGTAAGTGGAAATCCGAACAAAAACAACTGTTTCTTCTTACAAAATTAGATATGCGGTGCACACAACACTAGAAGCGTTTAATATATAATTTGTGTAACGAGCATGACGGCGTGACGGCATGACGCAAATAACAATCAACGCCCGGGCATGATGTTGTCATACTCGGTATGACAACATCATGCTGAGCTGCGCGGAGCTGAGCAGAGACTTATAAAAATTGACCAATCACATTGCACAAAATACACATCTCAACTCCGCTCCGATTCAGTGGAAACAGTGTTAGCGAAGTTGAGAAGATTTACATTAAAATGTATGGTGCGCGGAGATAAGAGGGACACAGCGGTGTCGAGCTTAGTGGAGCTGTGCCGGGTGAAGCGGGGCTGTGCGGTGTAGAGCGGGGATGCGCGCGGTAAAGCGGGGTTGCGCGGGGTGGAGCAGGGCTGAGAGGGGTAACGCGACGTCAGGCGCGGGAGTTTGTTTGTAGTAGTGTTGAGACCGGTGTCTCAACTACTACTACAAACAAACTCCCGAAAAAAACTGGCTGAAAACAAAATGTATTTACAGCCCCGTTCAGCTTATTTCCACTTCACAGCTGCGCTCCGCTAGACTCAGCTCTGATCCGCCCTGGTCGTCTCGGCTCCACGTCACCCAGCTACATAGCCCAGCCCTGCACCGGCACCGCTCATCTTTGCGCAGCTTTAGTGGAAACACCTACCTATTTACACGGCTCTGCTCAGCTGAACTCCGCGCAGCTCCGCTTCTGTGGAAACGCACCTTAACGCTCCGCTAGGACCGCATTTAGAAAATGTATGAAAATTGTTCCCGACGACTAGTCCATCGTCACCGTGACAATCGTGTGCAAACTCTTACTACTTAAACCCTCTGGTGTCTTTAACTGCGTCGAATTTTGGATGTCGATCTTTACACTGGACAACTTTTCGTAAGACAAGCTTGTTGTTTAAGGTTTAGATCTTCTTTGTGTCTGCTGATTAAATGTTTATAAAGTTCCCCACGTTACAGGATTCGTTAAAAAGTGACATCTTGGGATATCATCATACAACTTTTCGCAGTCCACTGTTGGACTAAGGCTTTTCTTCATTTGCGACGCAGTAGTATTTGGGCTGAATAGCAGCATTTGATCTACTATGATAAGTGGGCCAGGCATTTTCCTTGAGTACATATCTCTTATGACACCCACGGTACGAAATGATGACTCTACTACTTCTCTACTATATGACACGCCTGTATTATTTGTGACTTTTATTGGGTGTCTCCAATGATATTACAAGAAAAAGGTAGATACGTTACCTATGTAGTAATCAAACCGGAGAAACGGTACACTAACGCACACATCGATAACTCCATATTTTATTTTATTTTCGGTTGACAAGATGTGTCAGTTTCACTTTGACGCCGGCTCGCGACGTCACACACACATTATGTCAGACTTGCCAACTGGCTTATGTTTAGCGTCCTGCTTTTGGTACGCCTATAACATATCTATTTCTTTTTCCTTTTGTAACATCATTGGGTGTCTCTGTGATTTTTGTATTCGTCTCTTGAATATTTGTAAAATCCCTCGCGAAATCGATTTTATTTCTAATGCCTATAAAAACAACAAAAATGAAAGTATGTTGTTGTTCAGTCTTCCAAATGCATATTGAAATTAACAGGAGAATACGTACCTTTTGGTTATGTGGGTGGTCTAAAAACAAACTTCACTTAAAAGCTTACAAAACCTTAACTTATACACATAAGGTTGATTGTCGCTTGGCAATATCGAAATGAATTTGTTGTATCAAGTCGGTCGTATTTGGCCACGAGAACTGTTTGATTATTGAAATAATTTGCAAAGTTTATGTTTTTGGTTCAATGATAGGCATTAAGTACACCTATACTTTGTAGGTTTCAAGAAATATGTTTTGTACAACACCATGATTTTAAAAAATAACGCCATAGGTGGTCTACTTTTCGTAGCTTTGGAACTTAACTAAGTCAATAAGCTTATTATTTTATTATTAATAAGCTTACCTCTGATTAATCGGGTTGATTAAAATCTAAAACCTAGTCGACTATCACTATTCTAAACATTTTAACAAATTATGTAAGTTATGATACCTACTTACATGAAAACTAGAAAAAAATTGTTACAGAGTCACTAATTTGAGTCTTCAATAAAAATAAACTTGTGCTGGGTGTTGTATTGTTTGACATAATGTCTCGTTGGTCTTATTGGTAAAAATTTATCTTGAAGAAAGTGAAGTTTCGACTCCAAGAGCCCCTATACCAACCTGTCTGCCCAGTGTGGTAGAGAAGGCCAGATCCTCCAATTGACAATGTTATAGTGTCTCAAATTGGGCATTGCCTATGTCCAGCAATGGAGAGCGCGAGGCTACATGATAATGATGAGGTTGAAGATGATGACCGTACTTTATTTCAATATGCGTTACCTACTTATAATCATCAGGAGAACATGGAGAGCTCTCAGACATGCAGGTTTCTTCACGATGTTTTCCTTCACCGATAAGCAAGCGATAATTAACAATTTAATACGCACTTAACTTCAAAAAGTTATTGGTTTGGCCGTGGATTCGAACCCAAGACCCTCTGCGTAACAGTCTGTCGGTCTCACCACTCGGCTATCGCTGCTTACCTACTTGTAAGTATGTAATTTTATGTTTTGTTCGTAATTGTTAAGACTTTACAAACATTTAATCAACGGACACAATGAACACACAAACTCGAAACAACAATTTATGGTTCATACAAAGATAACTGACTGAGACTGCCTCCGTGGTCCAGTGGATAGCGTATGCGACTGCTGATCGGAGGTCCCGGGTTCGATTCCTGGGTCGGGCAAAAGTGTTACTAAGTTTTCCGAATTCTCAGTAGCAGCCCGGAGTCTGGTGATGTGCCCGGTAACGGCAATAAGCTCGCCTCCTATTACGTGGGACCTAGAATTCATGGTGAAATGTGGGTGTAATATTACACCTCTGCCTACCCCTTCGGAGATACAGGCGTGAACCTATTAAAAAAAAATTAAAAAACAAAGAGAACATAGTTTATAATAACATTTGAAATTGCAACCGTTTTTGAGCCCATTATTAAATTAAAAATTCGTAGAAAATGAATACAACGTATTTTTAAACTTTACACAGGCAGTTATTGGAGTGGCACTGTAACCTGTCAATCATTTAGTTAACAATGATAAAACTATACATGGAAATACAATACTTAAGAATGTCACATTACAAAAAGCAATGTGCCTATTACACTGTACGATGCACGTATTAAACGGTCGGCTTGTTGTTTATAAGTGCGTCGATTATTCTGGGTTCGATGTCCACATGACACAATACTATGTTTGATCAACTAATAGGGAAGTTTCCTGCAAGTGAAATAAATTATACAAGTATTTTTATCTAGTGAAACATGTCAAAATAATAGTAGTTTCATTCATCAATTAATGTTAAAACTTTGTTTAACATTTTTATCGTCAATTTATTGATAATAAGGATTCTACTTCACAGCAACACACTATGACGACACTACGTCATATTTCATACAAAACCCTTGGCAAAGGTCGTTTTTGACATTTCATTAAAAGGGCTTGATTTGACTAGTTGGACACAACCCTATTGCTGTTTTGAGTCTGGGTGTACTTTCTGTCATTTGATTGGATGTTTTAAAGACCAGAAGACGCCGGATTTATTCCTGATGCGAGAGTTATCTTTTTAAATAAAAAGAAAACGAAAAAAAAATATTTTACACTTCTCGATGGTTACCTAGACAACGGTTCACAACGTAGTTCAACAGATGTCTAGATACCATGGACTAATTTCACTCCTGGGCCTCTCAGGCTCATCTAAAAAGTCTTCGAGAAGTACCCCTACCACGACTTTAGCCATCACAGTTCTCACGACGATTCGAAAGTTATTCGATACAAAGACTGGCTTGTGGCCCTTCTTCAGTAAGACCATGCAACGCGTCAATCAGTGTGCTAAACAGCATTCGAGGAGACATGGGCGATGGCTAAACTCATGGTACATGCACTGCTCTCTCACTTAGGTCATCATCATCAACCTTAAACAGTTCACTGCTGGACTAGGCCTCTCCTTTGAAAGGAGGAATTGGCCTACTATACCACGCTGGCCAAACGGGTTGGTATAGGGTTTGTATCAAGATTTCCTTCTCTTACAGTGCTGTTCTCTGCATAATATGGTCCCTCTGTCGGCTCTTACGACATCCATGGGATGATATGGGGTGGTGACATTCCGTATTCTTAATCCATCACCACACGGACGAAACTAAAGAAATACTTACACAAAGCGAATTGTATCTTTGCGAAGACATGGCAAACTCCACATCGAACCTTATACCAACTCGTCTCGCCAGCGTGGTCTATAGGCTATAGGTTTTAAACTAAATCCTGCTATTGTTTCGCAAATTAGGAGCCGGTGTCCGGCAGTGGATTTCGAAAGGCTGTAGCATATTGTTTGTTGGGTCATTTGAAGTTTAACTGTATGAAGGCGTTGTTTTGTGGACAGCTTTGAAGCACTTACGACACCCATGGGATGATATGGGGTGGTGACATTCCGTATTCTTAATCCGTCACCACACGGATAGATTTCACTTAGGTGTATCACAGTTATCTGTAGAGAACGCCAGAAAATCACCTGTGTTAAGTAATTATAACATGTGATTTTCTGGATTTTGCCTCCGGCTAGGTGGACAGCCGATTTTCGTCAACGTACAACGTAGCTGACAGCGGCTGCACACGAAGAACCGTAAAGTGAACTCAGTAGCGTGCCATAATCCAATACTGGATATAGGTATGTCCTATATATCCTGTACTGATCTATGGCAAGCTGATAGTGATGATGATGTGAATTTCTGGTCTCAGCATGAATGGGCCACCTCGACTGGGTAAACTGGGTACTGGTAGTAAAGGTAAAAAAACCTAATATCCTGTTGGAGAATATCGACGTAGAATAACTGTGTAGATAAGGGCAGCTGATACTCGTTACCTCTCCCCAATTATCATCTCTCTGTAACCTTTCTTCAGCATCCTACATGTGATTCCTTGTCATCGCTACCGTATCAAGACACAGCCATATATCCAAGTCGAGGGTACAACTCACTATCAGGTATTGCAATGTCCAATCTGACATCGAAAAATAAACCTTAAAAGTAAAGTACTTAAGAAACAAAATGACGTAACAATGCGTGGGTGTAAGCAAGGTAGTGACGCATCCGCACCGTGCATGCGTGCTGGCTACGTCATGCTGAGTTCTGATCAACATACACGCTGGCATAATTACCGTAGGGTTAAATATTCGGCCACACACGAAAATTACTGCACGGATTCGGGCGTTGGTCAAGGTTATAGCGGTGGGCGTGGTGGCTAGTGGAGCGGTGAGCGGGGCGACGAGTGGAGCGGTAGGTAGCTGAAGCGGGAGTGATTGTCTAATACGCATACATTCATAAAGGGCCGTTGTCGAAAAAGCAGCGTGGCATGGTGGTAAGCTAAAGAGTTATGATCGCCAAAGATCTGCACTGGTTGGCTGGGTATCTAGAGATTTCACCCACATTTTACCACCACTCTATCACGTACAAAGTCAAAGTCAAAATCTTAAAATCATAAGTTCTAAAATAAGAGTCCTAATCAGCCACTACTGGACACGAGCTTTTATTCACTGGGAGGAGGGGAGCTTCTATTCACTGGGCAAGATCATACTCCACCACGCTGACCAAGTGTAGGTAGGCAGACTGCACGTTTTTCGAGAATATTTTGAAGAACACTCAGATTTACTAAGTGATGGATGCCACTTAGGTTTGAAAAGTTACCGTTGGATTTGAACCAGAGACCCTCTGGCAGTGGCAGTTCGGGCTTATTACCTTCTATCACACTAGGTCACCTAATCCTAAGCATGTACATGCACTATGGCAACGACAGAGCTGAGTATAGGAAAACCAGATGAATAGACACTTTATGCATTGACTGTGGTCAGGGGTACCGCTGAATAAAGGAACTCCAGCTAAATTAAATTAATGAAGCTTCGCAATACAGGGCTAGCATGAGGTGTTATCATAGTGTGTGCGTTTACTATTTATTCCTATACTCTTATGGACTTAACACTTGGTTGCCTAAAAGCATTTTATATCTAATATTGCCAGAAGACAAGTGAAGTCTGCTTACTCACATTTGGTCAGCATGTTGCGCTGTCGTCTAACCTTTCACATATTGAGAAGAGGTCTAGGGCCAGCAGTGGGACTAAGGACTGATATTATATCAGTGGTCAACTTTTATTTGAATTAGCCTACTACAAAAATATTTATTTTATTTATACCTATAGACTCACGCCTGTATCCCCGAAGTGGCAGGCAGAGGTGTAATATTACATCCACATTTCGCCATGAATTTTTAGGTCCCACGTAATAGGGGGCGAGCCTTTTGCCGTTACCGGGCACATCACCAGACTCCGTGCTGCTACTGAGAATTTGGAAAAGCCAGTAACACTTTACCCGACCCGGGAATCTAACCCGGGACCTCCGATCAGCAGTCGCATACGCTATCCACTGGACCACGGAGGCATAAAAAATATTCAAAATTTTCTCTGAACCATCGAACCCGATAACTCACTATCCCTAGTTACTCACACAACCGTTATACTACAAAAAAGTAACAACAAAGTAACTATCGTTATCTTATATGTAATTCATACCTTTACTAGGCCACTATGCGTTTTTTGTCACGTAAAAAATGCTACTTTTTTACTTAGACAAAGGAAGCGATAATTAAGTACTAGGAACTGACAAGAAACCAGTTACTAAGTGTCGATAATTTCGCTACAATGTAACGTTAATGGCGTGTTAAGCAAGCGAAATCTTTAAGCTAATAGTGGGTAAGTATAATTGCTTTGGTGTAGAAAGTAATTGTTGAATTTTATTGATTTAATGTGAAGTTACATCTCGGAACGTTGAGTCGAAAGTTGTGGGTTTGATTTGAAATGGACCAAAGAATTGTCCGTGTGGTGACGGATTAAGAATATGGATTGTCATGTCAGTCATGTGTCCCATCTCATCCCATGGGTGTCGTAAGAGCCGAACGAGGGAGCATACCTATTATGCAGAGAACAGCACTGTAAGAGGAGGAAAACTTACTTAGTTATGTTTATTCAAATTATTAACTGAAGTTTCTGACACTTAATTCTAACTTGAAATAAATAAATATCTACTAATAAATGTAGGTACCTACTACATTATAGCGTTTTATTTCTGATTCTTACTGCCTTCAAAGTCAAAATATGTTTATAAATAAATATACCTAACGCTAATACTATGTAACATAATACATTTTACTTAATTCGCTCAAAAGACAGTCAAGATACATAAATCTTCAAATAGTTAAGCCAAGTCATACAGCTAACTAACTACTTATCAGTCAAAGAAACGCTCTAGCTCTAAATAAAGGAATTGAGCACATGAAGTACTTTGGCTTAGAAAGTGGCCGGGGCACGCACCGATGGCCTCGTAAGGGACTCAAGAGGCCAGAACGAGGGAGGCTTCTGAGGTTGGGGAGGCCTGAGACTCAAACGAGTGTTACCTAGCTAGCTAGCCTGTGATATGTGTTGAACTTGAATGTAGATTGTATGAACCTATGTATGTAGGTATATATTATGTGTGTGTAAGGATGTGTTATGTAAGTAAGTATAATAAGTATTATGTAAGGTAACTTTAAGGATTGTTTTTATGTAGGTAAGTGTGTTGCAGGATTCTATTACCTATTCCTTTTTTAATAAACTTAGTATTATGTAAGTTAAGGGAAACACACGTACCTGACCTACATAAGTGCCATGTTCCAAAATAAGTACGAATACTTCTGATCCAACAAATATTTTATTTTTGTAAATATTTAAATACGTATGGTATGAAAAACATTAATATACAAAATGGAACAGCTCTGTAAATAAACTATGTCACGACGGGGTTTGGGCTTCTATTCTCTATGAGAAGGGTAATGCCATAATTCCACCACGCTGGTCAAGTGTGGGTTGACAGACTTCACATTATGGGGAAATAACAGACATGCAGGTTTCCTCGCGGTGATTAAGGCACCATTTCACCATTTAGCAGGAAACAACATATGAATGCAATACCTATTATGCACATAACTTTAAATAATCAGTGGTGCGCGCCGCGGGTTTTAGGTATAACAAAAGGTCTTATTATTCTTTTATTATTATGTAAGATTATTAATAAGTTCACAGGAAAAATATCACAACAGTCATAAGATTATATGAGACAAAGGATTTAGTAATTTCAGCCTAGAGAGTAGAGACGTCCACTGCTGGACATAGGCCTGCCCCAAGACTCTCCATACAGACCGATCTTGAGCCACCCGCATCCAACCGCTGAGTCAGGATCTAAAAATATATTTTTTTACTTGGATATTATAACTGACTTTTATTTAATCACAAATTGTTAAAATCTGCTTACTAACCTATTTATGGTTTTAATCCTAGACAAATGATTGGTATCGCTTCGCCATACTAGTCACCGCGCTGCCTAAGAAAAATAGGTCCATAAATGAGGCAACTCATTATGACAGTGTGAGTCAAACAAAAGCAACAAGACGCATGCGTGAAGAACTGTGTTGTCAGCTTCTCAACAGTCCCGAGTAAATGGGAAAATATTTTAGCCTGTGGTCTAGTTGTTAAGTTATTGGACTCAAAATCAGTTTAGAAAATTCTTAAAAAATTGCAATGCATTAAAAGCATCAAAATATTTGTGTATAGGGTAGGCGTACCGCGTAAGTTCCTTTATGAGAAAAATGGGGGTATATCCAATGATTAGGTCTCATTTTATTAAGATGGTTTGTTTAATGTACTAAAATAATTTGCAAAATACTATATACTACTGAAAACTTAATATAATAAATCACAATGTGTATTTGGATGTAGACATGTCCGAATGTACCAATCTAAAAATTGTGTAATAATCTTAATAAGGTAAACGTCCGTAATTCCGGCAGTGTCCCGGTACCCGGTAACTAGTCGGTTTTTATCATTTTGTAGGTTTCTACCAAAAGAATATTGAAGTTTGAGAATTGCAATACATACTTGATATTATTTCGTATAATTATAATATGAACGCTGCTCAATAACTGTAATGGTTGCAAAACTATACTACAATGAAAGTGTGGTGTGCGAAAATTATGTGGAATATCGAGGTTCTGTCACTAAACTACGAAGCTACCGCATTGTATTGGTTTGCTTATCATAATGCTGCGGATAGCGGCACTGTGAGAATGTTTATTTGCTTAAATATTTGAGTTAATTATCTCGCGATATAGTCCATAAGCGGCGGTGAATTTAATGAAATAGTAAGTATTTTGGCATATTACATTTACTGGGACTCAGAAACCCCTACATGACCGAGTACCCGGCAATATTATACCCTTTTTTACCGGATACTGGTACACGAGTTAACTTCGTACTACCCGTTGCACCGGAGCCCATTACTGCACCTTAGTGCCTTGCAATAAGTCTCATTATCTTTTGAAACTGTCGTAGTGTAGTAGTAGAGTAATAATATTTTGGAAAAGGGGCTTGGAAAAAAGGGAATTAAATAAAAACTCTTAAAAAGGCGATACGGAGTTTGCTGTGTCAGCTAGTAACATTATATGTAAGTATATTCTGCCTGATGCTCAGACGTACACTACCACTTGATTCTAAACCCTATCATATGCAAGGGCTTGATGTTTATATTTCAAAACGTATTTTATTACGAGGCATAAATACTTATTTATAATGAAAAATAAAACGGTGCTCTGCTCCCATTTCTTAATTTGTAGAGAGTACTCGCATGATGGAGCTGGAAAGTGGCCATAGGAACTCCGCAATAAAACGACACAAGGCCATCGAGTTTGAGCTCGTTTCAATCATATTGACGAGTACTCTGATCCTATATGGCAACCAAAGTTTGATGATGCGTTGTCAAAGTTCAGTTCACTTCAACTCAAAGTAGATTTCAAATCAAAGTTGAGTACAACTGAAAGAGGAGTTCCACTGAAACATGAGTTCAACGTGACAGACTAATTGGGCGACCACAGAGCCCTCGAGCTACTTTCCCGAAGTTAACTATCCCGGATGTCAAACAGAGTGAGGTACGGATGGCATTAGAGCAAATAAGGAAAAATAAAGCACCTGGTGATGACGGAATCACTGCAGAACTCCTCTGAGCAGGTGGAGACACAACCTTGAGAGAGCTAGCAAGTCTTTTCAATACCGTCATCCACAAAGGTTCAAAACTGGAGCGGGTGTGTGGTGATTCTATTCATAAAAAGGTTGCAAAACTTTATTGAAGAATCACAGATCCATTTCACTCCTGAGCCATATCTACAAGTTGTTCTCGAGGGTTGTAACAAACGACTCGACGACTTCCAGCCGTCAGTGCAAGTCGGGTTTCAAAAAGGGTTCATCACCGTGGACCTCATCCATACTAAAGTCCCATGAGTACAACCAGCCGTTGTGTATGATATTCGTGGATCACCAGAAAGCCTTCGACTCTATCGAAACCTGGGCAGTTTTTGACAGCCTGCAACGATGAAGCATTAGCTGGCGATATATGGAGGTGTTAAGATACATAGAGTTGCGGAGGGGAGTCCGGCAAGGGGATGTAATATCTCCAAAGCTTTTCACCAAGGCACTTGAGGATGTCTACAAGACACTGGAGTGGGTTCAACTAATATCAACGGCGAGTAAGTACATCTCACACCTTCAATTGACTGACGACATCGTCCTAATAGCAGAGACGTTGGAAAAGCTTAGTGGAATGCTGTCAACCTTAATGAAGCCTCCCCGGTGGATTGATCTTGGCATGAACTTGGCTAAAACGAAGGTAATATTCAATGAACACGTCGTGTTTGGACCGATCTGCATTGACGGTTCCTTGCTCGAAGTTGTGCAACAGTGACATACTGTTGTTGACATACCTGGGGCAATTAATACAGTTGGGTAGACACAGCTTCGAGAAGGAAATCGATAAGTGGTTCCAGTTGGTGTGGGCAGCATTCGGTAAGCTATGTCGGATCTTCTCGTCGCCTATCCCGCAAAGCCTCAAGACAAAAGTCTTCAACCAATGCTTCCTACCAGTAATGATATACGGTGCTGAAATCTGGATACTCCCGGTAGTGCTGGTCCATAGATATAAAATAGCTCAGCGTACTATGGATCGAGCTATGCTCGGAGTCTCTCTAAGGGATAGAATTCGCAACGAGCTCATCAGGAAGAGAACTGGAGTCACCCAAACAGCTCGCCGTATAAGCAGTCGGAAGTGGCAATGAGCTGGCCACGTCTCCCGAAGGACCGACGACCGATGGAGCAGACAAGTCTTAGAGAGAAGGCCCAATTTCAGCAAACAAAGAGTGGTTGTTGAGCTGACTGCACGGTTGGCGTCGTGGTTTAAGAGGCCACCTCGCAGCTTGGCACTTGCCTAGTGTTGTGGGTTCAATACTGGGTGTTCATCGTGTCGGTTGTATGTTGGTAGAGACTCCCGCGACACTGGGTTTATCCCTAGTGCGTGAGTTGTTCTATTAAAGAAAGGGCCTTAATATAAAATAATAAGATTCAGCACTATGCCGTCACTTGTAAGCTGTCCAACTGAGTGCTGGTGAGAATTCAAAAGTGCAGGTAGAGTGAATACGCATTTCGGTCATATATTTTTGTACGGCATTTTTACCATCGTTAGATCCATGAAAAATAATAAGAAAGCCCGCAGTGCCGTAAAAAAATGGCGCACCACAAAGTCGGTATTTTTTTGGAAATTGACAGAAAAAAAAAATACCGACTTTGTGGCGCACCATTATTATTTTATGCTCTTATATCGTCCTATATACGTCACCTGGTGGTTCATATGACCCACCCATTTTGGACATGGGCCTGTAGTCTATTACTGTAAGAATTCACTTCTTACAGTAATTTTAAAAGTTCAAAAATAATGTGATGTAGTTAGGTATACTTTTGTTTGTTTTTAGTTTATTTTAGAAAGCTATTAAAAACAATGACGTATTATAATATAGACGCGCCATACTCCCACAAAGCGGCTCTGAAAAACGGATACAAATACCAAATAATATCTTGTATGAATAAAATATTATTTGGTTAAAGAAAGTGAAAGTAAATAAATACTACTATAGGGGACACCTGTTATTAGAGAGAGATAATTTTAGTTGTTTTATTTTATTCTTACACAC
The DNA here is from genome assembly GCA_944739405.2 of Euclidia mi. Lineage (NCBI taxonomy): Eukaryota > Metazoa > Arthropoda > Insecta > Lepidoptera > Erebidae > Euclidia > Euclidia mi. Next base: position 43,798,413 of record OX123201.2, read on the forward strand.
AAATTATTGTTACGGAGCGCACTATCACAACACAGGTTCGCGCGTAACTAAACGGAATGGCGGCAATTGCCTTCATTTCAGTTTGCCATTTCAGTGTACAGGCAACGCATCTATAGTTTTTATATATCTTTGGTTAAAAAGATATAAACATAGTATTACGACAATTTTAATTCTTGCTTGTGATTTCCTTTGAAATACATTTCAATAAAAATCTTTTCTTTGATCCCTTTAGATACATAACAATTACATTACACAATATTTTAAAAATAAAGAGTTCAAATATTATAAACTTTAACATTAAGCAAATAGGGTTCAAATTCGCGGTTAAAATTTGCCGGTATCTGGGACAATCTACCGTTTACTAGGACAAATCTACCGGATACTGGTACAAATGGGTCTTTTCAAACTTTATTTAAATTAAAATATTCTTAACGTCATACATATCAAAAGCTATAAAATTGCTCAAAAACTAGAATAAATTATCTATAAACATCCGTAAATTTCATTTTTGTTAGTCTTTTAACCTTAACATAGCAGACCTGCAAAGTCAGCGAAGTTCAGAATTTCACGGCTATTGGGACGTTTACCTTATATAAAATCCTTGCGTTACTGACTGACTGACAGACACGCTACATCTTCAGCCCTTTATACTGTCCCACTGCTGGGCACGGGCCTCTTCTCACTTATGAGAAGGGTAAGGCCATAGTCCACCACGCTGGCCAAGTGCGGGTTGGCAGACTTCACATGTCTTTCGAGAACACCATGAAGAACTCTCAGACATGCAGGTTTCCTCACGATGTTTTCCTTCACCGATTAGCAAGCGATAATTAACAATTTAATACGCACTTAACTCCGAAAAGTCATTGGTCCGTGCCGTGGATTCTAACCCGAGACCCTCTGCATAGCAGTCTGTTGGTCTCTCCACTCGGCTATCGCTGCTTGTTACTACTTTTTGACATGCTACAGCCGAAACTATTGGGCGCAGAAAGCTGAAATTTGGCATGTTTGCTTCTTGGGGACCGTAGGGGTGCACTAAGAAGGGATTTCCCGAAATTCCCACGGGATCGTCCAAAACGGGTAAATTAAAAAAAAATTGCAGGCGTAGCTGCTGGCGTCATCTAGTTAGATATTATGTTACTACGAGAGATTTAAATTTAAATCGAGAATTAATCGTAGATGTGCTCATGCCATACATATGGCGCACGAAAACTTGTCATCGTTTTTATTATTTTAACTCAACGTTTCTTTTTCTGTGTGGTGACAGATTAAGAATACAAAATGTGACAACCCTATTTCATACCGTGGGTGTCATAGGAGGCGACTAAGGAAAATACTCGATGCCTATAGGCTCTTTGTGTAGAGACTACAGGTAGGCATTGCTGATTTCAGCATGAATGTGCCGGCTCGACCGGGGAAGTACTACCCTCTCACAGAAAATTTACGTAGGTAAAGTGGCAGTACATAAACTGTTGCGTTTCGTTCGGTGAGTGAGAGTGCTGGAGGCCCTATCCCCTATTCCTTCTCCCTCATCCCACTCCTCATCCTATCCTTTTTCCCATCCCCAAGGGGGGCATCGCACTTGTGACTCCTGTGGCGTTGCTTGTGTCCATGGACGGCGGTAATTACTTACCATCATGCGATCCGACTACTCGTTTGCCGCCTGTTACTATAAACCTACCTAATTTGCTTCGCAGTGGACTATGAAAGGCTGTAGAGTTTTTTTACTTGGCTGTGGACTCACATTGTACTTAGAGCATGAGAACATTTAAATTATCTTATGCTCTACACCGCCCACGAAGACCCAGCACAGATGTAAGATAATACCAAAAGGGTTGGTACTTTATTTATGTATGAGTATGTGTTACCTACTTAGGTTTTTCACTGCAGTTCTCCCTGAATCAACAACTTTCGAACTCCTGGGAAGGGGGAAAGGGAACACTTCCTGGGTGCCATAGATACATTTGGACACAGGAGAGAGCGAGGAAAAAACCTAAGTGAAAACGCGACACAGCTAGTATGAAATAAGAAATTTATCATTTGCACATTTCGGTATAAACTGTACCACTTATAACACCTAATAAGTATTATAATATAATTTGTAAATAATTCGCTATAACATTAAGGTATTTATGCATTCGTTAAAGTACGATTAGTTATGCCTATGTAAAATGAGCTTTATTTCTAACGTTTAGTAGGATTATAGTATCAATGTATATAATTTAAGATGCAAGTACCTACCTGTTTACCTACCTAGGTACCTACTTATTTCTGTAAAATATGAAAGTGTACCTATCTATGCTTACCGATTAATTATACCTATTATTCCAAACTTGTACCTAGGTACTGATGAATTATCTCATCATCAGCACTGTATATAGACTGTCCCACTGCTGGGCACGGGCCTCTTCTCACTATGAGAAGGGTAAGGCCATAGTCCACCACGCTGGCCTAGTGCAGGTTGGCAGACTCCACATGTCTTCGAGAACATTATGGAGAACTTTCAGACATGCAGGTTTCCTCACGATGTTTTCCTTCACCGTTTAGCAAGCGATAATTAACAATTTAATACGCACGTAACTTAGAAAAGTCATTGGTTCGCGCAGTGGATTCGTACCCGAGACCCTCAACATGGCAGTCCGTCGGTCTCTCCACTAGGCTATCGCTGCTATCTGATGAATTAGGTATGTTAGGTACATATTTATAACAATAAACCGATAATAATACTATGTGTCCTACTTAAATATTTACTTACCGCCTTAAAAATCTCACCAAAGAACGCTTTAAAACATAACAGCAACTTTTTCGAAGCTTTAATCCTAGTAGATAGGGTAAGGTGGTTCAAGATTGCGCATTTTAACTTTGAGGCCTCATGAAAAATAAAATATCATATTTAGAAAAATCAACATTATTTATTTATAATCTCTATATATTTTTGTTAGCAAAGTATGGAACAACAAATTCCAGTAATGCCATTTATTTAAGTATGAACTGAAGAAATATAAAAAATGAAAATCGCGCACTCTTATACACCCAGGTGTATAAGAGTGTGCGGCGGGTTGTACAAGAGTGCGCGCATCATCAATAGGTGTATGGTGTAGGTGTGTCAATAAATGGCGAGTTTAATTCATCTGAGCCACTCGTTGGTGGTTGTGACTATAGGTCTGGCTCTGAAACCACAGGTGCAGCCGACTCTAGATCTCTGTCTGTTACTGAACTTGCTAAAAAATCAGCTTCGGTAAAAACATCGGGATCGTAAGGCTCAATGACAGTAACTTTGAAACTTTGTTCTGTACATGATAGTGTTGCAGCTTTTAAGTATGCTGGTGTAAAAATTCCGACCATTTGGAACACAATAACTGCTCTGCCAGAATGGATACGCAACCATTTTTCACATTAATTGGCATAGTATTTTTTTAGGACAGTGTGAAAGCCACAGTCAGGTAGCTGCATTTTATGACTGGCATTCTGTAAATACACGAAAAACATTTAGTTTGTAAAATTACACTTTATTTTACTCACAACCTACATGAGGAAAAGAAATGTCGTATAAGAGTGCGTGCGCAATCTTATACACACACACCATGCGCACTCTTATCCACCTCGCCCTTCACGAAGATATTGAACCCCCTGCCCCATCTATTGAAAGATGTGCGAAGTTTTTCGTACTAATCGGTTAACCAAGTACCTACATACGTTAGACGTTACTTGGATAATTAATCATTATTCTTATTCAAATAATAGTTTAGGAGCAGAAATCCATGCAAGTCGCAAGAAAATTAGAGCAAAATGAGCAAGAATCTATTGTCTTGCCTGGTGTCTCCGTTTTTTACCAAATTCAATTTTTTCCGGCAGCGCAACCGTTATCACTGTTGGACCTAAACACAACTAAAAGTAACCGCAAATCTCGCACAGGGTCAGCGTAAAGTTCGATGCGTACTCTTATCGACCGCGCACTCTTACACCACCTTACCCTACCAAGCGGCTAATGACAGCCTTCTCAATTCAACGCCATCTGTCGGCGAGTGGCGAGCAGCTAAGTGAAAAATTAATTTCATTCGATTGGAAAAGTCTCTAATTTAATTACACGCTTTTGTATGGGTGTGTTATTATATACCTAATGTAAATAAAATTAATCATCATATTTTATTCGTTAATTAGGTAGGTATATAAACCATGATTCAAAATAGCTCTATTCTTACCTACCTACTTACGGAAGATTTGTTTATCCTGTCTATCTTTGTTTTTACATTTAATTTATTATAACCACGAATATTTGAATAAATACTAAAATATTAGATCTAGGTAGGTACCTAATAGGTGGTGGAACAAACCATGGATAGCTGGGTAGGTATAGCTATAGCTAGCGATTACTAATAGGGACCTTACATAGGAACACAAAATTTAAGACATTAAAGAAAATATCTTAACTCCTAAGACGAAAGTTTTAAAAAAGCTCTTAGAACAACAGTAATTTTATCAAATCTAAATAACCTAAGTCCTACCACCCACCACAACATTATAGGTACCTAGACACATATCCCAAATATATCTAAGCATAAACTTTTTTCATCATTCTCAATCGAACCATCAGAATTCCACCGCACTGTCAACTTCATCAGTCCACAAAAAATCTTAAGTTTCGCTCTCAAAAAGATCATTCGCCGACTCAAACTTACTTTCAAATTAGACGTTTCAAAAGAGTTTAAAAAAAATACCACTAGTCCTCACAAATATCGCACAAGCGGCCAACTTAAAATAAAACCATAGAGAACACCATATTTTTCTGTAGAAGCTTGGCATTGTGACGTCTGGCCTGCGACTGCGCATAAAAGAAATAAGAATCGCGGCGGTTGACGACGCGTGGTAAAAAGAGATGGGTATATGTAAGCGTATGAGTGTGAGGGAGAGGGATGTATTATGGGCGTTTCTACTACGATTTTTACGTCCAATTAATGGTCAGTGGGCTTCAGTGAAGGCGGGGCGTCGTGGATCCAAGCTAATAGGGATCGAGCTAAAATGATCTATAAGATCTATAGATCTCTGTGCAGCACTGCACACTGTATTGTTATCGTTAATATCATGGATTATTTATTTTATATCTACGTTTGATGGCTGAATAAATTTCCATGTGCTATTTTTTTTGCGCTTTTTCGGTTTTTTTATTCGGTTTTTGGAATAGGGAGGTCTGTGGGTCGGTAGGTTTATTTCTCGAGAAAGCTGTCGATTTCGTAATTTATTGATTAATTAGGATTATTGATAAGGTTATTAGAATTTTATTGCTAACTGATACAGTTTCTCAATTAGGTGCGTGAGAACGAACTAGGTATTACCTATGCCTATTTTATCGAGCATCCTTGTTCCTGTACCGGCTCTACCTATAACGTAGGCATTTATTTTCTTGAATCAAGGATTTCCTGCTCTATCTTAGTTTCATTTCCAATTGTAATGAGGTTGGTAGGTAAGTAGGTACCTAGGTAAATACCTATGACTATTGATGATCAATATATGTTTTTAACTCTACCTAGATCGTAGACACTATGTAAAAGCTAATAGGTACTTAAGTAAGTATTCTGACAAATCCGGTTTGGCTAGTAAGCCTAGATCCCAGGCTCCAAGGTGAGGAAATGCAGCTCTACCTAAGCAGGTACCTACTGTAAATTTTACTCATGAAAAAGTACGTATTTCGTGGTTTTGGGAGCAACTTTGTATTTAGCTATCTTCTCTACTTACCTATAGCCTTTCGCAGTCCAGTGCTGGACTTAAGCTGTTCTTAATACCTACCTATGCTTTACAGTAGGGGAGCGAGGGGCTTGTTGTAACAGGGGTAAGGTAAACGGCCCAATAGCCGTGAATTTCTGAACTTAGCTGACTTTGCAGGTCTGCTATGTTAAGGTAAAAAGACTAACAGAAATGAAATTTACGGAAGTTTATAGACAATTTATTCTTGTTTTCGTGCAATTTTATAGCTTTTGATATATATGACGTTAAGAATACTTAAATTTAAATAAAGTTTAAAAAGACCCATTTGTACCAGTATCCGGTAGAGTTGTCCTAGTAAACGGTAAATTGTCCCAGATACCGGCAAATTTTAACCGCTAATTTGAACCCTATTTGCTTAATGTTAAAGTTTATAGTATTTGAACTTTTTATTTATAAATATTGTGTAATGTAATTGTTAGGTATCTAAAGAGTGTCAAAGAAAAGATTTTTATTGAAATGTATTGCAAAGGAAATCACAAGCAACAATTAAAATTGTCGTAATACTATATTTATATATTTTCAACTTCTTTCTAAAATAAACTAAAACAAACAAAAGTATACCTGGGTCACATTATTTTTGAACTTTTAAAATTATTGTAAGAAGTGAATTCTTACAATAATTTTCATTGGCTTTAAGCTAAACAACAAAATTGTTTTGTAGTTTTCTGAAAAGAGATCAAAACCTAAAATATAAAACAATTAACTACAGGTACAAGAAAATATCGTATACGCTTGGTTTAATAATAATTTTTTTTCTTTCTTTAATAGGACAACTCACTCACTAGGGATAAATCCTGTCTCGTGGGAGTCTTAACCAACATACAACGGGCACGATGCAGATGAACACCCAGTATTGAACCCACAACACTAGGAAGTGCCAAGCGACGAGGAGGCATCATAAACCACGACGCCAACCGTTCAGTCAGCTCAACAACCACTTTTTGTTTGCCGAAACGGGGTCTTCTCTGTAAGACTTGTCTGCTCCGTCGGTCGTCGGTCCTTCGGGAGACGTGGCCAGCTCATTGCCACTTCAGACTGCTTATACGGCGAGTTATGTCGGTGACTCCAGTTCTCTTCCTGATGACCTCGTTGCAAATTCTATCCTTTAGAGAGACTCCGAGCATAGCTAGATCCATACTACGCTGTGCTATTTTAAATCTATGGACTAGCACTACCGTGAGTGTCTAGATAATTCGGCACCGTTTGTCTTGAGGCTTTGCGGGATAGGTGACGAGAAGATCCGACGTAGCTTACCGAATGCTGCCCATACCAACTGAATCCACTTATCCATTTCCTTCTCGAAGCCGTGTCTACCCAACTGTATTACTTGCCCCAGATAGACATACTGTTGCACAACTTCGAGCAAGGAACCGTCAATGCAGATCGGTCTCGACACGACGTGTTAATTGAATATTACCTTCATTTTAGCCAGGTTCATGCCGAGACTACCGGGGAGGCTTCATTAAGGTCAACAGCATACCGTTAAGCTCTTCCAACGTCTCTGCGATTAGGACGATTTCGTCAGCAAATTGAACATGTGCGATGTACTCGCCGTTGATATTCGTTGAGCCCACACACAGTGTCTTCAAGACATCCTCAAGTGCGTTGGTGAACAGCTTGGGAGATATTACATCTCCTTGCCAGTCTCCCCTACGCAACTCTATGGTGTATGTCTTTCTGTCTTGGATCTGAACGGTCATGACCGCCGGTCGGTTTCATACAAATATCTTAACACCTCTAAATATTGCCAGCTAATGCGTCATCGTTGTAGGCTATCAAGAACTGCCCAGGTTTCGATAGAGTTGAAGGCTTTCTGGTGGTCCACGAATGCCATACACAGCGGCTGGTTGCACTCATGGGTCTCCAGTATGGATATGGTCCACGGTGATGAAGGCTTTTCAAAACCCGACTTGCACTGATGGCTGGAAGTCGTTAAGTCGTTTGTTACAACCCTCGAGAACAACGTGTAGATATGGCTCAGGAGTGAAATGGGTCTGTAACTCTTCAATAAAGTTTTGTCGCCTTTATTTAAGAATAGAGCCAACACATCCCCGCTCCAGTTTTGAACTTCGAGGATGACGGTATTGAAAAGACTTGCTAGCTCTCTATAGGTTGTGTCTCCACCTGCTCTGAGGAGTTCTGCAGTGATTCCGTCATCACCAGGTTCTTTGTTTTTCCTAAGTTGCTCAAACGCCATCCGTACCTCGCTCTGTTCAACATCCGGGATAGGTAACTTCGGTAAAGTAGCTCGTGGTTGTGGGCTCTGTGGTCGTCCACTTGGTTTGTCACGTTGAACTCATGTTTCAGTGGAACTCTTCTTTCAGTTGAACTCAACTATGATTTGAAATCTACTTTGAGTTGAAGTCAACGTTGACAACGCATCATCAAAATCTGGTTGGCATATAGGATCAGAGTACTCGTCAATACGATTGAAACGAGCTCAAACTCGATAGTCTTGTGTCGTTTTATTGCGGAGTTCCTATGGTCCCTTTACAGCTCCATCATGCGAGTAGCTCTATACAAATTAAGAAATGGGGGCATAGTACCGTCTTTTTATTTTATTTTTCATTAATTTCTCGTAATAAAATACATTTTGAAATATAAACATCAATCCCTTTCATATGATAGGGTTTAGAGTCAAGTGGTAGTGTACGTCTCAGCATTAGGCAGAATAATATAAATATAATGTTATAATACTCTACTACTACACTACTACAGTTTCAAAGGATAATGAGACTTCTTGCAAGGCACTAAGGTGCAGCAACGGGCTCTGGTGCAACGGGTAGTACGAAGTAAATTCGTGCACCAGTATCCGGTAAAAAAGGGTATATTATTGCCGGGTATTGGGCCATGTAGGGGTTTCTGAGTCCCAGTTAATGTAATATGCCAAAATACTTACTATTTTATTAAATTCATCGCAGTTTATGGACTATATCGCTAGATAATTAACTCAAATATTTAAGCAAATAACCACTTTCACTGTGCCGTTATCTGCAGCAATATGATAAGCAAACCAATACAACGTGGTAGCTTCGTAGTTTGGTGACAGAACCTCGAAATTCCACAAAATTTGCGCATACCACACTTTCATTGTAGTATAGTTTTGAAACGATTACAATTATTAAGCAGCATTAGTATTATAATTATACGAAATAATGTCAAGTATGTATTGCAATTCTCAAACTTTAATTATTTTTTGTTAGAAACCTACAAAATGATAAAAACTAACTAGTTACCGAGTACCGGGACACTGCCGGAATTACGTACGTTTACCTTAAGTATTAACAGGTTTTTTTCACTAGGATCTTAAACTTTATTAACGTACCTATTTCTTTGACTCGATTTGACCTATAAACCGTGCCGCACCATGTTGCCATAGCCAGGGTCCCGCCAGCCGGCGCAGTCAGCAAATGTGTGCACGCGCTTCATTCTTGTCAGGTAATAAAAAATTGTACTGTCGTAATATTTTGGTTTGCTTTATTATTATCAACTAATTTCAAACTTTCTATAGGTATCTGAATTACATTCAAATTTATCTATCTCTGAAAATGTGTAACAGTTTTTAAGATTGCTAAATTGTTTAAATAATTATCTTGATAAATGTTAAAAATCATACCTCGGGCTAGTTGTGACAAAATCCGGTATTTTGTCACAACTTTGTGGCTTTTTGTAACGTGTTACAACATGCCCCAAGTTATAATCTACATCATACCTACCTACTTATTTTTATTTTCCTTTCTTCTAGAATGAGGGTGTATAAAAGAAAGTCAGAGCGGGCAACATAAAGCCAGAAGTGTACGAGTTAGCGGCAAGTGAAGTTTTAAAAAAAATAGCTGTAAGTATTCGGAAAGGTAGTCAGATTTTCCAATTATGTCACGCCGCTCTTTATAGATATTAAATAAAAAGAAGAGTAATGAAAGTTTAAGAGTGGGTTATGCTAAGCCTAGACAAGTATTTACTGCAGAAGAAGAAGGTACCTAAGATGGCTTCCTACCTACTCAAATGCGCTGAAATATATTTTGGAAAAGAAGCTCCTGAAAAAGAAGCTTTGAAAAGGAATATGAGGAAAAGACGAAGAGAAAACAGAAAAAAGATAACAAAATTAAAGGAAAAGGCAAAGGAAAGGGGAAAGGGAAAGGCAAAGGTTAATCAACAAAAAATAAAACCGGGGACAAGGCTTAAAAATATATTTTATGTTCAGATTCAGAATCTGAATCAGAAGAGTGGTATTGCCTGGTATGAGGTGAAGCTTACACAGATTCAAATAATGAAGATTGGGTAAAGTGTATCATTAGTAAGATGTGGGACAGGTAGGATGTGTTACAGGAGACACTACATATTTTATTAGTATTAATTGTTGCTCAGATGAAGACTGAATTTAATTATAATGAAACCCACCAAATGTTGATTCTTATACCTATAAGCACAATACTTATTATATAGATATTAAAACGAGATAATTACGAAGCATACCTTAGACATACATAATTCAATTACTTACTGTGATTTAAAAGTGCCATAATGATTATAAGTAGTGTTTAACTAAATAATACTGTTAATTACTTAATTTTTAGATTTAGATAGAAGTGTTGATTATTTAAAAAGTCCTTTTAAGATGATTTTTGATACTAATTATTTAATACCTAATTTAGAAAGATTTTAATTTTGTTAAAAATAAACAAAGACTAAATGATTAGACGTATTATTGTCGTTTTATTTTGCCGTTACTACTTGCCCCGGTGGACGTTACAACTTGCCCCAAGCACGAGGTAAGTTGTAACACCTCACTTCTTCTAGAAAATAATTAATTGTCAAATAATGACCAATAGTTATGGTATTATTTTTACTTGATTTGGTAGAGAAAGAGTTACAGCATCCATCCATCTTTGTTTAGTAGCAATTTAACCAATAGATCTCAAGATATATTAGTTTTCATGAAAATTGTTACAACAAGCCCCTCGTTCCCCTACTACTATTACTATTAACCTAACCTAACCTAACACTGTGAAGAAAAAGAGGATTTCGCCTATTAAATATAGGTACCACACTGGCCAGATGGGTTGGTGCAGAGTGAAGAGTGTTTTTTTTTTATTTAAGAAAGACAACTGCCGCCTTAGGACTAAATCCTGTGTCGTGGGGGACTTTACAAACGTACAACTAACGGACACAATGAACACCCAGACTCGAAACAACAATTTATGAATCACACAAAGTGTTGTCACGTGTCGGGATCAAACCCACAACACTCGGCGCAGTGTCAAGCGGCGAGGCGGCCGCTTGACACTGCCAACAGTGCAGTCATAAGCTTGATGTCAAGGTTTCTGTTTCGAAAATATAAGTACGAAGCAAATCGTACCTTTGCGAAGACGCAAAGGTACCTACGATTTGCTTCGTAAGTAGGTAGATAGGTATAGGTGTAGGTATTTTAATAAGTCGCTTCTTATGGCACTCACGAAATGAAATGACATCATGACATTGTAGTCTTAATCCGTCACCATGCATTAGTAATAAGTACGTAGATCTTTTTAAAACTAAAATGTTTAATTTAGGGTATCACGTTTAGGTAGAGCGGATATTTTATCATGTTTTAGGTATACCTACCTTAGACAAGTTGGTAGGTACCTAATAAACACTATTTAGCAAAAAATTTGAGAGCTGTGAATCTTACCCTCCAAGAAAGGCCAAAACTCTTATTCCTAGCGTTATCCCAGTTGCATCCTAAGGCCCACTTAGGTAGGTATTAGTCTAACCGGAGTTGACTGATTAATTATTATCCTTAGCCTAGTTTAGGAGATAGGGTCTAAATTCATTTTGTAACTCATAGTTTCACTTTAATGCTAGAATTTTATGAAATTCTAAGTAATAAATATTTATTTTTTTATTATTATATTAGCTTTTCCACAGAACCGATTTTAAAAATTATTTTACTAGGTATTGTAATGCGGCGTTATTCCTAAGTAACACAGGCCACCTATATTTATTTCTATAAAATATTAGATAGATATTTGAAAAGAAAATGTCGAACCGTGCGAAGCCGGGACGGGCCTCTAGTTCAGTTTTTTTATTTTTTATAATATTCTACCACATACACACATCACCATCTAGCCCCAAACTAAGCAGAGCTTGTGCTATGGGTACTAGATAATGGATAAACATATAAGTATATAGGTATACATTCTTTTTTTTGTTAATACATACCTACATATTATACTTAGGTAGCTACATAAAAACATCCAGACCAAGACAAACATCCATGTTCATGCACACAAATGTTTGACTTGAGCGGGAATCGAACCCGCGACCTTCGGCGACGGAATGTAAGCCACTGCTAGTCAAAGTAGAAACCGATACAGCCGTTAAGTCCTTTTAAATAATTATATTTGCCATTCGTAAGTCGTAAAAATATTAGCACTTAAACGCCCATTTGGCTAGACATAAAAACATCATGCATCTCGTTCTAGCACGAGTAGTTTTATCATGCTGTTTCATTTAAAAAGTTTAGTTGTCGCACTCGCGTTGAGTATGTCTGCCAATACTTTTATGATAATTATATAGGTAGATAAGAATGACTATTTGACGTTAGACTATAGTAGATTCCTTCAAGTCCATCCACGTTTTTTAATAATTCTAGTTCGGCTGTAATTTTAAATTGGCTTTCAAATAAAAAATGTCCTGTATGCAAAATCTAACGCAGGAACTTCTCATTAAGTAGACCAACAGACCAGAAAATTTACCTGATCATCAGCTTCCTCCTAGCGTTATCCCAATTTCTAACCTGAGGTCTGCTTACTAGTCTAACCGGTATTAGCTGAACCTATTAGCTTTTCCACAGAGCGACTGCCTGTCTGACCTCCGCAACCAGAAGGGATAGCGATATCATACAATTTACCTAGGTATTCCATACTAATTACTTATTGCCACATAAGTTAATTCGTCTTCAAAACCTTAAGTACAATGATTACTTAGGTACCAAGTAGCCCTACACCAGCAATTAATAATTAATTTGAAACAATTGAAACTGCCCACTAACCTTATTAATTACACATTAACAAGCAATTACTGCAATCATTTACAACACAAGTAAAATCTGTTGCTCAAAAGTACCTTAAAATGCAAAGCTCAAACAAAATTATGCAAATAGTGAAATTTAATAGACAACAAAAAATACTCTTTCATCATATTCTATTGCCCACTGTATTTATGCGTAATTCTAAAAAAAAATTAAATTCAATTGTCGATGGCAGCCGGCGTCCGTTCCGGTCCCTCGCTGGTAGATAATTAGGGGTAATTCGACACTTCATCGTGGCAACCCAGCGGAAACCCAACCGCCATTGAAATAGATATGCGTTTAAAAATAGTTGTGTGAAGAAATCTGGGCTTAGTGGCGGTTAACGTACCTACTTACTTATAGATCCGAGGCCCAGGCTGATTAAAAATGTTCTTCATCACAGTATAACTGGACAGATCCTACGGTTATTCCTCCATCATACTAGCTACTCATTGCCTACATTTTCAAAGAGCTTGCTTCAAAATCAGCTTATTTTCAAATTAACTTTCGTCTCCTAAGCTACCCCTTAGGAGTGGCATATAAAAATCCTTCCTTGGTTGGTGGTCACAATAAGCTAATACGCTTATAACAGGAACCCAATGTGCAAATATCAGTAGTTTAGGCTCTGTAATGATATAGGGCAGGATACAAACAAAGTACCTATTAGGTACAGCAAAATAAGATATTCTTTGTCACAGGATAGATACTGCCTATTACCAGCACAAATAGGTACAAGTCTATCAAATAACAAGTAACTAAGATCTTAGAAAAGCTTATAGGCAAATAAGCTTTTCTAAGATCTTAGATACTTGTAAGTATGTACTTAACAAATACTTAATAATACTTAACAATATAGGGACCTAAGTACAATAGTATATCTATTTGACTATAATAATGCACATCTATCTATTGGTACATTTACAATATGAAGTTTAATGTTAGTACTGTTTGTATGAACGCAATGAACTCAGAAACTACCGAAACGATCTTTGCACGATTTTCACAAATACATAGTGTGATTTTAGAGGAAGCTGTGGCATACAATTCAGGTAGGTGGAACATTTTCGACCGGTTGCTACGCCGACGGTCGCGGGTTCGATTCCCGCTCAAGTCAAACATTTGTGTGCATGAACATGGATGTTTATCTTGGTCTGGGTGTTTCTATGTATAATATGTAATATTTACAAAAAAAGCACCTACATAGGTATGTAGGTATGTTTACCCATTGTCTAGTAGGTACCCATAGTACAAGCTCTGCTTAGTTTGGGACTAGATGGTGATGTGTGTATGTGGTAAAATAATATTATCTACCAGTTTATACTCAGAGGATTCTCAAATAGAATAAGCAGTGATACACGGTAGGTATAACTAATTACGTCACGCAGACACGAAATCAAGATTTTATCTATCTACTTATCATCATGATCATCATCATCAGCCTTTAACAGTCCACTGCTGGACTAGGTCTCTCCTTTGAAAGGAGGAATTGTCCTACCTATACCACGCTGGCCAAACGAGTTGGTATAGGTGGTATAGGGTTTGTATCAAGTCTTCCTTCTCTTACAGTGCTGTTGTCTGCATAATATGCTCCTTCTGTCGGCTCTTACGACACCCATGGCATGATATGGGGTGGTGACATTCCGTATCAACTTATACCTAATGTAATCAAATTAGTTTGCAAATCACATTTAAAAAAGTGTTTGCAGATCCAACTAAACACTCAACAGTAATTTACCTACGTTTTAAAACATGTTTTGAGGCTTAGACGATTCTTCTAACAGATTATGTAAATACAAATATTTGCACCATATGAATCTTATCTTTGTTCAAGTACGACTCTAAACCTGTACCTACCTAAATAGGTAGTTGTATACCTTCTTAGCATAGGTGTATACCTATGCTAATTAACGTCTTAAACAACAACGCCATCTTCACAATGAAATATCTATCGTGTAATATAGGACCTGTATAAAAAGTCCTGATTGACATAGGTATTATCTAGAGCCTTAACCAATGAATACAGATTTACATAGAAGCGCAGTTCTTAAGGATTTCGTGTGCCGATTCCAAGTGGAGACTGTCTCCAGTTTAGTTTGTAGTTGGAGCCGTTGGCGGCGCTGGCGTCGTTCTCCGTCTCTCTTGCTCTCGTAGTTAAGATACACAGGAGGAACGTTCGTCTCTCTTGCTCTCGTAAAGACAGCTTTCACAGTGCGACTGCCACGCCGCCAAGCGGCAATTTGGGTCACAGAAAGTTTGTCTTCAGAGCGCCCATAGGAAATGCGCCTCTATGTAAATATCTGAGCTCTTTGCCTTAACTAATAAATAAAAATAAAGAGCTCTAACTACTAAAACTAGAAACATCAAATTGACAGAGATCTTACTACTTCTACTATTCTATATTCCACTCTTCAGGAAGTAAAATAAGGAATAAAAATTAGATTGAATGTCTTTTGATTGTATCTATAAATACGACACTATAATAATGCAAGCAACACAAATCAACAAATAAATAACCCTACCAATATGGTGCTACAGAAAAAAGCTTAAGTAGGTTACGAAAACTTAACTGTCAACCCATCCATATTACTTTTCAACGTACAGATAATAAATGTCATTACTAGCCCACAAATCATGTGTATTTACATAAATAAACGTATCATTGCGGTTTGTCAACAGCAGACGTAGATTTCGAATTAATAAGGCTCCAAACATGCTACCTTCGCCCACCTATTATTATATTTTTTTACGCTGGAAACACAGATTTCGAAAATCGAATTTTGAATTTACCATCTGTCGTCACTCTATACGTTTGTATTGTTTGTTTTTTTTTAGGCAATTGTACGCAATGCATTATGCCTTTTGATTGTTATGTACCTCTGTGGTCCTTGTTTGCTTTATTTGTCGATTTATTGGGCGTCATGTGGTCTTTAGGTATTATGAAACTTATAAGTACATATGATAAATTAGTTGATGCTCGTTGCTTTGTAACTCCTCTACCCATATTTGTATTTCACAAGTTCTTCTCCAAAATGAGAATCGATCTTACAACAGTTAATTTTGACTGATATGAAGAACCCCTGAAGTTTGCCGCTATCGCTGCATCGGTAAGTACTGACATGACAGTTTCCTCATACGTAATATTACATTTAATGAAAAGCTGTCAGTTCTGAAGCGTCGAGCCCTTAATTCGGACGTGAACGAACGTCAATTGGTTAAATTAAATGATGGGCCCTTGGATAATTTGTGCGCAGCGTTATTTTTTTAACAGTGATTGTATTAAAGGGACTGACATGACTTATCCAACCAAATGTTAATATTGGGAATTGTACCTACCTAGTAGGTATTTTTTTTTATTCATAAGTGCCTAATTCAATGTCAAACGATATATATATATATATATATATATATTCTGAAAACTTAGCATTTTCTCTACACATTTCATCAGTTATTGGAACTCAGAAATAATCTCGTGAATATCCTTTAACCTTTTCTAGCTACCTATAACCATAGAGCATACCTAGATATTTATTTCATCATCATCATATCTGCCTTAATAGTCCACTGCTGGACTAGGCCTCTCCTTTGAAAGGAGGAATTGGCCTACTATACCACGCTGGCCAAACGGGTTGGTATAGGGTTTATATCAAGTTTTCCTTCTCTTGCAGTGTTGTTCTCTGCATAATATGCTCCCTCTGTCGGCTCTTACGACACCCATGGGATGATATGGGGTGGTGACATTTCGTATTCTTAATCCGTCACCACACGGACAATATTTATAGAGATGTAGGGTCATTTCGCCTGTTCGCGTCCACCCCCCTATTCGCGTCCATTTTGCGGACCTCCCTTTAAAAATGCTCGGAAATAAGTATACTAACACACTAATGAAATGAAAAGTCAGTATCGCCAATACCTCGACGTATAAGAGACACGCACAAATAGACAAAAGTTCCGTGCGCCCAGCTTATCCTGTTTAAAAAAATTAGTTAATCTCGGTCGTTCAACAAAAGAGTGCAGATGCGCGGGATATAAATAAAAAAATAGTGTGCAGCGGCGTGTTTGACGGTATTTTTTTTATTGTTTTATGTGAATTTTAGGATACATAGCTGTTTCTAGACATTAATAATGAAAATACGAATAGTATGAATTATGAATTAGCTTGTTTTTTTATAGTTAACAATTAAAATAAGGTGGACGCGAATTACAACACCAAATTTATAAAACTTCCACTTTGCGTCCACAATGGACGCGAACTCGTCTATTTACGATTTCTTTAGTTGTTTATTTTTATGTGATTAAAATATGAGAGAGAAATTGGGATTTTGTTTATTTTAACATTAATAGTATGCAATTGTAATGACCAATTTGCGTCCACATTATTATGATTGTAATAAAAGATACAATTGATATAATAATCGACCACAAGTGGACGCAAACTATACCTGCAAGGGATAATATTATAGCAATTTGCGTCCATATTTTCATGAAATAGAAACGATCGCATAAATACATTCTATATATATATTTTTTTTATAATTTAAAATGCATTTTTGATTAAGACTGAGTTTAAAATTGAATTATTACATTTAATTTCTTTTATTCCATATTTTTTCTATTCAAGATGAGTTCTTAGAAGACAAGAAAGAAGAAGGAAAAAAAATACAAAAGATGTTTAAATAAAGAAAGCGTTTTGTGATATTCGTGAGAAGAAGAAATCGATAAGACAAATATGTACATAATTATGTAAAAATTATGCTATTCCGAAGACCACAATATTGGACAACATCCTTATTTTTTTATCTTTGATTTTAAGTTCCATCGATGTTGAGAACAATAAATAGTTATTTATAGTTTCTATAAAGTGATTTAATAATGATAATAATGTAAACTTTTTATAACTTTAATCTTAAATGTAGAAATTGTTAAAAGCCAATCTTTCTTTAGATTGTCTTAACAATATCACCCTTATATGAAGGATTATAAGGCTGATATTGTTAAGACTAAGCTGGTGGACGCGAACTGGTCCACAGGTGGACGCAATTAGGATTTTTTGGACACAAACTGGGTAAAATGCCATATTTTGAAGTTTGTCTATTTAAAAAAAAAACATAACAAGTTTCTAACAAAACTGAAAGTTATTATTAAAATAGACTATATAATGAACGCATTACATAAATTTTTCATTGAATCAATTTGCTGGAACATTTTTATTTTCTCCTTCAAACTTGCCAACTGCACTAAATGGACGCGAACAGGCGAAATGATCCTATTTCTTATTGGTGCTTTTAAGACAAACTTTCTGTGACCAGTGTGACCCATATTGCCGCTTGGCGGCGTGGCAGTCGCGCTGTGACAGCTGACTCTACGAGTGCAAGAGAGACGAAAGTTTCTCCTGTGTCACTTAACTACGAGAGCAAGAAAGACGGAGAACGAAGCCAGCGCCGCCAACGGCGCCAACTACGTACTACACTGACAACCGTCAATACGCCAACTTAAATCGGCACACGACATCCTTAAGAAATAAGCTTCTATTATGTAAAAATTTGTATTCATTGCTATAACTTTATCCAAGAAAAAAGTTATAAATTCTTCCCACCAAGTTTTTCAAGCTAGTGCGACCATAGACTACATAATTGCACCTTTACCTAGACGTTGTAAAGGCTACCAATCAGCCTACCCAAACAACATGGAACAAGTTAGTTCAGAGGGTCTAGTACGAGTTTTACACAGTGACGACAGAGTAGTCGACGGGAAAAATTTTCATACATTTCCTAAATGCGCCTCCTAGCGGACTCTATCGATCGCTACTGTCCGATAGGGGCGCTTTTAGAAAATGTATGGAAATTGTTCCCGTTGACTAGGCTATCGTCACCGTGACAATCGTGTGTAAAACTCGTACTAGACCCTCAGAGGATTACAAGCGCGGCTTCGTCACAAGTATTAGTTTACAACGCGTCGCGAGTATCGGGTGACGCGCTTTCAACAAAAAAATGGGCGGCATCTAACTAAAATGGTGGACTGTTTCTTAACAAGCTTTATTTGGTTCAATGACGAAAGTATTAAAAAAAATGTTTGTAGGTAGATTTATGTGTATATTTACGTTTTTATATACCTACTTACCACTAGCTTTTTACTTAAAGACCTACCTAAATAGTTTTTATCGGTTCAAACTCTGACTCTCCCGCTAACGGATATACATGCCAAATTTCAGCTTCTTGCGCCTAGTAGCAAAGAGCTCAGATATTTACACATTTCATATGGGCGCTTTGAAGTCAAACTTTCTGCGACTCAAATTGTCGCTTGGCGGCGTGGCAGTCGCGCTGCGGCAGCTGTCTCTCTCTCCTCCAGTGTATCTTAACTACGAGAGCGAGAGAGACGGAGAACGAAGCCAGCGCTGCCAACGGCGCCAACTACGAACTAAACTGAAGACAGTCCCCACTTGGAATCGGCACACGTAGGTAATTCTTAAGAACTGCGCTTCTATGTAAATCAGTATTCATTGCCAGTAGTTTCGGCTGTGGGATGTCCGTCAGTCAGTAAGTAACGGGAGAATTTTATGTAGGTGAAAGGAATCAGAAAGTACCTACCTAACTTAATTTAACCTACTTTAGGCATCTTAATCAGTTATATTGCGGCAAATGGCCTTGCTTTATCATGGCGTCAATTCTATTCACTTAATTCAATTACAAATTGAATCTACTTAGGTAGGTGCTACATGGCTGTAATAAAACCACAAACATTAACACTTCGAACTAAATTATTAGGTAGTTTTACATGCAAGTTATAGCAGTTTGTGGACACATTTACCTGCCCACAGTATCTCGAGGCAAAGTTCTCAATCTTTTTTGACCACCACAGACCTCACCAAGGGCTTGATCGTGTGCAAAAATGCTAAATAAACAGCTAGAGACTATGTACACTACTTACTATAAAAACAACGAAAATTCAGACCTATTAGGTAGGCACTTACTGCTATAAGCAGTGTAAAGTTTATTGACATGGAACTACCAAATTAAAATTCAAGAACGCATCAAATATAATAACCGCGGGCTTCTTTTATACAAACGATATTTTTTATCGAATTAATTAAAAAAAACATGTACCTACGAATCTACAAATCGTGTCAGTACTGGCAAATTTAAAAAACAAGTCTGACATTTTCTTGATCTAGCCGTCAGCTATTTGAGACTGGCTTTTCCCTGCAGTTACACTTGCGCTATTTTCTGGTTTTCGGTATCAGTTCCATTTAGCTACAGACTCAAGCTAAATGTTTCTGGGATGAAATTGAATGCTTATGTTGCCCTAAAAACTATCCTTAATGCCAGTAAAAGTGCTATGACAATTCTTTCAGTTGTTAATTTTTTTTCGAATGAATGCTGACTTCGGGAGAACAGACATCGAGCAGACGAAATTTAAAAAGGTTGTTATATCTTGGTAACATGTCCCTAAAAGCCTTAAGCACTTGTGAAAACTTACCGATATAGTTATTGTAGAATCACAGACAGACACTTCAATTCAATATAATTATAGGTATTTATTGATAACTAATGAAATTGGTAGTGAAAAATAATCACTTACGATGCTAATTTATTGAGTTTTAATTAACTAGCTTGTTACCTAAATACATTTGCATATATTATCGCATAGGTATTATTCATTTATTACATTACTTATTTAACTTATAGGTATTAGTAGGTACCATAGAATAAGTAATTATATCCTACCACGTAGTCTTATACATACTCTAGCCGCCTCTAGAATTCAGTTAAATTTTATCCGCGAAGGGGTAGGCAGAGGTGTATTACACACCCACACTTCGCCAGTTATGTTTCGGTCCCAATGTAATAAAGGGTGAGCCTATTGCCATTTACCGTGCACATTGTTAAGCGAGCGATAATATTCTTTTTTTATTTTTTTTTATTATTTTTTTTATTTGCTAATACACACATAACTTCTGTAACTGGGGATCGAACCCGAGACCATCGTCTCGGCAGTCCGTTACGTACCCCACTGGGCTATCGGCCTGGTGAAACCTGGACGAAATTGAAAGAAGGTAAGGTACCTACCTCTTTTATTAGAAACAATAGTTTATGATGATGAGTAGATGTTTGTTACTCTTCCAAGCAAATCCCATTGAACGGATATTTAAGAAACATTACTATTATTAATAGGACATAATTAGGTCATCTCTTACTGCGATAACAGACACCTCCAGAGATATTTTTATAATAATAAAATTCCTAAAACTATAAAAAAAATGCATTTAGTAAACGGCAATTCTCAAATATAACTCCTTCAAGTTTGATATTTAAAATTCACTTTACATTTTACAAATTCAAATTCTGCCAACATGCAAATTACAATCATAATCTTTTTTTCTACCGTTAGCTTCCCATTTGCTTCAAAGCGTTCACCTTGAAGCACGGCATCCGCTTTCTAACCTAACCAGATATGACAGAATATTGACTTTTTCATAGAGGGACTGCGGTCAGACCTCCGCAATTCAAAGGGATATCATAGCGATATGCCATGAGTTTGACCAGAAGATATTAGTTATTCAAGAATAGTGATTCCCCATAACGACTGTCAAAGAACTTCCTGACATCAGGACCGATTTCTTAACATGCTCGTAGAGGCACGTGCAACTGATAATTAACAATTTCAACAAAACTTCGAAAAGTCAGTCGTGAGCGCCATTTGAACTCAACACCAGTGCAGTCTGCTGATAGGTAGGTATCTCCATTAATCTATCGCTATTCTACATGCAATAGGTATACAACGTGGCATATAATTGCTTTGTAATAACTTCGTAATAAACAAGATAATTACAACAGGAACATGGCTACTTAGTTCCGGACAATTGAAGGCACAGCGGCAATTTATAAAACTCCTAGCTGAAGTAAGAATGTATTTTTTCTAAGGATGTCGTCAATTCATTAATAGTGATGTACTTATAATGTTCATTTTGAGTTAAATGACCCATGGAACCGTGACGACAGGTTACAACAAAAAAAGTTACTAGAAGCTACTAATATTATCTAGGTGTAAGCACGAAAGTTTATGAATATGGATGAATACTCTACTGGTTACTCTTTCACGCAAAAACTAGTGGATGGATTTTGATGTGACTTTGCAGTAGCTAATAACTTATTAGATACACACCCGCTCAGGTAGAGCTACGAACGTAAGATAGTTTATTATGAAACTAAGTAAGTATTAAATTCAATTCACAATTGTTGTTATACCTAATAAATAAATATTTTTTTATTATTAGGTAATCATTTATTAAATGAGCCTAATATATTTTAATTTAATCCATAGTTATTTTTAACAAAGTTCAAGTGCATTGGATACGTACCTTTTCTTTAATTCCATATATTAGGATAAGCTATGCCGACGAAGTAAATATACTTACAGCTTATTTTATTGAATACTAGACGTCGCCAGCGCCTTCGCCCGCGTCAATTATACATATAGGAACCTTCCTCGTAAATCATTCTATCTATTAAACAAACAGCATTAAAATCCGTTGCGTAGTTTTTAAGATTTAAGCATAGATACATAGGGACAGACAGACAGAAGACAGACTTTGTTTTATACTATCATCGTCATCCTCTTAGCGTTATCCCAGTTTCAATCTGGGGTCCGCTTACTAGTCTAACCGGATTTGGCTGAATATTAGCTTTTCCACTGAGCGACTGCCTGTCTGACCTCCGCAACCCGAAGGGATAGCGATATTCCATGGTTTAGACTAGTGTCAGTTTATTTAGAAGGTACTGACGCCCTGTAGTAGTGATATAAATAAAAAAAAAGAGTAACTGAAGTTTCATCATGGTTATATTTTAAAATGTAACATTTTACATATTTATGTTGTTTTTAAACTATCAACATAATGAGTTATTGGTAATTACCATCTTACTGGAGTCAATAAACTTATTTGACAGACCTGATATTGTTTAATTTGACTTAACCAATAACTAGGTAGGTAAGTATTGTATTTTCTCGAGGGTGGATGGAAAACATCTACCCTTTAATTTTTTTGATAATTCCACCCACAAATTTCTTCGCTTTAGTCGAACAATACTAAAAAATTAAAGACTCCCAAAAGAGAATGATACAAAAACGTATTTCACATGTTGAAAAAAAATGGCCTACCAACCGCAACTGTCAAAATATCGGAATCGATTAAAATGCGAGTAGTCGATGCATCCTGTCTGGCAGTATGAATCGAGAGCGAACAATAGGGAAGGAAGTTGCGACCGCAAGTGGGAATTACGGACGAACCGTAATTATATGATTTTACTATAATTTTGCGGCCGAAGCTAAGGAGTCGATACTTAGACCGTAGGGTTGTACGAAGCACTGGCAAGTTCCTTACATGCAACCTTATTTAGGCACTTTATTTTTAAATTTTCATGCCCTAGAAATAATAATTACACTTGGGAATGTTTGTTTAAATCCCCACGTAGTAAATGGTAGTAAGTACTTAAAATACTTTTCATCTGCCGTAGTTTGATAGATTTTAAGAGCAAATGAAATTAATAGCCCTTATTACATCAAAGTAGGCACTTAATTTAACATCAAACTTATTTCCGGGTTTAGACTTTTTTCAAACTTATTTTAAAGGACTGGTTATATTCTTAATTGAACTTTAGATTTAGATTTTAGAGACACAAATATAAGGTCAAAGTCAAAATCCTATAATCATTTCCGTCACAAAGTGCCATTTATGAACGTCAATTTAAAAAATAATTACTTATGGCTTCTACATTTACATTTGCCACATTCGCAAAGCAAGGCATATAGCATTCGGATTGCCTAAACGTACCGGGGTACATTGGTACATTCCTATGGGTATAAAAACTTTTATAGAATACTAATTTTCCAACTATTTGGCAATCTGGACTCCATAATTATGCTAATACTTATTAAAATACGATGCAATTCAAAGGCCAGACTTTTGCATGTCTGTTAAATGATTTAGTAAACCCATCCTTATTTTAAAAGCACCTGTTTGCCAGCCCTGGAAATCACCACAACCATTGTGCCGGTAGGCAACTCCAAATCAAATAACATTACCGTCTACTTAAGCCCTTTGTGCTCCTATTGAAAGAAACCGTTTCTTTCCGTATTTAAAAACATCGTAAATTAACGGTGAAATTGTTAGTGGTGGCCAGTTGGTGGCTAAAAGTAACGGTTTTTTCATGTATGTGAAAATGTAATTGAACGGTGTTTTTGGAGATAAATGACCGGGTTTTAAACCTGCACTTAGTTAAGGCTTTTATTGTGGTTCACTAATTTGGGTGTTCATTGAAATTGTCTCGATTGTGTAACTGATGGTAGTGCGTATGAGTTGGGACGCAGCTTTCTATATCATTCAATATTGGACAATACTAACTGATATTTAAAAATACTGTCTTCCTGTCGTGTGTTATGTTGCCGAGTTTCCGACTGAGGTCTTGGGTCCGATTCCCATTTTGAGTGCTTA
Source organism: Euclidia mi (assembly GCA_944739405.2). Lineage (NCBI taxonomy): Eukaryota > Metazoa > Arthropoda > Insecta > Lepidoptera > Erebidae > Euclidia > Euclidia mi. The sequence continues at coordinate 43,822,706 of OX123201.2, forward strand.
TGTTCGGAGATTATTTTAAGACCAGAAACATTGGACTGTTAAAGGTGTTTCCTCATAATCATAATATGAACACATTACTACAGTGAAGCCACATCGATCGGTCCACATGGAGAGCCTTGGGGGAGGCCTATGTCTAGCAGTGGACGACTTTCGGCTGATATGATGATGATGACGATTACAGCGAAAAACTTACATTTTGGGGATAATACTGAGCATTTTCTTGTTTGTTATGTAATCATTAAGAACATAGCGCTCGTAGCGAGACTTGGCTTGCCGTTCGTAACAGATCGGCAAAGTTAAGCAACGCTTGCACAGGTTACCACTTGGATGGGTGACCGTGTGTGGCATTTACATCTGAGCGCTACCGTGCTTCGGAGGGCACGTAAAGCTGTCGGTCCCGGTTCTTATCCAAGGATAAGGGTCGTTAGGCCATGTCGGAGGCCTTCGGGCGGTCTGAAAACTCCGACACCAGAGTTGGCCACACGCTCACACGAAAAACAAAAACAACAACAAACATTAAGAACTTCTTCAGTTACTAAGTACCTACTTATACCTACCTACAAAACGTTTTAATTTAATACTGCAGGTATTTAGTCCGTTAAATACCTACTACAGTATTAAATTAAAACGTACAGATATCATTAATTATCAAAAATATAGATAGGTAAGTAATGACATGTAACAATTAAGATTTTTTCATTCGGTAAATATAACACAAAGCATTATGTAGTTAAATACGTACCTAAGTAGACAACTAGATACCTACATAATTAGGAATATCCTTAGCATTTTTACCGATAGCATTTACCAACACACAACACCATTTAGGTACCATAGACAACAATACAGATCTACCAACTTAAAAAAGATAACTGTCATATTCAAAATGAGAATAAAAAATTAACGTATTCCCATGTCTGGGTGGCGGGTGGTAGGTGTTGTGCACAAGCGAGAGGGGGTGTAGAGGGAGGGAGAGGGAGAGTGTTGAGGTTAGTCGATCGACAATTAATATTAAGTTGGAATCTGTGGGATTCCGCGCCGCTGTCCGAATTTTATAGCGGACGGCGCCACCCAAGCCGCGGCACAGAGGCGTGGAGTAGTCATTGTGTTATATTTTAATTTGAACCAGATACTTTTATGTTCTTTTTTATGTTCGAAGCTTCAAGTATTTAAAGTTAAAACTGGTATCCTAAATGGAACCTACACTGCAGACTTTCTGAAGAAAATACAAAAAAATACCCTACTCTAGGGCCGAATTCATCTAAATACGTTCGATCGTTTCGGTTAAGTACCTACTTGGCTGATAACATCATACAAATTTCGTTGTAATTTTGAATTTATATGGAAGCTAAATGCCCAACTAGTGGTGGTGTTTCTCGGCATTAGTAATTTAGTAACAATAACGAGAACTGGTGTACAAATCCCAATTCCAATAAAAACATATATGTATGTCGATAGCTCATATTAATATTCAGCTCTGCTGTTTCGCTTCGAAAGCATGTCATTTAAAAGATAGTTTTTTTTACTAAAATCTATATTAAAAAGTTGCAGGTTGTAGGTACCTAAGTGACAACATATTAGGTACCTATATTTGTAAAGACAAGTTTGTCCTAGCATAAGTATCATGAGTTATTACAAATTATTATAAACAGCGACCACATACAGACTTAATAGGTATTGTAAGCGATTTGTACATACATACAGACTTAATAGGTATTGACTGCACGGTTGGCGTAGTGGTTTTAGCAGCCGCCTCACCGCTTGACACTGCGCCGAAATGTTGTGGGTTCGATCCCCACACGAGACAACACTTTGTGTGATTCATAAATTGTTGTTTCGAGTCTGGGTGCTCATTATGTCCGTTAGTTGTATGTTTGTAAAGTTCCCCGCGACACAGGATTTAAGCCATGTATTCACTAGGGGACAAAGTCGCTCGACTTATCGCGAACAGTCGCAGGACATTTACGTGCGACTGTCCCGCGACAATATCGACCGACATTTCGCTCGTCCACATACCGGCATTGTGATCGAGATGTCGCCTAAGTGTTAACACAGTTTCGTTGGTAGTGTGGACCAACGAAGTGTGCTATAATCGCGGGTAGTCGCGGAACAAATAGCAACACACGTCCTCACAAGTCAAATGCCGTCGGAAACTGTCGAGGGACACGAAGTCGCGCAAGGTCGACGCTATCGGACCGTCGACAAGCGACTTGTTCCCCGACACGTAGATGTCGCCTGCGATGTCGGGCGATGTCCCCCGCGACGTCGCTCAACACGTAGAATTCGTGTCGGGCGACAAGGTCGCGGGACAAATGCCCCCTAATGAATACGAGGCTTTAGTCCTAAAGCGGGAGTTGTCGTTTAAAAAAAAAATTACAGAGCAGAATATTGTCTAATATTTAGAACTTTTACTTATTGTGTAAAGAATCTAGCGGTAACATCCCGACCGCGCTACATTATTTATAACCAGACGTACCCACAACACTACAACATACCTACTACAACAAGTTTTTTATCTAACTAACTTGGTATAGGTATGTATCTTATAGTACAGCATCCTAAGTATAAACTGCCTGTAACCATAACCAATGTTAGTCGCTAAAATCATTATGGTGCAAAATAAATATAAGGAAATAGTTATTTGTGCAACAAGAGAGCAAAGTTGTTTTTTGTTTCGAGTGCTGATTTTGAGTCCCGAGCAAGCGAAGGATTCTATGATTGATTCACGAGCGTAGCGAGTGAATCAAAGTTAGAATCCTGAGCGTGGTGAGGGACTCAACAGCACGAGATACAAAAAACTTTGCTCTCGTGTAGCACACATAACTTTTCACCACAGCAGTGAGAACACATATTATTTAGGAGACATAGAAATGAACAGGAATAGATTGAATTCTGCATAATCACTTGTTGATTTAACTCTTCTGGTGTTAAAGTACAGTCATTATCGCTAGTTTCACTCATCTTTTTAGATTATTTTATATAAGTATTAATATAATTTAACACGTTACGCTATACCTAATGTATCAGCATCAGCGAAATTTTTATTCCCGCTACTTTTTTAAATCGCGTTTTAATACCGCGTCCCTGATGTTTATTTTTCAAATGTATAATTGTTGTAATTCTAAATAAAAATTTATTGGTTAAATACAAATTTTATACTATTAATTAGACTTATTTTTATTAAACTCCAATAATAAATTAAACATGTAAACAATAACATATAAAAAATAGTTATTTGTGCAACAAGAGAGCAAAGTTGTTTTTTGTTTCGAGTGCTTATTTTGAGTCCTGAGCAAGCGAAGGATTCTATGATTGATTCACGAGCGTAGCGAGTGAATCAAAGTTAGAATCCTGAGCGTGGTGAGGGACTCAACAGCACGAGATACAAAAAACTTTGCTCTCGTGTAGCACACATAGCTTTTCACCACAGCAGTGAGAACACATATTACTTAGGAGACATAGAAATGAACAGGAATAGATTGAATTCTGCATAATCACTTGTTGATTTAACTCTTCTGGTGTTAAAGTACAGTCAACATCGCTAGTTTCACTCATCTGTTTAGATTATTTTATATATTATTATAATTTAACACGTTACGCTATAGGTACCAACTGTATCAGCATCAGCGAAATTTTTATTCCCGCTACTTTTTTAAATCGCGTTTTAATACCGCGTCTCTGATGTTTATTTTTCAAATGTATCATTGTTGTAATTCTAAATAAAAATGTATTGGTTAAATACTAATTTTATACTATTAATTAGACTTATTTTTATTAAAATCCAATAATAAATTAAACATGTAAACGATAACATATAAAAAAAAACAAATATCTTTTTTTTATGCGTTGCCGTAGGTGTTTTCTTTGAGGTCGAATTCCAAAATCGAATTTCGAATTCGAAGGGGTTTGTTTTTTCACTCACTTTTTATATGCATGTAAAAGAGACAGAGCACAGTAAAATTCGAATGTTTCAAATTTGTGGCTGAACAATGTCAATTTTTGGCACTGAAGATTGAAAAATTAAAAAGCTACTTTGCCTCACGCTCGAATCAAAATCGCGTTTTGTTCACTGTTGTCTCGCAGCAAAAGCGGCATGTTTGAGCTGCTGTGGTGAAAAAGTAATTTCTTTATTACAAATTTCTTTTTTATTGCGTTGCCGTAGGTATTTTCTTTGAGGTGGAATTCCAAAATCGAATTTCGAATTCGAAGGGGTTTGTTTTTCACTCACTTTTTATATGCATGTGAAAGAGACAGAGCACAGTAAAATTCGAATGTTTCAAATTTGTGGCTGAACAATGTCAATTCGTGGCACTGAAGATTGAAAAATTAAAAAGCTACTTTGCCTCACGCTCGAATCAAAATTGCGTTTTGTTCACTGTTGTCTCGCAGCAAAAGCGGCATGTTTGAGCTGCTGTGGTGAAAATATCGTTTTGTGGGGAGGGGAGAACTGAGCCAAAAGCAACTCCACCCTTGAACATTCATTTTTATGTCCTATCTAAAAGAATCTAGCGCTAACATCGTCTCCACGGGTGTGCGCAGTACACGGCGCCTAGACCGCGGCGCGTCCCGACCGCGCTACATTATTTATACGAAACGCACCGACCACACTACAACATACTACAACAAGTTTTTTATCTAACTACCTCGATGTACATATGTACCTTATGATACATAGAACAGCATCCTAAGTGAGACTCTCTGTGACCATAACCGATGTACCTAAGTAGGTAAGGCGCTAAAACGTCTCATAGAAGTAGGTATTTATTTATGTAAGACGCACATAACACTATTCTACACTGCGTTTTTATTTTACTAAAAAACTTGATATGCATACATAACACATTGCCAAGTAAAACACAGCCGCTAGAAACGCCGAGAGTAGGGTTATTAAAGAGAGGTAAAAAGTTATTTCATCATTATCAGCCTTTAACAGTCCACTGCTGGACTAAGCCTCCCCTTTGAAAGGAGGAATTGGCCTACTATACCACGCTGGCCAAACTGGTTGGTATAGGGTTTGTATCAAGTTTTCCTTCTCTTACAGTGTTGTTATCTGCATAATATGCTCCTTCTGTCGGCTCTTACAAAACCAATGGGATGATATGGGGTGGTGACATTGCGTATTCTTAATCCGTCACCACACGGACAAGTTATTTATAACTTTAAAATGTACATTGACACGATAAATAAATTTCTGTCATCATAGGTCAGTCAGTAAGTCAATCAAATGTTCTGTTCGATCTGATGCGACGCCAAATCATTTCGACAAAAATACCGACTTTTTACTCCTCAAACTAGGATGGCACTACACCAGATGAGGGTTCAATTCCCACTCAAGACATCGAGTTTAGAATAATAAGTACGACATTCAAAGTAAAAATATTGTCGATATAACAAGAAATTCCTTAGCCAAATCGGAACATGGTGAAACCGACAAGGCTCTACTTTTTTTAACCAATGAAACGAATTCTCTAGTTAGATGCAATTTAATGCGTTCCTGTGAAATTGTACCAATCTACCTTTGACTATTTAATATACATAATTGTTTGCACGATTTAAAATAAAAATATAATTAGGTCCCATTATGACGATGCCGATGTAGAGTTCCACATTTTTTTTTAATAAGCTTTTTACTACGTACTCTCAACTTTAGGCTAGGTATTACATAGCAATATTGAGAGGCGTTTCCAATTCCCAAACGCATTATAAGCTATAATAGTATGATATGTAGAATTGCACTCATTGACCGGACATACGGCGAGATTGAGCAATTTTATCACTGTAATTTTGTGCCTCGGTGGTCCAAGGTGGATTGATAAGCTTGCATTTTAAAACCGATTGTGAGGGTTAGGTTTGATGCTGGCGTTGTACAAAGTACTTATTGTTTTCTCTACGTATTTAAATTATGCCTGTGTGTGATCAACTGCACACGGAACACACCACATACTCAATAATATTGTTGTTTAGAGTCTAAGTACTTTGTGGCCGTTAGTTGATAGTCTCAAAACCCTTGAGTAAAAAATATAAGGGTAATGCGGACCTGTCTTTAATAAAATATCAGTCTACTATATTTTTTGCTATGACTAATTATAGACTATGGTGAATGTAGGCTATTAATCGCCTTGTAAGTTTATTTACCGCCTACTTAACCATAAACTACCAATTAAAACAGTAACAAAAGGACCGCGAAATAAACCGGCCCGCCAATAAAATAATTAAAAAACGTCAGCAGCCAATCATTGTAACAAAAAATAAATAACTAATCATATTTTCAACCATTTTGAAATGAATACGTTACACCCACGTCAGCCAGTGAATGTAAAATGATAGGAAATAGACATACGATGCCACCATGACGCCATGTTGTGGGAAAATTAAAAAAAACACACATCCAATGGCGCGGAATCTGACAGCCTGTTGGGTTAGTGGTTAGGAAAACTGACTGCTTAGTGGACTACGTGGGTTCGGTGCCCACGCAGGTCAAATCCGTGAGTAATGAATAGGTACGATTATTTGATTTGGTTCTATTCGTAAGCGTAATTCTAAGTCAAATCATTTATTCATCTAGGTCACAAGGTGACGCTTATGAACGTCAATTTTTTAAAGTAGGTACCTTAATACTTCTACATTTACATTTACTGGCTCGTTCGCAAAGCAATAGGTAGAACCACGAGAAAGATCGGGCAATAAAACTCGTGGCCATTATTTTTAATCGCCAGTGTATGGTAGGTACATATTTTATTCAGGTATCTATGTGGAGTCCCCATCTTGGGCTCGACCTGACGCTATGGGGATCCCATCACATCCTGTCTGTAGGTATGTTGTACTTACGAGATAAATTAAAAGCACAGAACGCATTTTTGTACGGTTGTCATCAATAGGAATCATATTCTTAACGAAGGTTTTAGGTAAAGTCTAGTTTAAGACTATGGGTAAATGATAGAAATCGCGGGCAAAATAAGCTTTTCATTGGCAGGAACAAGCTCTGCTTAGGTAGGTTGTGATAAGTGGGTTGTCCTAGGACATTATTTTATTTTATTTTATTTGGTAGGTAAGCAGGTAGGTAGGTACATAGGTAGGTACCTACCTACTTACGAATCATGATCACGCTTGATTTCTGCTAATAGTGAGGTTTTTGTATAAGGTAGACTCTACCTTATACAAAAACCTCAGTATTGCTCTACTACTTGGCAGAGCATTCTTAGCTTAAATTATTTGCAAGGCATTTTGAAGGTTATGATAGCGTTTCTGTGATAACTAAGTAGGTATGGGTATGCACCTACATTAAGTGATAAATTTTGACTAATTATCATAATTAAACATACCTATAGCTAAGTATGGTTGGTTAATTACACATCCTACCTATAAAATGTTTTAAAATATTCGAATAAAATCATCCATTTGGAGGAACATCATGTCATATAGGTAGGTAGGTAAGTACCTACCTATGTACCTACCTACTTACCTATAGATGCACTTATTGAATAGGTATCAAAGTATCTACGGCCCAGTGGTGTACGTAACGGACTGCCGAGACGATGGTCTCAGGTTCGATCCCCAGTTACCCCGGGCACACACCTATGACTTTTCGAAGTTATGTGTGTATTAAAAATATTAATTATCGCTCGCTTAACAATGTGCCCGGTAGATGGCAATAGGCTCGCCCCCTATTACATTGGGACCGAAACATATCTGGCGAAGTGTGGGTGTGTAATACACCTCTGCCTACCCCTTCGGGGATAAAAGGCGTGAAGATATGTTATGTTATGTTATTTTATCTACCTAGGTATTAGGTAGATAGGTAGGTATTCTTACATGCGTAGGTATCAGGTATAGGTAGGTACCTACCTATTTAAACATTTAAATATGAACAAATCTAACCTCCGCAGCTCTGTAAAGAAAAATAAGATTTAAATGCCTATAGTTACAAACGTTATTTATGACAGCTAAAGCTTCCATTCACAGATATTATTTCATTTCTATACACACACTAGCTGCATATAGGTACACAAAAACGCGGTCACAGATTATCTATCGCGCTCCAAATACCCCGAGCCGACCAATAGCAAACTGTCCTTACATCCACAAATAGCACTCTAGGTGTTAAATTTAACACCTCTGCCGCCAACCAAAACTACACCTTCTGCCTACCATGTAGAAAACAAAATTCAAAAAACTGTGTGTATCCCTTAAACAATACAACTACATCTGCCAAAGAAAAGTAGCCTTTATGGAGAAGCAGATAAAGTTCAAGAGTAATTCCAATTATAGTTCTGGCATAGGCGTCAATTTTCACACCTCACTCTACAATGGAACCTCAACCTTAAACCATTCCAAAACGGTTCATTTTCTAATGTGTTTCTCTGCAAAGTTATGTCATTATTAAAGTGAGTTGTATAAAGGTGTCGTGTTTCGCGCCTCCGGCGTGAAGGGTCGCTATGCGACGCGCTGATTGGTGGACAGTAGAGTTTCCCGCCATAGGTGATGATTATCAAAAGATAACGGCTGTCGAACGAGACACTTGGATATAAATAGGCTTAGTTCTATTTTTAAATGCTGGAAGAATCATGGACTCATGGCTGTACTGAATACTTCACTTGATTGGAGTAGCTTTTTATAAGCTTGAGGTTAAGCAATCTTCTACTACGATGGTATTTAAAAAAATTGCCGTAAATAACCTTTATCTTTTTAGTACCAAAAAGGTCACAAGAATGCTAGATTTTGAGTTTGCTTAGGTATAGGTAGAGGTCTACGAAACACCTTAAGTGATTAATACCTACTTAGGTATAGAATAATGCTATAGAACACGTTTAGGTACAGAAATTTCGAGCCTCGCATAAGCAGACGCAATAAACAAACAGAAGCACATTCATAAAGCACTTTCCATAATTTATTACCGGTACCTAGACCGCTGCTTACCCCACTTCTGTCTACGCCACAAATAGCGCGACTTTCCGCGAAGTAACGCGATTAATCTCAGTCGCGGTCGCATCGCGGTCTGAATCTGTCGTAACTATCGCGTGTTACTGAGAACACTTTAAATAGGCCAGATAGACACGGGCTAGTTGCGTTTAATCTTGCTTTACTTGGGTGAAATGTTTTTAGTTGCAAGTTCATCGTCGGTACCTATAATTTTCAGCTGTCTGATCCATGAATGAAGTTATGATAAAAAAGTAGAAGTCTTTTCATCGCTTGCTGTTTAAATACCTATTGATACATATCGATTGACTGCCTCGTTGGTCTCGCGGCATACTTAAATGTGCGCGTGGGATTGGGTCTCGGGTTCGATTCCCGGGTCGGGCAATAGGTTTTTTCGTTAGGAAAACTCTCAGTAACAACACGGAGTCTGCTAATGTGCCCGGTACGGCAATAGGCTCGCCACCTATTACGTGGGACCTAAAAATTCATGGCGAAATGTGGGGGTAATACCTATTAGGTACACCTCTGCCTACTCCTACGGGGATACAGGCGTGAGTCTATATAAATATGATACATATTTTTACTAGCTTCCTCAATGTCTCTATAATAGCTAGTAGTACACCTACATAAAGTGTACCTGTTTCGGTGAAATCTTGTTCTTACTAAGTACTTAGTAGGTCGAAAAAACGTTTGATTAATGTCACGTTTTTTGGCCTACTTGACTGACTGGGCTCTTCAACTCTTCAAAAACTTCAAATTAAAAGCCAAAATGCTTGATCGTAATTCGTAAGTAGGTACCTAAGTACCTAACTAATTACTTGCACTTAAGCACGCGTGCAATACTTACCTATTGAGTTACTTATTGCCAAAAGTGCATTCCTCAGTATTAGCCTCCAAATAATTACAAAAATAGAACTAAAATATTTTTATTGTATCTATCTGAATTTATTGAAGAAAGGCCTATAAAAGTAGATTCCTACCACCTTTTTAAAAAACGAATGGTTGTAATATCAAAAAATGACAGCAACATCGCACTTTTAAAAAAAAGAGGGTAGATTGAAACTGCACGACTGCCTCCTTGACCAATGTAATGTAAAACTATGCTTAAAAGCTAATACCAGCAGTATACAGTATCTAAATATGAAGTGAACGGTCGAGGTCCGGTGCAGATTAATGTCGCAGATACGGGTGCGATCGTGCGATTAGTCGCGGCTGTCGTGCCACTACTCGCCTCTGTCAGCGCTCTAATCTGTTTTGTTTGTCTCTAACGTGCAAGCTACGGAATAGCTGGATATAGAATGAACAGTGCAACGAGGAAAGACTAGAGTGTTTTTTTTTCAAAATGAGGATGTTTTTGGACACGTCGATGATAAACACGCCCATTGAGATACACGTAGAGTTTTTAGTAGAGAGTTTTAACTAGAGAAAGCGTAATGTTAAATGTTGGGCACTAAATGGTACTTATAGTTGCTTACCTAAGCGATCGCCTCACCGTTCTCCATTGCACTGGGTATTGTGGGTTCGCTCCTTCTCCGAGTAAAAGTGTTCTCAGTGTCCGTTGAATGTTACTCACGTTCATGCGATAAAATATATATTAGTAATGCAGTCTTAGCATTATCGTTTTGATGCGGCTTTTGTTATCACAGTTCATTGATAATCCACCTAGGTATTTTCTTCTGTCCAGGTCATCGTAAACCACGGACGACTAGCACCTGTTCTATAATTCTACGGATACCTTTGTTTATGTACCTAATGAAAGAAAACTGGCATTACCATCTAGTACCGGTATCATCTTATCACAGACTCTGCATGTATTCCATATACCGTGTTCTTCACACAAGAACAGCCTACCAACCCAGACAACCAATATGACAGCAACCAAACAAAAACAAAAGGTGCTCACAACGTTTCATATTTCGTGTGAAAACACACACCCTCACACACACACGCACACCTCACACGTACAACTAAGCCTACCGCATAACGACACAAGAGTCCACTAAGGCGATTACAGGCCCCGCTGAAATTGATCCCCCGAGGGCGAAACCCCCATCCGCCCCCTCCCCGGGTGGCTTTGTGATGGTCCTTTATCCCGGACTATTGGTGACTTACTGGATGCTCTCGGAATTTTGGACGTACCATTATTTTGCTGGGGCTCTACGGGAAAATTTTCAGGAATTCGCCAATGTCATAGATAGTGCTAACAAAATTCTGCGTGGAAAGAAATTACATTTTTATACTTATGTATGTTAACATATTTTATTCCAGATTGATTTGGTTTCTTAGTCAATAAGTAGGTATTGGTAAACTTCTGTAAGTTGGCAAAAAAAGGGGTTGAAAGTTTGTTTAAAAATTCGCTGAACATACAACTAAAAGCATTATGCAAAGTGGAAAAACCGACAGACTGCTACGCAGAGGGTTTCGGGTTGGAATCCATGGCGCGAACTAATGACTTGACAAAGTTAAGTGCATATTGATTGTAAATTATCGCTCACTTAACGGTGAAGGAAAACATTGTGAGGACATCTGCATGTCGGATAGTCTGAGAGTTCTCGAAAGACTTCTGAGGCCTGCCAATCCGCATTTGTAGTGGGACAGTATATTTACAGGGCTGATGATGATGATGACAATGGAATCGTAGGCAAGAAACCAGACCTATGCCTGTCAAAGTACTTACTATAACTATAATACAGTACTACTTAGTGTTTAACCCTTACTATAAAGGAAGGATCAAGTACATTGTTCTAATATTAAGCGATCTACTATCAGAACAAAACCAGTACATTAAACAGTTGTCACTGAAAAACAGTCGGACCAACTAAACAACTTTACCTACCTACACTTAAATCCAACAAAAATCAACCATATACCCTTTAGAATAAAGTTTATCTAGCACGCAAGAGTAGGTACTTGGTTTCTTCACAAAGTTGAGGCGGTAGCTGGGTTAGCCAAAAATGTGTTTTAACGTTGGTGAGATAAGGGCTATGTGGTGTTCAGAATTAGGTATGCGGAAGATGAGTCAATATTAGCCAGACACAGCATAGGCGACGCAAATGACGTATTTTGAATGTGCTGAAGATTTGTTCCGTTGGTCTTAAGTATAGCGTCATCGAAGGGTTCAGGTTTGCTTCTTAGCCTGAAAAGAGTATGTTATCGGATGAATGGTGTGGATCACAAAAGTTTTGTCTCGTGTGGTGATCGAACCCACAACATTAAATCTTTCAGTGTAGCTCTTTAAATACTGCATAACATGATGGTTACCCTAGATCAGCGAGGGAGTCAACAAAAGTGGGCCAGCATGGTTAGAGTGTATCTTTTCATCTTCTACTTAGTGGAATATCTATGTACATAGGTACATACATAGACTTACGCCTGTTTCCCAGAGAGGTAGGCAGAGACTACGGAAAGCCATTTGCAACAATCCTGACATACCTATCTCTCTTGCTTCATTCACTCCCATCAGATTCCTCATGCATGCTCTTCTGTTCAGGGTACTTCTAACCTGTCCTGTTTTTAGAATGTCTCCAATCTGGTTAGAGAACATCCGCCTAGGTCTTCCCCACATATAATATCGATGTAAAACATCAATATCGTTGATTAAGGGCATCGGCAAATTCAATTGGCCATCTCATTTCTCTCATTCCCTCCTTCTTGTCGTTCGATTTGTTCCTGTGCTTCTTTTAGAGTCCACGTGTTCCAATTTGACTTAAAAAGAAAAATTAACGAAGTGTGCTCTGTGATGGTTTATCGGATCTAGGAAACTAACGATTTACCAACCTGGGAGACCAGTCCGAAGGTCTGAAGAAGAGAAGGTTAACATTTCTTTCTTTTTCATGCGTGTGTTCGGGTCCAAACTCACCACGCACCATCGACTTTTCGAACTCATGAGCGTACTAAATTATTAATTATCTGCCCTATGTTTCAGAGAGCATGTTAAGGTTTCAATACCAGCTGACCGAGATCTCGTTATGATTAGTCAGTAGTCAGTAGGTGCTCTTGTACATAATGACGCTTATTTAAGCCATGAAATATCAGATCGTGATGTCCATATTGGTTGCGGAGGTCAGACAGAAGTTCATCATCATCATCATCAGCCTTTAACAGTCCACTGCTGGACTAGGCCTCTCCTTTGAAAGGAGGAATTGGCCTACTATACCACGCTGGCCAGACGGGTTGGTATAGGGTTTTTATCAAGTTTTCCTTCTCTTACAATGCTGTTCTCTGCATAATATGCTCCCTCTGTCGGCTCTTACGACACCCATGGGATGATATGGGGTGGTGACATTCCGTATTCTTAATCCGTCACCACACCGACGGTACACCGACAAACAGAAGTTACTCTGTTGAAAAGCAAATTTTGGTCAAATCCGGATAAACTAGTGCGCGCATGCCCGACTCCAAGGCTTCTCTTCTTGGTAGCAACCGCAATATCGATGGAGCGATGATGATCTTGTTAATGACTAACAACACCCAAACTCGGAATGATCTTAGAACCAACTGGGTGCCTAAGTAGGTACGTATTATTAATCCTAATAATTATTTTACACAAAAGATGTGTCTTTTGTGTAAGAATAATTATAAGGATCAAAACCAAAATTGAAGAGACTTAGATCATTCTGTCAGTTACATTACTCATAAGTACTTTTCAAAAAGACTTTTCTTCAAAATGTGCCGTTAAAAAAGATCTTTTTATTAAATTTGCCTTTAGAATCTTTCAGTTCAGAATACAACTTGCTTTCAGTACTTTAAATATAATAATCGATGAGCCATAATATGACACGTATGGTTTCCCAATCAGGTCAACAGTTTAAGTGGATTTCACTAATAACTTAAGTGCACGCTTTTAAAACTTCAGCAAGTACTTAAGTAATGCGATATATGTCATAATATACGACCTCGCGTTATGTTTTTAAGAGGATAAGCAGAATATTCTATTATAGTTTAGTGTAAGAGTAGATACGTTGTGTAAGAGATTTCCAAGGGTATTTTAGAAAATTTGTAATCTATGAACCTCTGGCATTTTAAATCCATTGCAATACTATGCAGCAATTTATGAAATAAAGTAAGATTCCAGAGCCAAAATATTTGCCTTATTTTTCAAGTAATGAGACATCGCATCGAGCAGTTTAAACCGTGATCCGAACAAGATTGATATTAAAAGATATTCAAATTTTGGTAATAAATCCTCAATTTACAGAAAAACTAACGGCAAGTCTGACTATTAGTGACCCTGGCTGCTGCGTTGGCAGTAGAGGGTTCCATTTCCAAGAGTCGCATACTTACCTAGTCGATAAACACGGCTATCAATCTATTCTATCTGTAAGTGTACGTGTGTGTATTATTATTAGTATATACCTATAGATATCTGGTTGCTACATACCTACACATTAATAGGATCAGATGACCACGTGCGACAGCCGAAAAAAAACCACCACAAAAAGTCTATAATTTATTACTTAGTTTATGGATATATAATGACAACGTTATGCCAATAGCAAAATATAAAATTTGAATGTTTCTCGGATAAATTTTCATAGCATTGCATTTCACAAATAAACCGCCTGCACCATAACGACATTTAAATAAACCAACAACATACCCAAGTACGACTGCCATTTATAATACACCTTACATTTACTTTAATTTAAATCCATTCTTAGTAATTTAAGGCTAACACGTTGGTACAGTCGCGTGCTAAAGCCGCAAGCGCGGAGGAATGCGGAGGATTGGGGGTTGGGTGGCCCCCTCCCCTTCCTCCTGTCCTCCCACAGTCCCTCGCGCGACGTCCTGTCACTGACAAATGGCCCGGAGGAGAACTCGACCCCAGCACCCTCTTGAGGCTCGCGGTGCGGTACAGGAGCAATGTTGATAATTGTTTTTCGGGAAAATTGTTTTACTTGATAGTGTGCAATGAATCAATCTTTTTATATCTACTTCACTTTTAAGATTACTAAAGAAATAAATAGGTAATTCATGATATCGTTTTTACATTCAATATTTCTTTTTTTTTTTGGTGTCAGTATTTAGGTATTCATATTTGGAATTGTGAAAACACCATTTGTACAAAAACGGTAATTATATTAGCATCCAGTTCGATATTCAAAATCTTCAAAAAATTATCAATTTATAACCTCTGTGTCTATAACTAAGTCTGTTGATATCTTTATTAGACTATCGCTGCTTTTACTCCGCTACTCTTCTATTGTACGATACATAAAACCAGAAACTCATAGGCAATTCTGAAAAAGTGGAAACCTTCCTATCTTTAAGTATTAATGTGTCTACTATTGTGTGATTAATACTACTCTACTTTTATATGCTCCATAAAACCAGTAACCCAAAGACAATCAGTAAAGGTAGGAACCTCCGTATCTTTAGAAGCAAATCTTTTATCAAAAGTTAGGTAGATGTCTTTCCCTCCCTTGTCAAAAGTAGAAATATTCGCATCTTTGGCATCAAATCTTTTATTAAAATAAATAATAATAAAATTCTTTATTGGCACAAAAGTACAGTAGAGAACTAATGTAGGTACAGAGAATATCTATATTATATTCTGCTGGTAGGTATCTACTTAAACTAGGAAATCCTGAGCTATAAGTACCAGCAACCTTCCAGTTTCACAGTATACTAGGTAAAAATCTACTGGTTACAATAAGAAACTAGACCTACCTACTTATAGTATTTACTTTTCCGAAAATTTAAATTGTGACATTTTTTGTGAAACATTTACTACGGAATTCAATATTCGAATTATAGATAGATCTGTAGATTTTAGATTCGTTTTTGACAGTTTTTGACATAAGCTCCATACAAAATATGTCAAAGACGAATCTAAAATCTACAGATCTATCTTTATTTCGAATATTAAAAATGGCAGTTAGTAAACCTGTTATAGATACATAATAAATGTTGCGTGTATTATTGGGTGTACGTGTGTGTATGTATGTGTAAGTGTGTGTGCCGTGTGTGTGTACAGACGATTGGGAAAGTAAAGAAAATGTCTCTTGCTCCCTTACCCCACCGTTAGCCAAAGTTAGGGGTGCTATAATTTGTTGGGTCGGGCGTCGGGCCGCTTATCTCTGGCGCTGGCTACAGGCGCCTTGTTCAGCGCCTCGCCTTGCCTCCTCTGTATTGTATCGGCAACTTTCGATAAACCACATTCCTCCTGTTCTTATAAATCAGGAGACTACCAGCCTTTGTTTTGGCAACAAAGTCTGTACACTGTTGGTAATTGTTGCTTGAGCTATGAGTGTATTTTGGCGTTTTATAGTTATGATGCTGAATTTTGGGGTGTTGTGTTGGCTATGAGTAGGTGAATATAACTATTTGGTTACTTAGTTATCTTTTTACTTGACATTATACGTGAAAGTATATGGTAAACTCTGGTATCAGTGTTGATAGACTGCTCGCATGTCTTCGATATTGTCTAACGATTTTTATCGCGGCTAGCACGTAGACCGACGGATTTAGATGCTCTCTAAAGCTCGGTAGCATGTAAGAACACAATGGCCACCTATCTTATTGGTGAGCTCTGTAAACATTGCTGATTAATTACGATTTACTAGTGATATTACGCTGTGCGCCCTGCTTTAGCCATGATATTGGAACTTACATTGATTTTGATTTTTTTCCAGAAATAGATACTACTGATTCTGCTTCGTCTCAAGACATACCTAGATAAGAATCTCGGTTTACTATTGTTTGACAAAAAACGTATGACAAAAGATCATTTTACAAACAACGTTTGAAAAACTAATCATTTGACAAACTTTCATTTCGCAAACATATTTCTCTAAAAACAATCATTTGACATAATACAGGTTTCGCAAATGTGTTACTTTGAAAATAATTTAAATGTTAAATAATTATTTTAAAAAATTGGTGATTGCACAAAAAGTTAGAGGATAAATTATTAGTTTTTAAAAATTACTAATTTCTGACCAATACTTACGCGAAATTTTGAAAATATTTAATTGCTTGGTTGCAATTTTCATCTTGGACAGATTATTTATAGGCAAGTAATAATTTTGTATTAAAACTAATTCCATAGAAACTTAAGTCTTTTATAAAAAAATACACACTGCCTGAATTAAGCGAATTAAGTAGAATTCAGTTCTGGCACTCGCCGGCCGCTGCCGCGGCACGCTCGCTTCGCTCGTTTGGCTCGTGCGTTGTGGTCGCAGTTCTAACCTAACCTAACCAGCCATTGTTTCAGTTGACCCTACACAAAGATTGTTGTATTGTCGTAGATTTTGGTTACTAAAATATATACCAAGCAAGGCATTTTGTCAAATGTTATTTATGCTTTACGTTGTTTTGCCAAATAACATGTTTAAAAAAATTATCAATTTGTAAATTAATGTTTTAGCATAATAACTTTTTTATAGTAAATATATTGTCTATTGAGTAGTTTATTAAACAATAGTTTGTAAAATAATAAATTTGTCAAGTATAATTTTGTCAAATGTTATTTGTCAAATGAAAATTTTTCCTTTAACCCTGATATTGGAACTTACATTGATTTTGATTTTTTTCCAGAAATAGATACTACTGATTCTGCTTCGTCTCAAGACATACCTAGATAAGAATCTCGGTTTACTATTGTTTGACAAAAAACGTATGACAAAAGATCATTTTACAAACAACGTTTGAAAAACTAATCATTTGACAAACTTTCATTTCGCAAACATATTTCTGTAAAAACAATCATTTGACATAATACAGGTTTCGCAAATGTGTTACTTTGAAAATAATTTAAATGTTAAATAATTATTTTAAAAAATTGGTGATTGCACAAAAAGTTAGAGGATAAATTATTAGTTTTTAAAAATTACTAATTTCTGACCAATACTTACGCGAAATTTTGAAAATATTTAATTGCTTGGTTGCAATTTTCATCTTGGACAGATTATTTATAGGCAAGTAATAATTTTGTATTAAAACTAATTCCATAGAAACTTAAGTCTTTAAAAAAAAAATACACACTGCCTGAATTAAGCGAATTAAGTAGAATTCAGTTCTGGCACTCGCCGGCCGCTGCCGCGGCACGCTCGCTTCGCTCGTTTGGCTCGTGCGTTGTGGTCGCAGTTCTAACCTAACCTAACCAGCCATTGTTTCAGTTGACCCTATACAAAGATTGTTGTATTGTCGTAGATTTTGGTTACTAAAATATATACCAAGCAAGGCATTTTGTCAAATGTTATTTATGCTTTACGTTGTTTTGCCAAATAACATGTTTAAAAAAATAATCAATTTGTAAATTAATGTTTTAGCATAATAACTTTTTTATAGTAAATATATTGTCTATTGAGTATTTTATTAAACAATAGTTTGTAAAATAATAAATTTGTCAAGTATAATTTTGTCAAATGTTATTTGTCAAATGAAAATTTTTCATTTGTTTTTTGTCAAATGATCGGACACCAAGAATCTCTATGGTTCCAGCCGCTTTTGTATTAATGCCAGTTTTTAACTAGGAGCTCTTAAAAAAACATTCCGCCCTTCTACCACCTCAATTCATTTTCCTACTCGATACTCAAGCTTCTAACGTTCAGAATGTAAAAAATGACAGCATGACACATTTAATTTTCAGTTTTCCCCAGAAGCTGACTTTGCGATATCTTTACTTTGTATCAACCATTTTCGCTGTGTCTTATAAATCATATCAGCGAAACGTTGTGGCTTATTAAATGGCAAATAAAACTATTTGGAAGTATTGCCTTTAGTTACCTTTAAGTTAATATGAGTGAAGTTGGTATGATAGTGTATTACGTGGGTGAGTATCTGTAGTGCATTCTTTCATTAAACCTACTTCAAGGAAAACTACTTAAATGATCAATACGTTCCATAAAAAATTGTCACATAAAGTTTAACTTGGTGTCCTTTCATTGTTAATAGTTTAGATAGAGTAGGTATTTCTTAACATACACGGTGTGATGCAAAGACTTTAATGAAATAATATGAAAAAGAAAACAATCTAATAACACAAATATTAAATCCTTAATACTCTTTATGTTTACTTCTTATAGTCTCACGCCTGTATCTTCGAAGGGGTAGGCAGAGGTGTAAATATTGCACCCACATTTGGCCATGAATTTTAATGTCCCACGTAATAAGGGGCGAGCCCATTGCCGTTACCGGGCACATCACCAGACTCCGGGCTGTTACTGAGTATTCGGAAAAACCCAGTAACACTTTTGCCCGACTCGGGTATCGAACCCGGGACCTCCGATCAGCAGTCGCATGCGCTATCCACTGGACTACGGAGGCAGAGGAGTATGTTTACTTCTAATCCAAAAATAAGAATAAATAATATTTACCTACAAAAGCCATTTTAAAACATTCATCGCAAGTACAAAGTCGCAAAAGGCACAAATTCTAATTATGTCTATCTAATTGTATCAAGTACAATTCTACACAGGAGCGTCGTTCGCCAGGCGCCTAGTTTGGCACTGGTCCGCCTACACATTAATTATGTGAAGCCGACTGCTCGCGACTGTACATTGTGCATGTGTGCGTGACGTGGTGCTGTACGACGTGTCTGTGTGCGTGTTTACAGTGTTAGTTTTGTCTCGGTCACATTATGTGTTATCTAGATATAGTTGTAATTTTTAGAATATTAGATATTCATGCGTGCTGCCTGAGGGAAGGCAGATATGTCTGTTTGAAAAGGATGTGTCATTTTATTTAATTTAAAATAGTAGTGAGGAGAGCTAAAAGATTTTTCATTAAAGGTCTTTAAGCTTTATGACGTACTTCACTGTATGGATCGGAATGCCGGGCCGTGAAGAAGATGGATGAAAGAAGATTACATGTAGCAGAGTTGAGGATGTTGAGATGGCTGTGTGGGGTGACAAGGATGGATAAAATTAGAAATGAGTATATTAGGGGAAGTTTGTAAGTTGCACCGGTGCAAGAAAAGCTGAAAGGATATCGTCTAGCGTGGTATGGGCATGTAATGAGGAGGGATGGATGGACTGTGTGAAGGATGAATGATAAGGGAGTGAATAATGAGATGACGGCTGATAGGAGAGAATGGAAGCGAAAGACATTCTGCGCCGACCCCAAGTAATATGGGAACAGGACAGGCAAAAGAAGAAGAACGAACTTATTCGATATGCAATGCAATTGCATTCGGTCAGAATGGAATTGCAGACATTCAGTTTTAAGTTTTGCTTCCACCCTCAACGCTGTCAGATTAAGTATAATTAGGTACGAGTATATTGTAAAGACAAATGCAACATCTTTGTCATCTTATATTACTTATAAGCTTCATCAAAATCGGTAAAGTACATAGTAATTACG
This sequence comes from Euclidia mi, assembly GCA_944739405.2. NCBI lineage: Eukaryota > Metazoa > Arthropoda > Insecta > Lepidoptera > Erebidae > Euclidia > Euclidia mi. The sequence continues at coordinate 43,842,926 of OX123201.2, forward strand.
TGAAAGAGTAACAAACATCCATACATACACCAAAACTCACAAACTTTCGCATTAATAATAAAATTCCTAGTAGTAAGATATTTGAGATGTATTATATAGCCTTCAATAAACCGTATCTAAAATGATACAACATTTATAAAGAACACTAAAGTGTTACGCTTTACACTTTAAATCTTATTTCATGATATTTCAGTCCAGGAAACGTAGATATATTTTCCAGTGGTAGAGATAATCCCTGTGAAGCGGTTCTACAAACATCGAACTAAAAAGAACGTTATGAATCGGTTAAGACGACTCTGGATGAAATCTATACTGCGTATTAATCGGAGCAGCAATTTCGTAGAAAATGTAGGAAAGTACAAACAAGAGAGAAATCTTTCATCAATTTATACAGATTGTTATTTTTAGGAACATGTAACACCTCTTGATAAAAGGCAATAGGGTTTTCCTAGATGCTATTCAACCAGTTACTAATGTTTTTGATACTTCACCATCCTCTTGGCATCCTTGTGCATCCATTCCTGATGATGGACGCTGCTGTATTATTCAATAAGATTTACAAAATATTAGTTATACCACTGAGTGGTCTGCTTGCCGCAATTCCAAGCTATAGCCTTTATCTGTAGTTTAGTTAGAACATATTTGTAAGTACTGAGTCCGCGGAGCAACTGTCCATTTCTTGGCGCCATAAATGGCGAGAAGTATGAAATAATTTACTGTTTGTGATCGGTTACCTTTCTATAAACATAAGAAAATACCCATATAGCCTGTTCGATAAATTCGTGCGGGCAGGTACCAAAGTGTCTATCTGCGGATTTCAGACTCCCATTTTTTGGCTTATATCTAGGGACAGTTACCAGACTTCGTCCCGAAATACCCAAGAACATTTGGAGCAATGAACTATGTCGACATAATAAGTCACAAACTTGAGTTTTTTTTATTTATACAGTGCCATCAAGAGCTCAAGGCCAATAGTCAGAGCTGAAAATGTTTAATACTTCCAATATGTTTTCAAATCTATTTTAGTATTAACTGAATCGGACAATGCCCGTTACAACTCAGCTTTTCCACCAAACAATAACATTTATCAGCTTCTCATAAAAACGATAAAGAAGCAGAAACAAGATGAGTTCGGCCATCATGCTCACTTATTGGCGGAGATCATATCATTCTGAATCGCTGATACACTCAGAAACGCGAATGTCTTTTAGCTAAACTAATACCGCGGGTTCAATCGGGTGTCTGTACACGTGAAAATTTTGTACGAATTTTTAGGAATATTTGTTTTCTTCGCGGTGGAAAAAAATGCTGGTGTCTTACCAGGATTTTTTTTCCTCTTGGGCCTTGGGGCAGGCAGAGGAAGTGTGTGAGACTAGCCAGCTATGTATTTGACTAAGCTTTGAGAAAACCACTTACAATTTTTTATGTAATGGGTCTCAATCGTGTTATTACTTAAAACAATCAAGAATAGTTTATGTATATTGCCAATTTACCTCATTAAAAACACCGCAGCATTCTCCAAATAAAAAGATTTTAATTAAATGTTTACTATTGCCCGACGTTTCGCTTGCCTTACACAAGCTTTGGTCACGGAAAGATTCGTACATTATTTTTCTGATACTTCTGTTAATAAACAGAGTTATCATTTGAAGCAGAACAAACACACACCGCGTTTATAATATTAAGGATAAAATGGCTCACGTCTAGTCGGCGTTGTAAAAATACAGGATTATATAAATAAAAATATAAAATAAGATATGGTATGAAAGTGGCGTGGGGCGCAAGAAACTCGTGATCCTTTTGAATGTGTACTGTGTGGCACGGGAACTACGTGGAGTAGCTATTGATGCAATATTTTTTGAGATTTTCTCTTTTTATCCTGTTACTATTATAAATAGGGGCGCATAGGTGCCACCAAGAACTTAGGGTCCCAATCCCAAGCCAACCTCACCTGCAAGTGGTGCACCTGCCGATCAACGGACGAAGCTCTGGCAAACAAAATATCCCGATAAGCGGCAATAGGCTCGCCACCTATTACGTGGGATAAAACACTGGCGAAAAGTGGGCGTTTAATATACATCTGCCTACCCCTTCAGGGACACAGGCGTGAGTCTATGTATGTATGTACTATTAGGGAAAAAAATTGTGAAGATAGATAGATCGTTGTTTCTTTTTCACACAAAATTAAATTAAAAGATGTTGATGAAACTTTTCAGACATAATAGCTTATGCTGATGCATAAGCTATTATGTCTGAAAAGTTTTTTGGTCCGTTATTAATGAAACGATATACAATACGCTTTATCACCACTAAACGAAAACAGCACGGAACCGAAGTGAATTATTAAGTTATTAAAACTGACTATGTTTAATGCAATTTGTTAAATCGTCATCACAGATTAGACGTTTGATACAAGTTGAAAAAATAAGTTGTGCTGAAATTATATTTGTAGTTCAGTTTTTGGTGGGTAGATAAGCAAAGATTATTTGTTTCTTTTTTTGTTGTAGTAATTTCTTTGAGTTTTTGAAAACCCATGTTCCATTTGGGCATGGATTGCTTAGATAATGCAGTGGTACAGCTAGGAAGTTTCGTTAGATGGGTTCAATTTACACAGTACAGAAAATAGTCAAATAGTATCTATTACGTTGGATTGTATTCGTTGTACTGATCTACTAGGGTTAAGTCCTCCTTATCACTATAAATGGAAAGGTAGAAAATAATGATGCAAAAAATATATATTCGCAAATACTGTCACCACGACTCCACACCTCTGTTCCCAGGGAGTGTTTCTTTGGCCGTAACAATCTGAGGCGGCGCCACGGGTCAGCGGAGTCCCCCCTACTCCCCCCTCCTTATTCATGTGTGTGTGTGTGTTCACGTGTGTGCACGTCATAGATACGTGAGAGGCAGAAAATTTGCCGTTTTGTAGCAGAGTATGTGTAGTATAGAGTGGTTTTTTATTTTTTATTGGCTTAGGTGAAAATATGTTTATATGGGTGACTGAGATGGAGCTGTTTATTTATACCGTTGACTAGTATTCTGTTCGCGTGAATAACGTGAGAACAACTAGCCTAAATGTTATTCTAACCTCTAGTTATTTTACTGATAAGTTTCATTAATATTCGATCAATAGCTTAGTAACGAACATCCATCTATACATCCTTCCTTACAAACTTTCAACGTTATACCTTTCTGATCTTATACTAATATATAAAGATGAAGAGTTTGTTTGTTTGTTTGTTTGTGTGTTTGTTTGTTTGTTTGGTTGATCGCGCTATTCTCAGGAACTGGTCCGATTTGAAAAATTCTTTCAGTATTAGATAGCCCATTTTTCGAGGAAGGCTATAGGCTATATAACATCGCGCTATTAGCGACGGGAGCAGAGCAGTAGCCTTAAATAACGCGGATGTAACCGCGGACATCCTCTAGTAAGTAGTATAAAGCTACTATATTTTAGTAACTTTTCAAAGTACGATCGATTCGCGACTTATAAAGGAAAACGCGGTTACTGCTAGTATACTCGGTGGTACTGTATTTTTAAAGATTTCTGAGCAGTTTCATACTATTTCAATTTATCGTAATCCGACATGTCCTAACCTAACCTAACCATATCGTCAATGTGTTGTCGCTTCTGTAAACCACTGTCTATATTCACTGAACTATACCTATATTTTGTCAAATACGCTATGTCGAGTAGAGAAAGGTGATAACATTTTTTGTAAAATTCAGTAAAACTGGTACTTCTTAAAAAGTTAGCTCTAGCTCTTCATACAAAGACTATGTTAAGATAGATTAACTGAGAAACTAAATATGTTACAGGATTGTCACAAGGAATATGCTGTGTACCTATAAGTAATTTTATCAATAGCTATATTAACAAAAAACCGACTAAAATTTTATTCTTCGAACTTAATTGGTCCAAACGGAGAGTCTTGTCTCTCAAACTAAAAATAAATCCAAATCGTAAGATGTAACAAACGTAAAAACATAAAATCCTTTTTATAAATCGGATGAAAAATTCTTACTTTGCCTAATGCGTTTGTCATCAAATCTGTGTCCCTTTTGGAGTTTCAGTTAATGCGTTTGAAACATAGGTGCATTCTAAATTACGTTAAGTATTAAGTACGTTAAGTATGTGTAACATTCGCGTAAACCCAAGAAGATATTACGTTAAGTAGTTATTCTACCTAATTCATTCATCTTCAAAGCTGCGTTCCATCTGTATTTCAACACCGTATTTAGTCTATGCGCTAGAAACATGCATCCTTTGTTCGACATCGGATCTCGAGGGTGGTCAGGTTATTGGGAGCGTGTTGTCGCTCTCGTATCATTGCGACTGTCGCGCGTTGGGACAGGCAGAGCTAGTTAGCTACGTGCTTTATGGAGGCCATTTTGATTTGCAAGGGAATTCGTTTTGGTTTAGTTAATTGTGTTTAGAGTGGTTTGTTTTTGGTAGGGACTTATTGAAATCGTAAGATTATACTGTAAGGAACAATCTGAAAAAATAATTATTGAATAGTGGACTTCAGCCGCGGTTTCTGCCTTTTTGATAAAGATATGTATTTTGAAGCAGACATCCTTTTACTGTTGAGAATATTCCTTGACAGATAATCAGAACGCAATATTTCTTGGTTTGCTCCGTCGCTAGACCATGAATATCTACCTAGGGTCTATCAGCCCAACGTTATTCCGGTTACGATGTAAAACTTTTGCTTTGATGGAGCCCGAGAGTCACGTTCTATTTTAACCAAAATTTGACAAAATATCAGCAATCAAATCCAACTTACTTATCTACTGCCACCTGACCATCGATGCAAAGGGATAACTAGGTACAGTCAAACAAGTCGGCGCTGGATCAGTTTGAAAAAAATCCCTTGGCTCGCTCATAGAGTCGAGGCGCACAAGAAACTGGTTTTGTATACGAGTGTCAAAGTGCGTGTAAAGTAGCACTGGAAGCGACGATGTTTTACTGAGCGATTCTCGCCCTTATGGTGGTCTATCGGGAAGTTGTTCCACTGTACATATATTCAAGAGATCAGACAAATTATTATCAGAATAGCTGCCCAGTACCAATAACGGCTGTTTTAGACCATAATGACTGCAAGAGTGACGGCTTAACATGCTCTCAAAAAAGAGTAACGTAGCACAAACAAAGCTATCGAAGCGCGCCATACATTTTTACCCACCCCTTTGCAGCATATTGCTTACTACGCCGACCTATTCCTGGTCTCGTAGACCACTACTTAAGTTAATACAACGTGCATTCAGCTTCTAAATTCCAGCCAATAAAATATTCCAAAAGTATTTGCTTGACCCAATATCTACCGATAAGCGCCGAGCATAATCAACCAAAAAGTAAATAACTCCGTCATCACAAAATACATCAAAATAATAAGTTCCAGAGGGGACAGACAATACTTTTAATAGACCAGAAGTGAACAAAGTTGGGAGTGTAAGTAAGTAGCAATTATGGCGGCGGTCATGGACAACGGCTAACAACTCGCTGAAATATGGACTCGAGGTTTTATTATCTATGGTTTTGAAGGATCCGTTTTAGGCTGTCTTGCTTCTTGCAAGTGCTGTGTTTAGTTGAAGCTTGTGCTTAGGTGATACTTAAACTTGTGCGCAGCATGTATTATTAGAAAATGTAACAATAATAGGGTTGTTTCCAACCAGTCAAATCAAGCACTTTTAATGAAATGTCAAAAACGACCTTTGCCAAAGGTTTTGTATGAAATATGACGTAGTGACGTCATAGTTTTTGCTGTGAAATAGAATACTTATTATCAATAAATTGTCGATAAAAATGTTAAATAAAGTTTTAAAATTAATTGATGAATGAAACTACTATTACTATTCACTTCATATTACTAGATAAAAATGCTTGTATAATTTATTTCACTTGCAGGAAACTTCCCTATTGTCCGTTAAAAAATAGGTAGGTACAAAGGGTATACAGTTGTACAGGGAGTTGTCCCAACACCGGTATTGCTGAATAAGACTGGGCCATTTAAAAGCTTCTAATTCGAGGTAGTTTATCTGATAGGTACTTAGTTCTTGAAATTATTACTCAACTCTAGGCCCTTATTTTTATCAGTCCAGTTCAACCTAACCGATTTGCAACCAAACTTCAAAATTATCGATATTTTTTTACATTACTATGAAGTTTATCAACTGTTCCTAAACATTATTATTAATATTTGCAATAACAGGTTTTGATGAAACTCGCTAGAGAAAACTGTAAATTTTTCTTCCAAACAACACTTGCTACAAGAGTTCTAAACCCAAACTGAATTATTTTCGTCTTGAAACAGCACTATTCGGTCTCAAGCTACATAAAACTCAAAGGAAATTCACGAGCCACCTACTCCTTAATATATCACGGCCAAATCCACTTTTATTTAACGCGTTATCCTTATCCAGCTGTACAGTTAAGGGGAATTATCTCTTCACCTTCACAGTCCCCCCCCTTTTTACCCCAAACTCCCAATTTGCCCCATCAACCCCCTCCTTCCAAGATAGCGCCTGCAGGTAGTGTCTTGGGCGAAATCTTTGGAAAGTTTCTTTTCGGAAACGTTTAACAGTCAGTTGGTTTAAAACATTGGTCAGTTGTGTGGAAAATTCGAGGGTATTTTTGGTATAATGTGTGAAGTCGTTATGTATAATGTATAATTAATATAATTTAGAAGATAAGATTCTCACTGAATTATCGTGAAATATTAATTTGTAAGTAAATGTAAAGAATTTTTTCATAAGGTAGGTACCCAATTTGGATAGCCGGTTCTTTAACTTTTTGTAAATTCATGTAGAACCTCGCATTGAAACAAAAGAAACCACTAACATACCTACAGCATTGACAGAAATGTAATAACAGCCTAAAAGGGACTGTTCGAAAAAACACAAAGATCAGACATAGAACAAAAATATTTCTAAAATTGTACGTACCTAGTCTTTGTCAACATTTAAAAATAGAACCCAACATAATGACATAGTTGTTTCTTTTCTAGAATAAAACGAAACTGGCACGAGCTCTCGGCGTACAGCCTAGTTCACTCGAACCTTTTTGCCCGGGTGGGGAAAAGGGGGTTATTACACCTACGCGGTGCGTATCCCGGCTATTTTCCGGATAATTTCCCTCACAGGCAGGGACCGTGTTAAAAGGGCCTCCGTTGACGTCAAACAGACAGTGGGTTGGCTAGTTCAACCGCTTGTACTATTTAGGTTGGCTTGTATTTTACAACAATTTCTCTAGCTTAATATTATGGAGGTCTTCGAGACGTTTGAATATTTCTGACTGAATTATTCGATTTTATAACAACTACGAAAGTTTTAAGACTGTGGGAGTGGGAGATCGTAGATATTTATTTTCGGTTTGTTATAACGTTATTGCCTCCGTGGTCCAGTGGATAGCGTATGCGACTGCTGGTCGGTGGTCCCGGGTTCGATTCCCGGGTCGGGCAATAGTGTTACTGGGGTTTTCCGAATTCTCAGTAGCAGCACGGAGTCTGGTGATGTGCCTGGTGACGGCAATAGGCTCGCCCCTATTACGTGGGACTTAAGAATTCATGGCGAAATGTGGGTGTAATATTACAGCTCTGCCTACCCTTTCGGGGACACAGGCGTGAGTCTATAAAAAAATAAAACGTTATTATCAGTTTAATAATTTTATTGTACTTCCTGTATAACTAAGTACCCCTAGACAGAAGAGCATGCATGAGAAACTTGATGGGAGTGAATGAAGCAAGAGAGGTATGTCAAGATCGTTGCAAATGGTGTTCAGTTGTCTCTGCCTACCCCTATGGGAACAGGCGTGAATCTATGTATGTATGCATGTATAACTAAGCTAAAAATTTGTTTTGAGAGTATATTCAAATCATCATTGCCATCATCGTCGTCGTAGCGACTACATTCGAAATATAGAACATGCTGTACCTTAGGTATTAGACCTCTGTTCCTCCATAAAACTTGAGCATTAAATTGGCCTCTTATACCTCACTTGGACACTAACACTTTCTACAAGAATATAAAACATCTCTCTAAGTAGGTAAATTATAATAGGTGGCTATTACCGCCTACTGGACACAGCCGTCCGCGCAGCTAATGAGAATAGCTTTACAAAAAGCCCTTATGACAGTTTTCCACGCCATTGTACAAAACACTTGTGAGCCCTTAGCGCTAAGAAAATTGTCGTCGCTTGCAAATGTACCTATGTTATGACGCATTTTCTTCTTTAAGTATATTTTGGACTAGGTTATATCCACGGGTGTATCAGGCAGGATTTGGAATTGTGACTCTATTATAAGTAGACTACCGCCACCGGATCGCCGGTTTTACCCGCGTGGGATAAAAGGTTTACTGCCTCGTTGGTCTCGCGGCATAAATGTGCGCGTGGGATTGGGAGGTCTCGGGTTCGATTCCCGGGTCGGGCAAAGTGTTATTGGGTTTTTCCGTTAGGAAATTCTCAGTAGCACCACGGAGTCTGTTAATGTGCTCGGTACGGCAATAGGCTCACCCCCTATAGTGGGTGTAATACTTATTACACCTCTGCCTACCCCTTCAGGGATACAGGCGTGAGTCTATATATAAAATAAATAAATTAAAGGTAGCCAATGTTCTATTATGATGTCATTGTATAAGCTAATATACCTAATTGCTAGTAATCTGCACTTTAACTAACAATAATCTTTAAAACCTACCTTCCCTAGCCCAAGTCTAAGTTCTAGTCCTCGAAGTACCGTTTCCAACGATCAGTCAACCGAATTTTAACTGAATCACAATTCGAAACTAGTTGCCATCCAAATGATGAAATCTCTCGAAAGTTCTACCAATATTTTTTTCGAATGGTTTTTGGAGGCAGCCTACCGAAACAAATTGAAGTGACATTTCGGTAGTTTTGTAAAGCTACGTCCATCTTGCGTTGTGGGAAAGGGATAGATGATCATGTTAATTCGTTTTGTCATTAAGTGAAAGAGATGTTGGATGGGTATCTGACAAGTGGAAGTCCGGTGATCGGTGAAAAAAAATACAGTAGGTAAATGATTTGTTCAATTTGAAGGGGTATGAGTATTCTGTATAGATTACGAGTAAATACTTAATAGTTACTTCAAAGCTGATACTCATCTATTAAGGTATTTTTTTTTATTTAGACAGTCCTTGAGCTATGTCTCGACTAGGTAATCGACTAGGTAATTCCTTTATTAAAATAAAGGACTACGAGTAAAGTGAATATTAAGCGTCTTATTTTGTTTTAAGCAAAAAATCTTAAATGCTACTAAAACTGGTCAGGTTTTTAAATCTGATGTTCTATCCGTAATATGATGACAACATATTATAAGTGGCTGACAGCGGCTGGACACAAAAATCCGAAAATCGGGCTCAGTGGCGTGCCATTGGAGAGGCCTATATCCAGCAGTGGACTATAGCAGGCTGATGATGATGATGTTATATGTTGACAATATCGGCTGCAGTATTTATATCGATACGAATAAGTAAACTTTTCTTGATTTTAGTAGAACCGTAAATACGTTCTTAACCATAAATATTTATGTACAAGAGACCTTATTTCGGTCAATATTTTATTACTAATAAAAAAAATAGTCGCATGTCGTAATTTTTTTGTATCATGTATTAATTTTTTTATTATCAGACACGTTTAATATGTGTCACCACCCCCTATCTTCCCGTGGGTGTCGTAAAAGGCGACTAAGGGATAACACGATGCAAATACCATCTTTGCGTAGAGACGGAAAACTCGTCATCAAACCCTATACGACTGCCTCGTTGCTCTCGCGGCATAAATGTGCGTGGGATCGGGAGGTCCCGGGTTTGATTCCTGGGTCGGGCAGTGTTTTTGGGTTTTTCTGTCACGAAATTCTCAGTAGCAGCACGGAGTCTGGAAATGTGCCCGGTACGGCAATAGGCTCGCCCCTTATTACGTGGGACTAAAGTATATCTGGCGAAAATTGGGTGTAGAAATACACCTCTGCCTACCCCTTCGGGGATAAAAGGCGTGACGTTATGTATGTTACATACATACGTTTAATATTTCAAGATTCCCATAAATGAAGATGATCTTGTTGAAATTGCGGGTAGCGGATGGATGCGGGTGGGTCAAAATCGGTACATATGGAGAGCCTATAGGGAGGCCTACCTTTGTCAAGCAGTGAACGTCTTACGTGTGATAAGACGATGATGGTGATCACATAAATGAATACGAGTGCCTAAAAGAAGTACTTTAGTTTGCAAAACATTTGTAACGTTAATATTAACGTTCTGTCATTTAAAGCTCTTTTTCACTAGTAATGAGGGTTCATTACTTATCACTTGGTTTGTTTTTCGTACATGCAGTGATAGCCTAGTGGAGATACAAACAGACTGCCATGCAGAGGGTATCGGGTTCGAATCCACGCACGGCGCGCACCAATGACTTTTCGGAGTAATGAGCGTATTAGTTATTAATTATCGCTTGCCCCGTGCCTCGGAGAGCACGTTAAGCCGTCGGTCCCGGTTGTCAGGAAGATCTTTGACAGTCGTTATAGAGCGTCAGTATCTTCTAAATAAACTGACACTGGTCTAAACCATGGAATATCGCTATCCCTTCGGGTTGCGGAGGTCACACAGGCAGTCGCTCTGTGGAAAAGGTAATATTCAGTCAAATCCGGTTGGACTAGTAAGCGGACCCCAGGTTTGAAACTGGGATAACGCTAGGAATCCTCCTAGCTGTGTTTGTGTTTGTTTTTCGTACAACCTGCCTACACAGGTGACACACTACTGTGTCTGCTGCTATTGTGCAGTAGTGATAATGATAATGACCACTTGGTTGGGTGACTGTGTGTGGCATTTACATCTATGCGCTACCGTGCTTCGGAGGGCACGTAAAGTTGTCGGTCCCAGTTCTTGTCTAAGGATAAGGATCGTTAGGCCATGTCGGAGGCTTTCATGCTGTCTGGCGGTCTGAAAACTCCGACACCAGAGTTATAAAGATAATTAACGGACAATGTTTAGTTTTAGAAGCATCTTAATTTCTTTATATTATATTAAATTACATACATACATATACTCAAGCCTGTTTCCCGGAGGGGTAGGCAGAGACTACGGAACGCCATTTGCAACGATCCTGACACACCTCTCTTGCTTCACTCACTCCCATCAAGTTTCTCATGCATGCTTTTCTGTTAAGGGTACTTCTGACTTGTCCTTTTTTTCAGGATGTCTTGCTTCACTCACTCCCATCAAGTTTCTCATGCATGCTTTTCTGTTAAGGGTACTTCTGACTTGTCCTTTTTTTCAGGATGTCTCAATCTGGTCAGAGAAGGTCCGCCTAGGTCTTCCCCTTTGTCCGGTCCCATTCACACTTGCCTTATATATCTTCTTTGTCAGTCTATCGTCATCCATCCTCTCCATGTGCCCAAACCATCTTAACATGCCTTTCTCAATGCTTGTCACTACATCTTCTTTTACCCCACAACACTCTCATAACACACAATTCTTTACTCTGTCGGTCAAAGATTCACCACACATACTTTTCAGTGCTCTCATTTCTACAGCATTTAATCTACTTTCAAATCTCTTCTTCCATACCCAACTTTCACTACGGGTAGGCACTAATACCCCTCTATGCACAGCCAAACGTGCCTTTTTGGACACGTTTTGGCTATTCATAAACGCTTTCAGAGCTCCATTCACTCTATTACCTGCATTAACTCTTCTTTCAATATCTTCTTCATTCTTACCATCTCTTGTAAACAACGTACCTAAGTATACGAACTCATTCATTTGCTCCACTCGTTGTCCATATTAAATTATATATTGTAAAACGGGCCAAAGCAACACACACTTATGGACGCGCCCTTACAAAGTAATATAGCAACAGAGCTAGCAATTATACTCAATTTAAGCCAAATTTCGCCGCAGACTGTACCTAAAACTTTCTACGATGAACACGAGATGAAATCGATCATTACTGGATATATACACAGCCTCAGGCCACAAGCTATTGAATATAAAGACTAGTATTTGTAACGGCAATAGCCGAAAGGCTAATGAAAATGTCGTGGATGGAACTTTTTTGGATGACCATAAAGTTCTTGAATGAGATAGCTGATTATTATAATCAAGAAGTTTTGACCTTATGATCACAGACTATGATCAATGCTTGTGACGGTTTTACATGAGGTAGAGGGCCTTTGATAGTAAAAGATTACAAATTTTCTTCTAACATTTTGGTGGAACTCTAAATTCCACTTGTAAACAGGGTAATGGTAGCCCATGTGTTATTTATGCATTAATAAGTTATAAATAAACAATATTAACAAGTACAAAATTTTATAAAAATGCGTTCACTAATATACCAACGCACAATACTTATCATACTACTACTTATACCTACTAACATAAGTAATATCATTTCAGAAGTACCAATAAGTATTATGTTTTCCAAACATATAAAAGGATTAAATCGCAAATTAAAAAATTGCGCAATTCTCACTCTGTTACCGAATTCATTGGTAAGTTACCGCTCCTTTTTCAAATGGCCATCAAAAATTGCGTTCGGAAACATAATAGGTACCTATTACATTCATTTGAAGTACATCAGCTGGCGTTAATCACCTTACCATAGGAGCAGCCTCGCAACAGAAACTTCAAAGTCAACAATACAATCAAACTTTTAAAGCCCAGGGCAACTTAATCCCATAAATGTTTAAATGCCCGCTTAATTTTAATACGGCGTTTGCTATTTTGAAATTTGCTACCTGAAGAAATTGCATCGTCGCAACGAATGACAGCTTATCCAACAGTGCGGAAATTGAACGCAAAATTAAAGGTGCCGGCTCATTGCAGTATATTGGATTTACGTAAGCCTAGTAAAAAATAAAATAGACTCTACCATTTGCTTTTGGGACAATTATTTAAACGTTTTTCTCTATTTCTTTTATTCTTGTGTAATTGTCAAATATATGTCTACTGGTTTTATTTCGATTGAGTTCAGGTAAGGTTTCTGAACAACAGATCGGTACATATTTAAAAGGTACTTACTGTATGGCGTTTTCCGTCTCATTACTTGCGTCACGGGCTTAAAGGTAATGCGTATGAATTTGGTCTGTGTACGGTTACGGTTTGGGGCAGGTAAAACGTAGTAGTACTAAGACTTATAAAGTAGGTTTGCACATGACAAGCATGTACCCAATGAGTCTAATTTGTTTGATTTTTTATTCAATAATCTCTATACAGCTTACTATAGACGCCGGTAAACTTCTTGAAGACTACCATAGACCAAAAGAGCTGCGCAGTAGCAATTTTATGTACAAAAATATCTCCTGCGCATGCATATTGGTCTATGGTAGTGTTCAAGAAGTTTGCCGGCATTTATACATACATAATGCTTTGTGAATTTTCCTTAGTCACCTCTTTTCCTCTCGACAAGCAATTTGAGTGGTGTTTTGACTGCAGGACTCATAGGTACCACTTTCATTTTATGTTTAAGTCCAAGTTTTATCGACAGCAATGCTCAGTTCCGTGCTGCAAACTGACCGTTGCCTTGCAAATAACTTGATTAAAACTTTGTCTAACTTGGTCGGAACACGGACCTTAAATAGACCGAAACCATAAGACAGTCATTACATTAGTTTGATTAAGAAAAAGTTCGAATAACGCATTACACACAATGTTGCCAATTCTGAAATTTCAAATTTGACAGTTCAATTCTATCAAAGATGGCGAATATTTTATTAGCCACAGTAATATATTGGAGATATTACACTGACCACTGCGAGCTGTATGACGGCTTTCGGATATATGAATAGGTATTTTTACTTTGATCCGACTCACTTGGTGGAATATGAATATCTATGTACCTAATTTGGCTATCTGTAAGGTTTGGAGTCAAAATTCATTGAGATAATGTAAACAAAAAAAATCTATTTACTTTTTTATGTATTGCGGTCTACTAGTTTACAAGAAAAATCAATGCATCAGGGTTCATATTACATATTTCGTAAATTATGTACTTACTTAGGTATGTTCTTTTGTTTTAAAAACTATTTAGAATTCCGATTACAAATTACAAGAAGTAATTATTTCTATTAATAATAAATAAAAAAAAACTTAGGTACTGCAAGTTTCATCAAAATCGTAACAATAATTTAAAATACATAAATGTTTATCTAATTTTTGACACCCCTCGATGTAACATGCTTATCAAAGGCTTTTTGAAAAATCACCATGCTTCATCAGCAGCGTAGCTCGAACCACAAACACACCCAATAAACAAGACACTACCAGAAAAAACGATAAAGGGTTATTTTAATAAAAATAGTCGAAAAACACAAAACAATCGGACATGACAAAATGTCGAAACAGCAAGAAGCGAACGCGAACACGCGAAAACATTCCATTTTTAAAAAATAAAATTAAAAAAAAAGAACGATGAGCTCAAAGAACGCCACAGACATTCAAATAAAGAGCATCGCGGCGAGTTGGCGCCAACGTTCCGCTGTTTATTTTTTTTAAAGGACCACGATTCAATTTGCTGAACGCTGAGGTCACATGTCAGTGCCTCCCGCTAATTAACTAGACCGCCATTTTGGAGGGAAAATATTGTTCGAAATAATAAAAAATCTATGACGCATTAATTTTGTTAATATTTTTGTATTTTGTCGAAGTGTAAGCTTCGTTTAACACGGTACCACAGTATAAAGACATAACGGTACATAGCGCAAAAGGCGCCAGAATTACACGACGGTTATTAATAAAAGATTTACATCGTGATAAAGTCAGCTGTGTATTCGCGATCTGCCTAATATAATAATTATATGAATCAGCTTTACATTCTTGTAATTTCTATGTTTAATACACCAGCTAGATGTGGCTATTTAAAAAGTCGATTCTGCGGATAGGATATCAATGCACTTTAATAGGTATCATTATGTGGGTAGATACAAACATTAAAATATGGTCGCCTAAAATAAAATAAACTATAAAAACGGTGTCTAACTAAGCTTGTAGTTCAAAAACAAAGTCTAATAAAAAATAACCAACAACATTTAATTCCTGTCATAACTTTTTAAACATCGGAAATCTAGGACGCGGGCTGACGCCATACAGCCAGCGAACATCATGACTTTACAGTCGAAATAAATAATTCAATTACATTCTCATAAAAGGGGTAATTTCCGAAATACTTTCGTTTTCATCTGATAGCGTCGACAAGGCGGTGTATGAGTTATTTTATAGTGAACTTCGTATGCGCAGCGGGGTGTCTAGCGGCACGTCAGTGGTGGACCACCCGACCGCGCAGGGTTGCCAGCAAGCAAAATCCTCGATCGATAAAGATAAATGTTGCGCTTTTAGACTCTATTATTGTGTGCAAATGTTGCTTATGAGTTGTATGATTTATTGACTAGGGCTGCACTATTGGGTAGGTTGTTTTCTTTTTTTATGTTGAGGTGTGTCTAGAGAGAATGTGATGACAGTGCATGGCATTTAAAGTTAATTTATAATCTGTCCTTACCTCACGGGAAATAAATTCTTTAAGTAGTGCACCTACCTATTTAGTTTTTAACGTGAAAATAATTTACCAAATCAATAAAGCTTTAATCATAGTTTTATAAAAAATATTTAAAGCCAAGCCTACTAAGGCTTCTTATGACTCTTGGCATCCCTAACTAGCTAAGTAGCTATCCTAAAATAATAAACTTTCATAGATGATAAGATTAAATATAATTAAAAAGTATCTAAACGGGCGTGCTGATAAATTTTATGTTGAAAATTAAATTAAGGATCGATGTTTCCGGGAATGGCGCCAGTCATCATGGCGGCTGATTTTGTTGGTCAAATTGTAAATACATGTTTGTATTTCTATCACAGTTGTAATAACAAATTACTGTTAATTACATACCTAGACGGAAGCTTGTAATGCCTTAAAAAGGCTGGGCTGTAATGTGTGACACCCACTGCATTTTTTTTTGTGTTCAGGAGGCTTAGCGTTTATTATTTCTTGGTAGATAATATTGTCTGGTGACTATAGATTGGTCTAAAACCATGTATTAAGAGAGAACCTACGTCACTTTAAAAATTATAAATAAAAACATGTAGTTAGGTACCTATATATTAAATATTTTATCTATTATTAACAATTGGTGGTCCTAGATAGAGTAAAAATAACCAATATTACGCTACCGTTTCTCTACCTCTGCAATACGAAAAGTTACGCTTGCCGTACTGCCATACTGTACCAAACACATGACCCTGCCAGTAAGAAAAGTCAAGGACACTGTAGTGGTTTAAGCGTGTAGGCTGCTTTAGGAGTTACACATGCTCGCACCACCTGAATGAAGAAGAAAGTTCTCCAGCGCACAACCAAAAAGACACTTTCGATATACAAGAGTTACGTAAAATATCACAATTCTATAAAATAGAAAAATTTTGAGACTGCCTCGTTGGTCTCGCGGCATAAATGTGCGCGTGGAATTGGGAGGTCTCGGGTTCGATTCCCGGGTCGGGCAAATTGTTATTGGGTTTTTCCGTTAGGAAATTTTCAGTAGCAGCACGGAGTCTGGTAATGTGCCCGGTACGGCAGTAGGCTCGCCCCCTATTACGTGGGACCTAAAAATTCATGGCAAAATGTGGGTGTAATATTACACCTCTGCCTGCCTCTACATCCCCTTCGGGCGTGAGTCTATAAAAAAAAGGAAAATTTTTACTAAAACTACAGAACGCAGAACGCGCATAACGTCTACAAAATGCGCATACACTTGCATTCCTGTTTCCTTCTTAAGGTTACGCCGTTTACTCGCATATTAACATAAAATACGACGTGTCTGTATGTTTATTAGTCACATTTGTATAGTCCTAATATAGTGTTTGATAATTTAGACAGACTGCAAGAACATGGGCTTAGCTGTTAGATAAAATGAGGGCTTCCTGATACAGTTTTTTATTAAGCTTATTTTATAGGTACCTATAGTCGTAGATCAAACCGTGTTTGTAGAAATGCATGTATAACGGGGCATATAGTTGTGTGAATATTGATAGGTAAATAATTCTTTTTTATATAGAAATGGCCAGTAGAAATCGAATCTTAAAAAGCCTGAAACCTAAGATAGAAATGGTTGTTTGAAATCTTATAGGTACTAAGGATTACAAATTAGATGAATATTTCGGGTGTTTATTGCCGAATTTGCTTCATGGACCCCTATGGAACCGTGTACCGAGACACCTACAAGTCACACCTGAAGAAGATATCCTTGCATTGAATATCGAGTAACGCAGCATTAATAGCTAGGTATATTTTTAGTTAGGTTTTTTGTCCCATTGGTGAGGCCTACATCGAGCAATGAACTATGGCAGCCTGACGTTGATGATGAAATTTTTACTTTTAATTTGATAAGGCAGGTGGCATTTGGCCTATGGATTACAGAGTTGAGATAGTAATTTCTCGGAAAAAATATGGCTAGACTAGTAAGAAGACCCCAGGCTCCAAACCGAACACTCTTGGACGCAACTGGGATAAAGCTAGGACGAGGATGCCGATGAAATAGAACTCCTCTTTTTTTGATTAAACCATGGTCACGGGATTAGGTATTTCTAGGTAAAATTTAAAAGCGTTTCTGTGAGACAGTTACCCCATCATAATGGTGTTTTCACGCAAAAAAAATAAAAGCAATGTTAGGTTACATAAAATAATAGTAGAGTCAGATTTACACTATTTGCCCCTCGTTGCGACCACCTTTAATTTTATATTTTTACTTTTCTTGGCACGAGTTATTTAAGGGCTTAACTCCTACAACCATCCAACCACAAAGTCCCAAATAACTTTCCCTGGTCTAGATACCTTAGCCAGAATTACACTCACCAAAACGGATTACGCAGAAGAGAGAAAACTCTAGAGGAGTTATCAGGAACTGCAGCGTGTCAGTCCCGTTCCTGGTACGCAGCATCGCCACGTGGTGTCCCACGGGCGGCGCCTTTGTCGGCACATCAAACGGTAAGCGCCGCCGCGCCGCCGCTGCGTCGACTCAGGCGCCACTCAAGTTATGAGCATACGAGATCGAACTCTGAGGAAATTTATGCAGCTATGTTAGAGAGTATTGGTGTATGTTTGGTTTATGGTATAGAAATTTTATATTGTTGAGGTTGCCGCTTAGGTAGTAGTTAATGATTCAGGCACCCATAACTTTACCAATTACATTACCAATTATATCTACCATGTCTTTACTGTGTACTGGACGCTTCAACTAAGCTGAGGTATTGCAACATTGCATTGTGTTAGAAGAACTGAATAAAAATAAAAATATAAGTTATCTTAGACAGAGAAGATCTTCAGAAGGTAGCTGCATCTGTTAATTTATACAGTGTTTACTTGGTTTTAATAGCCATCTTGATTGAAATAGTAAGTATGACTTAATATTCTTGACTTTAATCTGTGGCTCGTTTTTTGTTAACGTCGTGGTAGGAAAATATCTGTACATGAGTTTGCAGTCAATATGAGATCACATAACACGAATCAGTTCGAGCTATGTATGTATCTACTACAGTTTTCTGGACACTAAAAAGCTTTGTGATCAAAAGTGGATATGAACTCTTGATAAAAACGGAAAATTAAGAACTAAGCATCAAAAAACTAAACCCAGAAATATATCGCAACCTAAACCCATAATATGGATCTGCAAATCAATAACTTTTGTACCATATAAAAATTATTTTTAAATAAAAAAGAAAACCGACTTCAAAAATCACTAAGGCACTAAAAAGCAAAAAATAATTGGTTTTGGAGAAAAACTTTTTGGAGTCGGTGCCAAGCCAAGTATTTCTGATCTGACTTTTAAACCTCTGCACTTTTTTATATAACTTTCGTTGTTGATTGAATAGGTAGTTAGTAGTTTAGTAACTTTTTGCGTAAGGGCTTGGCACCGTCTCCAAAAAGTTTTGCTCCAAAACCAATTATTTTTTGCTTTTTAGTTCCTTAGTGATTTTTGAAGTCGGTTTTCTTTTTTATTTAAAAAATAATTTTTATTTTTTGCTTTTTAGTGGTTTACTAATAAAAAAATAGTAATAGGTGGTAAGTAGCTACATAGGATAGTGTAGGTGGTACATGATGTTGAGGCCTTCCTTACGTGCCTCAATTCTGAAATGTAGACCTGTACCTTTCTGGCAATTTCAAGTATTTTTTTGTTTGTTTTCAACTTACTAGCCTAAACACGTTCGTTTTAGTTCCATCATCAGATCCCGGCAATCATCCAGTACCAAAGTGTTTGCCAAGACAAAACAAAGGAGCCTAAACTCGATGAGATTGCGTTATTTTATTACAAAGATACCATGGCCACCTTCCTGCTCTATCATCAGACTTTGGAAAACATTCAGCACTAAAGACCATGTAAAGACGAATCAAACGAGACCAACTCAATGGGATGGCGTAATTGTATTACAATTATCCCATGGCTACCTACCTGCTCCATCATCAGAGTTTGGTAAATATTCAGCACTAAAGTCCATGCAAAGACGAATCAAAAGAGCCCAAACTCAATGGGTTTGAATCTTTGTATTATAAAGATCCCATGGCCACCTTCCTGCTCCATCATCAGAGTTTGGTAAACATTCAGCATTAAAGTCCATGTAAAGACGAATCAAACGAGCCCAAGCTCAATGGGATTGCGTCTTTGTTTTAAAAAGATCCCATGGCCAACTTCCTGCTCCATCATCAGACCCTGGAAAATATCCAGTACCAAAGTCCATGTAAAGACGAATCAAACGACCCTAAACTCGATGAGATTGGGTTGTTGTATCACAAAGATCTCATGGTTACCTTCCAGCTCTATCATCAGACCATAGAAATCATCCAGCATCAAAGTCTGTGTAAAGACGACTCAAACGAGCCCAAACTCGACGACATTGGGTTGTTATCGTCAAATCGCTTCAAATGTGCTCATAAAATTTGAAGATTTCCTCCGATTTTTTCAGGATTCCATGATCAAATCCTGACCTGATGATCATGGGACCAATTAGGAGGTATACTCTTTCAATCAAATTAATAAATTTTGAAATCGGTCCAGGCCTCTTAGAGAAATCGGGGAACATACATAAAAAAACAAAGATTCCGACGAATTGAGAACCTCCTCCTTTTTTTGAAGTCGGTTAAAAGTATTTTTCGTATAAAATCGCTGGTCGCCTGTCGCTTGGGCCGCACGTATCGGCATATAGGAATGGAATGCGATGTCATACGGTGTGGGCACTGGGTGAGACGCCATACGTTTGTATGCAGAAGCACGAGCGCTAACGTTTTATGCGCCACGGCACAAGGGTAAGCAGAGTAGTAGGTAGCTTCGTCTAGGCAAGAACTACATTGTCGAAATTTGAGTTTTACTTACTGATTGTAGTCAAACAGAAGCGTCGGGAAATAGGTAAGAATATGACTAAGTCCAACAGTCTATTGGCCGTGGAATTCACGTTCCTAAGCAGGTACGTACAGTGATTTATTCATCATGTCAGCGTAAAGACGTCTTCTGCTGGTCAAAGGCTCCCCCAAGGTTCTCCACACAGACCGATTATATGGATTATTATTTACAACAACATAGCAGTTAGTTTATATGCCTCGATGCTGAAGTTTTCTTTCATTTCTATTGTTACAATCATGGTAAATTAAAATAATTTACAAGTAATATGAGGTATCACACATTTTGTCTTCAAAAATGTATAACTAATCAGTTCCTGCCCGAAGACCAGCATTTGATCCAACTGCTCCAATATACTAATGATTGAATTATTTGCTGGTTCGAAGACAGCTACATTCTGACTACGGGATCTGGTTCATTCATCATTTCATCATCAGCCTTTAACAGTCCACAGCTGGACTAGGACTCTCCTTAGAAAGGAGGAATTGGCCTACTATACCACGCTGGCCAAACGGGTTGGTATAAGGTTTGTATCAAGTTTTCCTTCTCTTAGGTACAGTGCTGTTCTGTGGATAATACGCTCCTTCTGTCGGCTCTTACGACACCCATGGGATGATATGGGGTGGTGACAATCCGTATTCTTAATCCGTCACCACACGGAAACCAGGATCGGGTAGTAACGGGTAAAATAAAATGTGTGCGCCCAGCTGTGGTCTAAAGCATAACATTTGCTACAAAAATATTGGCAAGTATATTGTCCTCCCTCATTATCAAGCCTCTATCTCCGCTAACACTTCTCACGTTGCATTTTATCCGTATTCCTCTAAATACTTGGAACGATACGGTCAATTAGCGGGGCCACACATGTGTATCAAGATCGCGGGTTCGACTCCCGCGCAACGAATTATATGCGCCGTGCAAAGATAACCGGCGTGGATACACTTTGATATTTATTTAAGTGTTTTGTTATTTACGTTTTTGTTTTAATGGGTGTAATGGTTTGAACATTTGGGAAAGAGATATAGGAGTACATCGTTTATGGTTTTTACATTTAGGCCGGATGGTGTGGGTTAAAATTTCATGCGTTGCGTTGTTTGTAAGCTTTGTTTACCTCAAGGATTTATGAGGTAAGTACCTACCTATTGTAAATGTTTGTACAATTAGTACCTAATATAAGGTTAGGCTAGATTATGTGAAATCACAAGTGACCCTTTAAATATGGAAAAAATAGGCTAAGATCTTTAATTTGTAGTCCGTTTATGACAAGTATATATATTCGACGAGTCTTCCTCAGAGAGACAATCTGTACCTACCTGCAATCCAAATTTTTGTGATAGGTAGGCCTACTCGCAGAGCAAATTAAATCATATTAGTTAAGGATGCAGAGGTACTCCAATATAGTTTCCCTTTCTCTTACTGTGATATTCTACCTATCACTGTGAACATTATCAAACTCGATTGTTATTGCACTGAATTTGGTAATGCTCAACTCAGGAACCAAACTTGAGACACAAACGAAACCGAAACACAATCCAGACCCCTTGTCTTTTAGTAATAACTCTTCGTTCATTCATTCATCCCAGCAGTAGCTGCTTGTCAAAATGAATGAATTAATAAATATTCAATCATACAAGCTCTAAGCTTCAATGTTACATTGTACATTGAATGTTACCGTCTAACATTGGCACATGTTAGCAGTATACGAAAATGAATTAATACATAAATAAGGACAAGGTATAAATAAATAAATACAAATGGAGGCTACTGGCGCCATTCGGCGAGGGCGATCCTCTTATTGCCCAATATGTGGACAGGGGTGCGGTGGAGTCGGTAACGATTGGAAATATTTAGGTGCTATGAATGGGCATAACAATATGCTTTATAAAGCCTTAAAAGGGTGTAGTGGAAAGATCATGTTCTTATATTTTTGTAAGAAATACCTAGATCATTAAAATTTGTATAGCGTAGCGATAAAATAGTTGAGATACGTAGGTACATACTGCCATACAGATGGTCTCAATGGTCCTTACTAGGACGATTATGACTTGGAAAATTTGGGACGTGGTTGAAATAATTGCCTAGTTGACAAAACATGGGCCCATAATAATACGATCGAGGCTCTTTTAATAGTCGAGCTTTCTAAGTTTAGCTATAAGTATCTAACATACTTAAGGAAAAGTTTGGCATAACATCTGACGCCTTGAGGTACCTGTTTGCCATATCTTCCTAAAGCGAGATGGTGACCTATACTGTTAAAGAGAGTGAAGTAAATTCGACGGGCAACCATACAATTGGACAGCTCTATCAGACCTTGTCCTGGTAATTTCTTCAATAGAAGAGTTGTTGAAATTTTAGCAAAATTGTGAATAGACCTTATGTGGTTCATATTTTTACAACTAATATGACTGAATAAAATCTGTAAAGTAAGATATATTATAAGCAAGCTGCTAATTTTACCGTAGTGTTAAACAAAATGTAACATATTGACTGTACCTATAACAGTAAACTGTTATACAGTCTAATGTTACAATTTGTATGAAATTTAAAAATGAAATCTCAAGCAACTTATTCAAAATATATTTAAAATATTATACAAATATATTTTAAAACCATCCACTCAAAACATTTAACATTTTCTCAACAAAATCTCAGCGCACATCATCTAACGACTCCGCGGTTTCCGCTGTTCTGTAGGCTTATCCGATTTATAAACGCAATATAGTATTTGTATAAAACAATGGGCTTATTATAGGTGGTTCGGTCGTGGCCACGTTTTGGTTTTATTTCAACCGCCGATCTTCGCCTGCGCCAAAATGTATATATTTCGTACGTTATTAATATTTGATATACATTCTATGTTGGTTGACCTGGGTGTTTTATGAGAATTTATATATTTTATTATTCACTAAAAACTTCAAAAATTATCTGAAATTTGTCGTTTTGGTTTTTCATGTCACGCTAGGCATATACTGACCTAAATACATAGTTGCTGCTGTTGCAACCATGAGACACAATGAAGCGAAGCTCATATTGATGCGGCAGCGGGCATTATAGGCTGGCCAGCGTGGCTCATAGTGATCTGGATAGGGTCATTGCTCCTGCTACTGTAAGATACAATGAAGCGAAGTTGTGCAGTGGAATACACTGGCGAGCAGTCGAAGCTAGCAAGAAACAAGCTAAGCTAAAAAAGTATAGACCGCTAAAGGGATATTTCCTGAAGTAGCCTAGTTAAAAAAGTAATACCATGCTCACCCTGCTGCCGCTGCCGATGTGGCCCTCGCTTATATGTAGCTATCGGACGCCGCGGTGGTTTTAGCTACCAACTGCCGCCTGACATGGTGTCCGTCGGTGAACAGAATATCTTTACGGGACGACTGTCAAATATCTTTACATACATACATATGATCACGCCTTTTCCCCGTCGGGGTAGGCAGAGATAACAGAACGCCACTTGCTTCTTTTCTTACAAACCTCACGCCCTTCCTCTACAATTTTTTTTATGGCAATTTAAGTTACTTAATAATATAATGTGTAAGTTCAGGTATAACTGGAAAATTGGGTATGATAAAATTTAAGGTGTTAATTAAGACTATTCCTCTGCAAACCATATCCACCCAAAGGTTGCCTGGCAGAAATCGCTTTTAGCGATAAGGCCGCCCACTGTAACTTTCTTATAGTCTAAGTTTATGCTATGTACCTAATAATTTTATAGGTGTACAGTAAAGTATATAATAAATAAATAAATAAGACATTTTTGGTTTGCCCACCTTGTGTCTGTGCAACTTTGTGGGACCTTAGGCATGATCTAGGGATGCCTGGGCTAAGAAATAATCCTTATGCTTATATGCCGTCATCAATGTTCCGTGAGTAAGATTCGTACATAGCAAAATAGGCTCAACATGTAATCATAGAACACAAATTTCAAAATTATTTTCCAAATGTAGACAACAAAATAGACTGAGACCCAATTTCACCACCTGTGGAAGACCATATAAATTCTAAAGTGGAACGAAATCTGTATGAGTTACCTGATGAATATTTAACAGGAACTTATTAAACAGCGGTACAACCGGCCTTAGATCTTTCAAGTGAGAATTTCAGATATCACAAGCCGTTCTGTGTGTTGTGTTCAATAATCTTTAATTATATTTTAAAGTAAAGGACGTCCGTAGCTACGGCGGCACATTTTGTTAATGTAACCGTGGAGAATTTCGGCAAATCCCTTCTTAGTGCACCTGTATGGGGCCCAAGAAACAAACATGCCAAAATTTAGCTTCTGCCGCCCAATAGTTTTGGCTGTGGCTTACCTGTCAGTCAGTTAGCAACGCAAGAATAATACATACAAAGAAGATAAAACATTTAAAGAATTCGTTTTAATAGTACAACTGACTAGTAATTTTGTAACTCTATATTTTAATTTAACATTTTCTGCCCAATCCCGTCGGAATTTTGGTAAATCCCTCCTTAGTGTTTCTATAAGGTCCCCAAGGAACACAAAAATGTGCCCAACAGTTTTGGCTGTGCGATGTCTGTCAGTCAGTCAGTAACTTTTTTAACTTTTAAATATTAGTACGGACAGATTGAGTTATAAATACCTAATTTCAATAATTAACAGCATGCAATTATTGCATTTTGCAGCAACTCTATTGGGTTAAGTTTCTCATTATTTAAGGCCTTGCTTTCCAAACCCAATGAAATTTTAACTTATATATACAAAAAAATACATCGCACATGGGCATCATACCTCAAACGTCCTCACAAACACATAAGCATTACATCAAAAACATATACATCATTAATACAATCAAAAATGGTTACATGCGCACGCGTCGGCACTTTGATCGACCGCTGGCGTCTGATTGGTTAACAATTAAGAAACCTCCACTGTCATTGGTCCATTCGAATATGGAATGATATCTGTGACTGATTGATAAAATTCGCCATGATAAATGATTAATTTCGTGTAGTAACAGTGACGGTTAAAAGTGCTGGCAGGCATAGGTATGGAAATTCTCCAGTATTTTATGTGAATAGTCTTTTATAGGCGTGCTAGATTATTTATTTATAGTCTCACGCCTGTATCCCCGAAGATATACATCGGGGATACAGGCGAAATGTGGGTGTAATATTACAATATTACACCCACATTTCGCCATGAATTTTTAGTTCCCATAGAATAGGGGGCGAGCCTATTGCCCTTACCGGTCACATCACCAGACTCCGTGCTGCTACTGAGAATTCGGAAAAACCCAGTAACACTATTGCCTGACCCGGGAATCGAACCTGGGACCTCCGATCAGCAGTCGCATACGCTATCCACTGGACCACGGAGCCAGTCCAAAAAGGTTCCAATGTTTGATGTATCAAATTCATGATTTGGCCACAAGTGATACATCATCATCGCCCTAGCGTTATCCCAGTCTCAAACTGTGGTCCGCTTTCTAGTCTAACCTGATTTGGCGGAATATTAGCTTTTCCGCGGAGCGACTGCCTGTCTGACCTCCGCGACCCGAAGGGATAGCGATATGCCATGGTTTAGACTAGTGTGAGTTTATTTTAGAGGTACTGACGACCTATAACGACTGTCAAAGATCTTCATGACAGCCGGGACCGGCGGCTTAACGTGCTCTCCGAGGCACGGGACAAGCGATTAATTAACAATTCAATACGCACATAACTCCGAAAAGTCAGTGGTGCGCGCCACAAGTGATACATATTAATTGTTACTTATTTTGTATGGAGCTTATATCAGATACTAGAGGATGGTCGTAGTTACACCCGCACAGCTTTTTTCAATTTAACTGTTTCTTCCCAATACCGTGGAAATATTTTCTTATTCCCCACCCGCACCCCTTCGGTTCCCAAGGTACATACATGCCAAATTTCGGCTCCTTATGTCCAATAGTTTAGATTAGTAGCTTGTCGTTATTCAGTCAGTAACGCAAGATTTTTTTTATACAGATCTATTTTTACTAGCCAAATCCAAGCATAGATCAAATTGCGTTACTGGCTGTAGGTAAATAAATATGGATTGATTGGATAAACAGTCAACGGCAAAACCCGTTCGTGACAGAAACATATAGTTATTTTTAAAAAGCCGGTCCAACCGATAATAGTGGTAAAGCTACCAGCCCGGCCATTTCCTAGTGAATAATGAAACACCCCTGTTCTTAAAAACACACCACTTGACTCAACCCTTCATACATAATTCCGAACCACGAGGGCGTCAATGTCACGCCTTTGCGACGTACTTAAAACAACAAAACTAACAATCCTTAACAACACAAACGAAAACACACCTTAGAACTAACAAGCTAAAGTTCAAAATGGTGTGTGTTGAATTTGAGAGCGAACGGGGTAATACGGCACACTAGTTTGAAGAATAAGACTTTCAGGTGCCAAACACTATTCTAATTGCGGTTCCTACAACCCTTCTTTCATTGTACCAAGGTTCAAATTTGCGTGGTTGGGCTGTCTGTTAGCTGTGTCAAAGGTTAGGTGACAATTCCTCCGCCATGTTGGCTTAGCGGGAGTAGGGGGGAGTAAGGGGTGACTAATAAGAGGTTTATGGCACTTTAATTGGGTCCTCGTGGTAGATATTGATACGATAAATACAGAGAAATCGATAGCTTTTTCATTATGCATAGGGTTTGTTTGAATATTCAATTCAGCCTAATGTGTAATTAGGTTCGTTGTGCAGTTGGTAGTTTTGATAGTCTCCATGGTATAATGGCATAGTAGGTATATGTTTGTACTTGATGTTAAAAATGCAAATTATCGCTCGCTTAATAATGTGCCCGGTAGATGGCAATAGGCTCGTCCCCTATTACATTGGGACCGAAACATAAATGGCGAAGTGTGGGTGTGTAATGCACCTCAGCCTCCCCCTTCGCGGATAAAAGCGTTAAGTTATGTTATGATATTTTTGTGGTTATGTGCAGCTGCTAAAGATTATAAAAACGGGTGTTATAAAATCTTCAATGCAAGAATAGAGCCAATGGATAAAATGCGACAGAGTTCGTGAGGACGAAAACGCCTCAAGACATGTTTAGGAGTTAAACCGCTCTAAAATAGGATAGGTCAAGTCCGGAGGTACATAGATACCTATGACATGATAGACACCAAGCCACATACTATCTTCTCAATGTCTCAATATGTTGAAGGCTTGTGACCGGTAAATTGATACTTCGAATTAAGTCATCAACAGCCTTTAACAGTCCACTGCTGGACTAGGCCTCTCCTTTGAAAGGAGGAATTGGCCTACCATACCACGCTGGCCAAACGGGTTGGTATAGGGTCTGTATCAATTTTTCCTTCTTTTACAGTGGTGTTCTCTGTATAATATGCTCCTTCTGTCAGCTCTTTCGACACCCATGGGATGATATGGGGTGGTGACATTTCCTATTCTTAATCCGTCACCACACGGACGACCAAATTAAGTACTTGAACTTAGAGTAGAAGTATATTTTTCATTAATTTTATTATCATTATCTAATTATTGCGATAATGTTTTCTAAACACTTTTCCATTGATCAGTTCAAAATTTAGTCATGTAATCCATGTTAAATTAAGTGTGCACCAGTTCAAGCAGCGTCTAAAACATTCGTTGAAATAAAAGTTGAATTGAAACAAAGATCTTTAAAATTTGTTGAATTAAATGTTGAATTGAAACAACGGCCTTCTTTGGTAGATGCTCTAGAATAATCTAAATTTAGGCTCCTTGTAATATTTAGTCCTTATTTTGTTATGCGGCCTCTAGTGTCTAAAGAATAAGTCACCCTCTTTATCTTAACAGTAGACAATATTCATGAACTGGCCATTACAGAACACTTGTCAAAATATAGAATATATTCCAACAAAAAGACTCTATAAGGACAAAGCCCAAGTATTTCATATCGTCAACTTGAGAATTTCAAGTGCTAATTTGGGCCTTTCGGCATTTCAAGTTGGGTTAGCACTTAAGGGCAATTGGGGCTTGGCTGAGAACGACGAAGGCTGTATTATTGGGATACAGGGGAGTACCGAGCGTCTCCACGACACCTTCAGATGTCCGGTGATGCCCCTACTACGTCTGCGAAGGTTTAGAAGTGAGTAAGAAGTGAGTTTGGAGTGAGATGTTTGAGCTTGACCTTTAATTTGATTGGTATGAGCTTGAACTTGAGTTTAAGTTAACATTGGCGTTTCTGTAGAGTTATGCGAAGTTTCCATAAGGTAGATAATTATGTAGTGGATTATTACTTTTGGCAGAACCGGTATGATGCCTAGTACAAAATTAGCATTTGCCCGTAATTTAAGTTTTAATTTTCACAAGTTAATGTTATTTTCATTCTCAGCAGCCATAGAGCTGATAGACATTTGTGTTCTTTTCCGTCATAATAGAAGATAAAGTAGAAATTAATCGGTGTTTGCATAATTATTTTTCGGTATCCGTCAACTTATTTCCTACGTAATTATAATCTTACAGCTTACTCACTTTACCTAAGTATTTCAGCTTTCCCCTTTCAGTAAAATCACCTTGACCTTGATTGAGATTAAAACAATCACAAGTTGATAAATCCCAAACATAAGGATACAAATTGGTTGGCTACTAAAGTGACATACAAAATTACGTTTTATTTTGAGTCTAAACTATCTCAAAAAAAAAACTCAGAAAACCCTCGTAACACAGAATTACACTTGTGTCTAAACCATCTCAAACCAAAACTCACGCGATCCTCGTTCGAGTTACAATAGTATCGTTTCTTTCGAGACGGTCAGTGGGGTGGCCGCCCCCTTCGTGGACACGGGGCGGGGGAGGGTAGCTGTACCCGACATTGGCTTTTGACAGGCCGCATAGCTCCGCGCTCCGGAATGCTCAGTTACATTACCGGGATTGTGTTGCTATACAATTGTTATAGTGATTGGACCCCGTAAGAGTTACTTGTACTATGATTTTTGTGTTTCTCAATCTTTGTGTGGGATTTTTGAGTGCCCGTCTTACCGCTACGTTGCTGATTTGAGTTGAATAGAAAATTGTGTTTTCTACCTCTTATCTTTCTACTACTTTCAACGTGAAAGTCTGTGAGGATGGATGGATGAATGGATGTTTGTTATTCACGTAAAATCTACTGAAAGGGCTTCGATGAAACGTAGCAGTAACGTACCTAGCTTATATCTACATCAGAATAAGCACATGCTAACTTATGTCCCGATAACTGATCCCGCACGGATGAAATTACTGACAAAAGCTAGTAATCCCTATTGTTAAAGTAATGCGTAGGTAAAACTAGCAGAATATTAGTGACATGCTTTTCGCATATTTAAAATTCATACTAGTACTTATTCGTACGAAACGTAAGAGTACGGCTATTAATTGACAGTTTTAGTTTTCAACAATCACTACATAGTATAAAACTAAGTCTGTCATCTGTCAGTCTGTCCCTATGTACCTATGCTTAAATCTTAAAAACTACGCAACGGATTTTAATACAGTTTTATTTTAGGTAGAATGATTCAAGAGGAAAGTTTATATGTACCTATAATTGACGCGGGCGACGTCTAGTATTATGACATATCGTAAATCACCTCTCATGAAAATGAAATTTAGAAGTGTAAATGTGTGTAGAAGCTTTTAATGGAATTAAAAGATACCTAAAGACCGCAGCACAGAAAAGATCAAAGTAGAAAATTATACCTACTTATCAAATCGATAGTTTCAAAGACGTGTGTATAAGACCTTAACAAAACGGATCAATAGTGCAAGATTGGCTGAGCTGCTACCCTACAGTATTCGTCTAACACCGCTCTCTTACAAATTAGGCATGTAATATAAATTGATAATAATTATGAGCTGCTAAGCGGTGAAGAAATACATATAAAAGAAATATAATGCTCTCGAAAGACATAATATATGAAGTCTAACAACTCGCGTGGTGGACTTAGGTACTATTCCCATAGTCAGAAGATGCCAGTGCCCAGCAGTGGGGCAGTTTATATAAGAGGCTTAAACTAACAGTAAATAATTATAGCTTGTGACATTTTTAACCTGACCTTCCTTCAAGTTCTTTTTGTTTTTACGTAAGTTGTGTGCTTCGAATCGAAGTGTCCCGTTATAATTTACCTACCACTCTTTATCAATTTTATTACCTATTTACTTCACCCTACAAGAATAATAAATTTCGAGAACCATCGAAGCGTGGTTTACCCTTCATACAGCCACGTCTAAAACCAACATTAAAATAATTAATGAGTTGAATACCAACATTGAAAAGAAAACTCAAAGACAAACGCCAGCTGTTAATCCTCCCACTGAAGAGTCAACTAGGAGTATCCTGTTATTACATACAAACATACTGTCATTATGTATGTCGCTGGTAATGTATTAAATTAGACATTTGAATGGGAAAGGTGGAACCAAAAAATATGTACCTACGTAAATAACGACGAAACGAAAAAGTTGAAAATCAATCCTAACCGTGTATTTTTTTAAATAGACAAATCGAGGTGGTCTTTTAGTTCTCTATCTGACGAAAGTGTAGTGTTATTATTATATTTTAATTCCAAGTAAATAATACTTTTGTTGTTACCTACAGTTCAATATGACTTTCGTCAAAATATACGTGCCATTCGGACACTGAAAAGCCATTTCCAAAGTACGCTTTGAGTCGTATTTTCGGCTATCCTATTCCAAACAGGCCTCCATAAGTCCCTATATACGTTATAGCCGCTAGGCTTCCCTTGCTACGTTTGTCGAGGCCTATTCAAGAATTCTTATTTCCCAAATCTTCATTTCGTGGTGGATACACTAGAATCTATCTGTAAAAGTTGTTTGTTTTTAATTATATGTCGATGACTTTTCTGTAAACTTGGCCCGATGGTAAAGAATAGGGCATGCAAACATGATTATTTTTATACACCTAAAGAAAACTGCCTAACTGGATCAAAATTTTCTCACACAGGAGACTTTTAAACCAGTCATTATACAGCTCTTGCATACATGTACATTTATTGTATAGTTGAGAAGAAAAAGAAATCGAATCCACGGCACGCATTTATGACTTTTCGAAGTTAAGTGCCGTTTAAATTGTTAATTATCACTTGCTTATCGGTGAAGGAAAACATCGTGAGGAAACCTACATGTCTGAAAGTTATCCATAATGTTTCCCTAAGACATGTGAAGTCTGCCAACCCGCATTTGGCCAGTGTACATCCAGTGTACCAGTGCACAGCACAAGTATGGCACAATGGGACAGTACAAAGGGCTGATGATGATGATAGAAGTTCAATATCCCCGTACCCCGTGATCAAAAATAATTATCAGGAATTATCCTAAATCTCTGTTTTGATTACTTAACCGCGACATATACACCCTTGCAGCGCGATGTATCGTGAGAACAGACACTTGCCGGTAATGACGGCTAATGTGCGGCCCACTGAAAATTGTCACAGGCTTAGTGTTCTCCACGACTGTAAGTGATATCGATAAGTAGCTACCGAGTAAATAAACTGCTTATAAGGTTTGTCTTTACAATTTTAAATAGTACGAATTTAAAAATAAAAAGGTAGAGTGTATGTCGAGGCACGCACAACCTGGCTATTTTATGTAAGTATTTTGGCTGTGGTACGCATGGTATAGTGGTTTAAGCGTTCGTCTCGCGGTTTAGAACTGAGCCGAGTGTTGTGGGTCAGATCCCAAATCCAAATTTCAATATCCTATTTCCCTGAGTATAGAAACATTCAAGCAACAGATACAAGGACAATCAGCCTCGAAACGATTTGTGGTTGACACAACAAGTCCTATCGGACCCATAACACTCAGCGTACACATAACAGGCGTGTTAAACGGCAATGCAGCCACTTAACTCTTCAGTGTTTTTAAACACACGGGTGTACGAATGTCGCGAACACTATAAGAACATTCATGGGTACTGACTAAAACTTTCTCAGTAAATCATTATTTTCTAAGGCCAATCACTTGTCTTTTTCAGTCTGTCCATCCTAAGGTTGCCTGGAAGAGATAGCACTTTGCGATAAGGCCGCCTTTGTGCATTTACTATTTGTATACCTATTTGCACAATAAAGATTTATCTATCTATCTATCACCTGTCTGGTTAAAACACTACAACGTACGTACATATACGTGCTTTCCAATGTTGGTCAACAGTCCCTGTTGCATGGGTGGTCGATGACCACACAGATCACGTAAAATTTATTCGCAATAATATACAACTGAAGCTCGTCTTAACGTAACAAAAATTCGCTTACGAAATTCTCACATAACATACAATTACATAAATTAAATTGAATATGTCGACCACACAAGTACTACCCACTTTTGACGTTCAAGTTTACATAATATGTCATAAAAACCAACAATAAACTTTAATTAATCATCCCCAAGTGGCCATTAATTGAACGTCATAACATTGTCAGTCCGACGTTTGCAAAATTTCAATATGGATGCCGTTCGAAAACTTGTCATCGCTGCAAGTAACGGGCTCCGCACATTGGCTACAGTGAAACTTGAGGTAATTGAAATGAATGTGGTTATTTTTATGGATGGTAAGAGATACGATCACGCTTGAAGTCATTTATTCTGAATTATATGAGTCAATTACGTCTACTTTTAAGTGTATAGGTACCAAATTAGGTACCTACTAGGCTACCAAGACTTAGAGTACTGTCATAAAAGTACACCATCCACTTAAATGTAATTAGTCACTATGACGTAAGCCAACTGCAGCACCAGGCAACAACTGCAAAAAAATATAGATCACAACGCTTTCCAGGCAGTAAGAATTTCTTGAGGAGCCGGCCATGTTATTTAGAACACAAGGTGGAATTGATTACAAAATTCATATAGATATAAGACCTGGTGATAAACACTCAGATAGAGGAAGACACTACAAATATCACAAGTGTTCCTGCTATGCCTACCATAAAATAGTGAAAAGAAAAAGAAGAGACATGACTTGCAAAGGAGTAAGCTTCAGGATCATGCGGATGCCATCTCAAGTCAACGCAAGACTGTCATACATAAGTCTTATATCTTTTACGTAACAGTCGCCAGTATGCAAAGCACCTTATTCACACAACGATGTCTGTTTATACCTTTAATTGTCTCTGTCAACTAGTAATTGACCTTATAGCTTCCTATTTAACAGACCACCCATGTTTTGTGCATCCGTGGCTCTGAATACACTGGATGGTTAATATGGTTATGCACATACCGAACATTATTGTATTATCGCTTGTCCCGTGCCTCGGAGAGCACGTTAAGCCGTCGGTCCCGGTTGTCATAAAGATCTTTGACAGTCGTTACAGGCCGTCAGTACCTTCTAAATAAACTGACACTGGTCTAAACCATGGAATATCGCTATCCCTTCGGGTTGCGGAGGTCAGACAGGCTGTCGCTCTGTGGAAAAGCTAATATTCTGCCAAATCCGGTTAGACTAGTAAGCGGACCCCAGACTGAAACTGGGCTAACGCTAAGAGAATGATGATGACATACCGAACATTATTGTCCCACTTTCGAACATAAACTTCTTCCCATTGTGAAAGGGCAAATAAATAATATGAAATAAAAACGTTTCTTCCATTTTTGGTTAGAACCACGACAGCTATACATGCCATTAAGATTAAGCCGAAGCACGGTAACGTTCTGCCTTTACATCAGTCACCCATCCAAGTGTCGAGCTCTGCAAATGGTGCTTACTTATGCCGTTTTATTACGATTGTAGAGACTAGAGACAGGTCATGCTATGGCAATAATTACAGAGATGATAGCTATTGTAGAGTTGGTAGTTCTGACTGTATTTTTTGTTTCTGTATATGTATGTTTTGGGTTAGGAAGTACCTATTACAGGTTTCAGCATAAGGAAACTATGCGATTCTAGTTTTATCTAGTAGGTGAGCTAATGAGTTAATTAAACTGTGGGCAGAGTTAGTATTTATGCTAGGTATTTAGTTTACCGGCTCTGAATATCAAAATAGGAATTTGGAAAGTAGGACAAATTATCACGCGCGTTTTACGACATACTCGTACATATGTACATATTACTAGGAACAAGTATAATTCACAATTTAGACCCATTAATGTTCGTGTCCATGGTGCATATTTCTGTTCATCATTATCTATATGTCTTCGTTGTCTGTTTCAGTGGGTTGGTGGAAAGTGGATTATTTTCCAACTCCTGCAATACGTATCCGAATAAGTTCGTTACTGGTTCCAAGACAGTTTAAACTTTCCCAGGGACTTCATGACTGTCAAAACTCGTTGTCATCAATGGCCACTGCTGATGAACCTGGCTACACAGGTGTCACAGTAGTGGGAATAATGGTGGGACTAGCCTCAAAATTTTAACCTCATTGCAATTCATATTAATCATGTTTACTAATCCTTTGCTTCGATAAGCAAGCTACCTGTGTGTAGCTTAGAAAAATAACCGCAATCTCACGATCGAAAGTTAAAGACAAGGTAACGCCATCAGATCAATGTCATAGTTTTTTTGTTTTTCTACACTCGACCCTATCTCAACCAAGTGGTTTTACATGAAAACAAATTAACAGGATCCTCTCATTTTGTAATTTAATATTTACAAAAAAGAAATAGTCGATACCATTTCTTTGCCTAGTCGGCTTTTGATCCAATCTATCGAAAACACTTGTATCTATTTCACAACCTATCACTTTCAATCGGTTTCCGAACGACATCGTGCCATGATACTTTAAAAAAAAAGTTTGACATTTTACATTATCTGTGGGCAATATTTTTTGTGACGTGTCAATTCAAATTTTTTTTTTAAGTTGTTCCCTTTTTAATTTCTTGTTTTCTAAGTCAATGAGCGTTAATGTAATAGTAGCCGAACATAAAGGATCTATGTTTTTTAACAGTTCGGTTAATCTTGTAATCTTAAGATGGCGGTGATTTTTAAACGACGAACAGGCGCCATGTTTCGTCCGCCTTCCGTTACTCAAACTTTTTGAAATAAGGATTTTATGATTATTTTTTTATTGTTAATCAAAACTCAATTAATATTATGAAGGTCGTAATCTTTAATTAGCTTTTAGGGATGCGGATGTTTTTGATCGACGGATTATGATTTGGCGGTACTTAAGATTGGGACTTTTGAGTGATAAGTTTAATGTAGTTACGGTAAAAAGGGCTTCACCTGTTATTAAGATGACTGAAGATTATATTTTAAGACTGCCGAGTTTAACGTCAAGCTTTATAATTTTAAGTACTTATAGCTTAATATTATTCTTCCTGCTATAGGTTCATAAATAAAAAGTCAATATGCTTGCCCGAGTTTGGTTACCGGGTTGATAAAGGCTAAAGATTTATCTTTGAAACTATTTTCCTAATTTATGAATCAAAGATCTCCTTCTTGTATATGTAATATACCGATACACATTTATCTTAACTTCTTGCTAGCTGGATTGGCGAGCTTCGTACTGCCAACCGTCGATTCTTTAATATTTTTTACTTCAAGGAATTTAATAAAAATATAATTAGTGAAATCGGTTCAGCTGCTCTCGAGATTTGCGCTTAGCAACACATTAAGCGATTCATTTTTATATTATAGATTAATACAGGACGTGCTAATGTATATACCTTGTTATACGTCAATTTTGTTTTTAACAAAACTTTGGGCAGCGCACGCGCCTAAACGCAAAAAAACGAAATCAAAGTGCCGAGATAGTCGCGACATCGATTCCACTCGAGCCAGAACTAAAAACAAACAACAAACCAACCAAATTCCGATAGAAATATACATAAGTGTAGAACAAATTCATTAGAAAACGGTCTCAACGAATTTGTCAAAGGAATCTCCCAACATTCCTTGGATTACTTGGACTAATCTTTTTGGTCCCGCCTCTCCATAATTACACAAACTGACAAAAAACGTTAAGCACTTTATTGATTACACGTTCTGCCATTAAAAATTATATTATCTGCCATGAATTTATGATTTTACAATCGGAAACGTACAAGGAAACAGCTGTCAGAACGAAATCAGCTAAATCACAATATAGTTATACTAAACAACTTATAAGTTAACATCACGAGGAGTAACTTTCCTCACTGGCCATAATCACTTATCAGAGCGAGACAGAACATCTTTTGTTCAAGTTAGAAAGGGACAGAAAATCCTGAATTCACCGGAGTGGAAGTAGACGAAGATAGACTTATGGTAATTGACTGTGGAGTGAAAGGGATGAAGCATGTCTTGGGTGGTCACCCCCCACGTTTGGTCGATGACCATAAAAATGAGTATAAAATTGAAACATCAATATAATAAGCAATCAACGGTCTCGCCAGACCTAATTATACAGGGCGAGTGCATGTTATAAATTATTTCATGAGTACATATACAGACCGTTTCAAAACTGTTCATAGATTGACTGAACTTCGGTAGTCCTTTATCAGATGGTTTCCTTCCTTGAAGATTTTAAAATTTTTATACAATTGCCGTTTTTCTTTTCGCTCATATTTTTTATATAATATTATGTATATCCTTTAATAGGTTTTCGATGTTAAGTGCGCAATTTGTTAATTACTGCTCGCTAACAGTGAAGGAAAACATCGTGAGGAAACATACAGTGTTTTCTATAATGTTCTCGAAAGACATGTAAAGTCCGCCACCCGCACTTGGCCAGCGTGGTGGACTATGCCTCACCCTTCTCACAATGAGAAGAGGCATTGGGACTGTAGGTATATAGGTATACAAGGCTGATAATATCAAGCAATTGTGCTCACATCATAGTTGACCGGTTTCGTACACTTGTTAGAAGATTTCGATTAGCAAATAAATCAGGCAAGATTAAAGAAAATCTATGGTCCTTTATCTCTGCCCAATCTTTGGCAAGTTTTTTAAATCTGTGTATATAACATTCTTACATTACTGACTGACTGACTGACAGACAAGTCACAGACAAAATATTGAACGCAAGAAGCTGAAATTCTACATGTAATTTTCCTTGGCCTTGTCCTTTTTGAATACCTATTTTAATCCTCTAAGCGTAGAATATTTTAAGACCCTTTCTTTAGTTGGTACCTGCGTCATAAAAGAAACACACTATTCAAATTTTATCTTTCTAGCTTCAGTCTCTATGATGATATGTCATAAAGGACAGAAATACATATGATTTTATACACCTATAAGAAGAAGATTAGCTTTTCTACACAGAGACAGCTATCTGCAACCCAAAGGGGCAATAAACAAGATTTCTGTGACATATATACACCATAAACGTCAGGATAAACGGGAGTACACTTCTATAAACTCCTACTAAAAACAAATAATGAATTGAGTAGAAACGTACGAATATTCAATCATCGGACATAAAGTACATCCCAACTAGAAACAACAATATACACATACATACATACATATGCTCACGGATTTTTCCCGTCGGGGTAGGCAAAGACACCTGAACGCCATTTGCTTCTATCTTTACTAGCCTCGCGCAATTGCTTCGGACGTTTCATTTTTCAATATGTCACTAATTTGGTCGACGAATGTCTTTCGAGGTCTGCAGCAACCGACTAAAAACAACAATATAATATGGATCTTAAAAAATCCTCTATATCTATCGCCGTGGTTTTGTGAACACTCTATAGGACAGAGTGTCTGTCATAACTATATAATATGTGTGATTAAATTTCGGCTCCCCGAGGCAGCTCCGTGATATTCTGTTTGTTGGTTTTTAGACTCGTTGGTTTTTTTCTGAGGCCATTTTAGTGACGCGTTGGATTTGTGTGGATCAGAGATTAAGTATAAAGATGCTTTGAAAATTATCAATAACTTCACCGGATGAATTTCGCAATGTAAATACAAGATGCACTTAAGACAACGTTTTTGTGTGAAGACCCGAACAGCCTAATTATAAAACATGGACGGGGTCAACACAGTTCTAGCCTTATTTATAAAAAACATTAAGTAGAATAACGCAAAGTATTGTGAAGCACTAGCTTTTAAAATTATTTAGTGCATAATTATGTTAAATTAAAATGAATGACTTATTTATATTAATAATCTGTTAGGTTATGTTGATTAAGAACACTAGCACATGGCTAGAAATCCACCACTTTAATAATTAAAATCTTTAATATTTTTATTTTAAATAAAGGTAGATCCACACTAACCTACTATAACAAGGCAACAAATTTAGCAGTCGCCACGATCTTGAATTCCCATAATTTACAAGCACCATTGGTGATAATTATGGTTTAAGCTAACAGCACTTGGACCCGAGTGTGGGTGGCACCAATAGTGTTGCTACACTTCAAAATTGATACCAAAATTAGGGAGTTATTTAAGATAATATTACGTATTGCTTCCTGCCTTTATTGAAGTGTATTAGAAAAGTAATCAGAGCTATATACTTTTATGACATGGTATAATTATGAATGTGTGTTTATGGTACACCTACGTAATTTTTTGTTCTTAATGATGTCATGCTCTAGTTATATTGGTTTGGTTTTAACTGGACCCGCCCTCGGCTTCGCCCGTTTGGGTCTATTTTACCCCATATATAAACCGACAATCTGCTACGCAGAGGATCTCGAATGTCTTTTCGAAGTTAAGTACGTATTAAATTATTAAATTATCGCTTGCTTATCGGTGAAGGAAAAACATCGTGAGGAAACCTGCATGTGAGAGTTCTCCATTATTTTCTTTTATGTCTTTCCGGCTGTATTCCCGAATGGGTAGGTAGAGGTGTAATGTTACACCAACATATCGCCTGAATTTAAGGTCCCACGTAGTATAGCGAGCCTATTGCCGTTACAGGGCACATTGCAAGACTCCGCGCTGCTACTGAGAATTCAGAAAAACTCAGTAACACTTGCCAAACCCAGTAATCGAACCCAGGACCTGCAGATCCTCCAGATTGAACCCGAGATCAGCACACGCATACGCTATCCACTTAACCACGGAGGCAGTCATTTTCAAATCTTTATATAATGTGATTGGTATCCAATTTCGCTAAGTACTATAGTATAGTTTATGTAAACATTACTAAAATACACGTTTCATCATCAGCCCTTTATACTGTCCCACTGCTGGGCACGGGCCTCTTCTCACTATGAGAAGGGTAAGGCCATAGTCCACCACGCTGGCCAAGTGCGGGTTGACAGACTTCACATGTCTTTCAAGAACAATATGGAGAACTCTCAGTCATGCAGGTTTCCTCACGATGTTTTCCTTCACCGATAAGCAAGCGATAATTAACAAATTAATACGCACTTAACTCCGAAAAGTCATAGCTGCGTGC
The DNA here is from genome assembly GCA_944739405.2 of Euclidia mi. Lineage (NCBI taxonomy): Eukaryota > Metazoa > Arthropoda > Insecta > Lepidoptera > Erebidae > Euclidia > Euclidia mi. Next base: position 43,882,570 of record OX123201.2, read on the forward strand.
TGTGGATTTGAACCTGAGAACCTCTGCGTAGCAGTCTGTCAGTCTCTCCACTCAGCTATCGCTGCTGGAAAAATACACGTTTAACGCTTAAAATATATTTGATAACTGTATGTTTTACACGATTGAAAACAAAATGGGACGACAAACAGTCATCATCATCGTAAATTAATACTGGCTGCATCTGAGACTTCCGTTATAGAGCCCCAGGTCCGCAGCATTCTGGCCTAACCAGATTGGGCAAACAGTAACTTTTTCATGTAGAAGTGTTGTCTTAACTATGCGAACCAAAAGGATGATCTATGGTTTAGACTAGTGTCAACAAATTTGATAAAAAATATGCTCAGTAATGTAATGCAATCTATACCTACTGAGTCTGATTTTGATAAAATAAAACTATCCTACGTGGTATTTGGATGAGCTTTGTAACGCTTAATGAAAGATAAACATATTACCTATATAACTATAGAGACTGCCTGGTTGGTCTCGCGGCATAAATGTGCGCGTGGGAATGGGAGGTCTCGGGTTCGATTCCCGGGTCAGGCAGTGTTGTTGGGTTCTTCCGTAAGAAAATTTTCAGTAGCAGCACGGAGTCTGGTAATGTGCCCGGTACGGCAATAGGCTCATTACGTGGGACCTAAAAATTCATGGCGAAATGTGGGTGTAATATTACAGCTCTGCCTACCCCTTCGGGGATACAGGCGTGAAGTCTATAAAAAAATATATAAAACTATAGCGTTTGCCCGTTGCATCGCCTGCGTAAATATTCCACTTTCAATTTCAGTTTCAGTTTTGGCTGTGCGTTATCTGACAGCGAGTTAGTAGTGCCAGAATTTTATATAATGACTAGAGGACGTCAGCAGCTACGCCTGCATTCTTTTTTCAATTTACGCGTTTTGGCCGATCCCGTGGGAATTTCGGGAAATCCCTTCTTAGTGCACCCCTACGGTCTCCAAGGAACATACCTACTTGCCAAATTGCAGCTTCCTGCGCCCAATAGTTTCAGCTGTAGCGTGTCTGTCTGTCAGTCAGTAATGCAAGGATTTTATATATTAAGATATTAATGATAATGATAATAATGATTAATATTAATGAATATAAATTGGTTTTTAAATATACGCATATAATAGGTAAAGTAAACGTAGATACCGACAATTATTATGATATGATATTTTCCAAATATTTTGACTGTATGGGAATCTATCCCACGACCTCAGTTTAGCAGTTAGGGCACTCTGTTTAGTCACAAGACCTGTGGACCTGTCAGCATATACATACTTCATCATCCTCCTAGCGTTATCCCAGTTAGTACCTTTAGTCTAACCGGATTTGACTGAATATTAGCTTTTCCACAGAGCGACTGCCTGTCTGACTTCCGCAACCCAAAGGGATAGCTATATTCCATGGTTAAGACTAGTGTCAGTTTATATAGAAGGTACTGACGGCCTGTAACGACTGTCAAAGATATTCATGACAACCGGGACCGACGGCTTAACGTGCTCTCCGAGGCACGGGACAAGCGATAATTAACCATTCAATACGCACATAACTCCGAAAAGTCATTGGTGCGCGCCGTGGATTCGAACCCGATACCCTCTGCATGACAGTCTGTTGGTATATCCACTAGGCTATCGCTGCCTTATACATATTTATTAGTACATAAATAATACGACAGATAATTAAGTAATTGAGCTATTATTAAACCAGGTTCAATCATTCGGTATAACCTCGATATTAGCAGATAGTTCTCATAGAGTTTCAAGATGGCGAAATTAGATAGTGGTATCATATTTGGGTGATAATCACCGCCGCCTAGTTGGAGACCAACGACGATGATAACTGACTGTGGGTGGTATCACTAGGGTTACCATACTTCTAGCATATTTGCGAACCTAGATTTATTGATTAGGTATTTCTATATATAATATGTATATATTTACAAAAAAAAATATATATATGTATGTTTATCCATCATCTAGTAGGTACCCATAGTACAAGCTCTGCTTAGTTTGGGACTAGATGGTGTTGTGTGAATGTGGATATTTAAAAAAATATTTATTGACGGATTATGCCGTGGTTTAAGCGGCCGTTTCGCTGTTTAGAACTGTGCTGCTTGTTGTCCGTTCGATCGCCGCAGGAGACACTACGTTGTGTCATTTACACTTAGTCTATCCGTATCTACGCGTTCTTATTCTTTTTTAAATTGAATGTTCGTAAGCCTTTTGAGGCACAGGATTTATTCATAGCTAAACGCTAATATCGCTAGTTTGTAATAAAGAAAAAATTAAAAATAGATACTCAAAAATAAGACAAATTATGGTACACGTTTACTCAATTTTAAAGCGACTTTTATTTTATTTTCTTTTTTTGTTCCTACGTCTCAGTTTAGTTCCCACAACTGTATCACTTAAGCCAAAAAAGCCGCCAAATCTTATTAAATTAAAAACCAACCGAAAATGTAAAGATTGAATCCTGTAGCTTAATGGGCCCGGCAACTGGAACTGCGGTCCGAGTTGATAGCGGTCTCAGTCACCAGAAACCTCCAAAGTATTTGCCAATAAGTACATCTAAACCCGCTGTTAGTAACAGATTAAAAGAGCAGATAGGACTGGGTGCGTGTTCCTCACCTGTTTCACAACTTGACAAGCTACAATTAAGATGTCGCTCTGACTAATAAAGTAATTATCTGTCATCAGAAGAACACAGGACATCCTCTTTAAAACAAATAAAAAAAATAAAGAACCTTGTAAAATACCAATGCTTAATATCCCACAATGTGAAAACAAAACAATTATATAATCACCAAATATATAATTTTGGTCCTAAAATTTTGTTTGTTTATTTAATTATTGTAATTATTTTATTAATTAACGTTGTGTTAGTAAAGCTTATTTTGTTTTACCGTAATTGAATAATTGATGGTACCGTATTATTTATTTATTTTGGCGTTAAGTTAGTTCGTGTTTCGTATGTACTACGTAGGTGAAAGCAAAATTGAAATGTTTAAACACGTCTAAATTGCCTGAAAAAGAGTTCTGAAACATTGAAATTTTCGTATAAAGATATATGAGGAAGAGTTTATTTGAAGGGTGCTCTATAATTTTGGATTCAAAAAATTTCCTTTTAGCTAGTAAAATTAATTATTTAATTTTCTCTTCATCCGAGATAGTCATATTTCTTGGTGTACCTACAATATACCTATTGATTGGCATCAAATTGCCTGCTCGTGACCGCTTTCCTCTGGCTAATGCCTCTAATGTCTCTTTTTACGTAACCATGGAGATTTTAATGTCCAGCTTAATTCGTACGGGTATGATCACTATTGCAATTATACCGCAAATACGGTTTACGGTATTTTTTTAACAAGGCAATTGCGCTTACGTGACTCTTCGTAAATTATGCGCGCTATGGATTGCCAGTGATGTCCGATTTCATGAGAATTGTGAGCGAACCGTATTTATCACGGAAGAAACCGTTTTTTATGCCATTACTAGAATCTGTCCGCGGCTTCCCTTTTTTTTGTTGTTTATCGCAACAAATTGTAGCCTGTTATTATAATGAAAGAGCTATATTACTGCAAAGATTTATCAAAATTAGCTTAGTAGTTTTTGGGTGAGAGAGTAATATACAGCGTGTCACAAGACCCATCACCAAGCCGAAGTCTACTCGTTGTGGACACCATGCCAAGTCATACTAACCAAAAATAATACCTGGGAAACGAATTTATTTTTAAGATTTCAAATTTTTTAAACCATAATTAAAAGCGCGCGCGTGCATTGCTCAAAATACCTTCTATCCATGGGGTCATAGGGCATCTAAAGAACATATTGGCGGGGTAAATGCATCGATTTTGTTCCTAATTAGAAAAAATCCATACCTACTAACTTTGAGCCTCAATATCTCCTGAACCAGTAATTTCCCAGGTATGGTGCCGAAGTAAAAAATGTTCGTAGTGATTGGTACAACATGGGATTTCAGTTTTCGTTAAGGGTCTTTTTACACCCTGTATTTTCCATCCACCACTCCATCCTTAAAAACTTACGCGTTTGTAGTGGTAATTAGTAAGTTAATGTCTAGCTTGATAAAAATACCAACCAATATTATTTTAAGCATGTGATAGATTTGTTGAAATATATTGTAAATATATTCAAAAATATATCAAAGTAAGTACTTACGTCTAAAGTATGTGTGTCCCGTTTGTAAATACCTATTTATCATCCCAGCAAAAGCTTGGATATAAATCTGGCTAGAATTTATATCATTGTTATTTCTACGTCGAGTTTAAGGTTAAGTTACAATAAGATCGATTTTAGAATTATTCACATATGTCTCTAACAAGATATAACTATATAAATTGTATCATTTACTATGTATAGCCTAAACATATTGTAAATGAACATAAATGGATTGTATGTTTTGAATTTATAGTGTTGCCAATTCTAAATAGACAAATTGGTTTGACGTTTGACAGTTGACACTGTCAAACGGGTAAATAGAGTATAAAATATGAACAGACTCTGCTCAATGTTCAGTTTCGCTCCGGCAACGGCTAACTAAGGTACGATATAATTCTGACTATTATATTATTATGTTTCACGATTCTATATTGCTTTTGTGGTGTTATTTAGAGTATTGTCAATAGAAATAATGCAGAAGCAATGTAATATTGTGTAGCTATTGTATAATTGATATTGTGGGTGGTTTTGTCACTTGTGAGATGTTATAAGTTAAGAACTTGGGATATCATATAATAGAATTGATTCATTTGCTGTGAAATAAGCTATATCAATTATATGTACCTGTGGTGAATATTACAGTGGTAAATATTGAATATATCCATAGTAAATATACCTGGAATAATAATAAAAGGTATACCAGTGGTCAATATTACTAAATGAATTATATTGTTGCTAATCCATTGTATTAATGTTATATTTCATATATATTGAACTACCCACAACCTTGCTACCCAATATTATAGGTAAATATGATATAGTTTGTACTGCTTTTATAAAAAGTGACTATTAAAAGAATTGCCACGAGTGGCGGTAAATGTAAATGTACCTTTATCTAAGATATATTCTTGTGACAAACTGAATAAATGAAAGTAAGAATTGATAGTTGTCTCTTTTATTTTTCTAACCATTGACAAATATGACTAAAATACCACATATAGGCCATATACTTTGTATCTATAAGGTAAACGTACGTAATTCCGGCAGTGTCCCGGTACCCGGTAACTAGTTGGTTTTTATCATTTTGTAGGTTTCTACCAAAAGAATATTGAAGTTTGAGAATTGCAATACATACTTGATATTATTTCGTATAATTATAATATGAACGCTGCTCAATAACTGTAATGGTTGCAAAACTATACTACAATGAAAGTGTAGTGTGCGAAAATTTTGTGGAATTTCGAGGTTCTGTCACTAAACTACGAAGCTACCACATTGTATTGATTTGCTTATCATATTGCTGCGCATAGCGGCACTGTGAGAGTGTTTATTTGCTTAAATATTTGAGTTAATTATCTCGCGATATAGTCCATAAGCGGCGATGAATTTAATGAAATAGTAAGTATTTTGGCATATTACATTTACTGGGACTCAGAAACCCCAACATGACCCAGTACCCGGCAATATTATACCCTTTTTTACTGGATACTGGTACACGAGTTAACTTCGTACCACCCGTTGCACCGGAGCCCATTACTGCACCTTAGTGGCTTGCAATAAGTCTCATTATCCTTTGAAACTGTAGTAGTGTATTATTAGAGTATTAATTATAACATTATATATTCTGCCTGATGCTGAGACGTACATTACCACTTGATTCTAAACCCTAATCATATGCAAGGGCTTGATGTTTATATTTCAAAACGTATTTTATTACGAGGCATAAATACTGATTTATAATGAAAAATAAAACGGTGCTCTGCTCCCATTTCTTAATTTGTATAGAGTACTCGCATGATGGAGCTGGAAAGTGGCCATAGGAACTCAGCAATAAAACGACACAAGCCCATCGAGTTTGAGCTCGTTTCAATCGTATGGACGAGTACTCTGATCCTATATGGCAACTAAAGTTTGATGATGCGTTGTCAAATTTGACTTCAACGTAGATTTCAAATCATAGTTGAGTTCAACTGAAAGAGGAGTTCCACTGAAACATGAGTTTAACGTGACAGACCAATTGGGCGACCACAGAGCCCTCGAGCTACTTTACCGAAGTTACCTATCCCGGATGTCCAACAGAGTGAGGTACGGATGGCATTAGAGCAAATTAGGAAAAATAAAGCACCAGGTGATGGCGGAATCACTGCAGAACTCCTCTGAGCAGGTGGAGACACAACCTTGAGAGAGCTAGCAAGTCTTTTCAATACCGTCATCCACAAAGGTTCAAAACTGGAGCGGGTGTGTGGTGATTCTATTCTTAAAGAAGGTTGTATAACTTTATTGAAGAATTACAGATCCATTTCACTCCTGAGCCATATCTACAAGTTGCTCTCGAGGGTTGTAACAAACGACTCAACGACTTCCAGCCATCAGTGCAAGCCGGGTTTCAAAAAGGCTTCATCACCGTGGACCACATCCATACTGAAGACCCATGAGTACAACCAGCCGCTGTGTATGGCATTCGTGGACCACCAGAAAGCCTTCGACTCTATCGAAACCTGGGCAGTTCTTGACAGCCTGCAACGATGATGCATCAGCTGGCGATATATAGAGGTGTAATATGAACGAACGTGCGCGCAATCGCTCTGTCGCTCGGTGAACAAGCAAAGCGTTTCTCAAACTTTTACCATCACAGTTACACACATTTTAAAAATGTTTTCGTGCAAACGTTGTGAGGCCGAGTTTAGAGACGGTGTCACATGTTCACTATGTACGGGGCAGTTTGATTTCCCCTGTGCTGGTATAATACATAGAGTTGCGTAGGGGAGTCCGGCAAGGGGATGTAATATCTCCAAAGCTGTTCACCAAGGCACTTGAGGATGTCTACAAGAAACTGGAGTGTGTTCAACGAATATCAACGGCGAGTACATCTCACACCTTCAATTTTCTGACGACATCGTCCTAATAGCAGAGACGTTGGAAGAGCTTAGCGGAATGCCGTCGAGCTTAATGAAGCCTCCCCGGTAGATTGATCTTGGCATGAACCTGGCTAAAACGAAGGTAATATTCAATGAACACGTCGTGTTTAGACCGATCTGCATTGACGGTTCCTTGCTCGAAGTTGTGCAACAGTGACATACTGTTGTTGACATACCTGGGGCAAGTAATACAGTTGGGTAGACACAGCTTCGAGAAGGAAATCGATAAGTGGATTCAGTTGGTGTGGGCAGCATTCGGTAAGCTACGTCGGATCTTCTCGTCGCCTATCCCGCAATGCCTCAAGACAAAAGTCTTCAACCAATGCTTCCTACCAGTAATGATATACGGTGCTGAAATCTGGACACTCACGGTAGTGCTGGTCCATAGATATAAATTAGCTCAGCGTACGATCGAGCTATGCTCGGAGTCTCTCTAAAGGATTGAATTCGCAACGAGCTCATCAGGAAGACAACTGGAGTCACCCACATAGTATCGCTACGTCGGTAAACAGTAAACCCACATAGTATCAGTACGTCGGTAGACAGTAAACCGAACGTGCGCGCAATCGCTCTGTCGCTCGGTGAACAAGCAAAGCGTTTCTCAAACTTTTACCATCACAGTTACACACATTTTAAAAATGTTTTCGTGCAAACGTTGTGAGGCCGAGTTTAGAGACGGTGTCACATGTTCACTATGTACGGGGCAGTTTGATTTCCCCTGTGCTGGTATAACGGTATCAGGTTGGAGAAAACTTGGCGATCGAAGAGCTACGTGGAAATGCAGCAATTGCAAGTCACTAGCTGCAGCCAGCCCTCACATGGGCACCGCTTCTTTGGCCACCGAGTCGATCTTAGACCAACTCAAGCAGTTGACCACACAGATGGAGGCACTTCCGGCCTTGGTGGACAGTGTGAAAACCATTCAGACCGAACTGGAGCAATTGAAAGCCCTGAGAAGTGACTTGTCCGACATGAAAACTTCAATAGAATTTGTTCATAACTCGGTGTAGTCTCTAACAGAAAGAGTGTCAACCCAGGAGCAAGAGATAACATCGCTGCAAAAATCAAAAGAAGAGGTAACATTGCTACAGCAGCGAGTTACTAAAGTAGAGAATTTGTACCGCGAGAGTGAACAAAGATCCCGGATTAATAATATCGAGATATGGAGCAGACAAGTCTTAGAGAGAAGGCCCAATTCCAGCAAATAAGGAGTGGTTGTTAAGCTGACTGCACGGTTGGCGTCGTGGTTTAAAAGGCCACCTCGCAGCTTGGCACTTGCCTAGTGTTGTGGGTTCAATACTGGGTGTTCATCGTGTCGGTTGTATGTTGGTAAAGACTTCCGCGACACTGGGTTTACGCCTAGTGCGTGAGTTGTTCTATTAAAGAAAGGGCCTTGCGAAGCTATATGTAGATTGTACCTAAATTGTAGTTAAACCAAGCGCATACGAAATTTTCTTGTACCTGTTTTATATCTTAGATTTTGATCTCTTTTCAGAAAACTACATAACAATTTTGTTTTTTAGCTTAAAGCCAAAGAAAATTACTGTAAGAATTCATTCTTACAGTAATTTTAAAAGTTCAAAAATAATTTTATCTCAGTATACTTTTGTTTGTTTTTAGTTTATTTTAGAAAGCAGTTGAAAAGATATAAACATAGTATTACGACAATTTTAATTCTTGCTTGTGATTTCCTTTGAAATACATTTCAATAAAAATCTTTTCTTTGACCCCTTTAGATACATAACAATTACATTACACAATATTTAAAAATAAGAAGTTCAAATATTATAAACTTTAACATTAAGCAAATAGGGTTCAAATTCCCGGTTAAAATTTGCCGGTATCTGGGACAATCTACCGTTTACTAGGACAAATCTACCGGATACTGGTACAAATGGGTCTTATCAAGCTTTATTTCAATTAAAGTATTCTTAACGTCATATATATCAAAAGCTATAAAATTGCTCGAAATCTAGAATAAATTGTCTATAAACATCCGTAGATTTCATTTTTGTTAGTCTTTTAACCATGTCATAGCAGACCTGCAAAGTCAGCGAAGTTCAGAATTTCACGGCTATTGGGACGTTTACCTTACATATATACATAATAACCCTTCTATTACATGCAACTTGGCTGTTAACTCGCAATGGGTATACCTATACCAATTCAACATCAAACCGTATACCAACCTTCGTTGGCAGCGTGGTATTTATAGTAGGTAGTAGAGCCTTGCTGATTTCAGCATGAATGGGCCGGCTCGACCGGGGAAGTACTACCCTCTCACAGAAAATCGACGTAAAGTAACAGTACTTAAACTTTTGCGTTTCTTTCGGTGAGTGAGAGTGCCGGAGGCCCTATCCGCTATTCCTTCTCCCTCATCCCACTCCTCATCCTATCCCTTTTCCTATCCCCAAGGGGCGGCAACGCACTTGTGACTCCGTTGGTGTTGCTTGTGTCCATGGGCGGCAGTAAGTGTTTACCATCAGGCGATCTGTCTGCTCGTTTGCCGCCTTATACTATAAAAAAATAAAAACTTTCTATTAGCTCACAATGGTCACAATGCCATTTTAGCGCAAATTAGGAGAGATCTATGCCTAACAGCTGACTGCGAAATTCTGTATGACGTGCAGTAATATCATACTATGTTCTTCATCCACACACTCAGACTTTTCCATTTTATGTGCGTAATTAATTTGTAGTGTACCTAATACCTAGTGTCCAAGGGCGTCGCCAGCCGATTGTCTGGGGGGGAAGAGGCAAGTACGTCAGGCGAAGGCCTAGAAGGGGGTAAGTTCATATGGGAAATGAGAAAATTATTGAGAAAAGTATAAATTGTAGGGTTTTATTAATCTCTGGGGAAGGGGGGGAGCTGCCCCCCTCTGCCCCCTCTTGGCGACGCCCATGCTAGTGTCTTGCCATCTCGGCTATCAGGAAAGCCTTTGACAGTATTTTTTGGAGAATAACTAACTGATGTTTGGATATAATATGGCTACGGATGTTGGTTGTAAATGTCAGACGGTATTAGCTTAATTGAAAAGCTAAGCAGTCCAACCTAGTCAAAGGAGTAAATAATGCTAGCAGCCCATACTAAACAGAGGACCCTAAGCTTCAAGGCGACTTTCTTAAATACAACTACGGTAAAAAATATATCATTCGCGACATATCGATCTTGTTTCCTGAGGCTAATCTTACCCACATTTTCTACTACTATATTACCTGTGTAGCCATTTTCAGCTATTCCGTGTGGTGACGGATTAAGAATACGGAATGTCACCACCCTATATCATCCCATGGGTGTCGTAAGAGCCGACAGAGGGAGCATATTATGCAGAGAACAGCACTGTAAGAGAAGGAAAACTTGAAGGAAAACTTAAAACAAACCCTATACTAACCCGTTTGGCCAGCGTGGTATAGTAGGCCAATTCCTCCTTTCAAAGGAGAGGCCTAGTCCAGCAGTGGACTGTTAAAGGCTGATGATGATGATGATGACCTATTTGGAAGACTATCCAGTTCCCATCTTAGCAAAACAAATGTTGCAATTGTGTTTGTATGTGACTTCCATAGCTTGCTTAATGTGTTAAAAATATGAGACACAATATAAGGCGTTTAAAATGTGATGGAGGCCTTTTTTCGGCCTCTTGCAAAGGCTATTTTTATTTTCTACAACTTTTCCTGTAAGTAAAGATATCGTGCCTCTTAATAAAACACCGACTTTGAATTAAACTTAACAGGCTGATTTAATTCTTACTATGATGTGAATTTTGTAGGTAGTAGAGCCTTGCTGATTTCAGCATGAATGGGCCGGCTCGACCGGGGAAGTACTACCCTCTCACAGAAAATCGACGTAAAGTAACAGTTCCTAAACTGTTGCGTTTCGTTCGGTGAGAGAGTGCCGGAGGCCCCATCCCCTATTCCTTCTCCCTTATTCCACTCCTTCTCCTATTCCTTTCCCAACTCCAAAGGGCGGCAACGCACTTGTGACTCCTGTCGTGTCACTTGTGTCCATGGGCGGCGGTAATTGCTTACCATCAGGCGATCCGTCAGCTCGTTTTCCGCCAATTATTATTAAAAAAAAGTAGGTATAGGTAAAGAGTTTAATATTAGCAGTTCCTTAAAATATTAAGTTTGTATTGCAGATTTACTGTTAATATTAGCTATTATAAACCTCATTTCGTTATTTCTCATGTTTCTACACACGTCACATGTCACTAAATAAATTCAACATGGAAATTCAAAGCCACAAAGCTATTTTCGCTGACGTTTACCCTATGACCTAAGTCAATAAATGAGTCACAAATTACAAGTTAGTAAGTAGGTATTTGGTATATGCGTAATCTTCTGTAAAGTTCATTAAGATATTTAATTTCTTTCTTTCATGATAGAACATATCTGTTCCGATCATCTCTGCGCTACCCAAAGATTTAGAGTAAGAAAATAACTTAAGCACCTGGACTAGCGTCCAGATCTTTCCAAGAAGTTTGACTAAATAAGTAACTCAAACGACCAAAGGCACGTTTCGCACTTGTTACGCAATCAAACCTAACCTTTAACCAACCTAATTTCCCTCATAATTTCTTACTTAACCCCACGCGGGAAATAAAGGGGTGGTTCCGAAACTGATTTATTGTAAAGTGCGCAGTTCTAACGGTGACCGTAAGCTGTCGCCACCCAGAGCGATCCGTAATCTCTATATTTAACCCTAATCACGGCGGAGCTATGATTACACGTCAATTTGCGTCCGCCATCATTATTTATATTTTTTAAACGAGCAACCAACTCGATAATGAGGTTTCGTATCACGAACTGAGGTTCGGTTTTGAGAACAGAGGCGTGGAGTCGAATGGATTGTTTTTTTTGGCCGGTGGGTTTGCGACAGCTATGGTTATAATACCACCCACACACAACAGGTCTTAGTCGCAAACTAGCTTTTCTTGGAATACTGTACGTTTCTAGTAGAGCCGTCGTTTCCGGCTGCCATGTAGATCTTTGACTGTTGTTATAGGGAGTCAGAACCCTTGAATATACTGACAGTGGTCTAAATTGTGCAGATACGACAGCAGTCACTCTGCGACAAAGCTAATCGAATGTGATTATACTAGTAAGCGGCTTCTGGGCTCTCAGTTGAAAAGTCTTGGATGCAAAGAATAGAGCTAAGAAACGTGTCGCGTAGACGTAATGAAATGTAGCAGCATCATAGCTACACAGTTGACTACTAAAATAGTACTTTTGTTTATTATTAACAAAAATATTGTGTGTTGACAGTGTTGAAAATACATTGGCGATTCGCCGTGACTAAGTGTGAGCGTGAGTATCTTGATCACGTAAGGAGTGAAGGTTGGTACGTGTATTGTCGGGAAGAACAAATTTCGATGTAAATATGCTATTTGCTTGGTGTATTTTCCTTAATTGGCATTTTTTTCTTACGATACCCAAGGAATGAAAATGGAGTAGTGACATTTTGTAAATCTGCCACCACATGGAATATAATTATATATTACTAGCCGTATCCCGCGGTTTCACCCACGTCCTGACCGACCCCTATTTTTTCTAAAATAAAATATAGCTTATGTTACTCGCAGATAATGTAGCTTTCTAATGGTGAAAGAATTTTTAAAATCGGTCCAGTAGTTTTTGAGTTTATCCATTACAAACAAAAATACAAATTTTTCCTCTTTATAATATTAGTGTAGATATATTATATGGAATATAAAATCCTTACGATACTGACTGACTGCCAAACTAGCTACAGGCAAAACTATTTGACGTACGAAGCTGAAATTTGCCTGTATATTCCTTAGAAACCGTAGGGGTGCACTAAAAAGGATTTCCTGAAATTCCCACGGGAACGGGCAGAAATAGAGAAATAAAGTGCGGGCGTAACTGCAGGCATCCTTTAGTTTAGTATAAACAGATGTTAAAGTCCTAATGACAGCTCCACGCATGTCTATGTGCCACAAACAGGTGATAATGTGGCGCAGTTAGCCGCAGCCACCGCCGGCTACACGATTACCGTATCATTCACTGCCCACACGACACCATACGACTCAATACCACAGACCATGCTATATTCATTCAATACTAATTATTTATCAGCCCTTTGTATAGACTTCTGTCTTACTGCTGATTATAGGCCTCTCATCACTATGAGAAGGATGAAATTAAATGGTATTGCTGCTTTTATCAAAGACACCTGTAGCGACGGTGAACGAAGACTGTTAAGTTTTTTTTTTATAGTGTTAGGCGGCAAACGAGCAGACGGATCGCCTGATGATGAGCAATTACCGCCGCCCATGGACACAAGCAACACCACAGGAGTCACAAGTGCGTTGCCGCCCCTTGGGGTTGGGAAAAGAGATAGCCTGAGGAGTGGGATGAGGGAGAAGGAATAGGGAATAGGGCCTCCGGCACTCTCACTCACCGAACGAAACGCAACAGTTTAAGTTCTGTTACTTTACGTTGATTTTCTGTGAGATGGTAATACTTCCCCGGTCGAGCCGGCCCATTCATGCTGAAATCAGCAATGCTCTACTACCTATAACAAATTTTCACATAGTTAGCAATATCTAAAAATGTTTGAGCATTTCCAGTTCTTTAACGAGAATATCCTAGGAAAACGAACTACTTAGTGCTTCCCTACGGTCCTCACGGCTTATACATGCCAAATGTTAACTTCCTGAGCCCAATAGTTTTTGCTGTGCATTGTTTGTCAGTCAGCCAGTAACGCAATAATTTAATATCTACAGATTTATGGAATTGAACAAATACCTTCAGAAAGTTCGTTTCACAAAGCATACCGCATAGGGTAGCAGTTTCCTAATATTCTCGTTTATATGATGTCTTCGTGGCGACGTAAAGCTGTGTCTGATTTCTTGCGGTGCACAATCGTTTGGTGTAAGTATGTGATGCGCTGGGGTGGCGTATTGTGCGATCGCCACACTCCGTGACCATGCCATTACAGTACCGTCTGCAGAATAAAATCTATATTTAATTTAGGTGGTTCATAGTTTTCTCATAATAGTTTGGTCTTTGCGTGTAGCAATAGCTATAATCGTATCAACGCAATCTTAGACTAATATAATTACTTCATAATTTGAAAATGTTATTGCAACCCGCTGGATGAAATGTAGTGGGCTTTTGCCGCAATTCCACGTTTCGAAGTGTATTTTGCGTAATATATTAGGTACTATAATTATGCAGGTACCTCGTAAAAGTCAAAAATAGTATAATATTGATAAGCATAAAATATAGCACGAAAGGGGGATTATCTTAATATATAAAATCCTTGCATTACTGACTGACTGACAGACACGCTACAGCCGAAACTATTGGGCGCAGGAAGCTGAAATTTGGCATGTATGTTCCTTGGGGACCGTAGGGGTGCACTAAGAAGGGATTTTCCGAAATTCCCACGGAATCGGCCAAAACGGGTAAATTTAAAAAAAAATGCAGGCGTAGCTGCTGGCGTCCTCTAGTCTAGAATATTATTAATTTAGCCGTGTAGTTGACGGCATAGAATACAAGTGTCACCACCCCCTATCTTCCGGTGGGTGTCGTAAGAGCCGACTAAGGGATAACACTATGCAAATACCATCTTTGCGTAGAGACGGAAAACTCGACATCAAACCCTATACGACAGCCTCGTGGGTCTCGCGGCATAAATGTGCGCGTAGGATCGGGAGGTCCCGGGTTCGATTCCTGGGTCGGGCAGTGTTATTGGGTTTTTCTGTCACGAAATTCTCAGTAGCAGCTCGGAGTCTGAAAATGTGCGCGGTACGGCAATAGGCTCGCCCCTTATTACGTTGGACTAAAGTATATCTGGCGAAAAGTGGGTGTAAAAATACACCTCTGCCTACCTCTTCAGGGTTATAGGCGTGAGACTATGTATGTATGTATTATTAATTTACAGTTGTATAATGGTGACCGAGAAATTTAATCAAAGATGGCTCGGCGATGACGCTTTGGAAGGTCATTAGTGGAAAGATGCAAGCCAAGAAAAATGCCGGAGGCTGTCAAATTCATTCCCAACAGGATAATTCTTTTTGTTACGAGCAAGATTATTTTTCCTTTATCTGGATGCAATTTATCTGCAATATGCATGTTTCGAAGAAAATAACAATATACGTGTATTTATCAGTTATCTGGTTATAAGCCCTGCTAAGTTTTAGATCAGATGAACGTGTTCAAGTTGTCTAAAGATATTTTTATATTACAGGCATAGAACAAACTTTTTTGATTACATTGTTACTTCTCAACC
Source organism: Euclidia mi (assembly GCA_944739405.2). NCBI lineage: Eukaryota > Metazoa > Arthropoda > Insecta > Lepidoptera > Erebidae > Euclidia > Euclidia mi. The sequence goes on from OX123201.2 coordinate 43,897,914, forward strand.
ACACCCCATATTAAATTTGCCTGTCACTCACATCGATAGTAGAGTTATGATAGTTGAAATAAGATAAAATACGAGTAGCTCGTTAGAACTAATAAATAAATATGTAAGTCCATTTTAATGTACCTACCCTACCATATTCTACCAACATATAATAAAAAAGAAAACACGGGAAAATAAATAACTCTCCAAAAATAAAAATGGTAGGTAAGTTGCAAAACAATTTTTCTGCTGTCGGTACCCAACAATCACCGCTTATTTTCACTTACATTAGTTTAGTGAAGGATAGTATCAATGAATTATGTGTACTCGCGTGATGTCTTCTTCTCTCTGGGGGGAGAGGGGAGGAGGTAACACCCTCTTACTCCCTCCTCCCTATACTTAGGTGATTGGATTTTTTTTATAAAAATGCTTATTTGCACTATGCAGGTCTGTTTGATGTTTACGTGTGTGCGTGATGCAAAGTGCATGTGTGTGTCTAAGTGACAATGAGTATGTGAAGTAGGTATGCTGTCAGAGTTGTCTGCCAATGGTGTGGAGGTATTTTAGTTTCTGAAAGGCTGTTTCAGCCCTTTGTAGTTGCAACTTCAAGGAGGTACTTTATAAGAGAGATTTCGTGACACTTGCTTTTATCGTTCATTTTAAACATGTTTGTGTCTGTATCGCTCGAATATTCAAATAAAAACATATATATTACTGTGAATGGGTGCATAGGGTTCCCACCAAGAACTTAGGGTCCCAAGCCAACCTCACCTGCAAGTGGTGCACCTGCCGATCAACGGACGAGGCTCTGGCAAACAAAATGTCCCAATAAGCGGCAATGGGCTCGCCACCTATTACGTGGGATCAAAACACTGGCGAAAAGTGGGCGTTTAATATGCCTCTGCCTACCCCTTCGGGGAAACAGGCGTGAGTCTATGTATGTATGTATGTATGTATATTACTGTGAAACATAAGAAACAAGTATTTTTGAATGAAAAGTATTGGTAAGAATGAATGCTTTTGCGTACCTCCCTACAAAAAAAGATTAAAATGCAATCTCCCTCATATCTTAAAATGAACAAGCAATATAAAAAACGTCATAAATTATTAGACATAACAATAATTCTTCTTCTTAATTCTTAGTGTCAATTCCTTTTGCTGCAAAATTCAAATTAGCGTTACATAAAATTATAAAAATACAAATTGAACAAATTTATTCGAAATTACAGGTAAGTTTATTATAAATTATAAGTCATACGAAACGTTTTAATATTTCGGTCAAATATCACAAATCTAAACTGTCCAATTCAAACAAATCAAAATCTTTCGCCAAAATCATCCCTTTGGTTCCTATTTTCACACCGAAAAACCGCCCCACTTTCAAACAACTCCCTAAGGAGTCCCAATAATATTTCAGCAGTTACACCGCAAATCAAATAAGATCCACCACATCATAAATACTCAGAATTATAGTCTTAAATCAGATTGCAAAGGGAATTCTGTACAAATCCAAATATTTATAATGTTACAAGTGAAGCTAGCGATTCACCAAAGGGTGCTGGGCCACGTGCCTTGGGGTAGACAAAACCAACGATAAAAGACCTCCCCTGCCCCTTCAAACTAGAAGCAAACTAGAGCAAATAAGAGAGTAGTGAATAATAGTTGGAGAGCTAGATAAAATGGTTTTTTAGAGATTTTATTTAATACGTTTAAAATTTATTGGTAAGCTTGTTTGTTTGTCGGTAGAAAACAATTTTGGATATGAAGTGCTTTTTTATGATCTCCATCAATAAGTTTTATAGGTCCACCGGTGGTTGTAATTGAATTATCATTGCTGTGATAAATAATATATTTGATGCTTTCGCGTGGGAATTACTTGAGCTAATTGTAAGTAAATCAGACGTTTTATGATGGAGTATTAAAGATATCGTTTGGGATTGTGGTGGGGTTATCAATTTATTGTTTTTGTTGACGCTGCTGGCGGAGCAATTTGGATTTGTAGATTATAGGAATGATTTCACAAAAATATAGATTTCACAAAATCGAATTGGTAAGTTGAGTTTGAATTTTATCGTTAAACATTGCCAGGCAAATATTTTCTTAATAAACGTAAGGAATCGAATTAAATGCATTCCTTATAATTAAACGTTCCTTTTAAGGTACACAGATGAGAGAATTAGTATTTCTCTCATCAGTGTTAAGGTAACACTGTCCATAACAACCAAATTAAAGTTGTATTATTTTGTAATTTAAAATAACTGCGAGCTCTGTATTGCATCAAGCATTAAGTAAATATAATTAATCTATTTTTTAAGTAAACACCCTTATAAAATATGTCAATTGCGCAACTCATTCCCTAGAAGTCATAGCCATGTCAAAGTTAATCTACCATGAAGACCAGCAAAAAATTAATAGCAAAAACTATTGTAATACCCTAGCGAGGGGACTGGAGACAAATTATTATTTTCCATAATATCATCACACGAACATTACGGGTGGTAAGCGAAGCGTGACCAAAAATTATTAGGCTATTCTGAGTTTTTTCGCACGTCCGTCCTCTCGCGCGTTCGGGGTGATACTGAGCAAAACGGAAGTTGTAAAGTAGTGATTTGTAACGCACGCGCCGCGGCGCTCGACGTCACTTCCGGTGATACCATAATGACATCGCAGGAAGATACGTCCAAATGTCTTGACTCCCCTCTATGGCCACCCCTTATGGTTTTATTGTTGCTTTTACTTTTATGCTCTGTTTAGCTAAATTCCTCTCTCCATTTAATTACGGCGGGAGTTGTAATGTGTTTGGCAGATGACATGGCCCGTAATGACTCGTATAAACGTGTTTCTCGACTGGCCATTCTGGTGAATGTCTGGATACAAGTGTTGCCAAAATCAAACGTATTGTGTTGTGATTAAATGGATTGGCAATTGACGTGAACTCCGAATTACTTTAATTTTGTAGATGTACACATAAAAATATAGAAAATCGAGATTCTAAAATTTTCCACAAGTATAGTAGGTATACTTTTTAAGTAAGCGTGATTGATTGCTGCTCCTACTTCGGGTGGTAAGGCAAAGGAGAACAACTGAGAAAGGAGAAACAACTTGTATCAACTTGTGAGACAGCAAGTTTGGCACAGATAATTATCTTACAGTAACTTGTTCATTTATACAAATACATAAAATTGTAGTGTCTGTTTGTAATATTAAAATAACCGCTTTTTACTAAATGCATATGGATGTATACACAGTACATATACCGAAATGGCATTTTTTACTATTTTTGTCTGTCTGTTTGCCTGTATGTTTTTGCTAATCACTGGAACGGCTGAACCGATTTTGACAGGACTTTCACTGGCGGATAGCTGATGTACCAAGGAATAACTTAAACTATAAATTAACCAGGTACGCGAAGTAGTTCTTTCAGGACGCGGATGAAACCTCGGGAAACAGCTAGTTCTCCATAAAATAAGATTCAGACATATTTTCATCAAGTTCTAAGGTTAATATCTCACGTATACCACATAGCTCTGTCTTGGCGATTAAAATCGTGTCGTTTAAATGGAGGTGTTCACATAAAAGACCAAACGACTAACTGTCATGTCCGACTTCTTTTTCGCAGACGATAAATTCCATTTGGAAACCACTAGACACGACAATCCACCTCAAATTAATCGTCAAGCCATAGTCGAAACGCGTCGCAATACCTTCCGAATGTATTGTATTAACCAATCTAGTGTACGCAGATAAATGGTCCATCAATATTGAGCTTCAGTCTCCAGTTTACGCAAATTGCTCAGCCTCCAGTTTCGTAATTTAAATTGAAGATTACCTGAGCTGTTGGACCGGGTGTGGGCTCCAGTGACAGCGGTTTGCTTCACTTATAGAACTTGGCACACGTTCGAAGGGTAATAGGTAACTATTATGTGCTCGACGTTTTGGCATGGTCAGTCCTCTGGTAAATGCCCTGTGAAAAATTTCATAATAATTACACAGTTAAGACTCATTAGGTATATAAATATTATTATTAATTATCAGACATAGGTAGGTAGGTACTGTGTATACCAACAGGTGCGACAAAGCGTGAAACTTTGAAACACCTTAAAGTTGTTATTTCATTGTCGAATTATTGAAAATCAACGCAAAAAGCAAATATTTTCCCAGGATCTACAATTCTTATTGGCATTTACCAGTCAATAATGAATCTTTGTTTTCATCATCATTATCATCAGCCCTGTATATATACTGTCCCACTGCTGGGCACGGGCCTCTTCTCTATATGAGAAGGGTAAGGCCATAGTCCACCACGCTGGCCAAATGCGGGTTGGCAGACTTCACATGTCTTTCGAGAACATTATGGAGAACTCACCGACAGGCAAGTTTCCTCACGATGTTTTCCTTCACCGATTAGCAAGCGATAATTAACTACTTAATACGCACATAACTCCGAAAAGTCATTGGTGCGCGCCGTAGATTCGAACCCGGACCCTCTGCGTAGCAGTCTGTCGGTCTCGCCACTTAGGCTATCGCTGCCTCAATAATCATTGTTTTATTATTTGCTAAATAAATATACTTCACAACTAAGAATACCTAACGCAATCGTCAGTCGTCAGCCATCACTGCACCCCACCCTACTCCGTACATTACAATCAAACAGTCTCCATTCCTGAATTAAAACGTTCATTGTGTACTAAGCTATCGCCTCTGTTACAATTTATATCCACCACTACAACACTTTACTGCCATGAATTAACTTTTCAACCATTCAATAAGCCTATATATGGGTATAAGCTGTTAGAAGGCAAATAAAGGCCTTATAAGAAGTCATCTGACCTGCTGGAACGTATTTCTTGTATGAGAAAACAAGTAGCAACTTTGTTGCTCCAGGATAAGACGATCGCAGGATCAGAATGTGTAGATTAATACATCTAAGTGTGATAACGGATTGAGAATACAAAAATTCACTATGTACCCCTTTTCGTAGGTATCGTAAGACAAAAGACATTTTCTTTTCGACGAAGTTACTTGTAACGGTTGGTCACGAAGAAATAAAGTCATCATCCTTTTAGCGTTATCCTAGTTTCAACCTGGGGTTTGCTTACTAGTCTAGCCGGATTTGTCTGAATATTAGCTTTTTTACGGAGCAACTGCCTGTCTGATCTCCGCAACCCGAAGGGATAGCGATATTCCATGGTTTAGACTTTTTTTAGACTAGTGTCAGTTTATTTAGAAGTTACTGACGCCCGGTAACGACTGTCAAAGATCTTCATGACAACCGGGACCGATGGGATAATTACCGATACCCTAGCTCTGCATGGCATTCTATTGGTATCTCCACTAGGCTATCGCTGCCTACGAATAAATAAAATTTAAAAATAAATTTAATTTTATATTTATTTAATTAACTATAAATAACCTATAAATTTAAAATAAAATAAAATTTCAACAATGCCGTACCGTGAAATGGCCCGAAACATACACTGGCAAAACCTTACCATATTTACACAACACACACATATCTCAGTATTGGCGGTCCAGTGGCCCCTACCATGTTTACACACGAAATAGATCTGTTAGCACAGTTGATTGTCGATCGAAACTTTACAAAACTGACCACTCGGAATCGAATTACGGGTTCGTTACGTTCATTTTTACTGTTTGACCACTAGCTGGACAAATAAATACTCTGTTGGCTTGTTTGTTTGCGGGTGGACCTCGTTTAGATACTAGATAATTTAATTTTGGAGTTTATATGCCAATAGTGGGAACGGAGTTCTGATTTCCATGGAGCTTAATTAAAACTAAACTAGCTACGAATTGGGTTAGGCTGATTTGTTAGTTTGGCAGCACAGACTAGTTTTTGCACTAGATTTTCCTAACTGGACTATGTTATCCTTTGTACTGTGAATATAAACTGGCTTTTAAGAGGTAATTTTAAGTGAAAATAGTGCCATTTCATAAAAAATTACTTATCAGTTAAATGTCTAAGTAAGTACATCATCATAATCAGCCTTTAACAGTCAACTGCTGGACTAGGCCTCTCCTCTAAGGAGAATTGGCCTACTATACCACGCTGGCCAAATTTCTATATATAGGTATTTATAATATATTGCATAAATCCATTTTCATTTTCCTGACGTTGAAAATATTCAAACGACGCGCGACGGACAACACTACACTCTGATTCAAAACAATTTTTTTTGGATCATACAAAGTCTGTCTATTTTTAAATAACGACTTATCGAAGAAATTAAATAATAAAAAGTTTAATTAAAATGAAAGTTCAATTTAATTAAACTTTTTAAAAATAATTATCAAGATGTGTGTTATGTTGAAAGCATCACTGCTGCATATTTACGGTTCCTTAAAATCTTCGAGTGTAACGTTCATTTCGTTTTGCTTTGAAGTTAAAAATTATTTGCAACTAGGTATTGTGGACATTCGAAGTCCGAAAAAGACTTACATACATTACTTTACAGAAAAAAAAGCATACCCTGAGACAGTATTTTCAGTTTTTTTTAACAATTAGTGTCCACATTATGTAAATACCCAAATTGGAGCAGCCTTATTGAGATACCATTCCCATATCGATGGCACTAAAAACAAAATTTACATACAAAAACATTGCAAATAAAAAACAACTATCCTTCAAAATGCACAATTAATTTAAACAAACTACCGCCAAAAAGTGACATGCGCATCCCGAAAAATAAACTCGTAAAATCGACTAACGAGTACATCACTATTCATCGGTCTCATCCAAAAGGACTTAATCACACAAAAACAGGAGATTGATATATCCGTATAATTTGACTACGCATTGGTACTTACAATAAATCTGTCATATCACATGGCCGCCATTGTGAAAACAACCAACCTAAAAACAAACCTTTAGAGACCGAATGGTGTATTTCCTGTGCATAAAATGGAGTACTAAGATCCTGCCAATTAAAAAGCTTTGAGTGATGGGGGTATACAGTTTGTTAAATCAGTTTAGTCGATTTTAATTATGGTTATCAGGATGTCCTTTTCAATGCTTCTTTTTTATTCTTATTGTTAAACGAATGGACCGCAATTGAGATTATTAATTGAGTTTTATTATAATTGAATCTTGCTCGGTTTAGACGTATTATCATTTTTATGGCTGGCAATAAAACGATTTAATCTATCTTGACATAATTGTTTTTGTAATGCAAGGACGTTAATATAAGCTTCAATAAGCTTTGAATGACTGTTACAAGAAAGAAAATTGTTTGTTTAGTGTTTAGAACATAGGGCAATGAACGCTGTCTGGGCGATAGTTTACATTAGAAGCTCTAGAATTTTAATTTCCATGTCATAAAGTTCGGGAGCTTTCCAGGGAACACACCTACCTACATCGGATCTGCAATTTCACTTAAGCGACAGCAGTAGGTACTTTTAATTTAAAATAAACATAGCGATTAGCGAGTAGCGAGGCAGCGATTGCCTAGTGGAGATACCTAGTCGGATTCTAGAGGAGATGTTTGTCGGGGCATTAAGGCGATCACTTTACAGATTTGCAGCTTAGGACTACACTAAGAGCCAGTTTCAGAACTGTCTGATAACCCCTGGTAGAGTAGGGTAGTTTCCAGGGTCAAAATAATTACATTTTATTTAGTCCGTATTTTAGATTATAAATATTGGACACGTATTTTTCTTTTTTCGATTAAATAAAAAATAACAAAGATATAGCCCATTAAAGTTACGTGTGACGTCATCTAGTGCGAAAAAATGCAGCACGGCGTGACGTTATACGTAACTTTAATGAGCTATATCTTGGTCATTTTTGGTTTAATTTACAAATAAAAAAATACGTATCGCTTATTTTTGAATAATCTAAAGGACGGACTTATAAATTTTTTTCGTCAACTAGCCTATTACTTAGCAGATAACGTTACACGTACCAATTTTGAAAATCTGGTAAATCCAGAGGCGGCAAAATAAGACCAAAGTGTGACGAGTATCTACAAATTTAATTGTTTGTGACTGTTACGAGTCTGAGGGTCAAAGGACAGTTTTGTTTTACCAACTTATGTCCACCAATCTTTCTGTCCGTTAATTGAATGCTTGTAAAAAAGAAAGGATTTTGGTGCTAGTGCTGTGGTTTGCTGTTATACGAAAAGAAATATGACGATTGCGAGATGCTAGAGCATCCTAGGTAGAGCGGAAGATTAGTATTCTAGCAGATCTTTGTTAACATGAAGAGGTTGACTTGAGCAGCTAATTATTTTTATAAATTACTGAGTATTTTAAAACAAACAAAGCATTAGCCACTTGTAGCCAGACATTCACAAGAATGGCCAATGTTCTTCCAGGGCCCTGTTTAATAAAGCTGACAATTCGACAAATATGTCAAAAAAAGACAAAATTGTAGAATTGTCGCGCTTAAGCTGTTTTATAAAAGTGACAAATATGTCAAAAATCGACAGGTGAAATCTTGTCATACCTGTCATGTAAAAATGCGTTTAATAAAACTCGACATATTATGTCAGAAAACAACATATTTCTGACAATTGTCGGATTCGGAGTCGTGACAATTATGTCGACTTTTGACATATTTGTAAATATTAGATTTCACGACAGAGGGTACAAGCTCCTGTCAAAATTGTCGGACAATTCTACAAATATGTCAATATGTCATGACAATTTTCTGTTTAATAAAGCATATTTGACAAGTTTTCACGACACATTGTCACCTGTCACCTGTCGCTTAAAAAGTTTTATTAAACAGAAAAATGTCGGGTTGTCGCGACAATCCGACATATTTGTGAATTTTCCACCATGACAATTTTGTCGCTTGCAAGTTTTATTAAACAGACAAATTGTCAAATTGTCACTTTTTGACATATGTCGGACTTGTCGCATTGTCAGCTTTATTAAATAGGGCCCCGAAAAGTTACGTGTGACGTCATCTAGTGCGAAAAAATTAGTGTCAATTCGCTACAATGCTGCCAGAACGTTCGCAAGAATGCTAGCAAAACACACTCGTTTGTTTTTCTGTTTTGTAACATTCACAAGAATGTTCATTGTAGGTGAATGTTTAAATATATCAGCACCATTAGGTAAAACTAGGCCTTTAGATGGCATTGGCAACAGCGCAAGTGCATGTGATTGTGTGGATTGATGTGTTTTCACAGGTATCCTGCGAACTCAATGGAAAATATAGATATGTATTTGAATTTTTTATGACGATCTAGAATCCAGTTGAACCGCTTCAGAACTTGATAGATACTTTGATGTTGATTATATAACTACAAGTCTCATTTCCGTTTTGAACAAATTATTATCACTATCACCATACGTGATACCGGTAGCATCAAAGACTTTTGCCTCAGAGCCAAGGTATATAAGGATTTAATTGATTATTAATATTGCATTACTTAATATAAATTCTGTTCAGTTGGTTTACGATTTTTATAGACGGAAAAGTTAATTGTCCTCTTTCTTGAAAGAGGTGAGTGAGATAGGGACATGACTACTTGCTGTATCTTATAACTTTAATAAGAAAGAAGTGCGTAAGTATTTTGCCGATAATCACGCTCGTAATCACGTCATAGTTAATACGTATGTATAAACATCTTCATCACCATCACTCACCGCAAGTGGTCCACTAAGTAGGCAACAGCTACTAAGTAGAAGGCGAGATAGTGTGAGTGAGGTCGATGTTTGTTTGTAACTGTAGTGTGAGGGACTGTAGAAGTGCACGCATTATTGCATATTTTTATATCTCACTAGAGGATGCCCGCGGTTACACTCGCGTTATTTATGGCTACTGTTCTGCTCCCGTTGCTTATACCGTGATGTTATATAGCCAATAGCCTTCCTCGATAAATGGGCTATCCAACACTGAAATATTTTTTCAAATCGGACCAGTAGTTCCTTTTTTTTTTTTTTTTTTTTTTGTTTTACGAGGTGGAAAATCCCTTCGGATCTCCGACTCTTGGGGGAAATAAGAGCCGGAGTATGTGGTGTTTCCACTAAAAACCACCTCGATTTCCGCCATGTACCCGTGTGTCGGAGGGTGGGGCATCACCAAAGCACTCGTCGCCACCCTCCGACGGGTATTGGCCCGCCAGATGGTCAGGCGGGCCCCGAACAAAACCCCCTTGGCGACGGATTAAGGTGTTGGACTCCGCCGCCTAAACGCCCAGCGGCCGCAGAGGATAGGGAGGACGGCAACGCAACACCGCATCTCCTCTTCCTCTGCGGCCCCACCGCGACGCATCGAATGGTGCGCCCCCATTTGGTCGCGGGAGATAGGGCGCGCGGCAACGCAACACCGACACGCCTCTCCTCCCGCGACCGCACCCGACTGCGAGGGACAGACAGAACTGTCCCCCGCACCCGCACCGTTGGACGCATCCTGCGCAGGCCCCTCCAAGCCCACGCGGAGCGTCCCCTCCTGGATCCCTCTTAGCTTCACCGCGGGTGACCAATCCACGGTTACTGAGCCCCCCCACCACGACAAGGTGGAGATCCCACGGGGGGGGGGACCAGTAGTTCCTGAGATTAGCGCGTTCAACCAAACAAACAAACTCGTCAGCTTTATAGGTATACTAGAGGACGCCAGCAGCTACGCCTGCATTTTTTTTTTTTAAATTTACCCGTTTTGGCCGATCCCGTGGGCATTTCGGGAAATCCCTTCTTAGTGCATCCCTAAGGTCCCCAAGGAAAATACATGCCGAATTTCAGCTTCCTGCACCCAATAGTTTCGGCTGTAGCGTGTCTGTCAGTCAGTCAGTAACGCAAGGATTTTATATATTAAGATTAGTATAAGATGGAGAAATAGTTATTTAGGGCATTTTGAAAATTCCCTTAAGGGGTAATCAAATATTAATACTGACTTTACACAGGAGTAATAGAGACCAGAATCGTTTGAAATTGTCAGTTTGTTTAAATACTACTTCTGCTGTACCTACTATCAATTTTGAACCTGCATTGAGAGCTACATACAAACTTTCAAGGAACGGACACAAGAAGAGCTATTATTGCGTTACACAAAGTAAGTATTATTCTTTTATCCCGTGGAGAATCGAACCCACCACACTCACCGACGAAACGACCACCATCACACACTACGCCATACGTGAATCTTGAAACGAGTCAAGAATATCAATGTGTCTAGCAGTTGTTCTCAATACCGTTGATAAACTTACAGTCCCCTCTTCCAAGTAGCCATGCTTCATGCGTGTAGTGTAATTGTTTAATATGCCTAACAGGTAATTAATCATAGGTATATTTTGTGCTAACACAGTCTATTATGCGTCATTATAACGCTATTACGGATAATTTTACATATTTTTTATAGAGTTCCGTTGTGGGTTCGTTTACGTTGTGTCTTGAGACATTTTTGGAATTACTGACGTGAGCATTCAGTGACTACAACTGACGTAACACAACGCAAAACGTCGGGGCATATAAAAGTACTAGATGATCCCCGCGGCTACACCCGCGTTATTTAAGGCTATTGCTCCGCTCCCGGGGCTCACAGCGTGATGTTATATAGCCTATAGCCTTCCTCGATAAATTACCTATCTAACACTGAAATAATTTTTCAAATCAGTCCAGTAGTTCCTGAGATTAGCGCGTTCAACCAAACAAACAAACTCTTCAGCTTTATATATTAGTATAAGATTTCAAATTTATTTTTAAATTATTTCGCGATATAAACTCTTTCGGACATATTAATGTGTTTAGTTATTCTTAGTATTTCGTGATTTGTGTATCTCATACAAGTTTATTTAATTTTCATATTAAGTATAGGTACATACAGTCTTCCCTCTACTGTACTATCCCTTTTGTCCAGCTTAGTATTCTTTGATCGAGCTGTATAGAGCTACGACCAACGCCATAGCCGGGGCAGATTACTGATCGACACGACACAACAAGAAGAAGTAGTTTACACCTTCGAGAAGATCAAATATTGGGAACGGTCGTTAGTGATAGTAGAAAGATCGAATCTTGATTCGACAGAGAACTAAAGTGACCCACATAGCCAAGCCTGGTATTGGCCTGGTTATGGTTGGACAACCGTTGATTTGACGAGTTCTGGAGCGGCGAAGCTGGCAAAGGTAACCTTCGGACGTCCTCCAATTAAGTGAAGTGGCGTAAGCCACTTGGCGTATATGCAAAATGACTGGCAGCTGCTGGACACGAAGAGCAAAAATCGTGCTCAGTGGCGTGCCATTGGAGATGCCTAGAGGTTCCAGCAGTAGACTACAGCAGACTGACGATACTGATGATGATTTTCCCTATATAGAGAAATCTCATAATGTTTTTAGTAAAATGCATTTGAAATTCATTATTTTTATAAGTATTTCATTCTATCCAAAAGGGTAAAGATAAAATAAAATTCACTTTTACTTGCTGCCATTTACTTGATTCGTATTAGTCTATTTAAAAAAAAAAACTACTTTATCTTAATAACATAATATGAACGTAAAAATCTTGTGGCGTGATCATAGACTATTTCACCACTTCTCGATAAGCCTTATCTTTAACTTAAATTTTACCAGGAACTTATCAGACACTGAAATAACCTGGCCCTATCCCTAATTTATGTTTATTTGCCTTATCTTCCTAATTACAGGAAAGACAGGTTAGAAGTACCCTGAACAGAAGAGCATGCATGAGGAATCTGATGGGAGTAAATGAAGCAAGAGAGATATGTCAGGATCGTTGCAAATGGCGTTCCGTAGTCTCTGCCTACCCCTCCGGGAAACAGGCGTGAGTCTATGTATGTATGTATCTTCCTAGTCACATTAACTGACAATCAAACAATCCACACGTTTTTACACCGAAAATGTACAAAAATCCAGCAAAACCCATAAAAATGCTACCACATTTCCACCATCGCTATTTATTTTTCACCCCATAACCATGACTTCTGTACCATAACTAATGTATCTGTTTTAAACCATGATACGGTCCTCCATACAAATGCAGTAGGGTCTAAGTAATTATAGACCTCATGTGTATTAATTTTTCTAAGTAAAACCACATAAGTCGTGTTATTAAGTCGTTTAGTGACTTTTTTATTAACAGAAAGCTGTTGTAAATGGCATTTTGGACGCGTAGTTGAGGTAAAAATGTAGAATGTTGTTTTAATAGTCTTAGTGAGACAATTTTCTGGCGACGTTCTTGGATTAGTAATGTCGTGGGCCGTTGGTTTCTAGCGTAGCAACTACTATAGACTAATAATAATTTATTAAAAAGTCATGGGAATTCGAGCTATGTGAATACTTCCACACAACTAATATTTGAATTATATTGCATGTTATCTGTCAATCTGTGTTTGCAATAACATATCTACCAAAGACAAATTCAAGTATTTTTTGTAATATCTTATACTTACTAATATATAAAGCTGAAGAGTTTCTTTGTTTGTTTGTTTGGTTGAACGCGCTAATCTCAGGTACTACTGGTCCGATTTGCAAAATTCTTTCAGTTTTAGATAGTCCATTTATCGAGGAAGGCTATAGGCTATATAACATCACGCTATGAGCGACGGGAGCAGAGCAGTAGCCTTAAATAACGCGGGTGTAACCGCGGGCATCGTCTAGTCTTATTCATATCATTAGAGTTACAGATAACTATTTTAACCTAAAAACATTTTTGTATAGGTACATTTTGCAATACATTCAATTCTAAACTAATAAAACCATTACCCATTAGTTAGTCACACACGACAATGATGGCGCAAATCTAAATAATCCGATGTCGCAGCATCCCTTACTGTAATTTATTACATTCGCAATCTCCCGGCACCCTCCCGCGTCACTTCCGTTTGCAACAGGAAGCAGGCGGCCGCCATTTTGGCTAGCACGCGGCAGGAAGCGCGGCGCACGCGCATCACTGTCGTCACTTCCGCTTTGTCTATGACTTTGGGATTTTAGAGAAAATATTTTGAAAAATGTTTGGTCAGTTAGACGTTGAAATGGATGGTCACTGTTTGGATTCGTTTCTGATTTATTGCATAAAGTTGAATGTGTTGGTTGACTAGGGAGATATTTATAGGTACCTAAGTACTAAAAACATTTAGTATTATAGTTATTTATTTCAATTATCACTGGTTGCTTCCTGATCCCGTAGGAAATTCGGAAAATACAAATCCCTTCTTAGTGCACTTTTATGCTTTCCAAGGATCGTAGGTACTACGTGCTTACTCACAGCTTCTTACGCGCGGAAGCTTCGGCTGTGCATTGTTTGGGAAAGAAAGTTTTTTAAGCGGTTTTCTAAAATGCCCGCAGGATCGGGCAAAAACGGTTAAATTTAAAAGAAAGTTAGCTACGGGCATCCTCTTTAATAAAAGCTGTCTACACATTACCTTCATTCCTTACACAATAATCCGTTCGTTTCACAGGTGGTCGTTCATTATGTATTAGAAACACGCTCCTCCCTATAAGCACAAGCTAAGGTGCAGCCCATATTAGGTTAATAATATTAATACTCTTATCACGTAAGATCTATCTTAAAAGGTAACACCAGGCTACCAGCAATGTCCGTAGTAAAGGAAACACAATTAATTAATTTCTTGTCTTAGGTTGTAAAGTTATACAATGATTTTAAGTTCATGTAAATAGGGTTACCTGGTGTTAATTAAAATAACTTATTGATTACCAGACAGGTTCTTGAGTGGAGGCCACGTCTTGGCAACCGTAGTGTTGCACTCCAACGAGATGGACTGATGACCAAGGTGACTGGTAGTGGTTTTATGGTGAAAACGGGAGATCAGGTCTTCCGGTGTACCCTGGAAGTGGCCTATGTGTATTTCATCAGCCTGTTGCAGTGGACTGCAACAGGCTGATGAAATAAATTCAAATTCAAACTCATTTATTCATATAGGTTACAAAAGCAACACTTATGAACGTCATTTCTTTTTTTACAACCAGGTTCGGGATGGTAGCGCTATGAGAAGAGCCTGGAAGAAACTCATGCCACTCTTTTTTAAATCAGAATCTTAATCTTACAATTTGTGGTACCATGATTGCTGACACAGCCAAAACACTTCGCGACACTGATTAGAAATAAATGTATATGAAAAAAATATGTGAATAGTACAACAACAAAACACTATAGCGACAGCAGTATAGATGTATCAGCATTCAGCAACCAATAGATTAAAGAATTTTGTAAAGGTGACAAGTGAACAATGATTAGATCAGGGATAAAAACTGATATACTTAGTAGATTAAACAAATCATAAAAATATACAAACCCTGCAAACATCATGAGTGTTCACAAGGCACCTCCACTTAACATGTTACTAATTAAGAAGAGAGTATTTTACACAGTCATAAAAGATAAAACTCTAGGCGAATGAGCTAGGTATTTGACTTGGTAAAAGTGTTATACGTCATTCATTGGCAAGAAATAGCTGATCTAGGACTTATGTGTGGGCTAGATTATTCAGGTGAGTTTAGATTTCACCAAGGAAAACACTAAACAGACTTCGTCCTGGTTGTTTCAAATTGGATGGGCAGGTTAAAGTGTAAACCTAGGAATCAGTCCTTTACAATATTGATTCCTTGTACAAAGACCCTTTGAGCTATTAAGTTTGCCTTAATTTCTTTCCTTTTAAAGTTGTTTGCGTTAGAGATAATTAGACTACCTGCTTAACCTGTATGAGAAAGTTTATGACAGAATTTTCCAAAAATCTATCAAATCTGTTTACATGTGGCAACATAGCAATCAGGTAAACAAGCATCACTGTTCAATCTTCTTATTCTATCGAGTCCGTGTGGTGACGGATTAGTCTACGGATTGTCACCACCCCATATCATCCCATGGGTGTCGTAAGAGCCGGCAGATGGAGTATATTATGCAGAGAACAGCACTGTAAGAGAAGAAAAACTTGATACAAACCCTATACCAACCCGTTTGGCCAGCGTGGTATAGTAGGCCAATTCCTCCTTTCAAAGGAGAGGCCTAGTCCAGCAGTGGACTGTTAAAGGCTGATCATGATGATGATGATGAAACAAGCATGACATGAAATAGATATTTTAAGACATAACGTGTATGAATTATTCCTATTCTTATCCAAATATAATTCGAGTCTATCTAATACTTTTGCTACACTGTAATAAATCTTATTGTTTAGTGACTCCTTGTCAATACCAAAGCAGCAAACCTTTACAATGTCTTTTATATATTTATGGAATGTCATAGACAAGCTTTGTTTTTATTTATAAATAAAAATGGCAACACTCGACTGATTGGTCCGTAGGCTTACCATTTGAAGCGCGATCTTTTATGTATGATTTAATATATTTTATACGGTTATTATGGTGACATATGGGAGGTCTCTCTGGACAAATATAGGTATACGCATAGATTTATTAACAAGAATATACGTATTTATTATAAGAATAATATGCATGTGGACAAGAAAGAAAAGGTATATAGGTAATAACATTAACACGTTGAACGCCATGGGGGACACCATGTGCCGGCACTTAACTTTGAGCATGGGCCACATGAAATTTTATAATATGGCCAAAATTAAGAACATTGTTTTATGTTCTTATTTTATAGAATTATAGTAATAAATCATATTAAATTGAACATAAGTTTAATTTTGACAAAATCCTAACAAAATTTAAACGTCACTCACCGGTAGCCCCCATGACTCGGGCCGAGGCAAATTCGTTTTTGTTTACTGTCAGGCCACGCGGTCACATCGTCGGACACTGTCATTTCGCGCGCTTTGCCTACTTGCTGTCCCCGCCGCCCGCGCCGCCCGCGCCGTGCGTTTGTTTATGTTATAATGCAATATAGGTATGATTTTGATCTCCTTACAGAAGTTCCAAATTTTTTTTTATATGAGGGTATTTTAGTTAATTGATTATTTAGTTATTAGAATAATTGTAATTTTCAGCATTCGTGATAAAAATATAATTAAACATTGATTTGTATTATATTTCTTTCATTTTTAATTTCTCTAGCTTACTTCACCTATTCACTCAAATAACTTTGGAGTTTCGATACACAACCCCACGTTTTCACGAACCAAGGCGAAAATAATGTTTTCCAGGGCCATGCCGGTCACATCGCATATAAATTATCTGTTGAACGGTGACCACCGTCAAAATAAAGCCGTTCAAACTTCAGTCTTACTCGCGGTCACGCGTGAGGCCCATGGCCTAAACAGAAAACTTCATGTCGGACACCGGTGTCCCCCGTGGCTTCAATGGAACTACATCAAAATTTTGATGGCGTTTAACGTGTTAATAACGTATGTTTATCCGTCGTCTAGTACACATAGTACAAGCTCTGTTTAGTTTGGGACTAGATGGTGATGTGTGCATTTGATAGAACATTTTATTATAAATTAGTAAGCATACAGAATGTTGATATGCATTTGCAAAATATTTTCAGGGGGGAATATAATACTATAACTGAATACCAATACATTAAAAAATAACTCACTAAACCTTTTTTTTTTGTAATCATACATTTTATAAATCAACTCGGTCTATTGACCGCCGCTGCCGCTCAGCTGATCGACGCGAGCTCGCATTGCAAGTACCTAACACACACAAGCACAGGTACCTACCGTGCAGTCTTATTTTGCAAACAACAACAGTTTATGCTGATTTACTATGTAAGTAACATTTAATGAAAATATGGTTTTATATCATCGCACACCTTTTGAAATAATTTTAGGTGAATAAGTATTACTGCCTATATTATATTATTAAAATATTTTCTACTAGCCGTTTCCCGCGGTTTCACCCGCGTCCTGAGGGATCTACTTCACGTACTCGAAAAACCCAAAATAAAATATAGCCTATGTTACTCGCAGATAATGTAGCTTTCTAATGGGCAAAGAATTTTTTAAATCGGTCCAGTAGTTTTTGAGTTTATCCATTACAAACAAAAATACAAAGTTTTTCTCTTTATAATATTAGTGTAGAAATGCAGATCAACATGTTGGATTAGCCTTGCTTGTTTGATTCAGATTCCTTGCCTTTTCTTTGACCTCAATATGTTAAAGACGGAAAATAGAAAACCACGGGTGCGGAACAGTAGCTCAAAATAATACAGGTAACCGCGGGCTCATCTGGTGGCTTATAATTATTTTATTTATAGACTCACGCCTGTTTCCCCGAAGGTGTAGGCAGAGGTGTAACGTTACACCCACATTTCACCATGAATTTTTTAGGTCCCACGTAATACGGGCGAGCCTATTGCCGTACCGGGCACATTACCAGACTCCGTCCTGCTACTGAGAATTTCCTAACGGAAAATCCCAATAACACTTTGCCCGACCCGGGAATCGAACCCGAGACCTCCCAATCCCACGCGCACACTTATGCCGCGAGACCAACGAGGCAGCTTATAATTGTAGTAAGAAATATAGATATTCAATTTCAATTTTAAAAGAGCACATAACTCTATTAGTATGGAATACAGATATAGATTACTGATATAGATGTAGATATAGATATATATACTGCCTCGTTGGTCTCGCGGTATAAATGTGCGCGTGGGATCGGGAGGTCCCGGGTTCGATTCCTGGGTCGGGCAGTGTTATTGGGGTTTTCTGTCACGAAATTCTCAGTAGCAGCACGGAGTCTGAAAATGTGCCCGGTACGGCAATAGGCTCGCCCCTTATTACGTCGGATTAAAGTATATCTGGCGAAAAGAAGGTGTAGAAATACACCTCTACCTACTCTACCTACCTCTTCGGGGTTATATGCGTGAGACTATGTATGTATATATGTATATAGATTATCTATAAACAAAAGGTGACTCTTAACAGACAATACCTATTTAATATAGGCTCGACCGGGGAAGTACTACCCTCTCACAGAAAATCGACGTAAAGTAACAGTACCTAAACTGTTGCGTTTCGTTCGGTGAGTGAGAGTGCCGGAGGCCCTATCCCCTATCCCTTCTCCCTGATCCCACTCCTCATCCTATCCCTTTTCCCAACCCCAAGGGGCGGCAACGCACTTGTGACTCCTGTAGTGTTGCTTGTGTCCATGGGCGCCGGTAATTGCTTACCATCAGGCAATCCGTCTGCTCGTTTGCCGCCTATTACCATAAAAAAAACAATACCTATATGTTAAGCAACTCAATAGAACTGGTGTTGTATAAGGCACATTTTTGCATAAAACATGAAAATTGCACATTAAACCGGCCTGATTTATATCTTCATACAATATTTTGACACAGCAGCTTTCGATGGAACTCCCAAGAACGATAATTATGCAGCAATAATTCAAGGGAGCTGGCTTATAGTAACTGAATAAACATCAATTGATAACGCATCACTCCGGTCATTATGAAGATTGACGGCCGGCTCGATGACGGGCACCCATCAATTCTGACCACTAGGAGCAGCATCCTGCATAATGTTGTCGGATAGTCCATGTTGGATTTAACAGCCATGTCGTGTTCTTACGTTCTTAGTATCTTGGTATGTTCAAGTATTAGGCTCATTTTCACGCCTCAATTCTCCCAGATGCATGACGCATTTTTTTCTATAGGTACCTATTTAAAGGACTGTGATGAACTGGTGAATGCTTGCCTGAAATGAACTCTTGTACTTTCACAAAAAGTCGACATGATTGAATTTGTTTTTCTATTGCGTTTTTCTCAATGATATTACAAGAAAAAGGTAGATACGTTACCTACGTAGTAATCAAACCGTAGAAACGCTACACTAACGCACACATCGATAACTCCTTATTTTATTGACAGATGTGTCAGTTTTACTTTGACGCCGCCTCGCGACGTCACACACACATATGTCGGACTTGCCAACTGGCTTATGTTTAGCGTCCTGCTTTTGGTACGCCTATAACATATCTACTTCTTTTTACTTTTGTAACATCATTGGTTTTTCTCTATAAGTGCGAAGTTTGAAATATCTCCTTAGCGCACATTATTTAAACAATGTTTTTGTAAAAAAGGTAGCTATGCAAAATTTTCAATCAAGCGATAAAAGCTAGCTGATCCTTTACTGTATTTGATAGGACGGTATTTGAATGCAATCACGTAGCTATTCTAGTCCTCTTTATGGATCCTAGGACTTATCTGCAAGTTGAACCCAACCCATGACTGCATCTAAGCCTCCTATAACACCGATTTATTTTTAGTAAAATCTAAAAAGGAATAAAAATAATGAATTTGTAAATCATTGGTAAAATATAGTTTTAGTCTTATATAAACCTGTCTTAATGGAATTAGGATCCAGTTTGACTGTCAGACAAGACACAGCCTATTTTACGCAAGAATCTGAATTTTGCCATGTACGTTCCTTGGGCAGCTATAGAGTTGCACTAAGAGGGTCTTTCCTGAAATTAGCACGGGAATGAGAAGTAACGGGTAAATAAAAAAAATGTGCGAGCATAGCTACGAGCATCCGCTGTAGACTAATAATTTCAAAAGCATGGTCACCCTACCCAGCAAAGATAAGTTATGCTGGCATATAGTATTACAGTATAAATTGAGTTCTTATGCTTAATGCGCTCTAACTTATGGTAATGCTATATCATATTCTACTCGTTCCCAATACATGGACGTCTCAGCGTTTTGCAAGTAGTCTGAGAGACTTGGATAAAAAACGAAAATAATGAAATCAAGTACTTTATGAACAGACGGAATAACAAACTATTCTTCTTCCATTTAAGAGCTAGGTAGCTCTTGTCGGTGGAGCAATTGCCATTGGCTTCGGTTTTCTGCATTTTCTTTGACCTCTTGATACTACCCGACTCCAACTTTTTCTTTAAGTTGTGTCACATAGGTACGTCGAGGCCGTCCTCTTCCTCTTCTCCCTTCTATTTTGCCTTCCAGTATTATTTTGAAGAAGTTGTCGTGTCGTATCAAGTGGTGAATCATCTTCCCTCTCCGATTTTCTATTATTTTTAACAACCGTCTCCCTTCGTCAACCAAACAACAAACGATAACAAACTATAGGTGTCCAATATAGGTACTAAATAAGCGTAGAACTCTCATTTGGTAAACAGATTGAATAAATATTCTATATATTCTATTTTATACTCAGTAATTATGTAAGTTGTATTTAACCGTGTCATCGGAACTGCTGGTACTTAAGGCTCAGGTTTTCCTATTTTAAGTACCAGCCGCACATAAATAGTAGCAACTTCATGTGTTGATAATATAAATGTGTCTCATAATTTATTGTAATAACTTGTGAAACAATAAATAAATTTATTATTATTTATTTATTTATCAGTAATATTTAATTAGACTAGTAAGCAGACCCCGGGCTCCAAAGCTTAGAAGCAACCGGAATAGCGCTAGGACGGTGTGATGACGATGCACGATGACAAAAATATAAATTCTGTATAAACTGAACAATTTTAATTTGACTTTTCGTAAGCACTTTAAAAAAGTTTACACGAAACAAAGATTCATTTCATTTCATGATAATAATATTGAATATATAAATAGGCATTCATTTGAGCTATGAATACTTTCTGTTAAGTTTTTGTGGACAACATACTTTGCTGTTTATTTAGGATTTAATAGAATACAAATTAATATTACAGAAGTAAAAATAATGTAAAAATAAATAATAAAGCTCGTGCCCTTGACCCAGTCGATTAAAATGTCGTGGTTGTGTACCATAACGTTTATATGGCGTCCCATAGCTGTAAAACGTTTAATCTACGTAATGCCGCCATAAAGGAGAGATTGAGACAATTACTGAATGACTAACGGCCGGTCAATATTCGATCCATCCATGGATTTTGAGATTCGAGATTCGTGTTTGACATATTTTGTATTGAGCTTACGTCAAAAACGAATCTAAAATCTCAAAAAATGGATGAATTGAATATTGAAGCCCGTAGATAGAGGACACACAGTACCCTGGATTATTTTACCCCTAAAAAAGTTCTGCTAGATATAAGAATGGCTTTTTATTCACAATTTAGTGCATCTGTGATCCAGTGGGGTCCCGGGTTCGATTGCCGGGTCATGCAAAAATGTTACCGAATACTTCCGAATTCTCAGTAGCAGCACGGAGTCTGGCAATGTACCCGTTAATGGCTATGGGTTCTCCCTCCTATTATGTGAGACCTAAAATTCATAAGGCAAAATCTGGGTTTAATATTACTGGGATACAGGCGTGAAGCTAGAAAAAGAAGTTGGATTTTGTTATAGAAAAACCTATTTATTATGATTTCTGTACAAAGTGTACAGAAATTATATACAATCACCTCAGGTAAAAGTCCTAGTTTCAATAGCCCATTGCCAACACTAAAATGTAAGCAGTGTCATACACAACACCTCTCCTTGACATACACAACCATCTTACCAGCGTCAGAGCATTTTCAGATTATAATGTTATAAGTGTATATCATTACGGTAGATATTCACAAATTAGAAATTAATAAGTGGAAACAATAAAAAGTATCTATCTGTCTATGGGCTAAGAAGCAGGTACGAATTAAAACGCAGTTTTCAATGTAATCAGTACGCATGCACCGCTAAATTAAATATTCGATTTATCCATTTTTTGAGATTTTAGGTTTCATTTTTGACATAAGCTCTATACAAAATATGTCAAACACGTATCTCGAATATCCATGGATCGACGATGTTACAAGTAAAAAGAAGCCATGGATGGATCGAATTTTGCAGCTCGATAATCATGCTTCCTCATCATAATAGGCTAGTTGACGAAAAAAATTTTATAAGTCCGTCCTTTAGATTATTCAAAAATAAGCGATAGGTATTTTATTATTTGTAAATTAAACCAAAAATGACCAAGATATAGCTCATTAAAGTTACGTATAACGTCACGCCGGCCGTGCTGCATTTTTACGCACTGGGTGACGTCACACGTAACTTAAATGGGCTATATCTTTGATATTTTTTATTTAATCTAAAAAATAAAAAATACGTGTCCAATATTTTTTTGTAATCTCAAATACGGACTAAATAAAATGTAATTATTTTGACCCTGGAAACTACCCTATTAGGTATCACTTCAAAATTTCAAAACGACACCGTTCAACTTACTACCATCCACATCTCTAGAAAAAAAAACACGGAATGCCGCGAAAAATGGCGTCCTATCAGTTGGCGCCAAATTAAACTGGGATCTGTATGATATCGCGCTTTGATCTCAAGCCAAGGAGTGTTTGCATACTGCCGACTGACTGTTTGTCCTGCAAGCGTTGAAAAGACCCCGTGAATGGCGACGGGGCTTCTTTCAATAGAAGATTTATATCGAGGCAACAACCATAGCGCCACAATTTGTGGGTTGAAGATACTCTGATAAACTAGAATGCGAGGAATCGTTTCGGTGGAGGACAGTTTCGGTGTGAAGCTAGCGAAAGTGAGCATAAATATTGAGTGGTGTGGCTGTTCATATTGTTTCGTAGTTGTAGTGAATGCTCACTATGGTATCGGTTGACTTATATAATAAGTATGTCTGGTCGGTTGCGGAACGCAACTTTGGAAGCTTGTGCTTACGGTTGCAAAATAAGGTTTTATGACAACAAGTTTTTTTTACTTAAAATTCTTAGTATACCAACCTGTCTCAGTAGGAATTTTGTGCTATCAAATATAATGAAAATATACTCAATACTACATATTTTTATGTTGGTACTTAAATGTCTAAATTGCGGCGCAGTTCCTTCGCATACAAGAGCCTACGAGGTTACACATTCGTTATCTATAAAAAATGTCGTGTCGGAATTTATATCACTTAACTATTTTACTAAGCATAAACATTATCGAAAGATATGCCAACGATAAAGAACGAATAGAACTTATGTGTAAATAGGTATTACAGGTATTTTTTTTCAGTCTATATTTTCACTATCTATGTCTCGCGGTTTATCTCGCCGGTCCTCGGCTCCTAGCGTGATTTTACTTGTTACAAGGTGACCATAACTTGAGGCTAAGAAACTTATGATAGGTAGGTGCGTAGTGGCTAGCGCCTTAAAAAAATAAACAAGTAAACAAACTCTTGAGCTATATTAATTTAAAAAGCTATATGAAATATATATATTTTTTTATATATACTCACGCCTGTATCCCCGAAGGGGTAGGCAGAGGTATTACACCCACATGTCGCCATGAATTTTTAGGTCCCACGTAGTAGGGGGCGGGCCTATTGCCGTTACCGGGCACATCACCATAATCCGTGCTGCTACTGAGAATTTGGAAAAACCCAGTAGATAACACTTTTGCCCGACTCGGGAATCGAACTCGTGACCTCCGATCAGCAGTCGCATACGCCATCCACTGGGCCACGGAGGCAGACATTATATCCCTACAGATTTTCGCAGTTCTCTGCTGGACTTAGTCCTCTCCTTATATGGAATTGGCCTACTATACTTACCTCACAGGCCAGATGGGTTGGCACAGGGTTTGGTGTTGAGTTTTCCGTCTCTTCGCATAAATACAATTTGATTCGTGTCTTTCTTTAGTCGCCGCCAAGGACACCCACGGAACATAATCGGGTGATGACATTTTGTATTCTTAATCCGTGACCACACGGATGGATAGACATTACCACCCAGATAAATAAAAATACGAGCAAATTTTTTATGAAGTTATCTGTTAAATAATTTA
Source organism: Euclidia mi (assembly GCA_944739405.2). NCBI lineage: Eukaryota > Metazoa > Arthropoda > Insecta > Lepidoptera > Erebidae > Euclidia > Euclidia mi. The sequence continues at coordinate 43,922,472 of OX123201.2, forward strand.
ACTGATACTTATCGGAGGGTAGTGAAACTGACCCTTGTATATATTCAGGGTGTAAAAAGACCCTTAACGAAAACTGAAATCCCATGTTCCCACTACGACCATTTTTTACTTCGGCACCATACCTGGGAAATTACTGGTTCAGGAGATATCGAGGCTCAAAGATAGTATGGAATTTTTCTAATTAGATACAAAATCGATACATTTACCCTGCCAATATGTTCTTTAGATGCCCTATAACCCCATGGATAAGTAGGTATTTCGAGCATTGCACGCGCGCGCTTTTAATTGCGGTTTATAAAAATGTGAAAACTCAAAAAAAAATCGTTTCCCAGGTATTATTTTTGGTTGGTACGACTTGGCATGATGTCCACAACGAGTAGACTTCGGCTTTGTGATGGGTCTTGTGACATCCTGTATATTATATCTTTTAATTTAATATGTATACCACGAGCTCAGTATTTACCAAGAAATCTAAGTATAAACAATGTGTCGACATCGCGCGAAATCCTCTCAAGATAAAGCTATATCCCTGTCTATCTTTGCAGGGGTGGGCACGAAGTGTTTATGAGTTTTGATTATTCATACGTAGGGCACCGAGTGCTGACTTAGCACTGTACTCGAGGGTAGGCAGAGATACAAGTGGGTCTGGACATGTTTTTATTTTGTCTGTGTTACTGTATTGTAAGTAGATGGGGGCGATGGAGAATATGGCACGAAATACTTGGTAGATGTTTGAATCTATCTCCACTCCGCCCGCTTAATTATAATACACCTAAACCTTTCCTAAGAATTATACTATCTACCTTTTTTTATAGACACACGCCTGTATCCTCGAAGGGGTAGGCAGATGCCTAATTTAGTATTACACCCACATTTCGCCATTAATTTTTAGGTCCCACGTAATAGGGGGCGAGCTTATTGCCGTTACTGGGCACATCACCAGACTCCGTGCTGCATTTGGAGAAGCCCAGTACCTAACACTTTTGCCCGACCCGGGAATCGAACTCGGGACCTCCGATCAGCAGTCGCATACGCTAACCACAGGACCACGGAGGCAGTCTATCTACGTAAGTATTGGTGAAAATCGTACAAAAACCTTTTCTATAGTTGTTGAGTACCTACCATCGCGGTCATACGGAGAGACAGAACGGTCGAAGGAATTCATTAAAAAAAATGTATGGATCATCATCATCAGCCTGCCATAGTCCACTGCTGGATATATACCTCTCCAATGGCACGCGACTGAGCCTGATTTATGTATGGATGCTTTTCTGTAATAAGTAACTATGTCAGAAACGCTCAAACGACTGAAAATTTATACTGATATCCATATGATAATATCGAAGTAGTCTTAAAAGATCTGGAGGATCTGTTTGAGTTTGTGATTGAGTTAGCTGTAACTCGTTAATCATAATCATCACCGGTCCTGTAGATAAACGGTCCCACTGTTTGGGCATAGACTCTTATTATGAAAAGGGTTAGGCCATAGTCAACCACACGGCCCTAAACGGGTTGGTTGACTTACTCTCAATACCTTTATTGCATGCCATATTTTACAAAGAGATGCTATGGAACATTACCTACAGTACATACATACATACATACATAGACTCACGCCTGTTTCCCCGAAGGGGTAGGCAGAGGCATATTAAACGCCCACTTTTCGCCAGTGTTTTGATCCCACGTAATAGGTGGCGAGCCTATTGCCGCTTATCGGGATATTTGGTTTGCCAGAGCCTCGTCCGTTGATCGGCAGGTGCACCACTTGCAGGTGAGGTTGGCTTGGGACCCTAAGTTCTTAGCACATTACCTACAGTGAGTCGATAAAATATGGACTCTCTAAGGCACGGCAACATACACAGAAGATTGATTTTAGATATTATATAGATTGGATATACAGCTGATTAAAGTAAGTACTTATTCAAAGCGATAATAATAAACAGTTGAATACGGACTTTACTTCTAAAAGTCAGTGGTGCGCGGTCTAGGCTACCGCCGCCATATTTATACCTAGACCAATAAATTTTCGATCCAAACTTGTAAATAATATAACACATATAACAAACACAGTCCTGCGGTGCCAATGAATTATTCACACCGTCAGACACTTGGCGAGGGGTGTCGTCTAGACCTGTGTACTATGTGTACACAGTTGTGTATCTGTGTACTGTGGAGTACACAGGCTTTTGTATTAGTGTCGCGGATAAATTGTAAATAGGGTTTTGGGTGTATATTTTATTGATTTTTTGCGTCAATTGTGTGGTCAGGAAAAATAGATGATTCAGCTGTTATTATCAAAGTTGAAACTGAAATGCAGAGACAACTGGTGATGAAGAACAGAATTAATAGACAGCTAGCATTTGACTACTGCTTTGCCAGCGGATGAAAGGTATCATCTTATGACGGCCGGTTGGCGAAGCGGGAGTGTAAGCGACTGCTACGCCGAAGGTCGCGGGTTCGATTCCCGCTCAAGTCAAACATTTCTGTGCATGAACATGGATTTTTGTCTTGGTCTGGGTGTTTCTATGTATAATATGTATGTATTTACAAAAAAAAGTATATATATATATATGTATGTTTATCCATTATCTAGTGCCCATGCCATAGTACAAGCTCTCCTTAGTTTGGGACTAGATGGTGTTGTGTGAATGTAGTTAGAATTTATGAAAGTTCCAAATATATTTAAAAATGCTTTTCAATTCACCTTCTATTATATCCTATCCAGATTTATTTTTGCAACAAAAAGAAGAATAGTCTTATTTCATCATCATCGTCCCATCATAATCCTAATTGCCTCCAAGACTTCTGCCTTAGACCCCGGGGTCCGCTTACTACCGTGAAACTAGCCAACTTTGCAAACCAGGATAACATTGCCCAAAAATCATTTTTTAAAGAAAACGCTTAATATGGAAAAAAGTTTTAGCTTGACAGCAACTGTATCAATTAATAGGAAAATTGGTTATATTTATGGTAGCACTGTGTATCCCATTAACTCCCAAGCTCGTTCAGTTTCCTATCAGGACTTGTCAAAGCAGGTACCTGTTTCTGTGGGCCAATTTTGTTGAGAAAGTGTTTGTGAATTGTAACGTCATGGACAAGCTACAGGTAAGTAATTTTACTGTATGTTATAGATTAACCATCGTAGCGTATTTTAATTATAGTTGCAGTATTCTAAACCCAACCAATTCAAAACTATTACGGTGGGTAATGTTACCCTAAATTGTTCAAACCTTTGCAGGCCAACATTGCCCGTCATGGAAAAGTGCTTAGGGTTGTCGCGTTTTGATATTTTAGAAAAGACTAACTTTTCCCCGAGGCTCCGCTCGTGGGGATGTCGGTTGTGATTTTAATTTGTTCGTTGGATAGAAATAATTAGAGGGGAGAGGATAAAAATAATTTTATAAACATTTGAGGGCAATTTTAAAATGATTTTTACATAATTAATTATTGTTGTTAAGTTGCCTTGTTGTTGTTAAATGTTATTGCTGTTCATGAAACTCAATTTTTGACCTGTTATTTAAAATGTTCAGAACATAAAAAAATTAAAACGATCGTTTTTAATTAATCTACATAGTTAAATGTTGATTAAAAGCAGTGTTTGATTTATTTCAAAAGGAAGTATAACTATAACACAATATTATGTAAATATAAATTGAAGAAAATATAGGTACCTACAAAAAGTATCTCTGAATATAATACAAATAGGTAGGATTAGATACTTCATATAAACCCTCTTATTTATTTATTAAACTTCACTTATGCACATAATAATAATGTGTTAATCATCATCTATATAATAATGTGTTAATAATATGTACCTACTTACGAAATTTGCTTTTATTACTATAATTAAGTTCAAATTATTTGTCAAAGAAGACGTCAGTTATTACCAGAGATCGGTGTAGGTACTTAGAGTATATTGGCCTAAATTTCAAATAACATGTGTATAGTACCTACCTAAAAATTAACTTTATTAGCTTTAATTCGGAACGAGGGTATTATCCACATGCTACTTATTTTGTCTAAACTTTCTCGAAGTTTATGTAAATATAGTCTACCTGTTCTGATCCCTGCTACTACCTATTCCGATACTTTTGATGATATACATTCTTACATGGTTTGTTCCAGAAAAATAAGCTTATATCTCGAATTCGACAAAGAAAGTCAAGACGTCAACATGGTTGATTAAAATTGTATTAATTAAAATAAATAAAGAATTACTGTTTTTATTTATTTTTGTTACCTTTACCTAAGAAGATATTGAAGATCATTTTACTTAAATGTGCCAACCCTAGCACTTTTGTAAGGCGAAATGTGGTTTGTATGAAAAAGAGCAAATAGGTCATGGTAACTTTGCCCAGCCACTTTGATAGGAAACCTTTCATGGTATCGCTTTAATTTCTTAAGTAAACGCTATCATTGCCAATATTATTGTATTGGCTTTTATGTCATCTGTGTAGAAGCCGTAATTGCGTTTTAAATCAACGTGGGTAATGTTGGCTAAAAGTCCAGATTACTTTGCCCGCCAACAAAATGTCACAAAAACTGAATTAAAACTGGGAAAATAATAAAATTTGCCACAAAAATACTTGCACATAACCTTAGAATTGCAGATGGTAAAAGTAAATACTTACGTCCCCATAGAAAAATCACACAAAAACGTTAATTATTCGAAAAAAGTGGGCAATGTTGGCATGTTTCACGGTAGTCAAAACAGAAATTTCAAAATGTTGGATAAGCCTCCATGGAAACAGCCACATAATTTCGTAAGTTGCCTTGCTGATCCCCGTAGTATAGATGCATAGCACATCTCTGGAAATCTATCATCTCTCTAGAAAAGTACCCTTACATTTACTAAGTTTATAATTTTCACGTGTGTGTGTGTGATTTTCACTAGTGTAACGTTTAGGAGTATCTCAATATTAAGAAAAATCTGGAAGAAAATTAAGTCTACTCCGGTTTTCCTCATCCTAGTGTCTTGCCACCGTAGATATAAACTTACATCACTAGTATATACAGTTATGATGTATGAGGTGTACCCGCGCAAGTAGTGCGACTGCTGTCTTTAATTAGTTGATGCTTGTCGGCTTTAATTATAGCGAAGCTGTGTTCACACGCTTTAGACATTCTTCATTCTAGTACTGAAATGTGCTAGAGAATACCATTACTAAGGTCTCTCGAATTAAAGTTTAGTTCATACTATTCACTACAATATCCCAAATGTTGCTAGTCCGATACTCACATAAAATAATTATTAATGTTTACTAGCTATGATTAGTGCCAGCTAGTAGACATAAAGATAAAAGCCGATAATATAAAGAATGGCTATATATCCACTAAATTTAATTAAAGCCTACTTCAAAACTATGCATAATGTTTGAAATATAAATATTGTCTATGATAAGTTAAATCGAGAATATTAGTTGGTATAATTTTTTTTGTCTAAATTCTAATCTGTAATTATTTGACTCTGGTCACACTGTAAGATGACAACTCACTTTTTGTTCTTGCTTTGAAAAACCACGTTGTCGTCTCGTAAAATCATCGCTTTATGAAAGCACATGGTTAAACCAGCTTCGCGAATTGTATTGTGTGTAATAGTCTTGTAAATACTTGTAATTGCCGCTTTTGACCTCCGGCAAAGTTTGTAATAAATTGTGATATTGAATTGATCATTGACATTTGCAAAAGTTGTGTAAATCAGCACCTCGTGCAGTGAGACTTGAAGACGTCGCGTATAAAACCGGCACTAGGTAAAGTTATCACTTGCTAATCATCGTCCTAGCGTTATCCCATTTTTCAATCTGGGGTCCGCTTTCTAGCCTAGCCGGATTTGGCTGAATATTAGCTTTTCCACAGAGCGACTGTCTGACCTCCGCAACCCGAAGGGACAGCGATATTCCATGGTTAAGACTAGTGTCAGTTTACTTAGAAGGTACTGACGCCCTATAACGACTGTCAAAGATCTTCATGACAACCGGGACCGACGGCTTAACGTGCTCTCTGAGGCACGGGATTAGGCTATTTGACTAAAAAAATCTAATTAGTCCGTCAGTTAGATTATCCAAAAATATTGGATACGTATTTTTTGTTTTATCGAATCAGTAAAAAATTATGAAGATAAAACGCATCAAAGATGGAGAAACGTATAAGAGTGGGGGCTTGTAACGTCATTTGCCAGTAAAAAGTGTACTGGCAAGTGACGTCACACGACTTTTCAGCGAAGTTTGTCGTCTTAAGTTTTTGTTTACGCGACTAAAGAAAATATACGTGTTCAATATTTTTTTGAAATCTATCTGACGGACTAATTCGATTTTTTTAGTCAAATACCCTATTTAATACGCACATAACTCCACAAAAGTCATTGGCGCGCGCCGTGGATTCGAACCCGATACCCTCTGCATGGCAGTCTGTTGGTATCTCCACTAGGCTATCGCTGCCCTTTTAAAGGTATCACTTGCTAATATTAGCCAATATAGTCTTGTGTATTCTTTAGCTTAGTTGCAGGACCGACACCTGAAGATCTCAGGTAATTGTACTTTGTAATTTGTTTAAATCTAAGCACTGAGAAACTCAGTCGCATATGTCAGACATTCTTGGGTTGACCTAGAGAGGTAGATGTAATACAAACTTCCACTGCCATCTGCAACAATTTCCCACTTGCCTAGGCCAAACTCTGAACAAATAATATGTTTCTTCTGCTATGTTGCGAAATGTAAACTCCAATGATTGAGATGATTTATTGCTCGAATGGTGTAGCGGTTTTAAGCAATTGCCTTGATGTTTAATACATACATACACATACATAGTCTCACGCCAATAACCCCGAAGAGGTAGGCAGAGGTGTATTTCTACATCCACTTTTCGCCAGATATACTTTAGTCCCACGTAATAAGGGGCGAGCCTATTGCCGTACCGGGCACAAATCTAGACTCCGTGCTGCTACTGAGAATTTCGTGACAGAAAAACCCAATAACACTGCCCGACCTAGGAATCGAACCCAGGACCAGATCCCCCGATCCCGATCCCACGCGCACACATTTATGCCGCGAGACCAACGAGGCAGTCGTATAGGGTTTGATGTCGAGTTTTCCGTCTCTACGCAAAGATGGTATTTGCATCGTGTTATCCCTTAGTCGCCTCTTACGACACCCACGGGAAGATAGGGGGTGGTGACACTTGTATTCTATGCCGTCAACCACACGGCTATTATATTGATGTTTAATATTGCGCCAAATTACATATGTGAGTTTGATCTTTACACAGGGCAAGATTTTCAGTCATTACACTGACCGACCTGAGTGTTCTATAAGTTTGATAACGATCAAACAATTCCTGCTCTAGGAATAAGTATTGCACTTATTCCTACAGCAGGAGTTGTTTGATTTCTTCTAGAAATGAAGTAAAAATTTTGACTTTGAAAACAAGCTTCGTCTAGACTTAAAGGATTGGTGGCCATACCAATTTGTGATGAGCACGATTAAATGTTCTGTCTCTGAGTGTAGGTGATTTATCTATAATAGATACCTATGGTCATTTGTGTTTAATGCTATATAAGTATAATTATCAGTTATCTCGTTGCCACAGCTCAGCCTAGTTCCTTATCAGAGGATGAATTATATAAAACTATTACTAGAGCATGACTAAAACAAAATGGAGATGTTTAGAATAGACATAGAAGTCGTTTTATTGATTCACCATAAGTCATAATTACTTTTAATTGCGTTGTACTTTTTATGTAGGTAAGTAGGTATTTGGCTTTACTTTTTTTATAATTATTTGCATAATAATTTGCGTGTGTCTTGCTATGCATGCAAAATATAATTGCAAATTCTCTGGACCAATGAAGCACTTTCGTGCATGACAATAATAAGCAAATATTTACAAGACGAGGTATATGGTAGGGGTTATTTATGATTTAAATGTGCGGGTTTTATTGGACAAGTTATGGCCTGTAATTAGCTTTTTGTGGGCAAAATGCGGTCTACGTGAGCCGTGAATAAGGTCACATGTTAATATGGACTGTGCATCATGTGTTTTTTATAAACGTTGTTCCAATAGAATATCATGTTAACCAGGTTCATTCAGGTCTCATGTTAACCTCGGCTTAATATAATGAGGAAGGTTATGTTATAGTCCACCATACTGGCCAAGGATGAGTTAGCAAACTTCATTATGGGTCTATGACACGCTGCGCACAGCACTAGGCGCTCCCCAAATGGGCGCCGGCGCATGCGCAGATGCAGTGACACTGTCGGACGGAATTGAGGGCACACATTTTTGGAGAATCCCTCGCGCAGGATTCGGCGTTTACATTGTTGCAACAAACCATACCAAGTTTACGCGAAAGACAGTCCGCTTTGCACAGTCTCTCATCTTTTACTTGTACTTATATGGATTACTAGAGGATGCCCGGGGTTACACCCGCGTTATTATGGGTACGGCTCCGCTCCCGTCGCTCATAGCGCGATGCTATATAGCGTATAGCCTTCCTCGATAAATGGGCTATCTAACACTGAAAGAATTTTTCAAATCGGAGCAGTAGTTCCTGAAATTAGCGCGTTCAACCAAACAAACAAACTCTTCAGATTTATATATTAGTATGTAAGATACAATATATCTTTCGGAAATATTACGGAGAACTTTCAGATTTTCAGGTAACCTCCCATTGCTCAATAATATGCTTTGTGTACTTTCCATGTATCTACGCTAGATTTTTGTAAGATGCGATATAAGTACTTGTCGTTTGATCCTGTTAGAATTCATATACCTATTGACTTCGGCTCAATCATTCTTATTTTAAGAGCATCTTTGGTTAGTTCTTCTTTCTTTATTTTTCGAGTATGGCCTACTCTAGTGTCGGAGTTATTCGACCGGCATGGTCTGACGATTCCTTTCCAAGACACGAACTAGTAACGACGGCATTAAGTTGCCTCCGAAGCACGGTAGAGCTTTGATATACCTAAATGTCACAAGCGGTCACAGATGGAAATAGCACAGTCAAATAATCCATACAGTCGTTCGACGAACGCGTCTAGACGGGTCAATCGTGCGGAGGCCAAGAGGTGAGACGCGGGAAGAGCGGTATATAGTTACGTATATCGCCTTAGTTCGTAACTAGGTACATGTTTTTGGGGGCTGGCGCGTGCTTGTTTTTTGTTCGTTACTTATTTATTTGCTTATGAATATTAATTAAGATGGTGCATACGACTTGTGCTGTGAGACATTGAAATTCTTTATGCTGTTTAAAGATTGAAATAAATAAGGATTTAAAAATCCGCGATTTCATCAATTTACTTATACCAAAAAAGAAAATTTCATTAATTATAATTATTTATATTATTTTGAAATGTATGTACCTATTACCACTTAAAATAATGTGCACATTCCTACTAATCTACTAACTTTTTACAATATCTCATGTCTGGCCAAATCACAGAATAAAGTAGCAATTATTGTACGTAAACTACATGGCAGACGTAAGAAAATATGCGTTGTAAGGTAATATTCGATTCTGGTGTGATTTTAATTTCATTCAATAAGTACCTAGTACCTTCGCATTAGGTAAGTACCTATCACATTATTATTATGTATCTTGGTAACGGCGCATCCTAGCTCAAAAATAACCATATTTTTGGCCCCCTTTTATAAAACCCACACATGTTCTCCGTAATCTCATAGCCCAGTCACCCATCCATAAAATGACCGTGATGTCTATTGCTTTAGCTAACGTAGTTTGCACGAAAAAAATCTGCAAAATACTTCATATCGACAACATAGGCTTTGCAAGCTGATCCCAAGGTTACCCATCCATTAAACCACCGCTATGTCAATCGCTTTACTTTAACTTGGTTTGTACGAAAAATGCGTTATATTCTTAACCACCTCCCACGACACCTGCGGGATGAAATAGGTGCTGAATGACACTTTGTATGCAAATCTGTCACCGCACGAAAAATGCAACGTGTTTTGTAATAATTATTTATCGTTAATTATTGTAATATAATAAACTAGCTGTTTCCCACGGTTTCACCCGCGTACTGAGGGAACTTCTTCGCGTACCCGGTAAATTTTTAGCCTAAGTTACTCCTTGGTACATCAGGCCAGTGAGGGTCCCGTCAAAATAGGTCCAACCGTTCCAGAGATTAGCGAGAACAAACAGACAGACAGACAAAAATGGTAAAAAAAATCATTTCGGTGTATGTTCCGTGTATACATCCATAGGCATTTAGTAAAAAGCGGTTATTTTAATATTACAAACAGACACTCCAATTTTATTTATATGTATAGATAAGTGATTTAAGTACACTATATTATTCATGTAGCGTAGCAATTGTAATATTTTTCTAAAATAAATAGACGGTGTTTGAATAAGTAGGTATTGTTTACATGTGGCAGCCCTAGCCTACTTACCCTTGTCTAGACGTTGTCGGCTTTTTCTACGAGATCAAAGGCGTCTAACTACTGTATGTCTTTATACTGTGGAAATAGTGACCTTTGTATACGTTGATTTCCTTTGCCAATCTAGTACGAAGGAAAAGTGATGTCACATTATGAGCGCTATTTTAGTTACTTTTTTTTAATGTTAATAGGCGGCAAACGAGCTGACGGATTGCCTGATGGTAAGCAATTACCGCCGTCCATGGACACAAGCAACACCACAGGAGTCACAAGTGTGTTGCCGCCCCTTGGGGTTGGACATGGGGAAAGGATGAGGAGTGGGATGAGGAGAAGGAATAGGGGATAGGGCCTCCGGCACTCTCACTCACCGAACGAAACGCAGCAGTTTAGGTACCGTTACTTTACGTCGATTTTCTGTGAGAGGGTAGTACTTCCCCGGTCGAGCCGGCCCATTCATGCTGAAATCAACAAGGCTCTACTACCTATAGCTATACCTAACTATACTAGGACGCGGACGGTGTTATTTTCGCAAAACTACTCTCTAAAGTAAATAAACAAAAAAACGATTTTAATTTATTTAATTCAGGCAGGAATCAGAAACCCTAGGTGGTCTCTCATACATCAGTAAGTCGTTACAACACTCAGTCTACAATTAAAACACCATTTCTGATCCGTCGCGGCATCTGAGGTGGAAATAATACTCTATTCTGTTACTTTTTACAACAGGAATTCAGGAATTTAAATAGCATTCCGATCGTAGCCGCATTTTAAGTAAAAAAATTCTTGTTTTGACGTTTTTCGGAGGTAGTCTGCCTGTGCTATGCTGTTATATCAATTGGCTGTGTCGCCAAAATGCCTTGAACACAGATTAGTAAATAAACTCAATTCAGACGACTGGTTGGCGCAGCGGAAGCGTAATCGACTGCTACGCCGAAGGTCGCGGGTTCGATTCCCGCTCAAGTCAAGCATTTGTGTGTACAACATGGATGTTTGTCTTGGTCTGGGTGTTTCTATGTATAATATGTATGTATTTACAAAAAAAAGTAGAAATGTATGTTTATCCATTATCTAGTACCTATAATACAAGCTCTGCTTAGTTTGGGACTAGGTGGTGTTGTGTGAACGTGGTAGAATATCATCATATATCATATCATATCATAATTATGATTGAGGCTAAACCAACATGCCAAACTATTGGTCTAGTGCTACAGTCATTCAGTATCAATGTTGTATGAAGAACACTAGGTATTATTTGTTCTGTGTCAGTAAGGCCTATATGTATAAATAAGTTTATCAGTTATCTAGTTACAGTCCCAACCTAGTTTGGAATCAGATCAGACGGTATCATGGTGGTATAAACAGACTCATGGTGGGTAGGTAGTAGAAGACACATGGACCCTTGAAACGTTGCCATACTCTTTTCTGTCAATGCCATAAAAACAAGCATACCATTTTAATCAGAAATTCTTTAACTCAACAATTGCTGACAACCGATCACCATCAGTGTGACCAATTTAAATAATTCATCATCGCAGTCTAGACTAAAATATAGTCTGTATCAAAGCTATTAATAATCTGTGTCATTCTTACCACTCGCGACTCGGCATCGACAAGTTTCTCATATAACCACTTAACACGACTACCGCTTAAAACAAACAAATAAATAAAACATACTGGATTTTAAGCCCTATAATCTTAGTGAAAAGGTTGATTTTCTTCCAAGCTTGGTATATTAAGACCCGCCCATATAGTAATGAGTGCTGCGATGCAAGTTTTTGCTTGAGAACGCTCTGGTGCGACAATGGTGGTTGTGGGGAAAACTTGGGGTAGGGAGAAATTTTCCTTGGTTTTATGGTTATAATTAATGTTAAGTGTAATATAATATATGTAGGTGTGTTGGTAACTTATTGCGGCAGGATGGTGTTCGGTTCTCTTCTGGTGTAGGTACCAATACTCTTGACATACTACTAATATAAATGCGAAAGTCTGTGTGCATGAATGTTTGTTACACTTTCACGCAAAAACCACCAAGCAGCCTTTGAAACAGTCAGGAACTCCTAGCGCTGATAATATAATAGTACTAAACTAAGGCCAAATTTTACCAAATAAATTAAATAAAGGGACTAAATTTGTACGAGATATCTGACAAATTAATTTAACGGCAGCTTACCAAACAGTGATGAAACTGGGCCTAATACTCCTAGTAGATACCTATTAGGTTTTTCGTTTCCACCTAATACATGGGCACAGATCAGTTTGTTTATAAACACACACATTAGAGGACATGTGGTTAACGAACATCTTTATCTGTCAATTGAGTGTAGTATTGTATTAAAGAAATTGATGAAAGAAATTGAAGTGACAAAAGACGGAATGACTCTGAGTTTGTTTCGGCCTTTATTCTCAAGAAATCATTTAGCTAGGAAAAGCCGGCATCATCTAGAATAGGGTTTTGAATTGTTTAAGTGTTGTAAATACCAAAATGCAGAAATAAATATGTGTTTATTATATTATCTGTGACTTTCGTTAACCATCCACATACTACAGGTAAGCAGAAACATTGTATCTGAAAACGTGTACTTATCTATGACTTTTGCTCAAAAGTTTACGGCAGTCGGTCTATGGAAAAGCTGATATTCTGTCATATTAGCGGACCCTTGGCTCTTAGGCGAATAAGTCTCGGATGCAACCGGGATTACGCTTGGACGACGATGATGGTGATCTATATCGCTTGTTCAAAAGATATATATTCTCTATCCCGAAACATTCTTAGCGTGCGGTACTTACTGCCTGCCTAGCGTAGTAGGCATAATAATTATCTGTGGTCAAGGAATACCCTATGTAATAAGAGGACATGACTTGTCTAATAATCTTATCTTATACTAATATATAAAGCTGAAGAGTTTGTTTGTTTGTTTGGTTGAACGCGCTAATCTCGGGATCTACTGGTCCGATTTGAAAAATTCTTTCAGTGTTAGATAGTCCATTTATCGACGAAGGCTATAGGCTATATAACATTGCTGAGCATTGTTAAGAGCGACGGGAGCGGAGCAGTAGCCTTATATAACGTGGGTGTAACCGCGGGCATCATTTAGTAATAAATAAGCTTGGTCTCGCGGCATAAATGTGCGCGTGGGATCGGGAGGTCCCGGGTTCGATTCCTGGGCCGGGCAGTGTTATTGGGTTTTTCTGTCACGAAATTCTCAGTAGCAGCACGGAGTCTGGAAATGTGCCCGGTACGGCAATAGGCTCGCCCCTTATTACGTGGGACTAAAGTATATCTGGCGAAAAGTGGGTGTAGAAATACACCTCTGCCTACCCCTTCGGGGATAAAAGGCGTGACGATATGTATGTATGTTGATTGTATCTCCTAATATTGTCTTGGGTCACTTACCTAATTATTTGTTATGGAAGCCAAACAGTTTAAACTGAAAACTCTGGTCTTTGATTTGTATCTATTATACTGTTTACTTGCTAAACGGTCAAGGAAAACATACCTAGTTATTAATCCTGTAAAAAAGTTATGAAGTCTGCCAACCCGCACTTGACCAGCGCGGTACATACAGCCTATTCCTTCTCGTAATAAGAAGAGGCCCATGCCGAGGAGTGAAACAGATTATAAACAAACTGGATGACAATAAACAACTATTTGTGATCGTGGGTGAATAATGGATATGTGGATGCTGCATGAAGTTTGTATTACCTAATATTATATACCCATGTCCCAATAACCGACCCCTACGCGGATGTAGCACGGCACAAGTTATAAAGATTTTCTAGGGTATAACCATAGTAAAAACAGAATAGTAAGATAGCTAAGGCCGCTCGGCGAGTTAATTGCCTACTCTTGCGATGACGCACGGGTTGTCACGTGTTTACACCGCGGCGCCGCCGGCTTTGTCGGCGCGCGCTATTTCGCCGTTTTTTTAAGTGATTGCGCTGAATACTACAGAATTTAAGCTTGCATATATTTTTTTTTCAAATACCTGCTGACTAGCTAAGCGTTATATAACTATCTAAATGCCCTTTATAGCGAGAAAAATGTAACAAGTTTAATTTACTGTCGTTTAACACATTGTATAATATTAATAACGTTTATTACAAAACTGAATGTACATAAACAATGGTCGCGGGCGAGCAGTGTAGTACCTACATGCATGCGCGCGATCAGACGCGCCGCGCATCCCGTACTGAATCCGCGCCGAGCGTTCCGCGCTCGTGAGATTGTGTGCGTGAAAAGTGCGTGCGTACACGCCGCCCCGGCGACTCACGCATACATTCACACCAGCGCGGCGGCGGCGGCCGATTTGTATGAAGCTATCCTACTATTCTGTTTGTACTATGGTATAACTTGCCTTTCACTTGCCTTTTGACGACCCGGTGGCGTAGCGGGAGTGTAAACGACTGCCACGCCGAAGGTCGCGGGTTCGATTCCCGCTCAAGTCAAACATTTGTGTGCATGAACATAGATGTTTGTCTTGGTCTGGGTGTTTCTATGTATAATACCAGGGATGTTATGGATATGGAATTTCGGATATGGATACGGATACGGATATTGGAAAAATATTATATCGGTTTCGGTTTCGGATACGGATATGAAATTATTTCGGATTATCCGGTAGTTAAGGCATTTTTGGAAACAACACTTATATTTCAGTTTATCGAATTAAGTATTCGTAATTTCGTAATGTAATTAAATTGCTGATTAGTTATGAACTTATGACTTTGAGCAACCTTTGAGCGCCTTTTTCCCGTTGGGTTAGGCAGAGACAACAGAACGCAACTTGCTTCTATCCCTGCAAACCTAACGCGCTTCCTCTACATTCATTAGGTACTCTTTTCATACATGCCCGCCGGTTGCGGGTGTTTCGGACTTTTCCGTTTTTCAAGACGTCCCCAATTTGGTCGACGAACGTCTTACGAGGACTGCCGCAACCGGCTTGCCCACACACCTCTGCCATAGATATTTGATTCGTCAATCTTTCTTCACTCATTCGCTCCACGTGTACAAACCATTTCAGCATTTTTCTAGGTAGTAGAGCCTTGCTGATTTCAGCATGAATGGGCCGGCTCTACCGGGGAAGTACTACCCTCTCACAGAAATTCGACGTAAAGTAACAGTAACTAAACTGTTGCGTTTCGTTCGGTGAGTGAGAGTGCCGGAGGCCCTATCCCCTATTCCTTCTCCCTCATCCCACTCCTTATCCTATCCCTATTCCCAACCCCGAGGAGCGGCAACGCACTTGTGACTCCTGTAGTGCTGCTTGTGTCCATGGGCGGCGGTAATTGCTTACAATCAGGCGATCCGTCTGCTCGTTTGCCGCCTTATACTATAAAAAAAGCATTCCTTTCTCAATCCTTGTCACGACATCTTCTTTCAGGCCACATCGCTCTCGTATTACTGCATTCGGAATTCTATCAACCATCTCAACTGCGTTAATTTTGCTTTCATGCTTTTTCTGCCATACCCAACACTCACTTCCGTACGTACAAGGTGGGCACCAGCACTCCATTATGAACCGCCAGTCCCGCCTTTTTAGGCACAGTTTGGCCGTTCATAAAGGCAGGCAGCGCTCCGTTCACACTGTTGCCCACAGTCACTCTCCTTTCGATATCTCCTTCACATCTTCCATCTCTTGTAAACATGCTTCCCAAATATACAAATCTTTCAACTTGTTCCACATTTTCATCTTCAATCGTAATATTTCACTCAGACAAACTTTCATCCTTCTCAAACACCATCACTATCGTCTTTCTTGCATTAACTTTCAACCTTTCGCTTTAAAATTTTCGTTCATGTAATCCGTCATTTGTTGCAACTATTTTTCTCTTCTTATAAGAGGCTCTTAACACACAATCCTATCATATCGATCTCGCAATCAATTTCCCTCATATCTTTCATGCAGCTATCCATGAAAACAATCAATCCAAAAAAACGGCCGTTTAAAAACATTTGTCGTAGCGCTTCGCATTTAGACTCCACCCCTATCCGAAATTATCCGAAACATTTATTTCGGATTCGGTTATGGATACGGATATTTTTTTATTTCGGATATCCGATAGTTTCGGTTACGGATATGGAAATCCTTAACATCCCTGTATAATATGTATGTACCTATTTATAAAAAAAAGTATATATATATATATATATATATATATATATATATATATATATATATATATATATATATGTTTATCCATTGTCTAGAACCCATAGTACAAGCTTCGGCTTAGTTTGGGACTAGATGGTGTTGTGTGAATGTGGTAGAATATTATTATTAAAAACAAATATTCTTACATATCTACCCAAGAGAGCTAGATGGATTTTAATATTTAATTCCTAATAAAAGGTTTGTTTTTAAAATTATGTACCGAAGCGTTACTTCAAATTCTATAGAATATTATAATGCATGGGTGTGTTTGAATGTTTCTTAATCTTTCAGTCCGAACGGCTGGACTGATTTTCATAAAACATAACGCTTGTATAAAAACGCATTCGCCTGTAAGCCAGTTGCTTGAACTATTTATTGTAAAAAACAAAGATGTAGTGGTATTAAAACTAGATAGGTACGACATTGGTTATCAAGACTAATGCAATTGAAAAAAATATATTAAAATGAATAGGTAAGTTTTCAAGGTATAAATAGGAGCGAAGAATATGTCTCTTTTTCAACTTACTGGCTTTTGCCAAAATTCTTTAATCTAACATGCCAAATGGAGACTCCTTGTTATTAAATGTAAGGCAATAAGCCAATATGGTCTTGTATTTTGATAGGTATTGTCATTATACCTATGTGTGTATAGAATAATAGGGATTTCATTTCAGCATGTCTGCTAGTTTCTGCGTAAGTTTGTTTTAAAATCCTAATTAAAACTTGTTTTAAAGTCCTAAAGGGAGCATTAAAACTTATTAAAAAAGAGTAGTTTAGTGTATTTAAACGAGTGACTGTAAATTAAAGTTTTGAGAGACAAAAATAATTAATTTAGGTTATAGAATTACTAAGTGAGCGACTGACTGCGTGTAATGAGAATGCAACAGAACAGCAACTTACAAAAATTAATTTCTGTTACTTAACATACAAAATGAGAAGCTTCATAATATTTGAGCGACCTAATATTTGTTTGAGTGCCAACGTTACGTCCTACCTTTTTTTAAATATTTGGCAATTGATTTATTCATACTGAGCGGCATTTTATCTCAAGTGAAGTGTTTCGTAATAGAAAAACCACATTGAGAAATACTAAATAAGACTCTTCAGTCTTTTAAGCCAAGTTGACGGAGCCCTGTTTTGCAGGGCTGCTAATTTTGGGTACAGGGTCACAAGAAAACCTAAAATAACCTATTAAGTTTCCCGAGTGAACGAGATTATTTTCATAAATAAATAGATCGTGATTTTCGAAATGAAGGCAGGCAATATTGAAGTCGCCTTTTCTGTATTTCTAGTCGCTCACCTAGTAATTTAGTCGCTCACCTAGAAATTTAGTCGCACAGTTCGAATTTTAATTTCTGAAATGGATTAACCACCTTTTAGTACGCTCGTTCTAGATTTTATTATTAACCCATTAACGCCCAAAATAAAACTGCTGGTAAAAATATTTGACTATGTTATTTATTGCTTTATTATAGACTTATCAAAAGAAAAATGAACAAAAAAGTGAAAAAATATTTCTGACTTAAAAAATATAATACTTGTCCGAGTACAACGGGCAGATTAGGTATGAAATTGTCCAAAGCAAGGTCTCTCGACACACAAGGTTTTCATGCAAACCATACAACGCCATCGAACGCGGTTGTGGCAAATAAAACACCGCAATTGATTTTCAATGCGCTCCGGATTGTGACCGTTATTATTTCGTTCAATATCAATGATTGAAGATGATGTAGGTCGATTCTTAGTTTTTGTTGGGCGTACGTATGCGCGTGCTAAAGTTCTTCTGAACGATAATTGATCCATATAGGTCGTTATCCCATCCTGCTTGCTCAGTAAGACATGCAGACGTCAAGCATTGGAGACAACCATATCTAACAGGTAAGTGAAGATAACCCACCACCATGTTTTTCCTTTTATGGCTACTCGATATAGGCTTATTGACTGATCCATTTGGTCAACTCCTATTATAATTTATAAATAGTCTGGGAATATTGAAATCAACTTTTTGCTTCCGAACATTGCACCATCTCTTCACCTTCCCCAAAGGATCAATGACATCATAGTTTGATCCCATTGTGACAATATTATTGTCCTTCCAGCGGACGATAGTAATTTGTTCTTTATATCAAAACGATAGTCGAATTCTGCTCTTGGTTTCTTTTTCTATCCTTTACAGAGGTAACTGGACATTTCTTTGTTCGGTTATCGCGTATGGTACCCGTTGCCCTGTAGCCTAAGAGTCGTAGATCATGTAAAAGTTGATAATTTGTAAAGAAATTGTCAAAGTATGATGATGTGTTTATTGGGAACAATTGGCATTTTTGCTAGTAAGCTTTTCACAAATCTTTCTCCTAGAGGATCAGCAGATACTTCGTTTGACTTTCCACAATATACGTCAAAAGCGTAGCAATATCCATCTGAACTTGTTGCTGCCCAATTCCGACAGCCGAAACGCACTGGTTTACCCATAATATATTGTTTCGCGGGATGGAGGCCAAAGTACTTTATCATGGATTCATACACAGATAAACTGTCATGGAAAACCCCTCATTGACAAGAATTCTTCTTCGGGCTTCTTCCAGCCTTGAATAATCATTTTGGCTCGTAAAAACGGAACGGTTCGCCATTGCAAAATATATGAAAACACCTGTAAAAAATAGAACATAAGTGCCCATTGTACTCGCCCGAGTACAGTAAACTAAAATGAATCTTCTTACGTGTTTATCGTAAGAAATTATTACTAAAAGAGTATTATATGATGGAATACAAAACAACAATGACTTATCATCAATAACAAATGAAAATACTTTGGGATTTATAATAAATCCTTATTATTGTATCTTACCTTGACACGTTGGTGCACAATCCGTACTTGTCACTAACAAATTTGATATAAAAAAACAAACTACCCCCACAATTATGTTGTCATTCACATCTATGTTATCTGGCCATAATATAATTCTTGAGATCGAGTAAAACCACAGACTGATAATATTGAAATATGCATTATTGTAGCAGTACTCGCGCGAGTACGGCGGGCGTTAATGGGTTAATATTTGTTGTTAGTTTAGTTAATTTTTCGCTTACTCAAATTCATGCCGCTCAAGTTATTAAAACAGTATCTCATCATCAGTCGCTTAGTTTTTTTTTATTCGCTCGTTTTATAATTGCCTTTAAAATAATGTATTAATTTTCTTGTATTGTAATTTTGCCTTACTCTCTTTATTTCTACTAGCCACTTCCAATACTCCATAGGTCTACGCAACAAGGGTATATTAACATCCCCTGTCGAGTGTAAAACATTCCAGTTATGATGTTTATTATATCCTAGCCACAGGTTCTATACTACTGCTTACTACCTCAATGCACACCCATAAACTAAGTCTATAGTCTTTGAAAGTGTGTGTGTATTGCCTGTGTATACACAAGTGGTTTGTGCATGTGTGTGAGTTATGAAAGGAGTAGTTTTATTAACTTAGCTGTGTATTGTCCACTTGTAATTTAATAGTTGCTTATGTAAATGCAAGTTTAATAAACTTTAGGTATTGAGTTGTGTAGTTGGTCTCTGTTCACGGTAGTAAGAGATACAAGTTATGCTTTAAATCATTATAGTAACAGTGTATTCATTAAATGTAGGTATTACTTTTGCTAAGAAAATGCCCTTCAAAAATCAGATATACACGTCGTTGTTTTTCACAGGAATTGTGATTCCTGTGAACGATTGCGAAGTCTATGGTATTTATCGTATAAAGTCCGTTCCCACTGTTCGGACACAATACTTTTGAGTTTGTCGTTCAAACAGACAGATAGGACGTGGCGGGCAGAGCTTTTTAAAAAATTGTAAATACGTATACCTAAATGTTACTTAATAATGTAGCTAGCGATAGGTTGGTTGAGATTTAACAGACTGTCATGCAAAAGATGTTAGGTTTGAACCCATAACGCGCACTACTGATACTGACTTTTAGAATGTAATGAAATGAATGAAATGAAATGAAATGAAATGAAATGAAATAATATTTATTTTGACTTCACACAACACAAGTTACATATAGGTAAGTAAAATTAAAAAAAAAGAATATATTATAAGAACAATCATAAGCACAAAGAAAAAAAAAACATACTTAATAAAAGACTAAGAGTAAAGAGAAAAGATAAATATATGCAGACAGGAGTAAGTAAAGGGTTGGTCGGGTGCAGTCAAAACAGGACCCAATTCGGCATGTGCCAGGCCCATACCTGGCTCCGATTTTCAACTGGGCCCTCTAGTGACTCACGGAAGAGATATCAGAAAATATAGGTATAGATAATTATTTATATATAAATAAATAATGTATTAATATCTAGCAATAAACATACGTGAATAAATATTTAACTAAAGCAAAATACATGTAAATAGCAGTAAAGTTATATAATAATATGGACATAATATATATACTAACAATATGTGTACCTACATTGAACGATGTGAACGGTATACAAGTTTAGTGTGCTGGCTACATCTACTAATAGCTAAATAATGTTCATGGCGCCAGAGTGGTGCGTGAAGGCGTGCCTTCCACTGTGTTTTGCCAGGACGCCAGTCCAGTGGCCGCACAACAGCCGCCGTATCCACACGCATCTAAAATGTATCACGAGCACGCGCAATTCAAGCGTTCAGTTGCTTGATATATATACAAGTTAACACATACATATATAAAATAACTAAGGATAAAACATTGCTTTGTGTTCAAGATACTGACCAAGACAACTGTGGTAAGTGCAGCTTAATAAATTCGTAAACTGGCAAAGTGCATTGCAGTACATCATAGCGATACTATACGTATTTGTGTTCAGTTACAGATTAACGCAGGATGCCATAGCAATTGGGTATCAGGTGTCAGACGTAGACTTATCGGCTGTCGATCAAGGTAGTAGAATACCTTGGAAGGCGTTGTAGATATATACCTAGCTCAGACAAGCGCGAGTACCAGATCCTAAAGGTGAGGTAATGCTTAATCTATATTTTTTGTAAAGGCATCGATTAGGTACCATGAAGCATTAAAAGGTTATGATGTTTGTTATGTTCTTTTATTACAGGTTACTCACCCAGCGTGCATTGACAATACAGACCAAGACACTACGCGATCGACATACATGTCTCCGAAAATATCAACTATTAAGGATGGGTTACAGTAAAGAAATTGCATTGCAAATGACAGTTATTATTAAAAAAAAAAATTAGTATGTCAAATAAATAATATGTCTGAAACAAACAAAAAAATAAAAATATAAATATTTAGTATGTCAAATAAATAATATGTCTGTAACAAAAAAAAAAATATATGATGAATTAATTATAATGTATTAAAATGTCAGTATAAGTTAATGAACTATAATGTCACTATCAATAGGCACATAAACCAATTTCACGTCGGAATTATTGTATAAAATTAATGTCTAACTCTAAGTAATAGAAATTGATTAAAATGACACGAACTATTATACGGAATATAACAGTCCGTATTAAATTATTGTTTCGTTGTCCCAAATTATTATTAATTTTAATTAAATAATATAAAGTTTTTATTTAGGTAATGAAATGGAAATTTAGATCAGAGAGGCATTGAAATTAATGTCACCTATTTTTTGCTGCTCGTCTATGAGGAATTTTTTCAAGTTTCGTCTAAAAGTGTGTAGTGACGTAAGGTTCCGCAGTGGAGGAGGGATGTTGTTCCAGCACTTTGAAGCAGCATAGCGAAAGCTACCTCTAAAAGCCTCTGTGCGATGCAATGTGATAGACAGTTGCTTCGAGCACCTTCTGCTTAGCCGCTCGCTGCCATTTGTGACCCATGTTAGTTTGTCATATAGATATTGTGGTTGTTGCAATTTTATGACACCAAATAACAAACAAGCCAAATGTAATTTCCTTCGAGATTTCATTTTCAAAATTAATTTTTTATTGAAGAATGGCGTTACATGGCCTCTGAATGGTACTGAAAAACAAAATCGAGCGCATGCATTCTGCACCCTTTGTATTTGCCTGTCTGTACGTGCCAAGAGTCTAGGGCCATACACGGCATCGGCATAATTTAATTTGCTTAATATCAGTGAATCAACCAGCTGAACACGTAATTCTTCAGATAGGTAAGGACGCATTTTATACAGCACTCTCAACCTGTAAAAACAGTTCTGTACAGCATTACTAATATGCTTCTCAAATCGTAGCTCAGAATCCATTATTAGTCCCAGGTTTCTGGCCTCATATACTCGCTCCAATGGACTCCCTCTAAGATGAACTTTAGATGCCGAATGCAACAATCGCAAATGTACTAGATGAGCCCGCGGTTACACCCGCGTTATTTAAGTTTACTGCTCCGCTCCCGTGGCTCATAGCGTAATGTTATGTAGCCTATAGCCTTCCTCGATAAATGGGCTATCTAGCACTAAAAGATTTATTCAAATCGGACCAGTAGTTCCTGAGATTAGCGCGTTCAACCAAACAAACAAACAAACAAACTCTTCAGCTTTAAATATTAGTACTAGACGATGCCCGCGGTGACACCCGCGTTATTTAAGGCCACTGCTCTGCTCCCGTCGCGTATAGCGTGATGTTATATAGCATATAGCCTTCCTCGATAAATGGGCTATCTAACACTGAAAGAATTTTTCAAATCGGACCAGTAGTCCCTGAGATTAGCGCGTTCAACCAAACAAACAAACAAACTCTTCAGCTTTATAATTATATTAGTATAGGATAAGATGTGTGTATTCAATTGTTAATAATCGTCGCCCCTTAAGCCGCTTGCTGTCGTGAAGATACGTGACAGAGGTAAGAGAAATCAGTGCTATTGAATCTACTAAGACTGGTCTAAGCCATAGCTATCCATTTGAGTCATGGAGGCAGACGGCAGTCGCTCTATGTAACAGTTAATATTCTGTCAAACCTGGTTAAACTACTAAGCCGGCTCTTATAGCCGGGCTGATCCCAATATTTAATCTATCGATACCTACATATCATATGTACCTATCTCTGGTAGACAAATCCATGGGTAGATCACATATTAGGACCAATCGTTAGGTGAAAATCTTGGAGGAAAATTTTATTTGGTCGAAGAATACAATCAGGATAATATTTGGACGATAATGCACCATCTTGACAGTACAGTCATTAGAAAACACGAAACTCTACCCCATTTACTGTTTCCAAGGGCAACTGCCGAATCCCTTACCCATTTCGTAAGTTTGGTTACAAACTTGCACTTCCGACTTCGCCCGACTGGGTACCGGTCGACAAACGGTAGCATGTTTTATTCTGATGTATAATACTACCGCAAAATGTCATTAAATTCTTTCAGTAGGTACTTTTTGCGTGATAGAGAAACAAACACCAATCTATTCTCACAAACGTTCGCAATTATAGAAGTAGGTAGGTACCTACCTAGTAGGATTCAACTTTTTCAAAGTCAACAAATTCGAATTCTTGCACAAAACTCGCAATATTTTCATAACAGTGTTGTAAAGGTTTGGTCGCTACTTTTCCCGTCACGTAATACCCGGGGGTTGATTGCAATCAGTGGAATCAGCCCTTATTGAATTGCGAGCGACGTCGGGCCATGCGCGTAGCATTTGTGTATTTGTTTGCGGGATAACCGAATTGTTTGTTTGGGCTATTATGGGGCGAAAGAAAGATGTCCGATGGAAGAGACATTTTGTTTGAATTATGAAAGATTTTTTATTTTATCAATCTTGGTGTAGTTTGCGTAGATTGTATTTCACATACCTAACAAAAAAAATCGAGGTCAATGGCGTGCCGTTGCAGAGGCCTATATCCAGTAGGGAATGTAAATCTCGCGAGATTTGGGCTCAAGCGAGCTCTCGCGAGATTGGCAGTTTTGTATGCTTTTTTTGTAAATAATCGCTATATTTGAATAAATTAGGACAAAAATAATAACCATTTTAAGTATTATAAGATAAAGATTATTTTTAACGAATTTTTAAATAGACTTTCATGCTTCAAACATTGTTTGACGTTCCTATCTGTCTATAATTTTTTAATGAACTATTACGGACGGATCTATCAAATAAGAAATGAAAGAAACAACCAGTCTTCACTTCTAATATCGTTAATCGAATAAGACGTTTTTATGCTGGATAAAAAAGGCCGAGATCTCGGCCTTTTTAGCGAGATTGCATTCCCTAATATCCAGCAGTGGACTGCGGCAGACCGATGTTTATTTAATTGCAACGTCATCTTATCGCAACCACTTTTGGATAGATTTGCGATTATGTTATCTATGGATTTGCGTGACTAGGTAGAGTCAAGTACATCGGTGAGGTTTTTAGTGTGTACGATGATCATCTATCGGAAGTGTTTTAAATACCTACTCTCCAACAGGTCAAACAGGCTTGAAATCAACTTTGATGTTAACCAGACTTTTCGTCCACTTTCGACCACCAAAAGTACATAGCAAAAAATTAAACATGTAGGTACACATATATTTTTCTTTATAATGGCAATTCCAACTATTCTTCTACAAGCATATTTTGAAATAGTACGTATAATATTATGTTATAGACTGCCTCCGTGGTCCAGTGGATAGCGTATGCGACTGCTGATCGGAGGCCCCGGGTTCGATTCCCGGATCGGGCAAAAGTGATACTGTGTTTTCCGAATTCTCAGTAGCAGCACGGAGTCTGGTGATGTACCCGGTAGCGGCCATAGGCTCGCCTCCTATTACGTGGGACCTAAAAATTCATGGCGAAATGTGGGTGTAATATTACACCTCTGCCTACCTCTTCGGGGATACAGGCGTGAGTCTATAAAAAAATATTATATTTAAATATTTCTGTTTTTGTAATGTCACGTCACGGCCATTTGTGTGCATTATTCGTAGCTTTTAAACCTACAGGCTGTATTGTTAAAATTTTATTTTGGTGTGCAATTTTTTTTTCTATCTATCCAGCCAACTATTCGCAAAAACACGTACATTATTTTTTTATGTATTACGTCCTATCCAGCCAGCTATATTCCGTGTAACGATGTTCTAAATTATCTTTATCAGATACTGTATCAGCTTACATTTGCCGAAGCATCGTGTATAACAACTTGTATGATTTGTTTTATCTGCCAGTTAAGTGACACGGAACTCTGTTCATCACTTGGTTTATGACACTGGGTGTTTTGTTTTTACACTTGGATATAGTGAAGGTAGGGATAGCCTAGTACAGACTGATGTTGTGAGAATTGAGTACCGATCCTTGCATATTTTAACACTGGTCTGAACCATAGAATGTCGCTATCGATTTGGCTTGCGAACATAGTTGCGGTCTTCTTTTAGTACTTAATCATCCACCTAGCGTTATCCCAGTCTCAACCCAGGGTCCGCTTTCTAGGCTAATCGGATTTGGCGGAATATTAGCTTTTCCACGGAGCGACTGCCTGTCTGACCTCCGCAGCCCGAAGGGATAGCGATATTCCATGGTTTAGACTAGTGTCAGTTTATTTTAGAGGTACCTACTGACGCCCTATAACGACTGTCAAAGATCTTTATGATAGGCGGGACCGACGCCTTAACGTGCTCTCTGAGGCACGAGGCAAGCGACATTTAACAATTCAATACGCACATAACTCCGAAAAGTCGCGCCGTAGATTCGAACCCGATACCCTCTGCATGGCAGTCTGTTGGTAGGTATCTCCACTAGGCTATCGCTGCCTTAAGTTCTTTTAGTACCTACTTAACTATTTAAGCCCATATAAGTTTTAAAATTTACCATATTCGTGGCGATAACTATCCCACTAGTCTGTCTCATAGCCTTGATCCAGCTTTACCCCATTTTCCTAGCCTGCCCAGCTTTACCCCACAAAAATCTCATATCAAATTACCCGTAACATTTACATGCACACCCGATACTTGGATTTACCAATAAATTGCAACAAATCGAATCACAGTAACAAGCATCCAGTAACCAGCTATAATTTCTTCTGTAAATCATACCATTTAATATACTCACACTCAAACAAACAAATTTGAACTTTACTCCCTGGACATAAGGTGCACCAAAACTGAATCGCACTGATATCTAAATTATACTTGTATTCAGGCGATATTAAACCTTATGTCTTGAGTGAGAAGGTGTATCGATAGTGAATGTAATTACTGCGTGATTGATCCATCTTCGTTAGGGAAAATTCTATTTATTTCATGTTTGTTGTGTGTCTGTTGATGTGTATATGTTTTTGTTTTGAATTTGATTGCGGGGGGTAGTTCTGTTTCAAGAGAGCACTACTACGTACTATAATGCTTCTCTCAATACAGCATGAATGGGTTAGTTCGAGCGGTGTAGTACCATTCTCCCACAAAAGATGGATGTAAAGTAATAGTATTTTCTATTTATGTAAAAGGCGGTAAACGAGCAGATGGATCGGCCGATGGTAAGTGATTACCGCCGCCTATAGACACAACCAACAGCAGAGTAATCACAAGTGCTTTTCTTTTCTATAGCAGAAGGAGATAGAGAAACAGATGAGGAAAGAGGTTAAGGACAGGACAGCAAGAAAAGCTTCGATTTCTTCCCCCTTTTCTTAGGCTTTGATATGAATTACTCGTACTTCAAGCCAATCTTTGAAAGAATCTAAGAGAAAAAGCTAAAGCATATTTATTTCTATTTGTATTACGGGCTACGCGGCTACTCGTCTGGTTAGACACTTTGACCTTTGTAAAGTTCTTATGACGTGGGAAACAAGGAATAAAATCGTACTGCAACTGAAGAACTTTTACCCACTTGCCGCAGTGTGTCTTCTTACTATATATGCCTTTCTGTAAAAGACTTAAGAAAAAAGTTGTAGATATTTTAAACTGTAAATCTCCTCCACGGTAATCTACCAAAGATTCGTTACAGAAAAAACTAGAGATTTCGAAAGTACTTAGGTACTTATTATTTTAGCAGTCACAGATACGGGCAAACTAAACTGTTGTTTGTCTTCTACTAGGTATATGTGTGAAAACATAAATATTATACTTACGTTTTAAAACATTATATGAATTTATACTAGGGTATCTACCGGTCTCCATAATAATCCAAGTGGCTTACTGCGAATTAAGCCGGCTCACGATTCATCTCTTTGACTCTCTGATTGGTGCAAATCCCAGCACTGACCAATCAGCGCCACTCGCGTCTCAAGACCACTAAACCCGTGCTAACCCCAGTACCCTGGCTATTTCAAAAAAACTTCAACAGAATCTTGGGTTGCATTTTCTCTCGTGTTTTATATGAATTTTCTCGCTTGTGCCGAGGGCACCGGACATGCCAAAGTGCATTCTTGCCTGGCATGCAAGTACTCTTGCCTGGCATGCACTGTGCACTGCTAAGAATGCAGCGTGAGACCGGAGCGAACGATTTCGCTTAATGTGTGACGAACTATTTAGGTAAACACGCGCCAGTATTGAGTAAGTGGAAAATAGGTAATGCCAGGAGGCTGACGCAATGGATAAAGTAGACTACCACTTCGCCATGCTTAGTGTTGTTGCTTTTATTCTTTTATTTAATACTAGCTGTTGCCTGCGGCTACACCTGCAAATAAAATAACAATATTTTGACTTTCATACAAACTCGCAAGAGCCATAGACACGTTTAATCTGGCCCTTTTCAAAAAGCCGTTCTTAGCGACGCCTACTTTGTATAACGTCGTCCCTGCTAAATTTCATCTTTATACGTCCAGCGGATTTCGAGATGATTTGATGATGCACTTTTCGCTTTTGTATTTAAAGATAAGATAATAATAAATGTGATACTTAAATAGTTTTCAGTTTTTACGCTATGTCCAGACAGCTTTCAGGATTCAGTTAATGAGATGTTTTTTTAATTTAACATCATGTTTGTATTCAAAGTAGGTAGGTATGTGTAATCGCCAATTGCATTTGTCATCATCATGTCAGCCTTGAGACGTCCATTGCTGGACATAGGCCTCTCCCAAGATTCTCCACACAAACCGATCGAGTTCATGAGTATCTAATATTAATTATTTTCTTCACTACAATTTATTTATTTATTGATAGGAAACTCAACAGCTTGTTTACAAAGGTACATTATATGGTAACAATGTGACATGGGATTCTAAAGCCCATTACAGAGTTTCACAGCATGCATTATACAAACCAGAAAGTGGCCAAAAAGGGTAACTAAATATAAAAATTAACTAAAACATAAACATAAATTAACATCTAGTAATCCGGAAAATAATAATAACAATAATAAAGTGCTATATGTATGTGCGTGCTAACTCTACGACAATGCTGAGATATCATCTTGGGATCAGTGACAGCTGATAAGCTAGTAACTCTGTTAGCTGTGTATGAACATAACAAGGGTGCTTAGGCAGTGAAGAGATGTTCAATTGTTTATTCACCCTATTAAACAAGAATCATTTATTACACAAATTATTATTTGTTGTTTATTATTTTTTATTGTTTATTGGTGAGTATCTCCACAAGTAATTTGCGATAAGATACCTTAGATAAATGAAATATATCTAGGCTTTCAAATTGGTCTATATAAATGCGAGGCAGTTGAGTCATAACAGCATTTTGCCCATAATTGGAACGGTGAGAAGGTACACTAAGTAAGTGGGTGTGTCTTGTGCGAGACCTTTGTGTGCAAAATTCTATGCACGACAAAAGATCAACGCTGTCAATCTAACTACGTAGAATGTCAAATAGGAGAAGCATATCCAACATCTTTCTTCTATCGTCGAGTGGAAGCAAGTGATAGTGTCTACAGTCAGCGAGATAAGAAGAATGACGCTTGTGGCTTTTAAAGTTTAAGAATTTAACAAATCTTTTCTGAATATTTTCTAATCTAGAAATATAAATCTTATATTGAGGTGACCAGATTGGACTACAGTATTCAAGAATACTACGGACATAGGCATAGTAAACAATTTTAAGACAGTGGAGGTTTCTGAATGGTTTACAGGTACGCATTATAAATCCAAGATTACGAGAAGCTTTATTAACTATGCTATCAATATGTTGAGAGAACAGTAATTTGGAGTCTAGCATTATACCAAGATCCCTGACTACATCGACTCTTTCAATAATTTTATTATCAAATCTATAGGTATAGTGAATTGGCTTTTTGCGACGACTAAAACTAATGCTTTGACATTTCGAAATATTAGCATTGATATTATTTTGTGAATAGTACAGGTATAAAGAATTAAGATCACGTTGTATAAGTTCACAATCGAGTCTCGATCTGATACGCAGATATATCTTCATATCATCCGCATATAAGAGGTGTTTAGCATATTTAAAACATGATTGGATATCATATAAGTACGCAGAGTAAAAAAGAGGTCCAAGCAAGGATCCTTGAGGAACGCCAGACGGTATGTCCACAAAATCTGACCGAAAACCTCCAACAACAACAGCCTGAGATCGTTTGGGCAAATAGGAACTAATCCATCTGAGAAGGTCACCATGTATGCCAATATTTTGTAGTTTTAGAAGCAGGTTGACGTGATCCACACGATCAAATGCTTTTTCAAAATCTGTGTAGATGACGTCAACCTGCCCACAAGTTTCCATATTACTGATAACATAATTGCTAAAGGTAGCTAGGTTCGACGTAGTTGAGTGTCGCCAAATGAAACCATGTTGGTACGGACCTATGCCATTGGCTATCGTCGAGTAAATGTTGCCATGAACGATTTTCTCAAACACCTTGCTGAGTGTATTAAGAATCGATATCGGGCGATAATTCATTATGTCCGATTTCGAGCCCTTCTTATGGACAGGCACAATAAGCGCAGCCTTCCACAACGAAGGAAAGACACCATCAGTCAGAGACCTTTGGAACAGCAACGTTATAGGACGCGACAAACCAACTGCACAGCCACGCAGAAACATGGCAGGTAGACCATCAGTCCCGGAACCTATATTTTTGTCTAATGTGCGCAAGATGTTAAGTACTGTGTCCTGAGTGATATTAAGTGTAGAAATTACACCAGTTGAACCTTCCAATACATCAGTAGTGGAACATAAAGGCCACGCGCTCGTAGAAAGTACAGATGGCATAGCAAATACACTGTGGAAGTAACTACTAAATGCTGTACAGATACCATTGCCATCTTCGTATGTCATATTATTTAACGTAAAAGCTTTTGGATATTGACTACCACCTCTTTTACTTTTAATATAGGTCCAAAAAGTTTTGGGAGGATTACTTATATTTTTTTCTGTGAGCATTATAGTTATGAAAACATGATTTTTGTATATTTCTTCCATTTGCTATGCTGTTTAGCTTTTTCGCGAATAATTTTAATGAGAGAACGGCTGTACCAAATTGGATACCTTCGATTTTTTAATTTGTTATTAATTGGAATGTATCGTTGCACTCCGATATTTATTTCTTTGTAGAAAACATCAACAGCATCATCTACCGAGTCAACCGCTAACGTTTTATCCCAGTCTATTTTACTGAAGTAATTATTGAGTTCATCATAATTGCCTTTGTAATAATTAGGCCGCGGTATGTATATATGGGCGCAAATTAATATATAATGATTATATTGTTACGAAAATGTTAATAATATTTAAGATTGATATTTAAATAACTATTTGTGAACACAGAACTGAGAACTTCACTACTTTACAATATTAGACACTGTATTGGCTGCTTAACTGTTTATAAAGATTGGGTATTTTATTTATCGCTTAGTTATTAAGATAACTCCAGAAACTTTCAAAGTAAAATCAATTAGTATTAAATAACATTATTCTGACACTTATTTTTACGGTAATAAATAACATACGTTTATATTTGCATCCTGTTGATAGCGCCATCTGTTGACAGTGTTGTAAAGCAGCGTTTAGTTAATAAAATAAATTTGTTATTCGTGTAAAATAAATAATTTGGTGTTGTGCAAAATTCATTACAATATTAATGTCGATTTTTGATTAGTTTATAATTAATCGTACAGTAATTTCAATTATATGTTGAAAAGGAGTTGTTAAACGTTACATTAAGTGTAATGACGGTTAGTTTATAAAAAGGACTGTAGTTCGCATTTTAATTCAATTCTGTGCTAGAAATCAACTGATAATAAACCAAGTAATATTACGTGAGTGTTTTTATTATGGAGTCTGGACACCATAACCCTGGCGCATCGCCGACAGCAGCGGTTGGATAAACGCCCCCTAAGAGACTTCGGGATCTACGGTTGGCGCGAGAGTGATGGGTCTCTTGGCTTAGCCGCCATTACCAATGATGACCTGAAGACTGATGTGACAAGCGCTTGGAAGCCGTGTTTGGCGCTAGTCAACCCTGATCGGAGACCACACGGTGTGTCGGAGTTATGGCGAGCATGTCTATACTTCACGTGAGGCCACGTGCGAGCGAGAGCGACAGAGCGACTACGACGGGTTGCACGCACCGGGGTGTGCTGTGGCGTGAACACTGTTCTGCTCAGAGTTCTACCAGAGGTTGCAGATGCGGTTTGTTGATGCACTGACCAGAGGTATTTATCCAGAGCTGATTTAATTAGAGTTTTTGAGAAACATCCTAATTTTATAAATTAAGGTGCTTACACGATTACCCCCGTAAAGATTACCAGATAAACATTATACAGTCAAAATTACGAACGTTACACCCCAAATAGAACTTATAGGTAACTGTTGTTTATCCACGTTTGGTACATAGCAGTGCTACTGTGCTTAGTCATGTTATGCCGTCGGCTGGGACTCTTGTCTGTTTATTAATCGTTAGGCCATGTCGGAAACTTTCTGTAAAACTTACTTATCTACACAAGAAAGAGAAATCAGCTTTGGTGTTATGGTTCTACTAATGTAATTATTAGTAAAGAACGGGCAGTTATACCCTTTTCAAGTTGAAGCTCTGATATAGATCCATTGTATAAATTACCTGATTTGCTTTCAGTTTACATAAGCTAATTGATGTGCTGAATATGAATTAAATTGGTAGTCAATAGGTTATCTCAATAGTAAAACATTAAAGAAATCAAAACATTATTTATAGCCCTTGGTTACACATTACATAAGGCTAACTGCATTACTTATGGCTGGTGCTCACGGCGCGATTATATGAAGCGTCTCTTGATAAATGACTATCCACCACAAAAATAATTATTTGAATAAAGCCAGTAATTTCACAGATAAGTACATTCAACAAAACAAAATTCAGTTTTATTATATTAGTACAGATATAATTATATTCAGAAGGTGGATATAAAAATAAATTTGTGATACACATTTTTAAAGCTAATATTTGTAAAGTTACAAAATAGGTTTTATTAGTTTGTGGACTCTGTGGGTGCCTACATGATTTCATTTTAACAGTATGTTGAAATTGTTACTGTCAACTTGCAGCTCAAGTTAAGGTTATAAGACAAGAGAACATAACATATCTTAATATTTGTCGCTTAATTTTATACCTGTATAGAATGATTTGTTCTGACCATGATAAGTCCTTGCTTAACCCAAACTACAGAAGCTAGAAACATGAGATCTGGACAGTAGATTTCTTCATGGACATAATATGCACTCACTTAGGTTTTATAAAAATCCATCTCTAAGCAATTTAGGTTGAAAGTCTTAAGGCAGGTGACTGCTAATCTTTTATAAATAACAAGCCTTAGTGTTATACTTGGTAAATACAATTTATTTTGTTTGTGAGTTCATTTGCAAAGTTAGTTGCATCTATATTCAAGATGACAACCAGTGATAAACCAATAAAATTTGGTGCCGACCTTATTGCTTAACTCTTGTGGGATGCAAGACGGTTCGGAGTATGGTTGTTAGGATAATGATAGGTGGGTTTGGGGAACATGATGTGAAAATCCATATTGTCTTTTTTCCCATTTAGCAGTATTTATACTTGGCAAATAAAAGTAGTTGTGTGGACTGCTCATGCTTTATTTCTAAGTCAGTTGTGATTGGTCAGTTTAAGTTTATTTATTCGGATAAACAATTATTAATTGTGTATCAATAAATAAGAATTACATTAGCACCACATGTTAACCGTTTAAAATAAATATTAACATTATTTAGAAAATTCCCTTAAATATAAAGTCAAATAAAATTAAAGTTGAATTACATAATGGAGGGGACGAATGATAAATGGAAACATTCATTTCAGAAAGAAAGGTCTATTTGAATTAATTATAAAATACCAATATCTAAGTGTCTTAATTGGCTTTTATGGTTTATTGTAGTAAATTTCTTAACTGAGTAGAATCATTTTTAAAAATAAGACGGCACTAATCTTGCTTTGTAATATTGGTAGCTTGTAAATTTCTCTTTTATGGCTCAGTTGGCAAACATTTAAACAATTTCACAGCTTGCAGAATGCCTAAAAATATTCAATATTGGATTAAACATGTTCTTACATGAATAATAATTATAGCACTAGTATCTTCGAAATCCTAGGACCTGTATGGTTTGAAATCATTTCATATTTATCATCAACAGTCCGACTGTTCACGGCTGAGCATAGGCCTCGCTTTGTCATTGACATTTTGTTTTCCTGTTCGATGTGGATAAAACTTATTTTGAATATATTAAGTTTTAACTATTTTATCAAAACTGCAAAATATGGGTATCCTGATAACTTTATATTTGATTATCTAAAAAGGCACTGTCAGACTGAATCTGAGACAATTCAGTGTCTTTTGTATTACTTTTGTATTACCTTATGCGTAAAATATGGACTCCAACACTGTTGTAGCAAAGATAAACCAATGCACAGGTTGAACATGCCTGATATATAGATATAGCTTAATAGACCGCACCACTTTGTAAGAGTAGAATTTTATTACATCTGCAGTTACGAAGGTTCATGGAACTAATATTTGGGTGGGAAATGTTGCCCACCACCTGTCTTTTGAGTGTTGCAGGTTGATGATGACATCCTAACAGATGACCTGACCTTGGTGTGAGGAGAGGATGGACGAGCGGTCCTTTACTGATTGGTATGTATGGATGACGCTGTGGGATGACGGTAGTCCACCCTCAGTCAGTGGTTTTGTGTGTGGGCTACGCGCACACATGCCGCATGAGTGCTGTACTGAGCTGGAGTCAAGCATTGTTTGCTAACCTTTGTTGATCAATATCAACAACTGTATGAGCAGCTTGACCGTATGGGCGGAGGATTCGTCAGATACCGATTTACGTGGGGGGTCCTCTACCTCCTTCACTGTCGTTGTCGGACCTATGTAATTGCATTGTATTGATATAACTGATCATGACGAACGATGATGATTATTTTATGTATATGCATTGATGTGTTTATGAGGCAAATTATGCATTTATGTGTTTGAGTAAAATTTTATTTTTCCTATCCAACATCCTTCCCAAAACGCTGGCTGGCCACCATGCGTATCCTTGATCCTGGTCTTGTTGGCTAGATCCCGTGATGGGTGATGCCGTGTGTTAGCTAGATCCCGTGATGGGTGATGCCGTGTGTTGGCTAGATCCCGTGATGGGTGATGCCGTGTGTTGGCTAGATCCCGTGATGGGTGATGCCGCGTGGGCTAAATCGACCCCATGTGGGTGATGCCGTTTGTGGGCTAGATCCCTATGTGGGTGATGCCGTTTGTGGGCTAGATCCCTATGTGGGTGATGCCTGTGTGTGCTAGATCCCGTAATCGGTGATGCCGTAATCGGCTTAGCCATGGGTGAAGCATTGTTTGTTAGATACCGTGATGGGTGACGCATGCCATAGGCTAACATCCTATGACTAGGTGAAGCCTTGTAAAGAACTTTTAGTTCATTCTGTATGATAAACGCTTATTTATGTAATTTTTATATTCATTATTTTTGTTTGCTGTTTATTCTGTAACCGTTACCTAAATAGTCAGCGCGAGGAGCGCGCTGGATCAGAATGGCCGTATGGGCGCAAATTAATATATAATGATTATATTGTTACGAAAATGTTAATAATATTTAAGATTGATATTTAAATAACTATTTGTGAACACAGAACTGAGAACTTCACTACTTTACAATATTAGACACTGTATTGGCTGCTTAACTGTTTATAAAGATTGGGTATTTTATTTATCGCTTAGTTATTAAGATAACTCCAGAAACTTTCAAAGTAAAATCAATTAGTATTAAATAACATTATTCTGACACTTATTTTTACGGTAATAAATAACATGCGTTTATATTTGCATCCTGTTGATAGCGCCATCTGTTGACAGTGTTGTAAAGCAGCGTTTAGTTAATAAAATAAATTTGTTATTCGTGTAAAATAAATAATTTGGTGTTGTGCAAAATTCATTACAATATTAATGTCGATTTTTGATTAGTTTATAATTAATCGTACAGTAATTTCAATTATGTTGAAAAGGAGTTGTTAAACGTTAGGTACATTAAGTGTAATGACGGTTAGTTTATAAAAAGGACTGTAGTTCGCATTTTAATTCAATTCTGTGCTAGAAATCAACTGATAATAAACCAAGTAATATTACGTGAGTGTTTTTATTATGGAGTCTGGACACCATAACCCTGGCGCATCGCCGACATATACTTCACGTAGGGGTGCTAAAAATAGATCTTTACATATTAAAGTTAAAGCAGGGTGATAAGCATCCTCGCGAAGAAGAGGATCATCGCACCGGCTGACATCTATAGGTGTCGTTGAGAAACATAAATCTAAGGTACGGTTATTGCAATTAGGAATAAAATTATACTGAGTGAAACCGAGTATACCAATACCATCTGCAAACGTAGTAGCTGCAATTCGCATATGTTGAGCATAGTCATTTATTGTAAAGAAACCTTCGTCTGACCACGATAGACAGGGTAAGTTGAAATCACCTATGAGTATAAAATCATGTTTGTCATACACCCCCTGTATGTCAGTTAGGGCTTCTATAATCACATTTTGTTGTGTTGGGATACTAGAGGCATCAGGTGGCATGTATACTAATATAATGTGCAGATCCCTTACAGCTATAGCGCATAGTAAAAATACGTCCCTGAACCTACAGGTATAGACTATCAATAAAATTCTGATGTTTAATATTTAATCGAAGGGAACGGAAACGACAGAGCATTTTCTTTAAAATACAAATAAGTCAATTTGGCTTTAGATAATGACAAATTTTAACTGATGTTTTTAAGATACTAACAATTAAGTAGGTACTATTGGCATCTGCAATCACAATCTGCTTGAAAACGCAGCCCTACGAATAGTTATATTAATAACTAAGGGTTGAGCTACACCTATCAGCACCGCATCGCACTTTCTTATGCTTCTATCCTTTTCTGGCACTTAGGACCGTCATTTACTAGACCGAGAAAGAGAGACGGAACGCGTCAGCACGATCGATTCCGCGGCGTGCTGACGCGTTCCCTCTCTTTTTGCTGATAGGTGTAGCTCAACCCTAATACGACAAATGTTAAAAGAAATTCCTTTTAAAACTATTGGTACGAGGCTGGTCTCATTGCAAATAGCGATTTTTTTCTTACAACTAAGATACAGCATGTATTACAAATACATTCATCATTATTGCATTACTAGACTGCACGGTTGGCGTAGTGGTTTAAGCGGCCGCCTCACCGCTTCACACTGCGCCGAAGTGTTGTGGGTTCGATCCCCACACGAGACAACACTTTGTGTGATTCATAAATTGTTGTTTCGAGTCTGAGTGTTCATTGTGTCCGTTACTTGTATGTTTGAAAAGTCCCCCGCGACACAGGATTTAGTCCTAATGCGGGAGTTGTATTAAAAAAAATGCGTTGTTTATAATCTGACTCACTAAAGGTCCCTTCATTATAAAAAGGGTAAGGCCATAGTCCACCACGCTGGCCGACTGCGGATTACCACACTTCACATATTGTGTTTAAAGAAC
The DNA here is from genome assembly GCA_944739405.2 of Euclidia mi. NCBI lineage: Eukaryota > Metazoa > Arthropoda > Insecta > Lepidoptera > Erebidae > Euclidia > Euclidia mi. Next base: position 43,959,882 of record OX123201.2, read on the forward strand.
TTTAGACAGATCTCTCAGACATACTGGTTCCCTACACCGTTTAGCAAGCGATTAATAATTATTTACGCTCTAAACTTCAAAAAGTCAGTGGTCCAGTACGCACCATGTGGATTTGAATCCCAAACGTCTGCATAGCAACGCTCTCCTCATAGACCGATCTTGGACCAACCACATCCATCCGCTGGCTGCGATACCAACAAGATCGTCGTTTAACCTTGTAGGCCTACCTCTGCTTCGACGTCCGGTACATGGCCTCCAGAACTATTCTGCTCCAACGGCCATAGGTCACTGCCACTTCATCTAGACTATTCGGAGAGCTATGTCGGTGACTTTGGTTCGCCTGCGGATCTCCTCATTTCTATTGAACATGCAGGGAAACTCCAAATATAGCTATCTCCATCGCCCTATGAGTGCATGATGAGGTCCATATTGAGCGGCCAAGTCTTGCATCCGTATGATAACAATAAAACCAAAAACTTAAAATCAATCCTTTACAAAGACGAGAAAGCAACTTAAAGTACGGCAAAAATATGCCATTGTTGCCAAGACAATAAGCATCGACCGTTTGTTACCATATGTTACCAGTGTTACCACAAACTACCAACCGCAATTTATACCGACCTACACATGCGCAAGCTTCCTACACGCTACGTGCCAATTACTTATTATCCTTACAAAAACACCACCCCCCACAAATGTAAGGTTTTTGTTATAACGAGATCGCGTGCGGACAGCCTTTTTTGTAATCATTTTTGGATATTTTTTCGAGTGGCAACAATTTTGGAGGATGTATTAGTGGTTGATTGGAGTTGTTGCTAATCTGTGACGTGTTTTGACAGTAATAGGGTGTAGAGGTTGTTTTTAGGATGGGTGGGCTAACAGCTGCTTTTTGATTGCCTCTGTCTATACTAATATTGTTAAACTTATCGGCAATAAAGTGGCGTAGGCGATATACTTAGTGTATGTACCTATTCCATTATTAATTCTTAGTGCAGACATTGTCCTATAAAAAGAAAATTGTAGAAATTGAGAAGTCTTTTCGACTTCCACGGCGATATACAGAACTAAATATATTATGAATACGGTCTATATAGCTTTTAGAAGTTTTTAAAGACCATAACCATATCTTATATTCCTACATAACAACTCCACGTCCTTATACGGCTATTCTATTATTACCTCCGCCTATTATTACGTCACGCATTTAAAAAATAACTTGACATTTGTCAAGTGCAATTTCCTTGACGACCTATTAAGTGCGGGGACCTTAGGGTTCTTATTTTACAATATAATTGTTTCTGCAACTGTCTTGAGTGGTTTGACAATAGACAACTGTCGCGGCCGTTATTTTGGTTTAATTTTAAACAAAGAACGCCATTGTAGGTTAAACAACAAAATGGCGAATGTTGTCGCAAGCTGTCATCGAATTATCAGGAGTCATCTTATTAAAATTTTAATAAGGCTAGGTGTTCCTCGCGATGCACCTGCTGAATCTCTAAATGTGTCTGTGATAAATTATGGCCTATATCTACCTACCTATGTTGTGTACTGCCAAAATGGGTGAAGCTGTTGGAAGATTACCTCATTCAAAAAAAGAATAGATAAACAGATAAAACGCTAGAAAGTTTGTTTATGGCTTGGCATTATGTAAATAAGTAAGCACTTGAGAAAATCTAGTTAGGTACTTATATTAAAATCACAGGCGAACACTTCAATTATGTACCTACCTAGTTATAGGTTTGGTATCGTTCATCTAAATAAAAGATTGATAGTTCTGTTTATCTACTGACTGACTGCCTCCGTGGTCCAGTGGATAGCGTATGCGACTGTCGATCGGAGGTCCCGGGTTCGATTCCCGGGTCGAGCAAAAGTGTTACTGGGTTTTTCGGATTCTCAGTAGCAGCATGGAGTCTGGTAATGTGCCCGGTAGCGGCAATAGGCTCGCCCCCTATTACGTGGGATTATATCTATGAATTCATAGCGAAATGTGGGTGTAATATTACACCTCTGCCTACCCCTATGGGAATACAGGCGTGTGCCTATAAATAAAAATAGTTTATCTATTGTTTAGATTTGTGATGTGATTGATATCTCGCGTGGAAATAGAACCCTTACACTTGGCCCAGTGTCAAACAGTAAGGCGGCAATAGTAACTACTAGGTACGTGTTACATTCAGTCACAGTCCAAGACCATGGAATAGCTATTATTAAGGCATACGTTTTTCATGTCACCATACACAGTAGTTAACGAGTGACGACCCAAACTACTGGTTAACAAGTTTGAAGTCGAAAAATATAGTTGGTATTTACGTCAACTCATGTGTGGAGTGTACTTTTGGTTCGTTTGCTGCACGACACCCGGTCAGTCATTTCTTAGCCACTTTTGACTGTGCAAGTGTGCATATCCGAAAGCCGGGACTAATTGAAGGTATTTCACCATTTAAACTATGTAGCTCCTGCGCCAACAAACCTCCATCCATCCTTCCATCCACGCAAACTTTTGCATTTATAAAACCGAGTAGTAGACAATAGAGTTGCCTAAATATCGATACTCCCGCTATCGATAGATGATCTCGAAAACTAGTAACAATATCGATAGTGCTATCGATAATATCGACATTATCGATACCATGGATACTATCGATAGTAAAATTAATACTATTGATTGGAAGCAACACTATCGATACGATCGATACAATTACACGAAAATACTATCAATAGCATCGACAGTATCAATTTTTTATGTAATACTATCGATACTATCGATGTTATCGATAGTATTGTTGTAATAAAACAACGATACTGTCAATAGTATGAAACTATCGATAGTATTACACAATTGATAGTTTAAAAAACGTCGATACTATCGTTTTCTAATTATAGCATACGTAGCAAGTGACACTATTGACAGCGCTAAGTGTTGCCCAGGCCTGTGTTATTTTATGGTTGCATTCGGATACTCCATAAGATAATAATTCATAATTTTACTATACTTAGTATTTATGTGAGATATTTACTTGCTATGTAACTGATTGATTGGATCCAATACTATCGCAGTTTATTAAACTATCGATAGTGTAGGCTATCGATACTAATGATATTATCGATAGTATTACACCTAAATAATATGCGCGTCTTCAATAGTATGGATACTATCGATAGTATTGATACTATTGGTGCTTATACTATCGATAATACCGATACTATTATTGTATATAAATAGTATTGCCCTGACTCACGCCATCGATAGTGTCGATACAATCGATAGCATATCGATACTATTGAAATGACGTCATCTATCGATAGACTATCGATAGTTTAGCGATAGTCGACTATCGATTGGCAACACTAGTAGATAATATTTCACAATTGAGTTGCAGATGATATATTTGTTACTATTTGAACTTCTCGCAATCGTTTGAAAGTACCGACTTACTAATCAAGGTATATTGTACGACAGCAGATAATTTGCAGTCTGACACCAACGAAGCGTTGCAAAGAAACTTTGTAGTCTAAAAAGCACTTAGTCTAATGCCAGAAATTCTAAATACCCTCCAAATTATTGTATTTCAATTATCACTGACCCCAGTTTACCCTGTATTTGTCACTCAATCCAAATTTGTTACATCTGTTCATACTACAAAAACATATCTATCATAGCTGTGTCCAACCCGGGATTCAAATATAAAACTCACAATCAACCCCAACATACACCAAGCTTCAATACAAAAATAATCCTTCACTTTACCCATACATTCACCCCCTCCAAAACAAAACGTCCAAAAAGCCAAAGACAACGTATCCCCGAAAATACCATTCATCAGTTGTTTTTGCTCTTAATAGAGACAGGCACATCGTCTTCCAACAATACGGTAGGTACAGACCATAAATTGTGGCACAGGTGATGTAGCGGCGACATCAAAGGCGGCGGGGTCCTTTGTAACCCTCCCACTGTCAATATTTGCATACTAAGTAAATAAAAGCGACTGTAATGTGTTGATTGAGATGTACCGACTTGGTTTTGTGACTCCCGACGTTTCGCGTGTGTGATCCCCTGCTTGTAAGTGGTTGAGTAGTTAAGTGGGTCGGTTTTGACGCGATAGTCACTAAAAATGTAGAGGAGTATTGTCCTATGTAAACAACTTTATGGATTAACTAGCTGAGCCAGCAAGCTTGCTCTGCCGTATACAGGACATATATATTTCTAGGACAAATAGGTAGTTTTTGGATCCAAATCATAAATAAATAACGTCCAAGAAATAAAGAAATATCTGGCAAGAGCCATGCAATCCTTATCACCTAGGCTTACAAAAAATTGCCTCAGACGTATTCTCACACCTGTCAAATTTACCCATCTTAATATCGTTCAAGCTGTCCCGGAGAAGTTCGATAATTCACTGTGACACAAGATGTTTATCTATATAGGTTATATTTAGCTTTTTCTTAAGGATAGACAAGTGATTTTTGCAGTAGGGAGCTTTTTGTTGCAATGCAGTCGCAATACTGGCTGTTTGCCACCAAGGTGAGAGTTGGGTGCAGTCAGAAATCATTACTAAGTTTATGTATTTGACTGCACGGTTGGCGTAGTGGTCGCCTCGCCGTTTGACACTCCACCGTGTGCTGGGAATTAGATTCCCACACGAGGCTACACTTTGTGTGATCCATAGATAGTTGTTTCGAGTCTGGGTGTTCATTGAGTCCGTTGTTTGCATGTTTATAAAGTGAGGGACTGCGACACAGAATTATTTGCTAGTGCGGAATTGTCTTCTTTTAAATAGAAAAAATGGGAACCTGCCGTTTTGCCGAAAAGATTTTGACAAAATTTAATTACCCTTTTTTTTTGCCGGGTGTTATGGTGTTATGGTGTCGGGTTGGAAAATCCTCATGGAGTCCCTTCGCCCCGGGGGAGGGGGGGGGAAAGGACGAAGGGGACTGTCAGACTCTTACTGACTAAAAACCAACCCTTGCTCCTCATGTACCCATGTGTCGGAGGGTAGGGTTTCACCGAAGCATTCCTCGCTACCGCCCGACGGGTATTGGCCCGCCAGAACGAAACCCCCTTGGCGGCGGATGAAGGTGTTGTGCTCCACCGCCAAAACACCCAGCGGCCGCAGAGGATAGGGAGGACGGCAACGCAACACCGCATCTCATCTTCCTCTGCGGCCCCACCGCGACGCAACGACGTGTGTGTGGTGGCAACGCAACCATTTGGTCGCGGGAGATAGGGTGCGCGGCAACGCAACACCGACACGCCTCTCCTCACGCGACCGCACCCGACTGCGAGGGACAGACAGAACTGTCCCCCGCACCCGCACCTATGGACGCATCCTACGCAGGCCTCACGCAAGCCCACGTGGAGCGTCCCCTCCCGGGATCCCGCTTAGCTTCACCGTGGCAGAAAATCAAATCCACGGTTACTAAGCCACCCCACCACGACAAGGTGTGGATCCCATGGAGGGGAAAATTTCATTACCCTAACAATTTTTAGCAACCTTTTTTTATACCATTGCAATATTTCGAATGATTTTAGTACGCATATTTTTATTTGGTCAAATTTTTACTTGGCAAAATATTACCGAGTATAATGTCATTATGGCATTTGGTCTTTAACCAAATGATATATCAAAGCAAACAATCTTCAGTCAATACACGTTTGGTGATATTAGTTTATTTATGGAAGTAGTTAGAGTAGGTTAATTATAAAAAAAAATGGTAAGGTTAGGTTAGGTTAGAACTGTGACCTCCTACGCCAGAAACGACTTGCATTAATATAAAAAAGAGATTTTTTTTAGAGGGTTACCCGGAACTGAACTATTTAGATTAGGATAATTATTGATTTTGCATAAAAACTGTTATTCCAACTGAAATATTTGACTAAATAAAAAATGTTAAAAGTACTACGTACTTGGTAAACAAGTTTAAACCTATAAGTGTATAATCTATGGTTTAAACGTTCATTTCCCAAACATTAGGTTTGCTTTACAATTTTTTGTGAAAAGATTTTTTGCTAAGTAATAATTTGGCAAATGAAATTACGCGAAAATTTTTTTGGGAAGTAAAAATTTGTCGAATTCCTTTCGGTCAAACAAGGGAGACCCAGAAAAAATACATGTATCAAGTAGGTATATGAATTTATTGACTTTTGAACTCAAATGAGCAGCGATAGCCTAGTGGAGAGACCGACGGACTGCTACGCAGAGGGTCTCGGGTTCGAATCCACCGCGCGCACCAATGACTTTTCGAAGTTATGAGCGTATTAAATTGTTAATTATCGCTTGCTAAACGGTGAAGGAAAACATCGTGAGGAAACCTGCATGTCTGAGAGTTCTCCATAATGTTCTCGAGAGACATGTGAAGGCTGTCAACCCGCACTTGGCCAGCGTGGTGGACTATGGCCTTACCGTCTTACCCTTCTCATGATGAGACTAAAGGAGATGGCACTTGATAAAAAGAAATGGAAATTAACAAGTGCACTCAAATGAGAGAGCGATGGATATTTGTTACTCTTTCTCGCAAAAGCTAAGTACTAAATGAAGTTCGATTATACTTTGCAGGAGCAGAATAACTAGGCATATTTTTTCCCCAGATTAATATTTATTCCTAGGTATTTTAGTACTACTAAGAATTTGATAAATTTTCTGAGGATTCACGATTATTTTTTACTCTTCCTCACACAGACTAGTAAAGCCGTGCACAGACGTTTAGGTTCGAACAATATTAAGCCTTGTTTTTTCATGAGATCCTTTTATATTATTACTATAAATCTGTCATATTACGTCCCATTATTTAATAATCCATCTGTCCCAAATCATAGTGGTGACCCATCACATCGCGTGTCTTGCTCTCTGACACAATGACGTCACAATGATCAGGTGCCTTCAACACCACATCCTCCCGAAACCTCTAATGACATGATTATTAACAAAAAACGAGCATTTTTCCAAACATTTTGGTCCAATTTGTTACTTAGGTACTACCTGCAAAATTAACTTTACTGCTAATAAAATGCGCTGCAAGCGAAAACAGATCTTATAATGATTCGATTAAGGCTATAAAATAAGCTACAGAAAGGTACGGTTAAGTAAGTTGCTTCAAGAAAAACAATCTTAGCCGTGCGGTTGATCATTTTACTTGCTACATGAAATTCAGTCTTATTGCTAACAGATAAAGGTGGTTACCTACTGGATTGTTGCTGGTAGATTTAAGTTTGTAATTTTAAAGAGATTAATCTGTACGCTCCCGTTTGCAACATGTCGCTGCTTGCGACACAAAAGGCTTGCGGTTTTGATCCGTTACGTTTAAATGTGTAAGTGATCTTAAGGTATTAATGCTATACGTAGTATATATTTATGTTTAAATATCCCTGAGACTGTAGTCAAAGAAGTATAATTAGTTGGTAAATATGTATCTACCTAATTATAAAATCTTTGCGTTGCTGACTGGCTACTGGCGAGCAGAGCGCACGGTCGAAACTACTGGGCGCAAGCAGTTGTTTGATTTGTCTGTTTCTTGGAGAGTGTGATGAAATTTGGGAATTCTCATCCTAACGGGGTAACAGTCTGATTCGGGCGAAGCCAAAGACGAAGTCTATTCTTATAGGTATAATAGTCTTCCATCACGGTAAATACCTTGCAGGAACTTTTACATAGACTTCATCAAACAACCTTTTACAGTCCACTGTTGAACATAACATAACTTCACGCCTTTAACCCCGAAGGGGTAGGCAGAGGTGTATTTACACACCCACTTGTAGACATGGACCTCTCATTTGAAACCCAGTAACATTATAGGTCTATGTTCAGGATTGGGGCTAATATATCACAAATATTTTTAGGGTTTGCAACACCAACCCATAATAGACAAGTACGATCAGTCTTATAATCCCAAATTATGCCCAAAAGCGATCTCGTTTCTACCTTTTTTAAAAACGTTTAAAGCGGCGGCAGTCTAATCGTTATTGTATTGGATTTAATATAAAATGGTTAATTGCTACAGCAAACATATAGTGCTACTACCTACGTTACTGTACGGTTACAATGAGCATCAATATCTCTTGAACCAGTAATTTCCCAGGTTTGGTGCCGAAGTAACCAATGTTCGTATTTATTGGTACAATATGGGCTTTCGTTAAGGGTCATTTTACACCCCGTACCTATACTGTCCCACAGCTGGGCATAGGACTCTTCTAACTTTGCAAATGGTGACGCCATAGCCCACTAGGTACGATGGAACTCTCAGACATGCAGGTTTCCTCACGATATTTTCCTACACCGGTAATCAAGGTAGCAATTTAAGCGTAACGTCTGCGTCTGCTGATTGGAGGTCTCGGATTCGATTTCCGGGTCTGGCAAAAGTGTTACCGAGTTTTTCCGAATTCTCAGTAGCAGCACGAAGTCTGGTTATGAGCCCGGTAGCGGCAATAGGCTCGCCCTTTATTAAGTCACACCTAAAAAATCATGGCGAAATGTGGGTGTAATATAACACATCAGCCTACCCTTCGGGGATACAGGCGTGAGCATATAAAAAAAAGAAAAAAAAACATCTGAAACCTGAAGATAAGCCTATAAATATACCTAAATATCCAAAACAGCACAGCAGAACACGACAATATTACAACGAAAATAAACATACAGCTATATCGTACGCCCAGTCCCCCTAAAATACTTTAATCCAACAATAAGTCCGTCCTATTCATTCGTTCTCTCCCTAATCATTCGGTCAATTTGACAATGGCCAACGTCCCCTGTTTTGAAAATATTTGCCTGTGGACCAAACAATTTTATATAAGTGGTTGGACCCCAAAAATTCATGTCAATTGAATAATATATCCTGTCACTATTATACAATGGAATCAATTTGTTTGCGATGGGAAAGGCTAAAGTAGGAACCTAATTTGGCTAGAATTGTCGTTGCATTTCATTTCGAGGCCTAAATGTAAAATTATCTATCTGTTTTTACTCCGTTGCTGTTCCATTTAATGGTCGGTCTTTAACACCTTCAAAAAATTCTCGTTTCCTCTAAATCTGGAGAGCTATTGGTATTCTTTGATTGATTAAATTGCTGTCGAAACATAACGCTTGCTCTCGAAATATCTAAATCATTCATTTATTTCATCATCAGCCTTCAACAGTCCACTGCTGGACTAGGCCTCTCCTTTGAAAGGAGGAATTGGCCTACTATACCACACTGGTTAAACGGGTTGTTATAGGGTTTGTATCAAGTCTTCCTTCTCTTACAGTGCTGTTCTCTGCACAATATGGGCCTTCTGTCGGCTTTTACGACACCCATGGGATGATATGGGGTGGTGACAATCCGTATTCTAAATCCGTCACCACACGGACAAAACTCATAAATCATACATCGCGCAGAACTCTACAATCAGCTAATCAACCTCAGAACACCCAGACTTAAAATAACAATTTGTGAACCACATAAAGTTTTGTTACATGTTGGATCGAACCCACAACATTCGGCGCAGTGTTACTCTTCGGGGTAGACACCTAAACTCTACGCCATTCGTGCTATCTGCCATAGTTTGATAGGTCTGTCTGCAACGCAAATGGACTGGGCCATTATATAAATAGACAGATCATTACGAGTGGTCTGTTGGTCCAGCGATAGTGGTTATTTTAACCTTGACTGCTAATCCGAAGGTGTTGAGTTTGATTAGGTATTACCCAGGACAACTAATTGCGTGATGGGTACGATCATTTGTTCTGTGTCTGGGTGAAGGTTTCTAAGAATATTTAGTATTTATTTATTATTAGCTTTTGACCGCGGCTTTGCTCACGTTAAATTCGGGTTAACACAAAACTCCTTCATCGTTCGAAAGTAATTTTCGTTTTAATTCTGTTCATAGGGACTTATAACAAATATAACCGCATTCTGTAAACAGCATTTTTAGAGTTCCGTGTTCAAAATGGCTAAACACGGAATCCCTATAGACGCGCTATGTCTGTCAGTCTATCCGTATGTCACAGCCACTTTATGCCGAAACTATTCAGTTTATACATTTGAAAATTACCTAGTAGGTAGATGTATTCTGTGAACCACTTTACGACGTTATAGAAAATAAAAAATATTGAATATTAAGGATGGAACTTCAAAAACAGGTCGTTAAATATTACTTTGAGGTTCCTAAAACCATTGTTTCTCAAAGTCAATCGTTTGAAAGACTATGGACTGTGTGTGAGATGTCCCATGATGTTGTTACAGTTGCGCGTCGGGTGGGTCAAATTGTATGCTCGGTTGATGACAATAGTGCAATTCACGTGCTTTACTTAGTTATTCAAATATAGTTTGTACCAATATTTTGCAACTACATGCCGCCCGCGACTCCGCTCGCGGGAATGTCAGCTATGGTGGAAAATTGAAGCCTATTGTTTAGATGACGAAAGACTGATAAAGTAGATATATATCTAAGGCAAGTGTGAATGGGACAGAATGAAAGGGAAGACCTAGACGGACGTTCTCTAACCAGATTGGAGACATCCTAAAAAAAGGACAGGTCAGAAGTTCCCTTAACAGAAGAGCATGCATGAGAAACTTGATGGGAGTGAATGAAGCAAGAGAAGTACGTCAGGATCGTTGCAAATGGCGTTCTGTAGTCTCTGCCTACCCCTCCGGGAAACAGGCGTGAGTCTATGTATGTATGTTTGCATACTTAGGTAACCTACTACTGCAAAATTCAACAAAATCCGTAGTAATTTTATACGTGATAGAGTAGGTATAACATCCATCCCCGCTTTCAGATTTACCATAATAGTAAGATATACTAGGTATATTTTTTTCATGCATTTTATACTTGTAGGTAAATATAATACTTATAATAAAATTGTGGTATTTTATATCTGTTCGTCAATTCACTGAAATTGCGGTTGACAATCATATAATTAGCTACATAATTATTCTGTAACCCATTCTGAACTTGACTAAAGCATAGCCTAAAGTTATTACACTACTAAATATTTCCTATGTATTTATAGTAAGAAATATAGTACAACAGTCCACAAAAACGGACGAATCCTATCGTAATTCCCTCACGCTTTCTTACTGCCTCAACTACAAACGCATCTCCGTAATGTCACATCGTTGTCACGATTTGACCCCGATGCCCCACGCTGATACTACCCTTATTACGAAGGCATAAGCACCACAATTGGATGTAAAAAATATTACATCGTGACGCACCTTTTGGGAGACGGGAGACAGCATCTTAGATTTTTCTTACAGATAAGTTTTACTTTAGAAATGAGATGAGATTTTATATTTTTGCGGTGTAACTTGATGATACACCTTAGAAGAAAAAAATATTTTTTTATTAGGTATGTGTGCACTACCTAAACCATCTACGTAAGTATTTTTAATAAGTACCTATTAAGTATGCGAGTATCATAGACCGTGACCTACTGAAGGTTACCATATCAAAAGTTTCAACAACATTTTAGTGTGATTATAATAACAATATCTTCATAATCAGCCCTCTTTATAAACCGTCCTATTGCTGAGCATGGGCATCTTATCACAATAAGAAGAGTAAGGCCATATTCCAGCACACTAGCCATATAGGTACATGTAGGCAGACCGAGTGCACATAGATATCTTTCAAGAATGTAGAACTCATAGACAAGCATGTTTCCTCGAGATTTTCTTCACCTAGACTGTGAGATAAGACAGAGGATGTCAATTCGTCGTTCACGGATGTCGTGAAGATTTATGACAAATCTCACAGGTTCCACGCAGCTTACTAGTACCAATGAATACAGATGATTTACATTAAAGAAGCTTATTTCTTAAGGATGTCATGAGCCGATAAAAGTTGGCGTATTGACGGTTGTCATTAGTGTAGTTCGTAGTTGGCGCCGTTGGCAGCGCTAGCGTCTTTCGCCATCTGTCTTGCATTGCTTTGGCGTAAGAAATAGACAGCTGTTGCACTGACACTCACGCGACTGTTACGCCGCCAAGCGGCAATTTGGGTCGCAGAAAGTTTGTCTTAAAAGCGGCAATAAGAAAAACATCTCTATAAATAAATATCTATGCTCTATGCTAGTACCGTCATCTCTTGACACTAGTTTAAATGTAATCTAATGCTAATATTATGAAGGTGAAGAGTTTGTTTGTTTGTTTGCTTGAACGCGCTAATCTCAGGAACTACCGATCCGATTTGAAAAATAATTTCAGAGTTAGATAATACATTTATCGAGGAAGGCTATAGGCTATATAACATCACGCTATGAGCCACGGGAGCGGAGCAGTAGTAACCGCGGGTGTAAAAACTATACTTTTGGATTGACGGCGGTCTAGCGTCATCGTATCATAAAAGCTTATTAGTCTGTAATACTTGGCAAGACTAGAATAAAAAGCGAACGCCTACGTCCAATAGCTTAGATGAAACCAGGACAACGGAAAAACTATATTCCATAACAAGCAAAAAACTATTATGGTATATTAACAGCTTTAATAATTATAGACCTACTAATGTATTCATAAAATAAATATAGAACAATTTCTAGATAGCTAATTATGAACAATTAGTAGCTTATGCTATCCTACAAAAATTGACTCGCAAGATTAATTATCTTTTGCGGTATAGTGTATTGTGTAGCTGATGTGTGCTGCATATAAATATGTAATAGCTCTATCAATAGGCGTATTATATTATTTTATTTTAAACTAGAGGACGCCAGCAGCTACGCCTGCACATTTTTTTAAATTTATCTGTTTTGACCGATCCCGTGGGAATTTCGGAAAATCCCTTCTTAGTGCACCCCTATGGTCCCCAAGGAACATACATGCCAAATTTCAGCTTCCTGCGCCCAATAGTTATGGTTGTAGCGTGTCTGTCAGTCAGTCAGTAACGCAGGGATTTTATATATTACTAGCTGACCCGGCGAACTCCGTATCGCTTTTTAAGAGTTTTTATTTAATTCCCTTTTTCCAAGCCCCTTTTCCAAAGTTACCATTGACTTAGAGCTTAATCTCTTATCATTTCATAGTCTATAAATGATGAACAAACAAACATAGATTTTTATAAAATATTGAATTCCCCATTCCTTAAAATATCGGAGATGATACCCATATCGACTTTAAAAAAAAATCCCGTCCGCCATCTTTGATTTCCTATCCGCCATCTTTGATCACGAAATAGATGTTGTATTTGGATTCACCATCCCTTAAATCATCAGAGACGATACCCATATTGAATTTTTTAAATTTTTCCCGGACCGCCATCTTTGATTTCCCCTCCGCCATCTTGAATCACGAAATAGATGTTGTATTTGGATTCTCCATCTCTTTAAAAATCAGAGACGATACCCATATTGACTTTTAAAATGTTTCCCATCCGCCATCTTTGATTTCCCATCCGCCATCTTGAATCACGAAACAGATGTTGTATTTGGATTCCCCATCCCTTTTAACATCGCAGACGATACCAATATTGTTTTTTTTTAATTTTCCCTTCCGCCATCTTTGATTTCCCATCCGCCATCTTTGATCACGAAATAGATGTTGTATTTCGATTCCCCACCCCTTAAAATATCGACGGCGATACCCATATTGATTTCTAAAATTTTCTCATCCGCCATCTTTGATTTCCCGTCCGCCATCTTGGATCACTAAATCAATTTCATATTATTAATCAGCGTCCCGAAAATCTCGAAAACGATACCCATATAGATTGTATCCTATTCGTTTAGCCTTTTTTTGCCTTTGACCTAACCCTCTCCCCCTTCTCGTTTGACCATTTTATTATTTTTGTCTGGCCCCTAAAAGTTGTGGCGTAATTTTATATAGCCTATAGCCTTTCGGGATAATTGGGCTATCATAGGCAATAACAATTTTTTAAATCCGACTGCTAGTTCCTGAGATTAGCCGACATTATCTTTTAGCCTTTTTAGCCTTTTGCCCGGCCCCCAAGGGTCGAAGCGTTATGTTATATAGCCTTTCGGAATAACTGGGCTATCGTATACAAAAAGAATTTTCCAGATCCGACCGGTAGTTCCTGAGATTAGCGCGTTCAAACAAACAAACAAACTCTTCGGCTTTATTATATTAGTATAGATAGATAGATGTAAAAGCAAAATAATTATGTTTATTGTGGGTTATCCTTGGAAGATAGATATATACCATTGCGGACTTTTTTGTAGATCTATTAAAGAGGTACAATCCCACCATACATTGTTTTGTCATAACTCGAAAGGTTTTGGCAGCGTTTTCGAGAAAAGCTCCCGATCGGCTCAATTTTTGCCGGCGCGTTGAACTAATATCGTCCTAATATCGTCAGTTTGCACAAAACCTAAACTTATTATACACTAAAACCTTCCTCAGGGACCACTCTCGATGTTGTTGAAAACCGTATAAAAATTTGTCCAGTACTTTTCGGCGGCGGGGGACTTTGTTTTATAATATGTATAGAAGATTTTAGAAATGATAGAACATCATGTCCATGAAAATTGCTTCGATGCGTACGTCCAGCCATCGGTCCCAGCTGTCATGAAGATCATTAGCAGTCTACTGAAACTGGTCCAAACCATGGTATATCGTTATTTACTTGGGTTGCAGAGGTTACACTACAGTCACTTTGTTGAAAACCTAGTATCTAGGTATTCTGATGTAGGTATTTGTTGAGTCTTGAAACAGACCTAGGCTTCAAAAGCGAGAAGAACCTGAATAACGCTAGGACGATGATGATGTCCTATATTCTAGAAATAGTAATACATCATAATAATAGACGAAACGGTGAATTATTGTGTATTGTATTAATTCACCGTTTCTCCTTTTCACACTCATATCACAGGTGGAGGATTTTAAAGTACCTATAATATTTTGTAGAAAGTACATTGATTTTTATCAAAATCTGTTCTGTAGTCAGGTAGGTCACAGAACTGTCAACTGCAGTTCTGGAAGCAGAGGTTCGTCGTAGCAGAGGTCTCCCGAAAGGTGGACCGACGATTTTGTGAAGATCGCGGGCAGCGGATAGATGTGGACCGTGGACGGCTCAAGACTGATCCGTAATAGAACCTTGGGCGATGTCCAACAGTGGACGTCTATAAGCTGATATTTCATGATCAGGTCAGAAAAACACACGGCGGTTTTATTCATATTTATTTTATTAATATAATTATACAATACTTACTTCACACGGGTACCTAATAATCAATATTAATAAATAATTAAAAATTTTCTGGGTTTGGGCAAAAGTGTTACTGGGTTTTTCCGAATACTCAGTAGCAGCACGGAGTCTGGTGAAGTGCCCGGTAACGGCAATAGGCTCGGCCCCATAACGTGGGACCTAAAAATTCATGGCGACATGTGGGTGTAATATTTACACCTCTGCCTACCCCTTCGGGGATACAGGCGTGAGACTATAAATAAAATAAATAAAAAATGTAATTTTAAATATTTCGTTTCAAACTTTTTGTATTATAGAAATTTAATTAGGTAGGTACAAGCTTAAAAACGGGCTACCTCCAATAAGTTCACTGAAAATAATACATGACAACAATTAATAATATTGATATCTAACAATTTATAGGACAACTTCTCATTACAGCTGTGGCCCATTTTTTATAATATTGATGGCTATTCGCCAATAGATGGCAGCAATATAATGTGAACATTTGCAAAAATTGGTTGCGTAGCGACATCTACCGCTTAGTAGAAAATAACACAAAGCTTTTTTTAAAAACTTGTAGCCGTTTGTGTTGACCATAAAATATAATGTTTTGTGTTTGTATTGTAAAGTTTAAGAAATAGCTTTTTAAATTATGGTTTAAGATATTTTGTGTTAAGATTAATGATTAAGTAGGTACCTATATTACGTACTCAAGAATTGAGTACTTAGGTATTTAGTCCTGGCGTGCAAACCAAGTTCATCCAGCACATAGATTATTAGTTACCTATTGCAACTCAGGATCCGTATTTTAACAAATTTAATATTATGACAAATTGAGATTTATACGTACCTAAGTAGGTACGAAGTCGAGATGCAAATTTTTAAAAACCATAATTATGACATATACTTATCTTTATATTTTTGTTTTTTGTGAACCCTTTCTGCACCCTCATAATAATGATGAAAGGTGTTTTAAAGCTAGTATGAAGCTTAGTGACTAAACACACTACGCTGAACTTACGCGACCGAAGTTCCGCGACCGAAATTACGTACCGACGTATTCGGCTGATATAACACACCATAAGCGCCGAACTTACGCGACCGAAATTCCGTTGCACAACTTTATCTTTGTCGACAATCGAACCGAACTTCGATCGCGTATAATGTGTGCTCTACTACTAAAACAGTTGCCGCCGAACTTACGCGGTTACGCCCGACCGAAGTTACGCTGTACGCTATAACGCAACGTAAGTTCGGCATAGTGATTCAAATAGCATTGCAGGCGTAATCATGCCGAACTTCGGTCGCGTAAGTTCGGCGTGTGTTTAGACATTTAGACTGCAGTTGCAAAAATAATCGCTTCGAAATCTTAGACGATTTTCTGAAACGGAGGCCAATCCTTTAGGTCTGAAAATTCTGAAATAAAATCCTATTCATAGTGAATGCAGTGTCGGACATTGCAGTCCAAAGTGCAGGTACACATTTTGTCGTTGTGACCTTTTAGAAATCACCGAAAATCATTAAAATGGATGGCAAAGTCTAAGCCATGCTGAATTTAAACTTTTGTGTTTCCTAAAGGACAATGGCAGATCTCCATACATCAAAATGTCTGAAATTAAATTGAAGCGAACAATAATAAAAAATATATAAAAAAATATGGCGTAAGAAACAGAGTCTATAAATGATTCTATTTTCACTCAGGAAAGGTGGAAAAAGAAGATATTGGTGTTTGAAGTTTAAGTTAAGAATGAACAATGTAGGTACAAGGAAAGTTATAGTATGAAAGTTAAACAATGTAGGTAGGTACGTTTGAATTATCAAATTACATATGTCAGATTGACATCAAAACGCGGAAGTATTTTGTAGCATCTAACTGTCACAGCCAAAGACAAAAGCAGAGCTGCACATTTTAAATCGATTTTATGTGAAATCGATACATCTTTAAAACAATGCTGTGACGTTTTTATTTGATTTAAACGTTGTTAGGCTTCAAAAATATTAGCTTATTGATATAATTTTGATTAAATATTAAATAACTGCATTTTAAACCAAACCAACTCTATAAAGGTCAATCGTATCGATTACTTATTTAATAATCGATACGGATATAGCACTCACGTCTATTCCTGTCACACCATTGTCTATGGCAACAATCAAATAAAAAAGTATTCGTAATCAATTGGAATGCTTTTTATCATCATAAAATACTCCAGCTTTAACGAGACAAAGTGAAAATATTAAAAATCGTAAAAAAAAAAAACCATTTGTTTTGTTCATATGAAGTTTAAGGTCGCCATAACAAATCCAGACCAAATTCTGCCATTGTTCTTTCGGCACTGTTGCAAACCCCTTAAGATCGCGAATATACTGAATTATTTTTTATTTTTTTATGTTAATAGGCGGCAAACGAGCAGACGGATTGCCTGATGTTAAGCAATTACCGCCGCCCATGGACACAAGCAACACCACAGGAGTCACAAGTGCGTTGCCGCCCTTTGGGGTTGGGAATGCGGATAGGATGAGGAGTGGGATGAGGGAGAAGGAATAGGGGATAGGGCCTCCGGCACGCTCACTCACCGAACGAAACGCAACAGTTTAGGTACCGTTACTTTACGTCGATTTTGTGTGAGAG
Organism: Euclidia mi; assembly: GCA_944739405.2. Lineage (NCBI taxonomy): Eukaryota > Metazoa > Arthropoda > Insecta > Lepidoptera > Erebidae > Euclidia > Euclidia mi. The sequence goes on from OX123201.2 coordinate 43,977,629, forward strand.
AGTAGTACTTCCCCGGTCGAGTCGGTCCATTCATGCTGAAATCAGCAAGGCTTTACTACCTTTATGTATGTAGATAACTAGATATAGGGCATAGGTGAAAGATAGGCAGTAATAGGTACGGTCTACCTCATAGAGAGAACTAGTCGTACGAGATCTAAAGAGCCTCGCTGCATCATTAGTGTCATTACAGAAAGAACAATACGAGTACCTACTTTTTGATCTCGTAACGCCATTATTGCAGGTCTTTCAAATCTGCTCCCGCAGCTAACGTGACTTGTAGGCTACATACTTTCGTAGTCTTTTATTGTCGTACATCGTCACCGTCTCTTTCTCTGATCATGACACTTACCTACACTTTAAATTCAAACACAGTACACAACATTGGACAGAAGTACTCACTATATGAGTTCGCTGGTTTGGTTTTGTTGGCGGGTGCGTTTATTACTTAAAATTCCATGTCAAATTGAAAAATAAATGCTACTAGTTCTTGCCTCGTCACTTAGAACCGCACCTAATGTTGCCGATTAGGACGTGACAACAATTTATGTGATGTGATTTTCTGTCCCTTGATGAAATCCCTATGAGTAAAATTCTCTGTGAGATAGGACTTACTCCTTGTGCGGAAAATGTCTTTAACTGGATACCTATTCGAAACAAACAAAACGAAGGTAGTCCTGTCCCGTAAGACTAGTTCAAACGAATACTGAATGAATGAAAAATACTTTATGACGTTTTCCAATTACATTTTAGTTCCGAGATAAATGTGTTCGGTTTAAAAAGTAAGTAGTTAAGCAGGTAGTCCGTACTGAGATATTTGCTACGAACTCGACACTGAGATAACCTTAGAAATAATTATAAATATTATATCTGTGGAAACGACTTTTAATCGCTGATGATATACCTAAAGTTTACTTTGTATATTCAATCAAAGATGCGTAATGATATCAGTTCAAAAACAGAATAATCTACCACATAATATTCTACCACATTCATACAACATCATCTAGTCCCAAACTAAGCAGAGTTTGTACTATGGGTACTAGATAATGGATAAACATACATAATATATACTTTTTTTTGTACATACATACATATTCTACATAGAAACACCCAGACCAAGACCAACATCCATGTTCATGCACACAAATGTTTAACTTGAACGGGAATCGAACCCGCGACCTCCGGCGTAGCAGTCGCTTACACTCCCTGCTCCAACCAGTCGTCAATATTAGCCTATCCACAGAGAGTCTGTCATCCGACTGCCACATCGCAAAGGGATAGCGATATTCAATGGTTCAAACCAGTATCAGTTTATTCAGTGACTCCCAATAAGGACTATCAAAGAACTAAACTCTTCTTGACAACCTGGAGCGAATGCTTAACGTGCTCTCCGAGGCACGGAGAGACTTTACTAAAATAATCTGAATTTGACATCTTCTGGAGACAGTTTCATTATCATCTTAGGTTTACCCGAGTTGCATACCTACAACACTGCCTCATTGGCGCAAGAGAAAACACTGCTAGTTTAACCAGAATAATTGATAGAAGCCTTTCGATAGAACGACTGCCATCATGGCCTCCGTACCTTAGAAGAGAAAATGGCTATTTTGTTTGCTGTAGTAGGTACGTAAGTAGGTACCTATTATATTAATCTGTGGCTGTAGTGTAGTAGACTGACGAAAAATATCAATTTTTACTTATTCATAAGGGGACCTAGTGCAATGTAAGTGCATACTTTACGCGAAACTGAACACCCATATAGTGTTTGGCTTTGGAAATACCGAACGTGCTATTTCGCTACAGGTACTTACGGTTCAAGTTAACTTTGAAAAAGACGATCGTATGGACTCGGATGTACTTATGTCTCAAGATTATCACAAAACCTAATAATTTCTGATTTGTCCTATGGCTTACCTGAAATTTTATTATGCAAATGTAATAAAAAAGCACGCTATACTTAAAAAAATACACGATAAAATACAAAGTTATTTGGTTGTGATGCAAAGTTGCGCGTTTCTTCCGCTAGCGCCCAATGGCGCTTTACTGTCCGGCATCGCCACGGTTCAAGTGGCGACTAAGTGAACTTGAACGTCCACTACAATACAATCTTGTTATTTTGTATAGAGTACCGCATATCGCCGCTAGATGGTGCTATTGTTAAATTTTATATAAAAAGAACATCGGCAAGTCGTTACAACAACAATACTATTTAATGCCATTTTTTGTATATCATCACGAATATACTTATATCCTGGGGTAGGCAGAAGGGTTGTAATACGCCTCTGCCTACGCCTTCGAAAAATTAAACAAGAGGTAAGTACTAATGCCATTTATTATTTCTATATCCTCGAAGGGGCAGGCAGAGGTGTAATATTACACCCACATTTCGCCTTATGAATTTTAGGGCCCACATATAGGGGGCGATCCGGGCGATCCTATTGCCGTTGCCGGGCACTTTGCCAGACTTCGTGCTGCTACCAGCTACTGGGAATTCCCGACCCGGGAATCGTACTCGGGATCTCCCGATCAGCATACGCATACGCTATACACAACGGAGATAATATTAATATATAATTATAGATAATTAACATTGTTACATTACACATTTTAGACCATTTATACGAAAATGCTTTTATATGTATATTTTAAATAGCTAATTTCAATAGCGAAAAATGTTAGAAGAAGTATGATTGATTTTGTGATAGTAGATGAACGATTGAGAAAGAATGTGTTGGATACAAGAGCATATCGAGGGATCGGCATCCACACAGACCACTTCTTGGTGTTAGCCGGATAAGTGGGCTCCTTAAAGGATGGCGACACCGAGAGCGTAATGAAAATAGGGTCTTGGAAAGAATTAAGGTAGAAAATCTACAAGAGAAAGATGTGAAAGATGAGTATAAACGAAGATTGATAGCAAAATTTGAGAGGTTCGATTGCATAAATGATATGGAAGAATTATGGCAGGCCTTTAAAGAAGAGGTAGTATGTGTAGCGTCTGAAGTATGTGGTGTGATCATGAGAAGGAAAATACGAAAGGTTAAGAATACATGGTGGGACAAGGATGTACAATCAGCAGTGTCAGAGAAGAAGAAAGCTTGGTCAGATTAGTTGGCTGCCAGAGCAAATGAAAGAATGGGAAAAGCAACGAGTGTAGACATAGATGAAGCAAGAAAGAAGTTTGTTAGGGCAAAAAGAATAGTGAAATAAATGGTTAAAAGGAAAAAAAGAGGAAAGAAAGATAAGTTTGATAGCAGATTATCTGACGATTTCCAGGGGAACATTAAGTTTTTCTAGAAATCTGTTCGTGCAGTTCGAGGAGCCACAATCCTCAGAACACACATCCATCAGAGACGAGAATGGAAAGATAGTAAATGATGAATCGTGCGTGCTGAAGAGATAGAAAGAGTATTTTGAAAGTTTATTTGAAAGATCGGCGATAGAGACACCGATAGCTATGATGAATGGTAACGATAGCAATGATGAAAGCGTTATTGGCGTGGATGAGATCGTGAAGGCATTAGGAAGTATGAAAGTAGGTAAGGCTGCAGGATATGATAGGATTACAGTCGAAATGCTGAAGGCTGGACAGGGCATCATAGTTGGTCAGCTGCAGCGGTTATATAACTTGTGCTGGAGCACCGGCCGAGTACCTAATGACTGGGCCACAGCTGTAGTTGTGCCTCTTTATAAAGGAAAAGGCTCGCAACAAGATTGCAAAAACTATAGAGGAATTAGCCTTCTAGCATTGTTGGCAAATTGTTTGCAAAGGTACTTATTGAAAGAGTTATGAAAGTAACCGACAAGAAAATATGGGATGTATAAGCGGGATTCCGAAAGGGTATGGGATGCACGGATCAGGTTTTTTCCTTGCGAAGCATAGCCGAAAAGTTTTTGGCCAAAGGTCAAAAGGTCTATTGCGCATTCGTGGATTTGGAAAAGGCTTACGATAAAGTGGTGAGGAATGAAATGTGGTCGGTGCTGTCAATGAATGGGGTGGACAGCAGCCTCATTCGAGCTCTGAAATCCCTTTATGAGGATTCTAGAGCTTGTGTGAGGATAAACGGGGCATACACTGACTGGTTTACCATCGAGAAAGGTGTTAGACAGGGATGTGTAGCGTCGCCGTGGCTGTTTAACCTCTTCATGGACAGTAGTTTGCAAGATTTAAAACATAGTGACTGCGGATTAAGGATGAATGGGTTACTTGTCAAATGCCTCCTTTATGCTGATGATCAGGTAATACTTGCATCTTCAGCGGAGGAGTTGCAGGAGATGGTAGCAATCATGCATGGTGCGTTAGAGAGGAAAGGAATGAAAGTGAATGTAAGAATAACGAAAGTTATGGTTTTTGAAAAGGAGGAATGCGTTACGGCTTGTAATGTTTTGATCGATGGACAGCGAGTGGAACAAGTGAATGAGTTTGTTTACTTAGGTACGTTGTTTACAAGAGATGGTAAGAATGAAGAAGATATTGAAAGGAGAGTTAATGCAGGTAATAGTGTGAATGGAGCTCTGAAAGCGTTTATGAACAGTCAAAACGTCTCCAAAAAGGCACGTTTGGCTGTACATAGAGGTGTGTTAGTGCCTACCCTTATGTATGGTAGTGAAAGTTGGGTATGGCAGAAGAGATTTGAAAGTAAAATAAATGCTTTAGAAATGAGAGCACTGAGAAGTATGTGTGGTGTGTCTTTGACCGACAGAGTAAAGAATTGTGTGATACGAGAGTGGTGTGGGGTAAAAGAAGATGTAGTGACAAGCATTGAGAAAGGAGAGGATGGATGACGATAGACTGACAAAGAAGATATATAAGGCAAGTGTGAATGGAACAGGACAAAGGGGAAGACCTAGGCGGACGTCCTCTGACCAGATTGGAGACATCCTGAAAAAAGGACAAGTCAGAAGTACCCTTAACAGAAGAGCATGCATGAGAAACTTGGAGTGAGTGCAGCAAGTGAGGTATGTCAGGATCGTTGCAAAGGGCGTTCCGTAGTCTCTGCCTACCCCTGCGGGAAACAGGCGTGAGTCTATGTATGTATGTATGTAATTTCAATAGCTTCAGGTACAATAAAATTGTTTCTACATTAAGTAGGTTACATGTGTTGTATGAAAATAAAAGATCACATCTGTCAAATTTTATTTTATTTTTTGAGGGAAAGTGTTGGGTTTTATGTAATTAATCTAGTTGTTAATAACAACCTTCATAATAAATTACTACTACTACAGCATTGGTCCTGAAAATTTAAAAAATCTTTGTCGATTTTGCCTTTTCCTAACTATTTGAAGAGACGGAAAACTCGACACTATACCCTTTACCAGCATGCCCGGTCAATGTGGAAGGTATACATACATACATACATAGACTCACGCCTGTTTCTCAGAGGGGTAGGCAGAGACTACGGAACGCCATTTGCAACGATCCTGACATATCTCTCTTGCTTCATTCACTCCCATCAAATTTCTCATGCATGCTCTTCGGTTAAGGGTACGTCTAACCTGCCCTTTTTTAGGATGTCTCCAGGTAATACCTACTTAATAGTGGTCTACTAGTAGTGGTCAAAATCCTTCTATTCATTCACAATGCTATTGTGACTCTTAGGAGCGGCCTATGTCCAGCAATGGTCTGCGAAAGCCTGTATGACCATAGCCAGAATATACACCTCATCGTAACTGGAATAAAATTACTTTGGCAAAGACAAAATTTATACGGTAGGTACTTACTAACTTATGTGTTTTGCATTTGCAAACCACATAAGTGAAAATAAGTCGTTTTTGCCGTGTGGTTGATGGCATAGAATACAAGTGTCACCACCCCCTATCTGCTCGTGGGTGTCGTAAGAGGCGACTAAGGGATCACACGATGCAAATACCATCTTTGCGTAGAGACGGAAAACTCGACATCAAACCCTATACGACTGCCTCGTTGGTCTCGCGGCATGGACGTGCGCGTGGGATCGGGAGGTCCCGGGTTCGATTCCTGGGTCGGGCAGTGTTATTGGGTTTTTCTGCCACGAAATTCTCAGTAGCGGCACGGAGTCTGGAAATGTGCCCGGTACGGCAATAGGCTCGCCCCTTATTACGTGGGACTAAAGTATATCTGGCAAAAAGTGGGTGTAGAAATACACCTCTGCCTACCCCTTCGGGGAAAAAAGGCGTGACGATATGTATGTATGTAAGTCGTTAAAGGTCGTTAACAAGTACCTAAAGCTTACAGTCATCCATCTATCAATGTCCTTTGTGCTTATTAAAGGGCATTTGCCTTTAGCAAAACCGCAATGTCAGTGAGTCAACTTTTCAGGAACTTTGTCATTGCCAGCTGCACTTACCATATGGTCAGTATTGGCCTGTTCTTTCTAGAATTGTGTAATCTACACTGAGCTATACCTTGCTACAGAAATTTATCTGTGTAAACCTTGGCCTAGCAGTTAGCCATCCTGATTGGTAAACCCAAAGTAATGAGTTTGATTTCCAAGCTGAGATTTTTTTTTAAGTAAAATATTTTTTAAGAAGATTTTATTCAGTATTTGGTTTTGATTGATTTGCAATATGTCTCTTGTATAAAGAGGCAATGACAGCATAGTGGAGATACCAATAGACTGCGATGCAGAAGGTATCGGTTTGACGGGTTCGAATCCACGGCGAACACTACCTACTGACTTTTCGGAGTTATGTGTATATTTAATTGTTAATTATCATTTGCTCCGTGCATCGGAGAGGACGTTAAGCCGTTGGTCTTTGACATAGGGATGTTTGATGTAAATATGAGGATATAGTTGATTGAATCAGGCGTTACTTGGCGGAACTCCATTGTAACCTAATGGAAGGAAAGAGGAACCCACCACGCACCCTCGGATCGACCACCCCAACTATTGCAATAGAACCGATCCAAGGGTGCGTGGTGGGTTCCTTTTTCCTTCCATTAGGTTATTTATGAGGAGTCAGTATCATTGAATAAACTGACACTAGTCTAGATAAACTTTGACTGCCTCCGTGGTCCAGTGGTTAGCGTATGCGACTGCTGATCGGAGGTCCCGGGTTCGATTCCCGGGTCGGGTAAAAGTGTTACTGGGTTTTTCCGAATTCTCAGTAGCAGCACAGAGTCTGGTGATGTGCACGGTAAGGGCAATAGGCTCGCCCCCTATTACGTGGGACCTAAAAATTCATGGCGAAATGTGGGTGTAATGTTACACCTCTGCCTACCCCTTCGGGGATACAGGCGTGAGTCTATAAATAAAAAATATTATCACTTGCTCCGAGCGTCGGAGAGGACGTTAAGCCGTTAAGTAGTCCTGGTTGTCATGAAGATCTTAGACATAGGGATCTTTGATGTTTTTATGAGGAGTCAGTACCTTTGAATAAACTGACACTAGTTTAGATAAACCATGGAATATTGCCATACCTTTGGATTGCAGAGATCAGAAAGCAGTCGCTCTATGAACAAGCTAATATTCAGTCGAATCCGGTTAGAAAGCCAAAGCGAATCCCAGGTTGCAACTAGGATTATGCTAGCAGGATGATCATAACATAACATAACAGAGGCAGAGGCAGAGGTGTACTATACTGCCGCGCGTCCCAAATGGGGGCGCACCATCGTTGCGTCCTGGGTGTTTTGGCGGCGGAGCCCAACACCTTCATCCGCCGCAAAGGGGGTTTAGTTCGGGGCCCGCCTGACCATCTGGCGGGCCAATACCCGTCGGGGGGTAGCGAGGAATGCTTCGGTGAAACCCTACCCTCCGACACATGGGTACATGAGGAGCACGGGTTGGTTTCTAGTCAGTAAGAGTCTGACAGTCCCCTTCGTCCTTCCTCCCCAGGGCGAAGGGACTCCATGAGGATTTTCCAACCCAACACAAAAAAAAAATAAAATAAATAAAAAACAAAAAAAAAAGAAAAAAAAGAGGTGTACTATACACCCACGTTTCGCCAGTTATATTTAGGTCCCAAAGTAATAGGGGGCGAGCCTATTGCCCATCTACCAGGATGATTAGGATGATATTAATATTATGTTTATTATTTACCATATATCAGCAGCAGTATAGGCAGCGAAAGCCTAGTGGAGAGACCGCCTGACTGCTACGCAGAGGGTCCGGGTTCGAATCCACGGCGCGCACCAATGACTTTTCGGAGATAAGTGCGTATTAAATTGTTAATTATCGCTTTCTAAACGGTAAAGGAAAACATCGTGAGAAAACCTGCACGTCTGAGAGTTGTCCATTTTCGAAGAAAATGTGAAGTCTGCCAACCCGCACTAGGCCAGCGTGGTGGACTATGGCCTTACCCTTCTCATAGTGAGAAGAAGCCCGTGCCCAGCGACGAATAACATACCTATATCGTCTGATTAGCATGGTACCTATAGTAGATAACATCATCATCCTCTTAGCGTTATCCCAGTTTCAATCTGGGGTCCGCTCCTAGTCTAACCGGATTTGGCCATATTAGCTTTTCCACGGAGCGACTGCCTGTCTGACCTCCGCAACCCGAAGGGATAGCGATATTCCATGATTTAGACTAGTGTCAGGTTATTTAGAAGGTACTGACGCCCTGTTACGACTGACAAAGATCTTCATGACAACCGGGACCGACGTCTTAACGTGCTCACCGAGGTACGGGACAAGCGATAATTAACAATTCAATACGCACATAACTCCGAAAAGTCATTGGTGCGCGCCGTGGATTCAAACCGATACCCTCTGCATGGCGGTCTGTTGGTATATCCACTCGGCTATCGCTGCCTCCTCGGTACCTATCGTAACATGCCTTGACTTATTCGTAACAGATAAAAAATTGTGTATCTTGTGTAGTGTGATGCTTGTTCTGTGTGCCGGTGTGGGGTTCGGTTCAGGTTGACGAATGAAAAGTCAAGATTTATTGTAGTCAACTTGTTACAAGATAGTTATCCTCGAATGTAGCGCAACGCTTGCACAGGTCACGAGCGTACAGTCGAACAACTTCCCGCTAGACCACCATAAGGGTGGGAATCGCTCAGCAAGACATGGTCGCTTCCAGTGCTACTTAACACTAACATTGACATTCGTATACAAAACTAGTTTCTAGTGTGCCTCGACTCTATAAGCGAGCCAAGGATTTTTTTTTCAAACATGTCCACCGCCGTTGGTTGATTGTACGTCGTTGGTCCAGGTTCTAATCTCGGGATAAGAATTGTTAGCCATGTCGGAGGTCTTCACACGGTCGAAAATCTGCGGCACTAGAGTGGACTAAGTTGACGGAGCCCTGCTTCGCGGGGCTGCTATTTTTGGGTTAAGGGTCAAAAGAGAACCTAACATAACCTATTTATTTAGTTCGTCGCACCTAACCCTAGGCACTAGCTGTTGATATTAATATTTAATTTATTTTTTGCGATTTTAAAAAGTCAGATGTATGTGCCCGGGTACCTGGCGATCGAACCTAAGACCATCGTATCGGTAATTCTAGTTAATTCTTGAAGTATATTCGTTACGTACACCACTGGGCAATCGCCGCTAAATATATTTAAAAATCGGTGCTACATTATGTTAATACTCAGTATTCATCTGTTAGTCATAAAATATGGATGCGGTAAAGGGCTGGCGATGATAAGGTTCTAAGAAACTGAGAGATTGATGAAATTAATAATTGGTTAAGTTATGTTATGGATGGGTGACCGTTTACTAGAAACCATAGATATAATAAATAATTATATATAATAAATAATAGACTATATATAATAGACTGCCTCGTTGGTCTCGCGGCATAAATGTACGCGTGGGATCGTGAGATCCCGGGTTCGATTCCTGGGTCGGGCAGTGTTATTGGGTTTTTCTGTCACGAAATTCTCAGTAGCAGCACGGAGTCTGGAAATGTGCCCGGTACGGCAATAGGCTCGCCCCTTACTACGTGGGACTAAAGTATATCTGGCGAAAAGTGGGTGTAGATTAGATATATAGATATACACCTGTGCCTACCCCTTCGGGGATAAAAAGGCGTGACGATATGTATGTATGTATGTTATATATAATAATAGATATCTATAGTAAATAATTATTTTTCTATGCCAAAAACTCATGCCTCTCTGTGACTGAGAGCTGAGAACATGCAAGGTTGTCGGCCCCGGTTGTCATGAAGATCCATAACCGTGTACCAAGTACTCCCATTTATATCCTGACACTAGCCTGAACGATCATTTTGATATAAGTAGCTGTCCCTTTCGGTTGCGGTGGGCAAAGCCGTTCTTCTTCTTCTTCTTAGGCGTTACACTCTTGGCAGAGTGGTCGTGGTCACATCTACAGCTGTGGCCTGCTTCACAATTCGACGCCACACGCCACGTTTTTCCGCTCCTCTTGCGAATTCGTGTAGTGAGCGGTTGGCAGCGATCTTAACTTGGTCTGTCCATCTCATTGGTGACCTGCCACGTGGTCTGGTGCCATCTACCTTACCCTGAACTACTAGGCGTTCTATAGACTGGTCTCCGCGTCGTGATACATGTCCGAAAAAAGTGAGTAAACGAGCCTGAACAATAGAAGATAACCTCTGTTAACCTTCTTTCAAAGCCGTTAGCTTTGGAGAAAATCTAACATTCATAATATCTAGTTAGGCTAGAAGGAAGAGCCCGGACCCCAAGAGGAAAGTCTTGGATGCAACCTAAACAATGCTGTGGTGACAAAGACGACGTTTATCAATAGGTATATCTTAAATTAGATGATGCCCGCGGTTACACCCGCGTTATTTAAGGCTACTGCTCTGCTCCCGTCGCTCATAGCGTGATGTTATATAGCCCATAGCCTTCCTCAATAAATGGGCTATCTAATACTGAAAGAATTTTTCAAATCGGACCAGTAGTTCCTGAGATTAGCGCGATCAACCAAAGAAACAAACAAACTCTTCAGCTTTATATATTAGTATAAGATTCGTGCGTTACTGACTGACAAACCGACAACGCACAGGCAAAACTATTGGACGCAAAAAGCTGAAATTTGGCATGTATGTTCCTTGGAGACCGTAGGGGTGCACTTTCATAGGTAGTAGAGCCGTGCTGATTTCAGCATGAATGGGCCGGCTCGACCGGGGAAGTACTACTCTCTCACAGACAATCGACGTTAAGTAACAGTACTTAAACTGTTGCGTTTCGTTCGCTGAGTCAGAGTGCCGGAGGCCCTATCCCCTATTCCTACTCCCTCATCCCACTCCTCATCCTATCTCTTATCCCAACCCCGAGGGGCGGCAACGCACTTGTGACTCCTGTGGTGTTGCTTGTGTCCATGGGCGACGGTAATTGCTTACCATCAGGCGAATCGTCGGTTCGTTTGCCGCCTATTACTATAAAAAAAAACTTAGACGGAATCTGTTTCTTTGCATAAAATTTTAAGCCATAGTATTATTTGGCGTAACGTTTTCACATTATGATTTCTCATTACTCAGTGAAGTTATGAAACAAGTGCATTATATGCCTCATCCTTTACCTTCTAAGTTCTGTGAAATCGAATTCTCGACGCCGCGTGCAAAATAGTATTGCAATACAAATATAGAAATAATTATAATATACCTACGCAAAAAAGTGCGTTTCACTATACAAAGGACAGAAAAATCAGGGCTTCAAAACTAAATAATATCACACCAGTTTTTACGTAAGAGTTACTTAAGCAAGTTACCTTGAACTACTCTCACTGTCATTGGCTCTTGTGAAAAGTTTAATGAGTAGAACACTGTTCTAGAAGGTGTGATGTTATTGTAAATTGCAAGTAGGTAAGCGTGAATTGACTTGCTATTCGTAAAAAGCAACGTTTGTGGGTAAGGTCGTCGCCGTCGTGGCATTTACTTACCTCGGAGCGCTTTTGTGCTGCGGATGGCACGTAAAATCTTTATATTTTCTTTTTAAAAGACAACTCTACATTAGGACCCTGTGTCACGGGGTACTTTAAAAGCATACAATCATCGGACACAATGAACACCCAGACACGAAACAACAGTTGATTACACAAAGTGTCTCGTATGGGAATCGAAAACACAACACTCGGCACAGTCAACAGTGTCAAGCGACGGCCGCTTAAGCCACTGCGCATACGTGCAGTTATATTTTTGATTCGTCTGCGGATCTTCTCATTTTTGCTTTTACCTCACAAGGAAACGCCGAGCATAGCACACTCCAACGTCCTCTGCGTGACCTTGAACCTTCATTGGCTTTTCAGCCCATGAACTATTTCAATTTAGGTTATATTATTTCACGCATTCTGATTCTGTATAAAACTGTTAAATTGCATTTATTTCAGGTAAATTCTGTACATATTTGCCACTTTAAATATGCAAAAAAGTTACTCAATTGTGTCATTGTAATTTTCTAGCCTAAATTGAAACATTACAGGAAAATGTTGCAAAAATAATGATATACCTAACATATATTTTCGCTTCGTCTGTCGCTAAGCGTTTCCGTCGATTACTGTTTTTGTAAGTAATTTCATATAAAGTAAACGATGTTCATTATAGGCGAGGTATATCTATTTATTTAATAATGTGATTTTATTTCTATTGGTGACAGGAATCCGTGACCTTCCATGGGAGGCAGGTTAATAAGTGGTAGACTTGACCATAAACATTTTTTTTACCTGACATTGACCTATAACTTATAAGCAATCTGAATATAACATTCTTGCTTTACTGACTGACTGACAGACAACGCGCAGGTAAAACCATTGAAAGCAAGAAGCTGCAATTTGGCATGTAGGAGCACCATAGGGGTGCATTAAGTAGAGATTTTCCGAAATTCCAAAGAGATCGGGCAGCAATAGTTAAGTTAAAATAAAATGCGGGCGTAGCTGCGGGCATCTTATACTAATATATAAAGCTGAAGAGTTTGTTTGTTTGTTTGGTTGAACGCGCTAATCTCTGAAACTACTGGTCCGATTTGAAAAATTCCTTCAGTGTTAGATATCCCATTTATCGAGGAAGTCTATAGGCTAATAACATCACGCTATGAGCGACGGGAGCAGAGCAGTAGCCTTAAATAACGCTGGTGTAACCGCGGGCATCCTCTGGTCCTAAATAAATACACTAAATGGTGCCTTCCACAACATAGTGCATGACGATTTAATTGCACGTATGGTTAGTGGCCGATTCGACGTTTAGCATAACGCTTCAATCTATTCAGCTAGTTTCAATCTCCACACGCGACCACAATTATGACCCAGATTTTTAGGTCCCACGTAATAGGGGGCAAGCCTATTGCCGTTACCGGGCACATCACCAAACCACCACTGGGAAAAACCCAGTAACACTTTTGCCCGACCCGGAAATCGTACCCGGGATCTCCAATCATCAGACGCATACACTATCCATTGGACCACGGAGACAGTGCATATAATATAATAGTAAAAGAATGTTAAGTCATTGCTAGGTTGGAGCGATACCGTTGGGGTGCTTGCAGAATGTGCCATGACCTCTCAGCTTATGGCGCTGGTGGTTGGTTGTCTTCAAGTATGTACAGATAGTTCTAAAACTCCGAATGGTCCATCGAAACGATACTTTTGTCACTGTGATAGGATTTTTCGCAACGTTGATTTGGAGCATAATACTTAGCCGAGTAGTACAGATGTACCAAGAACTTAGGGTCCCAAGCCAATCTCACCTGCAAGTGGTGCACCTGCCGATCCACGGACGAGGCTCTGGCAAACGCGGCAATAGGCTCGCCATCTATTACGTGGGACCAAAACACAGACGAAAAGTGGGCGTTTTATATGCCTCTGCCTACCTCTTCGGGGAAACAGGCGTGAGTCTATGTATGTAGTACAGATCCTGACACTTAAGGAAAAAAATAGGTATACATATGCAGAATGCTAGCTTTTACGCGCAGGTCTTAACTATAGAAAATCGCTATCCTTATAGGTTGAGGAGCACAGACGGCAGTCACCATAAAAAAAAATTACCCTGACCCGTAATTATAATCAGTGTATCTTCGAATATGACCTCACCTTTCTGTAATAATAATTTAATATGCTGTGCAATAATACAATCTTAATACATTCATAATTACTCATAAACACAACCAAGAATAAGTCCAACTAATTACATTTATTTGTTTCGCATGAAAAGCACATTTTATTGCCTTAATAATTGCATTTGTAAGAGTCATACCTACAAAGTCTCGTGACATGGCCTGCCATGCAAAACGAAATGGAAAGATTTTTGCACCGTATTTGGTCTGGGGCGGATAGTATTCCGCTAAATAAGAGATGAGTGTATTTCCAATTATCGTGAAAACGAACGAACCTAAAGGGCTACTAGAATCCGTTTTTCTAAAAAAAAAATGTGCTTTTGAAAAAACGTAATACAGTAAAAATAAAACTCTTGTCGCACATTAATTTTCACTCAAACTCACAACAAATATTTGTAGATGGTTACATCGTGAACAATTGTATACATTGTTTGTTTCATGCGGGCATCGAATCCAGTACATACGGTGAGTATAAAGGAAAGATGACTCTTAACCATTGCGCGAGTCAATTGTGTAGTGACAGATATCTAACACGACAATCACAAAAAAACATTTCGTCCAAGCACTTAAGAGATAGCGGTTCATTGGTCCAAATTAACAACGAAATAAATTATGATTATAATTTTTTATCGAAAAATATTAGTAAAACACTAGTAAAATTCAGCGTTATAGCTCAGTGAAATGAACTAAACTACTGAAGTATAAACTTTTACGATTTACGAAACGATATATATATACAAACGTCACGCGGCTCGGGTTAGTACCAAACGAGCGGCGGTCATCGCCAGACCTGCGATAAACATGGATGCACTAACACTTTACGGCATCGTGTTCTTACTTATCAACACCAACGCGCGCATTATACCCGATAACTACGCGAGACAACGCAACGCGCTCCTTGAAGAGGAAAGCCTCACCGCCGTGGGAGGGAAACAAATCCTCACAGAAGACGAAAGCACAGCCAACGAAATCCTCATGAAATGGAAACGCAACGAACTGGACGATTCGTTCAAGGATCCGCAACATTTCAACTTCTCGAAACACTATTTTTCCTACAAGAAATACATAAAGAAGTCTAAAGTGTACCAGATTATTAGGAAAATGCCTAAAGGAGCAGTTTTGCACGTCCACAGCTCCCTCATGTCGGACCCGGGTGTACTAGTGAGATTAACATATTTAGACCATTTATATGCCTGTGACGTAGACGGTGATTTGAGTCTGCAGTTCGCCGCGTCGACCCCGCAACGACCTTGTGCGACTGAATGGGCTCTTGTTAGTGACCTAAGAAACGCATCCGGCGACGCCGACGCCTTTGACGCACAATTGAAGAATCATTTCACTCTATATAGAGACGACGGAGAAGATTACAATCAAGTAGACATCAACACGATTTGGAAAAGATTTGATAAAGTATATTATGCAATCAAATCTATAATAAGTTTCAGACCTGCGAGAGAGATATACTGGTACGAGACACTGCAACAATTTTATGACGATAACGTTATGTATATTGAGGTTCGGTCTGGTTTACATGGGCTATACGAACTAGATGGTTCAAGACACGAAAAGAAACACATGGTTGAAGTTTACAAGCAGGTCACAAACAGGTTCATTGAGAACCATCCTGACTTCATCGGTGTCAAATTGATAGTGACGAAACACAGGGCTAAGAGTGTCGATGAGGTTCTTGACACTCTGAACTTCACACGGAAGCTAAAAGCAGAAATGCCTGATATGATAGCCGGCTTTGATTTAGTCGGTCAGGAAGACTTAGGAAAACCTTTGACGGACTTCCTTCCTATACTAAACGATGCAAAAAATGATATTGACTATTACTTGCATGCTGGTGAAACGGCATGGTTGGGGACATCGACAGACGAGAATTTGGTTGACGCGATTCTGCTTGGATCGAAGAGGATTGGACATGGCTTTGCTTTGACGAAGCACCCGACGTTGCTGTCAGCTGTGATCAAAAGGAACATCGCTTTGGAGGTGAATGTGATATCAAATGTGGTGTTATCTTTAGTGCACGATGTGAGAAATCATCCATTAGCTTCGTACTTAGCTATGGGGCTGCCTATAGTTATATCAAGTGATGATCCCGGAGCGTGGAGTGCTGATCCCTTATCCCATGACTTCTTTGTAGCTTTCATGGGTGTTGCAAGCAAGCGAGCTGACTTACGGATGTTGAAGCAGCTAGCTCTAAACTCTATAACTTATAGTGCGTTAGATAAAGCAAGTAAAGCAGAGTTGTTCAAAGTGTTCAATAAAAGATGGGACCAGTTTATTCAGGATGTGATTAGTGATAAATACTTTATTGATGGTATCAGTGTATAGTTTGTGAGGTAAGCGATGTATATATAGACATATAAACTGTTTGTGCCAGAGTGTGCAGGTAATAGAAGAACAATGTTTTTTGTACGGATGACTGAGGTATTTCGTCAGCACGTTTCGACATAGTGCTTTTTGCTTGCTTGGAGAGTATATAAGACGATTTTTGTGAACCTAGATACATATAACTGTAGGTAATAGTGAATAGCAAAAATGTACAGTTTTCCTGCGAAACATTTGGGTGACCAAAACCTACCGTATTAGAATGTCTAGTTTGGTTAGGTTTTTACCGCTTCGGACTCTCAAAACCCAATAATATGATAGCAACATTTCTCTATTGATACTTGAAATAATTATAAAAGCCAACTTCCATGCGGGCTCACTTGGGTTCGATACCCTGCGAAGTATTTTCCTGTTACGGAATTCTTAGTATTGTTACGGTGAAATATCGGCATTTATTTGTCTTCTAAATATAGACCCTTTCTATATTTATAAGGCGAATAATGCGTCTTACAAATTCGTTTTAACCATTCTAGAGGAAAATTACAACATAACATAACTTCACGCCTTTATACCCGAAGGGGTAGGCAGAATAGCTTATTTTTGGTTTGTGATTACTTTAAAGCTAGTTGGTAATCAGCAGAAATATAGAATAAAGTTGTAACTATTAGCCGTTGATAATTAATTAGGTAACTAGTATTGACTGCATACGTGCAGTCTAGTGGCTCAGTGGTTTAAATAGTCGCTCAATCGCTTCGCTTTTCGTGCTGCGGTGTGGGTTCAATTTCCCGATATGAGACATCATTTTGAGTGATTCACAAATTCTTTTTTCTAGTCTGGGAATGTTGATCGATGTTTGTCAAGTCCTCCACGATAGAGGATGCACAGCCCGGGCGGTATTTGTCTTTTAAAGAAAACTAAAAAAAGACTACTGCAGAAAAACAAAACTAAATATGACCGTGTTTACCATCAATAAGTAAGGAATGACCCGACCCCTACATATTATAATTACCTAGGTATGCAGGTCATAGTAAACACTATAATATGTACCTATGTAGGTACTACCCACACAAGCTTCACTTAACCACCTCAACTGAGCCAACTTAGTGCGTGCCATTTCCTCAATAACAGGTCAAGTTATACTAGCTAGGTATATGTTTAGCCATATGTGTCAAAGTACTGTCGCTGGCAGTTTACAAGCCATGAGTGGAATGTTAAACACTCGTAAAGTTAATGACCTGCCTCAAGTTAACAATGTGTCGCTATATGTCGTGGTCATGTTACCAATCGTTCTGCGTATGGTATTACTAGATGCTATGGTATTACAATGTTACCGACGTGGGTGTCGATTGAGCAGGTTTAATTCTGATGTATAAGCTATGATACTGCAAAATTGCATCCAAATGCGTTCAGTAGTTTTCCCGTGAAAGAATAACACGCATTCTTACAGGCATCCAGCCAGCCATCGTTTCTAAGCTTGTGTGTTTGTACCTAATAGTAAGACATACATACATACATACATAGACTCACGCCTGTTTCCCCGTAGGGGTAGGCAGAGGCATATTAAACGCCCACTTTTCGCCAGTGTTTTGATCCCACGTAATAGGTGGCGAGCCTATTGCCGCTTATCGGGATATTTTGTTGGCCAGAGCCTCGTCCGTTGATCGGCAGGTGCACCACTTGCAGGTGAGGTTGACTTGGGCCCCTAAGTTCTTGGTGGGAACCCTATGCATCCTACCTACTTACACAAGTAAGACATAACACAGAAAATATTCCATTTCTCCCTATTCCAAATTAGGAGTCTCATTCTTAGTAAGTACGTATGTGATGCGAAATCCTAGTTGTAATATTAACATTTTGTTGAGAAAATGTGATTATTTTTTGAGGACAAGTTGTACTCGAGTTTGCCTGGATCGCATCGCGTAGGACTTTGCAAATATAACACTCAGACTTGGAAGAACAATATGTGGCTCACACAGTGTTGTCTCGGGGATCGAATTCACAATTCTAAAGCAGGGTTATCAACGAATTGACTGCTTACACCACTACGCTATACGTGCAATTTCTTTATATCTACGATTATTGAATCATGATATTGTGTACATAGAAAAAGCATTTGTTTTGATAACATCAAATCTTGATACCGATTCTTAGAAATAACTTTGTAAAAACAACTATGTTATTAAACTCTAGAATTTAAGTTTTTATTACTATTTGTTTAGTTTAGTAATTTATTACGTATGTTGCATAGCTCACCCACGTCATATGATCTAACCTTTAGCTTTAATTGATAATAAATGTAAATAATTATAAATAATAAGTCCATTAATTAAGATTACATGCATTTATATAAAGCCGGCCTAATAGAAATGGAATCAGTTTTGTATTTTATTATATTTGAAGTTATTATTATTTTAAGAATGAGTTTAATTTATTTTACTTACAATTTATTGCAAATTAATGTTTTAATCTCTTTGACGACCTGTTGGCGCAGCGGGAGTGTAGGCAAGCGACTGCTACGCCATAGGTCGCGGGTCCGATACCCGATCAAGTCAAACATTTGTGTGCATGAATAATTATGGATGTTTGTCTTGGTCTGGGTGTTTCTGTGTATAATATGTATGTATTTACAAAAAAAGAGAATAATATATGCGAGGACAATACTTAGAATATTATTAAATGAATTACAATATTTCACAGCGGTGCAAACTGAATCTTAGGAATTATTAGCACCGATAATTAAATAAAAAATTGGGCAAGTGCGAGTCGGACTCGTGCATGAAGGGTTCTGTACCATCATCTATAAAAGAAAATCACGTTCGTTGTCTGTACCTATACTTAAATATTTTTTAAGTTACTTTCTGTTCGAGAAAAAAATTGCTTAAAAAATCCTTTTTTGTATGGGAGCCTCCTTTTAATATTTACTTCATTTTTATTTAATTATTTATTTTGAAAGTTACCGTTACCGTTAGTAATATCTACTGACCAAAAAAACGAAAAAAAGACACGTTTATTGTATGGGACCCTTAATATATTCTTTTAATTATTTTTAGTATTTGTTGTTATAGCGGCAACGGGAATAAATAATTTGTGAACCCTAAAATTACCACACTAAACGATGTTTTGACTAAATTGTATGTTATTATTATTAATTATAGACCTATTATGTTGTCTACGTTTATATAATTAAAATATTGTATTGAAAAACTAAGAAGGCAAATTAAAAGTAATTATCTAGCAATTATATCATTGAGAACTAGTTGTATTCTGTATATTTAATATTTGTATATACATTTTGTATTAATAAGAACAAATTATTAAACATAAATTAATTTCTGTGACGTCATTATTTTTTATTTAAATTGACTTAAATTATGTACCTAATCCAAAAGATATTATGTAAACTAAAGAGGCAGCGATAGCCTGGTGGAGATACCAATAGACTGCCATGCAGAGGGTATCGGGTTCGAATCCACGGCGCGCACCAATGACTTTTCGGAGTCATGTGCGTATTGAATTGTTAATTATCGCTTGTCCCGTGCCTCGGAGAGCACGTTAAGCCGTCGGTCCCGGTTGTCATGAAGTTATTTAAGCTGGATTCCTTCTTGAAACTATTAAAATGAACGTTTTAGAAACTATGCAACGGATTGCATTAATGTCCTGAATCAGTGATCTTTGACCGTCGTTACAGGGCGTCAGTACCTTCTAAATAAACTGACACTAGTCTAAACCATGGACTATCTCTATCCCTTCGGGTTGCGGAGGTCAGACAGGCAGTCGCTCTGCGGAAAAACTAATATTCAGCCAAATCCGGTTAGACTAGTCCGCTTACTAGTACCCCAGATTGAAACTGGGATAACGCTAAGAGGATGACGAATATGTAAACTAAAGCTCGATAATGATTACATTTGTAACCCTGAAAGTTAATAGACTAAAATTCTATGGTCATCTTACCATGGAAGTAAAACGAATGCTAAGTTCATAATGGGAAGATTACGAAACTTCAAATAATTTATTCCGAAAGATACATCTATTAGTTTGTCTTACCCTAATTGCTGTCATCTGTGAGGAGAAAATAAGGTAGCGATAGCCTATTGGAAATACCAACGTACTGCCATGCAGAGGGTATCGGGTTCGAATCCACGGCGCGCATCACTTCGAAGTTATGTGCTCATTACATTGTTTATAATTCCTTACCCCGTGCCTCAGAGAAAATGTTAAATGGCATCAGTCCCGCGGCTGTCATGAAGATTTTTGACAGTCGTTACGGGGAGTCAGTACCCTCAAATAAACTGATACTGGACTAAATCAAAGAATATAGCTATCCCTTCGGATTTTGGAGGTCAGACGGCAGTCGCTCTGTGGAACATTTTGTGGAATATGGTGATATTCTGTCATATCTGGTTAGATTAGAAAGGACCTTGGGCTCCAAGGCGTGTAAGTCTTGGATGCAACCTGGATAACGCTAGGACGATGATGATGATTATATCAGTTTATCTTACTCTAATACCTGCCTACTATGAGAAGAAAACCTTAAAGTCTCATCAGTCCAGTGATAAAATCGATATTTTAATATTATATGTCTAAATACTTTGTTCGGTTGAACGCGCTAATCTCAAAAACCAGTGACTGGTTTAATGGAAATATATTTTTTGTGTTCGATAGCCCATTTGTGACGAAAGGTTATATGCCCTAAAATATCACGCTATGAGTCACGGTTGCGGAGTACCTACTGGCCCTAGACAACGCGGGTGTAACCGTGGGCACAGCTAGTATTACATTAAAAAGTGTCAAAAAATAAATATTTCCACTTATGTCCCTTGTATCAGTAAATATTGTCGTTTCATCATTCTGATTCCATTTAAGACTTACCCAATGGTCTCTATTACAAAAGCAATACCAACGACATCCGCGTTTGTAGTATCAACACGTTAAAACTATTCTATTGGTATCTTGTCTGCTTGTTGGGCTGTCTGTCATAAGTAGAAGTAGACGTAGTAGAGTAAAAATAAGTCAAAGAACATTCGAGAAAATATTTCTACACCCGGTTCCTCGGCGTTCTATCTGCAATCTGTTTACAAGCTACAGCAAGAATAAATTCTTATCTTCTGGAGACGACACTGGGAGCCACACTTTTAAAATACCTACCGCACGTGACGTGTGGAAATGATGCATTAATTTGTAATAATAGTTATTTGTGCAACAAGAGAGCAAAGTTGTTTTTTGTTTCGAGTGCTGATTTTGAGTCCCGAGCAAGCGAAGGATTCTATGATTGATTCACGAGCGTAGCGAGTGAATCAAAGTTAGAATCCTGAGCGTGGTGAAGGACTCAACAGCACGAGATACAAAAAACTTTGCTCTCGTGTAGCACACATAACTTTTCACCACAGCAGTGAGAACACATATTACTTAGGAGACATAGAAATGAACAGGAATAGATTGAATTCTGCATAATCACTTGTTGATTTAACTCTTCTGGTGTTAATGTACAGTCATCATCGCTAGTTTCACTCATATTTTAGATTATTTTATATATTAATATAATTTAACACGTTACGCTATACTGTATCAGCATCAGCGAAATTTTTATTCCCGCAACTTTTTTAAATCGCGTTTTAATACCGCGTCCCTAATTTTTCAAATGTATCATTGTTGTAATTCTAAATAAAAATATATTGGTTAAATACTAATTCTATACTATTAATTAGACTTATTTTTATTAAAATCCAATAATAAATTAAACATGTAAACAATAACATATAAAAAAAGTAATTTCTCTATTACAAATATCTTTTTTTTTTGCGTTGCCGTAGGTGTTTTCTTTGAGGTCGAATTCCAAAATCGAATTTCGAATTCGAAGGGGTTTGTTTTTCACTCACTTTTTATATGCATGTGAAAGAGGCAGAGCACAGTAAAATTCGAATGTTTCAAATTTATGGCTGAACAATGTCAATTCGTGACACTGAAGATTGAAAAATTAAAAAGCTACTTTGCCTCACGCTCGAATCAAAATCGCGTTTTGTTCACTGTTGTCTCGCAGCAAAAGCGGCATGTTTGAGCTGCTGTGGTGAAAAGATGTTTACTGCAAGTGTAAAATTAATCCTATACGTTCTTAGTATGGTAAAAAGCCAAAATAATGGCAGCTACATTTATTAATTAATTTTTAAACTCTATTTTACATTTTTACTGTAAATTTATTGATAACTAGCTTTCGCCCGCGGCTTCGCCAGCATGATATTTTAATAAAGAGAGGCCTATGTACTTCCCCGGGTTTCAGATTATCCAGTATCCATGTCAAATTTCATCACAAACGGCTCTGTAGTTTAGCCGTATAGCATACATATAAACAGATAATACTGAAAAATTACTTTTGTTCTCATAATCATTGAACTTCAGGTAAAGATTAGTATGTAAGTATATTTTTGAAGTTATGAAGAGTTTATATACCTACTAAATATAACAGCAGCAAAAATAAAATCTGAAAGCATTAGGTACCACAAAGTACATATCAGACAATCAGACCGTCCCTCCGCCTCGCTGTGCTTAAGCGCACTAACTCATAGAAAGCTATTTTAATGACGCTGCGCTTAGGTCAGATATATCGTGATAACTTTTAACTATTCGTCCAAATAAATCTATCAATTTTGAAAACAATTTGGTAACTACTCTAGAATGAGCATTGTAAAAAACATATATATATATTTTTGATGTTATACTGTTTTATTACAATAAAAAATGATGCAAGTAGTTAGATTATGGACTAAAAGTTAAAAAGTAATTCGGTAAGTTCTTGCTACCAGATCGCACCAATGTTTTCATCAATCTGGGGTATTGATCAGACAGATATAAAATCGTTGGGCAAGTGAAATTTCTATCATAATGTTTACTCTGGATACGCTACGCCCAACATAATTTTTTTTAGTTAATTTTACATAAACGCTTTAAATAAACGCTTCTTTTTTCTTTCTATTTTCAAGATTTTAGTTTTGTTGTTAGTTGATACTTCTCATTCTATTTTCATAGTGAGCCTTTTTCTACCAATCAAGCCCTTTAATTTGATATCCATATTGAGGTATTTGTGGAAAATAGGTAATTCGCCATCTTGTGGCGGCGGCCATCTTGAATTTTTCATAGTGAGCTCTATTCTACCAATCAAGCCCTTTCATTTGATACCCATATTGAGGTATTTGTGGAAAATAAGTAATCCGCCATTTTGCGGCGACAGCCATCTTGGATTTTTCATAGTGAGCTCTATTCTACGAATCAAGCCCTTTCATTTGATACCCATATTGAGGTATTTGTGGCAAATAGGTAATCCGCCATTTTGAGGCGGCAGCCATCTTGGATTTTTCATAGTGAGCTCTATTCTACCAATCAAGCCCTTTCATTTGATACCCATATTGAGGTATTTGTGGAAAATAAGTAATCCGCCATTTTACGGCGGCAGCCATCTTGGATTTTTTATAGTGAGCCCTATTCTACCAATCAAGCCCTTTCATTTGATACCCATATTGAGGTATTTGTGGGAAATAAGTAATCCGCCATTTTGCAGCGACAGCCATCTTGGATTTTTCATAGTGAGCTCTATTCTACGAATCAAGCCCTTTCATTTGATACCCATATTGAGGTATTCGTGGCAAATAGGTTATCTGCCATTTTGAGGCGGCGGCCATCTTGGATTTTTCATAGTGAGCTCTATTCTACCAATCAAGCCCTTTCATTTGATACCCATATTGAGGTATTTGTGGAAAATATGTAATCCGCCATTTTACGGCGACAGCCATCTTGGATTTTTCATAGTAAGCTCTATTCTACCAATCAGGCCCTTTCATTTGATACCCATATTGAGGTATTTGTGGAAAATAGGTAATCCGCCATTTTGTGGCGGCGGCCATCTTGGATTTTTCATAGTAAGCTCTATTCTACCAATCTGGCCCTTTCATTTGATACCCATAATGAGGTATTTGTGGCAAATATGTAATCCGCCATTTTGTGGCGGCAGCCATCTTGGATTTTTCATAGTGAGCTCTATTCTACCAATCAAGCCCTTTCATTTGATACCCATATTGAGGTATTTGTGGAAAATAAGTAATCCGCCATTTTACGGCGGCAGCCATCTTGGATTTTTTATAGTGAGCCCTATTTTACCAATCAAGCCCTTTCATTCAATACCCATATTGAGGTATTTGTGGGAAATAAGTAATCCGCCATTTTGCAGCGACAGCCATCTTGGATTTTTCATAGTGAGCTCTATTCTACGAATCAAGCCCTTTCATTTGATACCCATATTGAGGTATTCGTGGCAAATAGGTTATCTGCCATTTTGAGGCGGCGGCCATCTTGGATTTTTCATAGTGAGCTCTATTCTACCAATCAAGCCCTTTCATTTGATACCCATATTGAGGTATTTGTGGAGAATAGGTAATCCGCCATTTTGTGGCGGCGGCCATCTTGGATTTTTCATAGTAAGCTCTATTCTACCAATCAGGCCCTTTCATTTGATACCCATATTGAGGTATTTGTGGCAAATATGTAATCCGCCATTTTGTGGCGGCAGCCATCTTGGATTTTTCATAGTGAACCCTATTCTACCAATCAAGCCCTTTTATTCGATACCCATATTGAGGTATTTGTGGAAAATATGTAATCCGCCATTTTACGGCGACAGCCATCTTGGATTTTTCATAGTGAGCTCTATTCTACGAATCAAGCACTTTCATTTGATACCCATATTGAGGTATTTGTGGAAAATAAGTAATCCGCCATTTTTTGGAGGCGGCCATCTTGGCTTTTTCATAGTGAGCTGTATTCTACCAATCAAGCCTTTTCATTTGATACCCATATTGAGGTTGTTGTGAAGTAATATAATATGATCCGCCATTTTGTATCGGCGGCCATCTTGAAATTATATTATCTTTTATCTTGATGAAAATGTGAGTGTATACTAAATATCAGACCAATCTGTCATCAGGAACGGGGTAAAATTCCAATAAATAGCTTTCAGAGCTATGGATTTTTGCCGACTTAGTTTATACTTTTCCTTATATTATGGCAACATTATACAAAATCTTTATAAATTGTAGCCTATGTGTTATTCTGATGTATGAACTATATTATTGTAAAGTTTCATCCAAATCCGTTCAGTAGTTTTTGCGTGAAAGAGTAACAAACATCCATCCATCCATCCATCCATCCATCTTCACAAACTTTCACATTTATAATATTAGTAGGAAGGATTAGTAAGCAGGTACTCTACTTATTGTCAACAAATCATTATGACGTCACTATTCCACTATTCCGTGCTTCATACAAAATCCTTAAAAATATATTGTTTATGTCATTTCATTAAAAATAATTACTCATTTGAAGAGTTGGAAAGATCCCTGTTAGGCAGAACAGAATAAGACGTCTAGAGAGTGACTTATCTGTTTTGTAATAATCTCTGCCTATTTAGTCATCATCCTCTTTGCGTTATCCCACTTACCTAGAACCCAGGGTCCCTTTACTAGTCTTACCGTTTTAGACTGAATATTAGCTTTTCCACAGAGCCCGTATAACCTCCGCAACCCAAAGGAATAGGTGTATTTCATTGTTTAGACTAGTGTCATATTCAAAGATCTTCATGACAGCCGGGACCAACGGCTTAACTTGCTCTCTGAGGCACGGGGTAAACGATAATTTACAATTCATTAATTTACAAAGCCTATTAGGCATTAACACGTCTGTAGAGATTGACTCATCTGTCTTCTAATAATACGTGCCTATTTAGTAATTCAGGTTAACTTTACTTTGAAATTAAATATTTTCTTGAAAACTTCCAACATTTACAAGAAATAATCGTTTCATTACCCCTTTGGATGTTACTTAAACCAACCTATGTAGTAAACAATCGTCACAATACATGTAAAATTGACCTTGAGCGTAATTATTGCTTGGATAGTTATAACTATAAATAACATTTTATCTTTCTACGAGCAACGAACGTGTACGCGATAGTTCATCGTAATATGCATCACTTACAGAGTAATAAAGTTATTGTTTTATTGCCGACTAACTGATAGTTATATGCCAAAAACATACGTTTTCATCATTGCCTTAAAAATATACTAATTTGCGTGGTTATTCAGTTTGTGACATTTATTTTCTATTTCAAACCCTTCAAGTCTTCGCAATTAAAGATAAACCACGCCACGTATACCTAACAGGCACGAAAGTCCAGTGGGGAGACAAACGTATTGCCACGCAGACAGTATTCAAACCAGAAACACGGCGCGTAGGTACCACTGACTTTCAAAATTAAAAATTATTATTGTACAGATAAGTTGTTAATGTACAGTAAGTGGGGATAGCCTAGTGGAGAGACCGACACACTGCTACGCAGAGGGTCCGAGTTCGAATCCACGGCGCGCATCAATGACTTTTCGGCGTTATGTGCGTTTTAAATTGTTAATTATCGCTTGTTAAACGGTGAAGGAAATCATCGTGAGGAAACCTGCATGTCTGAGAGTTCTACATAATGTTCTCGAAAGACATGTAAAGTCTGCCAACCCGCACTAGGCCAGCATAGTGGACTATGGCCTTACCCTTCTCATAGTGAGAAGAGGCCCGTGCCTAGCAGTGGGACAGTTAATATACAGGGCTGATGATGATGATTGTACAGATACTAATCTATAAACTTGAATAGGTCCCACGTAGGTAATATGGGGCGAGCCTATTGCCTTTACCGGGCACATCACCAGACTCCGTGCTGCTACTGAGAATTCGGAAAAAAACCAGTAACACTGTTGCCCGACCCGGGAATCGAACCCGGGACCTCCGATCAGCAGTCGCATACGCTATCCACTGGACCACGGAGGCAGATTATTAGTAGTACACTTTGTGAATATAAATCAATAAATTAGAATCAATTTGATACACCTCGTTGACCTCGTATCCCATTATACGGTTAGATGTAACATGGCAATACCTTATAAGTAACAAATCAGTTTCAGATTTACACACAAATACATTAGGTAAGTTTGATAACATTTCTGTTACAATGTCATTGAACTATCGATAACAAATGTTTCTTTGCTCACAATCATCACAATAAAATATTTCTTCTTATATAAAAAATAGGTCGGTCATTGCCACGTCTACGATACAGATCGAATAATATAGAACGATATAGATATTCTTTTTATATAGACTCACGCCTGTATGCCCGAAGGGGTAGGCAGAGGTGTAATATAACACCCACATTTCGCCATGAATTTTTTTTACGTCTCACGTAATATGGGGCGAGCCTATTGCTGTACCGGGCACATTACCAGACTCCGTGCTGCTACTGAGAATTTGGAAAAACTCAGTATCGTATTTGCTCGACCCGGGAGTTGAACCCGGGACCTCTGATCAGCAGATGCATACGCTATCCACTGGACCACGGAGGCAGTCATAAAGCAATAGGCAAATAAATAGACAAATTAAATTCAACTTCGCTATGTCGAACACTAAAAATACATTGGTTTTTCTACGTGCAGTAGAATAATAGTGCAGTTACATAACATAACATAACATAACTTCACGCCTGTTATCCCCGAAGGGGTAGGCAGAGGTGTATTACACACCCACTATTCGCCAGTTATGTTTCGGTCCCAATGTAATAGGGGGCGAGCCTATTGCCATCTACCGGGCACATTATTAAGCGAGCGATAATTAACATATTTTAATACAGTGCAGTTACACATTATAAAATACAAAATATTCAGTTATTCAACGAATCTACGTGCGTGGTCCAGTGGATAGCGTATGCGACTGCTGATCGGAGATGCCGGGTTATATTCCCGGGTCGGGCTAAAGTGTTACTGAGTTTTTCCGAATTTTCAGTAACAGCACGGAGTCTAGTGATGTGCCCGGTAATGGCAATAGGCTCGCTCCCTATTACGTGGTACCTGAAAATTCATGGCGAAATGTGGGTTTAATACATAGAGATGTATATTTTTATAGACTCACGCCTATGGTGGTAGGCAGAGGCCTACCCCATAGGCGTGAGCCTCGAAAAATAATTTTACGAATCATCATCATCCAAGCGATGTCCTAGCAGGAGATCTATAGAAGAGCAACCTTCGCCTATCTGTTTACTGGATAAGCAGTATTTTATATCTAATTTTGGCATGTTAAAAATATATTGCGAACAAGTGCGCAAAAATACCCTTTTTTTCAAATAAGACGTTTACGCCTTACGGATTTTCATACAAACTTTCAAGTCCTTATTTTTCGAAATGAATGAACCGATTTTAATGAAATTTCATCTACGTAAGCTGGATACATATGGCTAAAAAGTTAATTGAAAATATTTTCCGAAATAATTTCCATCCATTAAACAGATGGGTTAAGACTTTCGATTAGAATGCGCACCCCGGGCTCCGCATTAAATTAAATGCACCAATATAAATTAAGTGAGTATGCATTTTATTTTTAGTTAGGATCAAAAGTAGGTATAGCCCAGGGTCGAGTGGCGAAGCTGCAACAGAGTTACGTTAATCTGATAGTCAAATATCAGAGACGCCTACACAATTATTATAGCAATATCGTTAAAGCACTTTAGTCAATTTTAATTTCATAGCAATAGTGGGTGCTACTTATTATTTATTTTAGTTAATATATTGCTTTGTAGGCGCTCTCCTGTCTTTCTCATATAAAAAGCACTCTTCCGAGATGGCGCTGCAAACCATTAGTATTCCCGTGACCACGGCTGGTGTACCGAACGCACGCTGAAACGTCGGCTTATTTACGAATAGTTAGACCTGTTAAATATAGGAATACATATAACTATTACAGTGTACATATCTACAGGCTGCGAAAGTTTAAAATTACTCAATACAAAACACTCTGTGATCAAATAATAATATTATGTATGAGTATATAAAAGAATACGTCAGCCTGCGTATGTAATATTCGTTACACGTGTATATTACTGTTTTATTATGGTGTTGCCAGGTATTTCCGTGAACACTTCAGACGCTTGGCCCCCAAACTTCTCGGGGCAGCAGCAGGATTGTCGCGACTGCTGCCCAATCTGGGGGGGCCAACCGCCTCCTGCCGGAGGCTCTACGAGGAAGTCGTGCGGTCCATGGCCCTATATGGGGCCCCGATATGGGCGCACGACCTGACGGCCCACAATATCACGGCGCTTCGCGCACCGCAGCGCGCCATGGCCGTCAGGTTAATACGAGGCTACCGCACGGTCTCCTTCGAGACAGCGAGCCTCCTAGCCGGATCACCGCCCTGGGATCTGGAAGCTGGGCTGCTGGCGTCACTCTATACATGGCGCCAGCAAGCCCTGGAGCGGGGCGAGAGACCGGCGCACCGTGACATCGAGGCGCGTCGGTCGGAGCTCCGCCGGGTCCTAGTGGCGGAGTGGAAGGCACGACTTGTGCACCCCAGCGCCGGGCACGCCACGATAGTGGCTGTCAGTCCCGTGGTTGATGAGTGGTTGGAGAGACGTCACGGCGTCCTCACCTTCCGGTTGACTCAAATCCTTACCGGCCATGGTTGTTTTGGCCGGTATTTGTGGAGGATAGGCCGGGAGGAAACGCCCGGATGCCACCATTGTGGCAGCAGCCGCGACCCTGTCGAAGACACGGCGTTGCATACTTTGGCGGAATGCCCAGCTTGGGCATCGCAGCGCCGTGATCTGGTCGCGGCTCTGAACACGGTTGTCCTCTCGCTCCCGGCCGTAGTTCTGTCTATGGTCCGGAGTGAGAGGTCTTGGAACGCCGTCGCCTCCTTCTGCGAAGCAGTCATGCTGAGCAAGGAGGCGGCGGAGCGGGAGAGGGAAATACACCGCCCTCTCCCCAACCGTAGGTCCGGGCGTCGGGGACGTCGCACAAGAGACGACCTCCGACCACCCTAAATTCAGTGCCTGCGGACGGTGAGCGCTGGGGCTGCTCCCTGTCCGCCAAAAGGCGGGAGGCGGCGCGTGTCCTCGCCGCCTCCCAAGTAGCTTTGTGAGGTGATGGATGCGAGAAGTTTGATGGATGATTGCGAGATCATAACGAGACGGGGCCCGCCAACACCTACGGCGGGCCAATCCCGGGCGGGGTCGCGAGAAAGTATGCTAATCGCGAATCGCGTGACCCTGCCAACACACGGGACCCGTAGGGACACCGCGGTGGTTTTTAGTGGGTATGCCCCGAACGCCTGTAGGGGAGAGCCTCCACATACCTCCTCCGCCAGTCCCAAGCCTAGCCGTTCTAATGGCTGGGTTGGCGGAGTTGAGATGACTCATAAGGAGAGTTTTACCACCGTAGTGAACAAAAAAAAAAAAAAAAATGGTGTTGCCAGGTGTAATAAATACGTATATGGCAACTTATAAACGCATTTCATCGCGTAATTCACAGCAATTATTCCATCAGGTACCTAAACTTTAAAACCAAAATAAATATGTAGTCGTTGACTGCCTCCGTGGTCCAGTGGATAGCGTATGCGACTACTGATCGGAGGCCCCGGGATCGATTCCCGGGGCGGGCAAAAGTGTTACTGAGTTTTTCCGAATTCTCAGTAGCAGCTCGGAGTCTGGTGATGTGCCTGGTAACAGCAATAGGCTCGCCCCCTATTACGTGGGACTTAAAAATTCATAGCGAAATGTGGGTGTAATATTACACCTCTGCATACCCCTTTCGGGATACAGGCGTGAGTCTATAAAAAATATACTTATATAAAAAAAAAATGTCTGTGTTATTGATGGAGGCATACCTACACCTACCTCTTTAAGGACGCCAGGACTATTCCTAGCGTTATCCTGGTTACATTCAAGTACTTTCATCGTGGAACCCGGGGTCCGCGTCTAACTAGATTCTACAAAATATACAGTAACAATGATCTTCATCCTCTTAGCGTTATCCCAGTTTCAATCTGGGGTCCGCTTACTAGTCTAACCGGATTCGGCTGAATAATAGCTTTTCCACAGAGCGACTGCCTGTCTGACCTCCGCAACCCGACGGGATAGCGATATTCCATGGTTTAGACCTGTAACGACTGTCAAAGATATTCATGACAACCGGGACCGACGGCTTAACGTGCTCTCCGAGGCACGGGACAAGCGATAATTAACAATTCAATACGCACATAACTCCGAAAAGTCATTGGTGCGCGCCGTGGATTCGAACCCGATACCCTCTGCATTGCAGTCTGTTGGTATATCCACTCGGCTATCGCTGCCTTTCATTACTTGCCTTTCATATACAGTAACAATGATATTACAAGAAAAAGGTAGAGACGTTACCTACGTAGTAATCAAACCGTAGAAACGGTACACTAACGCACACATCGATAACTCTATATTTTATTTTATTTTCGGTTGACAAGATGTGTCAGTTTCACTTTGACGCCGGCTCGCGACGTCACACACACACATTATGTCAGACTTGCCAACTGGCTTATGTTTAGCGTCCTGCTTTTGGTACGCCTGTAACATAATCTACTTCTTTTTACTTTTGTAACATCATTGTACAGTAACGTCTTCACAATGGGACTGCTCTTCCACTAGCAATACTCCATGGCTTAGACCATTATCAGTAGATATATGTATTTTAACTCTCCATGACAACTCTCAAAGATCTCTCACACTGTTCCAAAGTAAATAATTTAACTTAAACTTTTGCTACTGGTAGGTCTACATTATATGATTTTTAATGACGGCTATTGATCGCGTAGGTACCTACTTACTTAAGAGTTGCAGCCCGATTAAGACTCTTTAATAAATATCATTTACTAATCCTCAGCAATTGGACAGAGTTTTACCACAATGCTTTCACACCTCCTATTTACCCAGATATTTGCAGCACGGAGTCTGGTGATGTGCCCGGTAACGGCAATAGGCTCGCCCCCTATTACGTGGAACCTAAAAATTAATGGCGAAATGTGGGTGTAATGCTTCTAGTGTTACCAGTGGCGTAACTATACAGTTCGAGGCCCGTGGCAAATTCACCGGATGGGCCCCCTCCCCCAACATAAAGAAGCTGAATAAACAATAATAATATTTTTTATTTTATAATACTTATTTATACACTTTTACTTGTAAGAGTAAAATAACAAATCACTACGTTAAGTAGGTACATAAGGTCAACTCGGCAAAGACCGGCATACGTCATTGATTTCCATTTTCGATGGCAAATTTTGGACGTTTCTTTTGTGTTTTAAACAAGTAGTATTAATCTATGAGTTCAAATATTAAGTCAACTCTTAAATAAAAGTACCCAAAACACGATAAGTCGTTCGGTTATAAAACAAACACCAATTTTGTAAAAAACCGCCAAGTAGACGGATTTCTCTGCCATGTCGGGTAAGATCGTCTAATAGCGAAAAAAAATAGAATAAACCTGTTTACACGAATATGGACATTATGAATCTGTGTATCATTCATCAACAATTCACTCAATGCTGTCAAATTTAAATAAAACTCTCCCAGTGGCACCCTATCTTATAAAGAAGTGTTTGTCGGGTAAGTTCGGCATACTTCACCACTCAGGGGTAAAAAACATTTCGGTCGGTTATTTTCGCTTAAATAAAAACAAATTTTTATTCTAATCAGGTTTTAATTCGTTAAACAACATGATATCACAAAACCAAACTAAGTAATTAATGTTCGGTAATAGCTTAGGCCTATTCGGTATTAGGCTAAAGTTATTGCCGAAGTTATTATTTTTAATATAAGATCGTAATGAGATCAAAACGAATTTATGCAAAAATTTGTACGTAAGTTTACCTAATAGTCTTTATAACTTTTAGTAATTATTACTATTTAGAGTTTATAATTTTAGGAACATAACACGTCATTCGTATTTGCACTTACTTTAATTTCTAAGATGATTAGCATCTTATGTTTCGCAAGAATTAGGTACATTTTTTATGAAAGCAATTTGCATATCAAATAAAGCCAAATATGAGAAATATTCTTCAAGTTTTACTTTATCGATGGTAGCCAACCTTTTAATAAACGGCCTGTTTCTAAAAACAAAATAAAATATAAATTATGTTTCTCAGTTCCAATCGCTTTTTTTAAGTGTTTTGTTTCAAACAAAAAGTTGCAAAACCAGCCCTGCAACGACCCCACTCAAGCTAACTGCTTGACGTTTCTAAACGTAATCATTGTAATCGATTTTCAAATAACACGATAATAATAATTCAGGTAATCAAATCAGCAACAAGGAATCTCACACTCCGACATATAATTATATTTTCATGTATGCCAAAACATAGGTTGAAGCGAAAATGTTCACGATTTCTGAAAACGGCGAAGACCGGCATACGCCGATCTTTGCCTCCAAAGACTAGACGGACTTCGCCACTATTACATGTTGAGGTCATATTTAATTCAGTTATTGTAATTTCGTGGAATATGTGTTTTATTACAATATAACTAAATAATCACGTAAAGAAAGTCATAATCTAAGCACTTACCTGAACAGATCCACGTAAAAAGTATAGAAAAAGTTATTTTACACAATTTTTTACAGGACGGTACTTTCGCAATGCAAGTAGAAAAACCGACTAAATTTCAAATGTCATTTTTTGTTTTTGTATTACGTACAACGACATCTATGTTGATTCATAACAGGTAAAATCGTTTTACAATTTAGTACACCGGGCTGCCATCTATGTATCTATTCAGAAGTCGTCGTAATTGCTATTATACGGTCTTCCCCGACAGACGGTCTTCGCCCCACTGACCTTACATACAAACTTTATAATTATACTTAGATACTAATTTTCTAATAATTCACATGGGCACATAGAGTAGTCAAAATGATATGAAAAACAAAAAAGCAATTTGATATACGCAGTCCGAATCATCATATTGTCGTAAGTAAGCACACAAGGTGTTCAAAATATAAAATGTTAATTATTAAAATTCCTTCCTTCCGACTTTCTATTCAGCAAAAGTGGTAATGACATCATCAAAGTCCAAATTTCGAGCCATAGAATTTTCGATGGATAGAATCGCCAAGTTGCTTAAC
The DNA here is from genome assembly GCA_944739405.2 of Euclidia mi. NCBI lineage: Eukaryota > Metazoa > Arthropoda > Insecta > Lepidoptera > Erebidae > Euclidia > Euclidia mi. The sequence goes on from OX123201.2 coordinate 44,011,919, forward strand.
CTGTCTTGTCCCATAGAATTTCTTAAATAAGTTTTTATCAATTTCAGCTTTGAAAATGATCGCTCGGCACTAGCCGCAGTCACAAGAATGGTGAGAAATAAAGGAAATGCAGTGCACACTTCAGGAAAGCTTGAAATGATTTTTTATTATTAATAAGTCAGCAAGTTCTCTTATAGAAGATGATGTTTCTATTTCGTGTCAAAAGAGGATTGAAAACTGAGAATTTCCTTAGAAAACGAGATGGATATATCTTCTTTATATAAATGGACAAATGCCTTTTCCAATAAATCATCATCATCATCACCAGCCTTTAACAGTCCACTGCTGGACTAGGCCTCTCCTTTGACAGGAGGAATTGGCCTACTATACCACGCTGGCCAAATGGGTTGGTATAGGGTTTGTATCAAGTTTTCCTTCTCTACAGTCCTGTTCTCTGCATAATATGCTCCCTCTGTCGGCTCTTACGACACCCATGGGATGATATGGGGTGGTGACAATCCGTATTCTTAATCCGTCACCACACGGACGCACCAATAAATCAGTATCGTTCAAATTTTGCAATGTGGCAGGTTGCAAGACACTGAAATTTGAAACAATTTCATTCATTCCAAGGAAACGCGATCTCAATTGATTAATGATTATGTCTAATACACGATAGAATACGTTCACTTTAAACAAGCTTTCAGGATCTTGGAGACGTTTATCCTCGCAAATTTCATCAAAATGACGTTTCACTTTTCTCTGACGAGGTTTAGGAAATTCAGGGTTTATAGACCATTTCACTGCAATACAATTTGGTTCCGTTTTTAAATCTTCAAATTCATGTCGATACTTTTCAAGTTGTTCTAGACAGACTTGCAAACGTTTTGAAGCATTTGAAAGATTGATGGCTTTAGACTAAAGTGCTTTAGAAGCCGCGTCTATAGTTTGTACGACTTTACAATGGAAAACCAACAACAAAATAAAATTGTAGTTTTCTATCTTCTTCTTCAGCAATATAGCTTCATTCCTCTAATCTGTTTTGGAATTTAATAAAATAGTTTTTGTAAGCGCTTTTTGAACATCAACAAACCGAACTTTTAAAGCAAACATGGCATCAAAGCGTCCTGCCCATCTAGTCGGATTCATTGTTTTTAATGTTACTGAATTTGATGATACCCCAGTCTCTCCTTTATTGTCAGATATAAAACTAGATAATATATTCCATCGTTTAATACTATGGCCAAAAAAAATATAAATTTGTTGCACAGTTTCGAATAATGATTGTATTTCTATGACCTCTTTTACTGCATCATTTACCACCAAATTTAAATTATGAGCAGCACAATGGACATAAACCGCATTTGGCTCTATATCTCTTATGAGTTTTTGAACGCCGCCGTAAGTGCCTTTCATGGTATTAGCTCCATCGTACCCTTGTCCACGGCACTTATTGAGAGAAATACTTTTGGCATTTATGTATTTTATTATCTGCTTGGACATTGCTAAGGCAGTTTGATCCTTAACCTCAAGAAATCCTAAAAATGACTCTTTAATTACGAGAGTCTTTGGAGTTCCATTTTCATCTTTCTCGATTACACAGTAACGGTAAACTTCACACAATTGATCTGTTTTGGATAATATCTTGAGTAGTATCAAATAAAATGGAATAAAATGGTGCGGTTACTATTTCATTTACCAGAGCATTTTCCACTTTATGAACAAGAACAGCAATGAGCTCATTTTGTATTTTTGGACATAAGTATTTAATCTGGCCCTTAAGTTTGCTTAGCAACTCGTGTAAAATAGGATCGTATTTGGCTAATAGCTTAACAATACTCAAAAAAATCCCTTTTGGACCTGAATCGTTGCCATATATCGTTTCTCTATGGCCACGAAAAGCTAAATTACAAGTTGAAAGTTTCAGAGTAACATCAAGCAGTCTAGTGAGTACCTGGCGCCAAATTTTTTTTCTCTTTTGATAATGGACTCTTGCTCTTCATCTAGTGTTCCATGTAACTGCCACTGTCTATGTACAAAGCATGAATGTAAATGTTCTTTCCATGTCTCATGTCTCTATGGCTTCCACAATATGTTTCTAATCATCATAGCCTTCCATCCAAATATTTTGTATATTTTTAGATGCCCTATTTGTGAATAGCTTACATGGTTCACAATATGCTTTTTGAAGTAATAGGGAATAGCACAGCCACGTACGTTCTTACTTTACACCAGATTTAGAAATACTGTAATAATATCTATCCAAGAAAGATCTTTTGTTACTATCCCTTAAAAAGGGGCCTTTTGGTTTACAGGATCCGTTTTCGATCGCAAACCGTTTTACTTGATCATTGAGGTCTTTGAAGTTACCTTTATCAGTAACGTACGGTAAAGATTTTAATTTTTCTATATACAAAAATGATTCGTTTGAAGAGTTGCTCGTACTGGGTTGTGGTTGCTCTGAATCTATATATTTACTGTTATCGGGCTCTGCAATATAGCCACTTATGACGACATAATTTTCTACCCTTTTTTACTAAACATGTACCTATAATAATAAATGTTGGGAGTTGGGATTCACCTGTGACCGGGGGCCCCTTCCGGCTGGGGGCCCGTGGCATTTCGCCGACTTGCCACCCTGTAGTTACGCCACTGAGTGTTACACCTCTGCCTACCCCTTCGGGGATACAGGAGTGAGTCTATAAAAAGAATTCATCATCGTCAGTTTTCGGTAGTCCACCGCTGGATATATCGGTCTCTCCTATCCTCTCCTAGTACGCCACTGAGTTTAAATTGCCTGATCTGTGCGTCCAGCCGCTGTCTGCCATTCTGCGTGTAACATCACTCCACTTATCCAGAGAACATCAGAAGAACAGAAGACAGAACCACGTCTTGGCAAAGTAGCGTAAGATTTTCTGAACTTCAGAATGCGTTTGCTACAACACAGTTGTCGCTTCTGAGCCAAATGTGACCAGCCTAACCTCTGCCTCTTCAGTTTGTTAATTTAGATATAATTACCTTCTATAATAGTCTTCTATATAAATACATCATACTGCTGCCACATGCTAGCATAAAAATGCCATAGATACAGTTATGGACCCAAAATTTAGATTTTCTACAAACATAAATGATTTTTAGCGTTTCCTTCAATAAAACCTGCCTTCACTAAGTTTAAGAAATTTCTGGATCCGCCTCTGTACACGTGCTTAGTGTGTTACCTTTAGAAGGACTCAAGCACAACATTCACTCACAGTAATAAAGTAAGTATCACAGGTTGTTTACGTTCAGTTTCCTTGTTTGTTGATTAGTTATGCAATTATTTAAAACAGTTTTACCAAAAGCGGTTTCTTCGATAAATGTACCTACATATCATCATCGGCCCTATGAGAAGGGTAACGTCATAGTCCACCACGCTGGCTAAGTGCGGGTTGGCAGACTTCACATGTCTTTTGAGAACATTATGGACACATCTCACATCTCGGACATGCAGGTTTCCTCACGATGTTTTCTTTCACCGTTTAGCAAGCGATAATTAACAATTTAGTACCTATATATGTATTATGAGATCCCTTCTGCTTATGCTAATTTTCTCAAAAATTGTTATTTCAATAGTGAAGTATTAAGAGCGTTTACGCCTTACGGCTTTTCATACAAATTTTCAAGTCCTTATTTTTCGAAATGAAGGAACCGATTTTAATGAAACTTCATACACATAGGCAGGATACATAGGTCTAAAAAGTTAATTGAAAATATTTTCGAAAAAATATGTTACAGCTAAATTAGGGCGATTGTAATTTTTCCATAGAAGCAGATATTTCCAATGATCTTTTGGGTTGGGTTTCGAAACGAGTCGCCTGAGTTTGAGGGTATTAGTGGTGTAGGGGGCGTTAGGGAGTTAGTTTTAATCCCCTAAAAGTAATTTTAGCTGCCGGAGGTGCGTCTAAATATTTTTAAACAATTTCCAAAAATTCTTTAATACTTCGGCAATTATGCAAAACGGCACGTAGTTTTTATACTTTAGTACAGTTTTACAAATGTCATTTTAAGGTTTTATGTGAAAAACGTGAAACGAAACGCAAACCCGCCATCTTGGAATTATGATATTGACAGTTAATGTCAAATTTGTGCGTCATTGCTTTCGAGTGCCTAGGGTTAGGTGCGACTGTAATAAATAAGTAACTTAAATAGGTCATGTTAGGTTCTCTTGTGGCCATTAACTCGAAAATAGGAGCCCTGCGAGGCAGGGCTCCGTCAACCTTAGTTTATTAAACTAGTGGAATTATTAGTGTGAAGAATGTGGAAGTTGGCAGTGCCATACACACCGATCTTTGGAGATATTTTTTTTTCAGAGTAAACCAAGTATTTCCGGCAAGTGAAAATGGTGAGGGTTCCGAAACCTCCCCTCCTCCGCCCCCCCATCACTCACAACCCCTAAAAACGGCGACGTATTTCGAAACCTTAACCGAAGTTGCATTAAAATCGGTTCATTCATTTCGAAAAATAATGACTTGAAAGTTTGTATGAAAAGCCGTAAGATGTAAAAAGTAGCGGGAATGGATTATTACCTACGCGCCTCGAGCGCAGTACCTACACCCTAAAATTTGATTAGCTTAATCTATTATTATGTTGATATTTTTAAAAACATATATGATTGTAATAATAATGTATCCTAGCAGAACACTTTTATCTGAGTTATGGAAAATGTATTATTTAATTGAAGTCTATGATTAGTAGTACCTTATAGTCTGAGATCCGTAGAAGAGCGACCTTCACCGATCTGGTTATTGGATGAAAAGTATTTTGTATCAAATTTTGCATGTTAAAGAATATATCGCGAGTGGGTTGGTAAAAAAAAGCCGGTCCAGACTAAAAATAATTGCCAACCGCTTTTCCTGACAGGTTTTTAGTAGGCAACCCAATATCATCGTGTTCGCAGTGAAGTAGCGGTCATTTTAATATAAGATTTGTCTATTAAAATAATTGATAAATATAACTAGTATCAACTTAACAGTCGAAGTGTTTAGACTTGGCAACCCTACCAAATACGACAGGAAAAATTGACAACCCTATGATAACGTACCCTTTAGGGTTCAAACATTCGGTTAGTACTAAATTTGTTAATTAAACGCGTATATGCAATGTTAAATAAAAAGCCAAATTCATTTTTTTTCTACATTTCCTAGTCTGGACCGTATTTTTTTGCTAAACCATTCGCAATATATATTTTGACATGCAAACTTTGATTTAAAATACTTTTCATCCAATAACCAGATCGGTGAAGGTCGCTCTTCTACGGATCTCAGACTATTAAGAGTTATTTTCAAAATGAAAGCGGATATGAATCTGCTTAATGTAACTTCTTACATTCTACTCAGTGTAACCAATTGGTCACTCCTAGGATACTTACATACCTACATGATTTTTATTTGTTTTTATAAAAAAATATAATGAATATGAACAGTCACAAAACCGGAAAATTGCAAGTAGGTAGGTGTAATTAAAATACTTGGGGCGGGCGGCCCTATCGCTTGTTTGCGTCCGGCGCGTCTGTAGGCATAACTCGGGGAGATGGCCGAGTTACAATACTGTTAGATTATATTACCGTGATTTTGGCGTGGAGTTTGAGTTGCATAAATATCTAGTGTGTATTGCGAATTTCTTAATAGACAAAAATATCGAACAAAGAGTTTGTCTTAAATTTTGCATCGCCAATGGATTTTCGTGATCGGAGTCAATGAAAATGTTACAGAAGGCTTACGGTGAATCGACTTTATCACAAACTCGTGCATATGAGTGGTACAAAGCGTTCAAAAGTGGTCGAGATGTGAAGGAAGATTTGCCTCTGCAACTGAAGTTAACATCGCAAAAGTGAAGGAAACAGAGACTGAAAATCCTCATTCAACTTTAAGAGAGATAGCCGCCGAACTTTCTGTACCATCTCGAGCCGATCCGTACCATTTTAACTAACCATTTGGGTATGAAACATGTTGCCGCTCGGCTAGTCACAAGAGAATTTTGCACAACGATAATGCGCGTTCGCACAAGGCCATAATTGTGAACGAATTTTTGACCAAACCCTCAACAAATACCATCGAGCAACCATCATATTCACCAGATATGGCTCCAGCCGACTCCGTTCTTCTAGTATTTAAAAAAATCTACCTAACTCTATCCAACACAATATAAATTCGAATATATAGACAATTTTGGATTTGTCTCGATAATGTTTAATCCGCGTTGTACGGATGATTACAATCAAAGACTACAAACACGCGGGAAACCACGCGGGCAAAACCTGTTCCGCCTTATTACAAAACTTGGTCTATAGATAAATCGAAGTTTAGACCTAGCTTCACATGTCTAAATTTGATTATATTTAGACTACAGACTGCCTTGTTGGTCTCGCGGCATAAATGTGCGCGTGGGATAGGGAGGTCTCGGGTTCGATTCCCGGGTCGGGCAAAGTGTTATTGGGATTTTCCGTTAGGAAATTCTCAGTAGCAGCACGGAGTCTGGTAATGTGTCCGGTACGGCAATAGACTCGCCCCCTATTACGTGGGACCTAAAAAATTCATGGCGAAATGTGGGTGTAATATTACACCTCTGCCTACCCCTTCGGGGATACAGGCGTGAGACTACAAAAAAAAATAGACTACAGACACATTTTTGTTAATCTATTATCAGTATTATCACTAGATATTTTTGGAGTAAATGCTGCGTTAATAACTACCTTCTTTAAAATGCTTCCCTTTTTTATTGTCAATCAAGGACTAAACCTAGTTTTATATTTAAACCTTGTTTTGTAATAAGGCCCAGTAAGTCTAATGACATGCTAGGCTTAACCCGTTCTGTCTCTGTTTCCCGTTGTTGATTATTGCTGTGAAATGTTACTCTCCATCCTCCTGACTATCTCCACAGTCCACATAGCAAAATAATACAATAACTTCACTCTTTTGTTACGTGATAGTAGGACAAAGAAACACAGTTTCACACTTATAATCATTTAATATAATATTCTAGTCCCAGTTTCAACCTGGCGTCCGCTTACTAGTCTAACCGGATTTGGCTGAATATTAGCTTTTACACAGAGCGACTGCTTGTCTGATCTCCGCAACCCGAAGGGATAGCGATATTCCATAGTTTAGACTAATGTCAGTTTATTTAGAGGTACTAACGCCCTATAATGACTGTCAAAGATCTTCATGACAGCCAGGACCGACGCGACGGCTTACCGTGCTCGCCGAGGCACGGGCAAGCGATCATTAACAATTCAAGACGCACATAACTCCGAAAAGTCATTGGAAGTTGGAAGCCGATACTTACCCTTTGCATGGCAGTCTGTTGGTATCTCCATTAGGCTATCGCTGCCTTTTTGGAAAAACATTCATATATACCTACTTTTTAACATGAGCTACTTTATAATTCGTACTTAGAATTAATTATCTTACCTCATTTCTTCAGTTTCTTACAATAACCCTCAGAGGGATCATTCCCAGGTATTAAAGTTTGGTGTGGAAAGCGCGACTTCGTTGTGAGATCCTTACCACTTAGTCACTATTCCCGGAATAGATGGGTTAGTTCTCCATGCTAGGTTCCTTTCCCAACAAGTAGGTCCGACATATCTGAATATGGAAAATACGCAACTATTGTGCAATTTCCATGTCGTGCCTGCTGCGTATTCAGAAATCTACAATCAAACTTGACGACGCACTGGTGATAATCTACGGATCAGAGACGTGACTACATTGAGAGACGTACATTAGACAGATGGAATCAAAAACGAGAATATCCGCAGAAGAACCCATGTCGTGGACGTAGCTCTCCGAATAGTTACGCTGAAGTGGCAATAGGCAAGGCACGTAGCTCGAAGAATCGGTACCCGTTGGGGCAGGAATGCTTTGGAGTGGAAGTAACGCGTTCACCTGCGTTACTCCACTCGATCGGTTGGATGGCGACCTAGCTGGCGTTTTAAATTAGGTTCATTGTATAACAGTGATACTGAGAAACAAATTAGCAGAGATACAATATTATTACCACGGCATAGATGAACTACCACCTCTCTTGATTAGACAATGTGCAGACGAGCTAACCTTGCCGTTCTATTGCCTATTAAACCAATCTTTTGAAGAAGGCATCTTCCCGGATAGGCTAAAGAGCGCAATAATAAAACCTATTTATAAAAAAAACGCTAAGACGGACCCAAGTAATTATCGTCCAATCGCCTTATTGCCGGCGGCTTCTAAGATTTTTGAAAAAGTAATGAGTCAGCGTGTCTACTCCTTCTGCGAAAAATATAATATATTTGATGAGTGCCAAAATGGGTTCAGAAAGAATCGCTCTACTACCTTAGCGGTTTATAAATTTATTCAAGAGGCAATAAATATACTAAACAAAAGACAGTACGCAGTTGGTATATTGTTAGATATGACAAAGCCCTATGACAAAGTACAGTATAACATATTGCTAGACAAATTGAATAGAATAAGAATTCGAGGCAAGGCTTACGACTGGTTTAAATCTTATTTAAAAAATAGAGAGTATCACGTAGAAATAGAATATTTTAATGACAGTACGAAAGAAATATTACATGTCCGTTCAGATAAAAAAATATTAATGCGTCCATTCCACAGGGCAGTGTGATTGGATATTTGCTGTTCCTCATCTATATTAACGACTTCCCTCAAAATATAAAAGAACCATGCATATTATTTGCAGACGACATCTCACTACTTATACCGTGTAAAAATAATAGTAATATAAACAATCAATTAAACAAAATCTTAAACACAACAACTAATTGGCTAGACGAACATAATTTAGAGATTAATAAGGTCAACTCGGCAAAGACGTACGTCTATACGTCATTGATTTCGATTTTCGATGGCAAATTTTGGACGTAAATTTTGTGTTTTAAACGAGTAGTAATAATCTATGAGTTCAAATATTAAGTCGACTCTTAAATAATAGTACCCAAAACACGATAAGTCGTTCGGTTATAAAAGAAACACCAATTTTGTAAAAAACCGCCAAGTAGACGGATTTCTCTACCATGTCGGGTAAGATCGTCTAATAGTGAAAAAAAATAGAATAAACCTGTTTACACGAATGTGGACATTATGTATCTATGTATCATTCATCAACAATTCACTCAATGCTGTCAAATTTAAATAAAACTCTCCCAGTGGCACCCTATCTTATAAATATGTGTTTGTCGGGTAAGTTCGGCATACTTCACAATTCAGGGGTAGAAAACATTTCGGTCGGTTATTTTCGCTTAAATAAAAACACATTTTTAGGCTAATCAGGTTTTAATTCGTTAAAAACATGATATCACAAAACCAAACTAAGTAATGGTAATAGCTTTGGCCTATTCGGTATCAGGCCAAAATTATTGCCGAAGTTATTATTTTTAATATAAGATCGTAATGAGATCAAAACGAATTTATGCAAAAATTAGTATGTACGTAAATATACCTACCTAATAGTATTTATAACTTTTAGTAATTATTACTATTTAGAGTTTATAATTTTAGGAACATAACAAGTCATTCGTATTTGCACTTAATTTAATTTCTAAGATGATTAGCATCTTATGTTTCGCAAGAATTAGGTACAATTTTTTTATGAAAGCAATTTGCATATCAAATAAAGCCAAATATGAGAAATATTCTTCAGGTCATATTTTGACGATGGTAGCCAACCTTTTTTATCAACGGCCTATTTCTAAAAACAAAAGAAAATATAAATTATGTTTCTCAGCTAATCGCTTTTTTTAAGTGTTTTGTTTCAAACAAAAAGTTGCAAAATCCAGCCCTGCAACGACCCCACTCAAGCCACATGAGTAAATTCGGTTTATTTACTCATGTGCTCAAGCTAACCGCTTGACGTTTCTAAACGTAAAAATCAAAATCATTTATTCATCTAGGCCACAAAGTGACGCTTATGAACGTCAAAATTTAAGTTAATTACTTAATGATTCTACATTTACATTTACTGCCACGTTCGCAATGCAATAGGTAGAACCACGAGAAAGAACGGGCAATAAAACTCATGGCCACTCTTTTCAAACAAATATAATGGTGGTACATTTTATTTTTGTAAGGAGCTGCAACTGTTTCCCATTGTAGACATCTACTAGTAAAATTTTTAGTAGCTATTGATATCATACTCAAGCAGTAAATGATGTTCATATGGTAAGCCTCCCAAAGTAAATATGGTGAAACAGGAGCATCCACTTACGTCTTTTTAATGTAGGCAACTCGCGAACATGGTCAGAACTATGGTAGAAGTGAATGAAGCAGAAAGTAACGGTATTATGAAACCAAAGCAATCGACAACCTATTAGTTAGCCCATGACCACGAGTTACCCACATTTTACAAATCCGCAAAGTTATAATGAAAGTGTGGAACATGAATGCAAAGTATGAAATGAGAATATCGTAATTAACTACACTATAAAATAAAACTACTAATTATTGACCTAGTCAAAAGCGAACAACTACTTCCAAGCGCTCCTGTCATCAAAATAATCCTTCAAACTGTAATATGCCTTATTTATAAGATTCTTTTTAACTTCTGCCTGAAACGAACTTAATGGCAAGTCTAAAATATAAGTTGGTAATTTATTGTATATGCGAATACTGAGCCCAATAAAAGAGCTATGCGTTTTGTGCAAACGAAAATACGGAACACATAATTTATGTCTATTTCTAGTATTGATATTGTGTCTGTCACTATTCATTTTATAATAATTTATGTTTAGTCTTACATGCATAACACTGGCATAAATATATTGTGACGCTACAGTAAGAATACCAATAGTTTTAAATTTTTCTTTGAGTGAGACTCTTGTCTTTAACTGGTAAATGGCCCTAACTGCCCGTTTCTGCAATATAAAAATATTTTGGATATCAGCAGCTCTACCCCATAACAATATGCCATATGACATAACACTATGAAAATAACTAAAATAAACCAATCTAGCCGTATCGACATCGGTCAACCTACGAACCTTCTTAACGGCATAAGCAGCTGAGCTAAGTTTCCCTGAGAGATATGTAACATGCGCACCCCATTGTAACTTCGAATCAAGTGTTAATCCTAGAAATAATGTGGATTCAGTTGTTTCGAGTACATCGTCATTTAAAACTATGTTAGGACCAAGGTTTCTGACATTAGGCAGAGCAAACTTAACACATTTTGTTTTTTTGGCGTTCAGTACTAGATTGTTTACATTAAACCATTTAGTCACTTGAATGAGTGCACTGTTTATTTCGTTAAAGTGTTCCTTATTTCTATCTTCTTTAAATATCAAAGAAGTATCTTCAGCAAACAGTACAACGTCACAAATGTTTCTCAAGTAAAAAGGTAAATCGTTTATGTAAACAAGAAACAAGAAAGGCCCTAGGATGCTGCCCTGTGGCACTCCTAAATCAACAGGTAAGCCACTGGATTTTGAGCCATTTATTTCAACACATTGGATCCTGTCACTTAAGTACGACTTAATGACATCCAATGCTTTAGTCTGGACGCCGTAATGGCTAAGCTTGGACAAGAGCGTCTCATGGCAGACACAATCGAATGCTTTCGAAAGGTCGCAGAACACACCAACAGCATTTTGGGAATTCTCCCAAGCACTGTAGATATGTTTGAGTAACGCTACTCCTGCATCTGTTGTCGAAAGACCCTTGGTAAAACCATATTGCTCACCATGAAGGAGGCTGTTTTGATTAAAATGGCTTAGTAGTTGCTTGAGTATGATCTTTTCAAAAATCTTACTAAAAGCAGGTAGTATCGATATTGGCCTATAATTACTAGGATCAGTCTTATTGCCGGATTTGAACAGAGGTATTATTCTACTATGTTTCATAAGATCTGGAAAACTGCCAGATTTAATACACTTATTGAATAAGTTGCTTAAATAAATAGCCACTACATCAATTATACTTGTCAAAACCTTAACAGAAATGCCCCAGAGATCACCTGTATTTTTAGACTCTAAAGACTTAAAAGTATTTATAATATCGGTAGAACTAATACTATGAAATTTAAATATTACTTCACATTTTCCTACACTAGACTCTAATAGGTTTTCTGCGACTATAGCTGATGATTTTAATTCTCTAGTAGTAGTAAGTGGTATCGTATCTATATATATCATATATCGCGTAATCATTGTAATCGATTTTCAAATAACACGAAAATAATAATTCAGGTAATCAAATCAGCAACAAGGAATCTCACACTCCGACATATATATTTTCATATATAGTATGCCAAAACATAGGTTGAAGCGAAAATATCCACGATTTCTGAAAACGGCGAAGACCGGCATACGCCGATCTTTGCCTCCGAAGACTAGACGGACTTCGCCACTATTACATTTTGAGGTCATATTAAATTCAATCATTGTAAGTTCGGGGAATATGTGTTTTATTACAATGTAACTAAATAAATACGTAAAGAAAGTCATAATCTAAGCACTTACCTGAACAGATCCACGTAAAAAGTATAGAAAAAGTTATTTTACACAATTTTTTACAGCACGGTACTTTCGCAATGCAAGTAGAAAAACCGACTTAATTTCAAATGTCTTTTTTTTTTCTTTATTTAAGGAGCTTTGTCATTTATATGACCATGTCGCTCCATTGTACCTACTCACATTCAGAATCTAATCACTGGGAACGTCGTCGTAAACCAACTTGAACCGTACGGTATAACAATTTTGCTGTTTCAGACAGCGGGTATGCTAAGACAGTGTTGCAACATCCAACATCCCTTACATCTATTACTTCTTTCAATACATCGAATCTAATGTCCTCGTTCCGGACACATTCCAGCATAATATGTATTACATCCTCTATCACCCCACACTCAGAACAAAAAGGTGATGGTACTTTTTTCATTAAAAAGGCAAATTTGTTAAGTGGAATGTGTCCGGATCGTAGTCTAAACGCAACTGTCAGTGTATTTCTATTTGCAGTGGAATTCACAAACCAAGGGTACTTCAATGGTTCCTTTTGCAATGTCTGATACCAAACTCCTTTATCCTTGCATGTTTCATAGAAATGAACTTTCCACATGTCAAAACAATTTTCTTTGACTAAATAAAAACTGTCCGAAAAGTACGGTAAAACATTAAGAGACACGCCATCACAAGCAGCTTAATTCGCCAATATATCCACTCTCTCATTCCCTACTATACCAATGTGTGACGGAATCCACTGAAGGGTTATTTCTTTCAACTGGCCCTTTAATTGAAATATTGATCTAATAATACTATAAGCAATCGCTGTGCCACTTAAAGATGAAGTGCATCGAGCCACGTGTTGTAGGGCGCTTTTTGAGTCGGTTAAAATTACGAATTTATTATAATCAACTGATTTGATGTAAGACAAAGCCTCTGAGATGGCAATCAATTCAAGGTACATAACAGACATGTTATTCTCAATTTTAAATTTGCAGTATGTATCTATTTGTGAATCAAAGAATGCTGCTCCCATGGATCTACGCTGCATATCATCCGAATTTTCTTTAGATCCATCAGTAAATAATTTATAATGATTTGAGTACTGGTCTAGACATAATGAACAGGTGTTTTTAAGCTCGGTATTGTTATATGCCCTTTTAGCTTGATCAATGCCATCGATTTGATGTTTAATACAGGTTCTAATATCGTACCAATTTGTCCAATAGTCTAAGGTAAACATATCTAATTGATCTGTTGAGTGGACTTTTATACTTTTAAATTTTAAAAATATTTGAATCAGTAACGGAATTTGTTTACGTCTCCAATATCGTCGTGTAATAAATAGACTTAGCTCTTCAACAACTTTACAAGTAACATTGCTAGTTGAGGACAATGATTTTAGCCAAAATTTCCCTGCAAGTAATAAACGACGGATCCGTAATGGTTCTAAGCTCAATTCGCTCTCCATGACGTGGATGGGAGTACTCTTAATAAAACCGCCTATTGTACGTAGGGCTTGGTTTTGCAGTTTGTCTAACTTAAATAAATTTGACTGACGGCTATTACCGAATAGAAAACTACCATATTCCAATCGACTTCTAATAATTGAAATATAAAGTCGTCTTAAATATTTAGGGTGTATACCCCAACCCGAGCCCGCCAACACTTTGAAGATACCCAAAAATTTATGTGTTTTTTCATACAACTCATTAATGTGCTTCGTCTATTTTAATGAACGATCTAGCCACATGCCCAAATATTTAGGTTACTTCTGGTAATGCTGTGTTGTTTATAAATATGCAAATGTTATATCTGTAAATGCCCCTTTTAAATATACAAATTTTACTTTTTGTGGGTGACACACTCAGGCCTAATTCATCTAACAATCTCACTAAAATATCCAAGGATTCTTGGAGTATGCTACAGGCACTTCCTGTATTCTTACTTGATACATACAGCGCAAAGTCATCAGCGTACTGAGAAATGTATACATTATGAATTAAATTACATATATTGTGAGTTGCGACGTTGAACAATAATGGTGATAATGGATCACCTTGGGCTAATCCTTGACCAGTACATCGATTGATATAAATATTTTCGTATTTCACTTTTAAATTTCTCAAGCTTAAGAAATTCCAGAGATAGTTACATATTTTAGAGCCTACATTAGCTTGGTCCAAAACTTTGAGTAATGCACATATATTAATATTATTATAGGCGTTGTTGATATCTAGAAAACATCCCAGGGTCAGCTGATCAGTAGAAAAACCTGACTGGATCCTCAAAACTAAACGGGCTAAACTGTCTAGACAGGATTTAGATTTCCTGAAGCCTACTGTCTCATTTGAGAAAAATCTATTGCTTTCAAAATACCACTCTAACCTTCTGTTAATAACTGAGTGGAAAACCTTACAAACGCATGATATTAAGCTAATAGGACGAAGAGAGGAGACTAGCATAGGATTCCGACCTGGTTTAGGGATTGGGATTACACAAATATCTCGCCACTGCTTGGGTACGAAGCCAGTAGATAGAAAATTATTGAATAGGAATAGTAGAATATTTTTTCCTGTTTTAGGCAACCGTTTTAACATGGAAAATGATATGTTATCACATCCCGGTGCGGTATCACTACTTTTGATACATGATTCTAATTCGTGTATAGTTATTAAAGACTCTAATTTGAGATTAATCGAGTAAAACTTAGGATTTTGTGGACTAACATAGGCAGGGCATAAATTAATTAACAGGGATTCACATTTATTTTTATCTAAAAATGAATTCTGAACCCTGTTGTTTTTAAACCATTTCATTTTCTTCCACATTTCATGAGCTGACGTAACCTCGTCCAAGGAGTCACAAAATGTCTGCCAAGAATTAGATTGTGCCCTATGTATTAATTTCTGGGATTCTCTAATACAATTTTGAAGAATTGTCAGGTTTGCAGGGGTAGGATTTTTTCGAAAGTTTGACAGGGCTAGTCTCCTTTTAGCGACCGAATGTGAAACATTAGGGTTCCAGTAGGGTTTTGGAACAAATTTACTGGTTGGGTTTAAATTAGTTTTTATGTAAGGGATACAATTATCTGCCGCTTTATTAATATGATCGATAAACTGGTCATAAATTATTTGAGGATCACCAGTTAATACTAAACTTGAAAAGCTCTCTTCGAGGTCAGAAACATAGGCATTCCAATCCGCACACTTAAAGTTACGTTTAATCACAAAGTTAGGAGTACATAAAATAGGAAAAGATATGTTAAATAAAAGATAGTCACTCCCTAATGACTCGTTTGTCACCTCCCAGTTAAAATGGCAGGCTACATCAGAGGTACAGAAAGAAATATCGGGGGAACTTTGTTGTACATTACCAGCAACTAATTTTATACGAGTATGACTACCATCGTTAAGAGACACTAAGTTACAGTCGTTTATGGAATCATATATTTGTGACCCTCTAACATCAGTTTTATATGACCACGTAAAATGGTGCGCATTGAAGTCCCCTAAAATTAAGGTTTTGTTACTAAATTCGAAAAAATATCATACCAGTCTGTTCTACGTGTACCTATGCGCCCACGACGGACAGTATATGGCAACTATATTATCTATACGACTGCAGTTAAAAACCTTTACATGTAACATCTGGATATTCTTATTAGGTTGTACTATATAACAGAGTTGGGTTTTAATAGATTTATGAGTAATTATGCAAACACCGCCGTAGTTGTCGACTCGATCTTGCCTAAATATATTGTAATTACTTATTTTGAGATGACTATGAGGTTCCAACCAGGTTTCACTTATTGTGGCTATATGGATTTTATTTTGATTTAATAAATTAGTAAATGCTAAAAGTTTTGGTCTCAAGCTTTGGGAATTCCACTGCATTACATTCATCACCACTGTCTCGGTACGATTGTTATTATTAGCCATTTTGTGAATTACAAGCAAACTCGAATATCATCTTAAATATTGTTAAATCCCTGAAGTTTTCCATAACAGCAGATACGCACCAGTCAACGAAAGTATCAATTATATCTTTGATTTTTTTGGGTAAAGCCATATCTTTCTGACATTATAATTAACTTGATTTTGTTAGTAAGCGATTCCAACGAAATTTTGTGTTCCGGCTCAGTGTTTACCTGTACGCGCTCGTGTTCATCAGGCATCTTATTATTATTGTTATGAGTATCATTGAGTGCAGTAGTTGTATCTACGTGTATCGTGTACTCAGCTCCAGTCCGCCGGCGGCGGCGGCGGTCGTCAGTGTCGATGCGCGACTCGCGCGAGGCGGGTGGCGCGCACTGCTCGCTGCCCGCTGTATGTAGCTCCGACAACAATGACTCACTTTCTTCGCATGTGACTTGCTCCGGCGAACTTCGCTGCTTTCGTTTCGGGGCCGATTCCACACACCTGACCTCACTCGATGCCCTTTGGATATCAGTTTGAAAAGATTTCAAAACCGTTGCGTATGTATTTGGGCTCGATGGATAGTTTTGCTCATTAGAATGCATATTTATGTTATTGCTTAACGTAAATTGATCTCGATCTCGATGAACAGGGCGTGGAGAAAAAGGCGGCACGTACATGGTCAAAGCTCGGCGATAGGTAGATACAGTTGAATTCCGACATCAGCGCCCTTATTTTTTTCTCTTTCAGGTATACCGGACATGACTTGACTAGGGTCATGTGGTTTCCTTTGCAGTTTACGCATGTAAAAATTGTAGTCTCGCAATTAGGGTGGCTCTTACCGCATTTAGGACAGATAACTTTAATTGACGGACATATTTTAACTGTATGCCCAAAGCGCCAGCACCGAGAACATTGTGTCACCGGGAAGACGTAGGGCTCCACCGCGACTCTCACGTTAAATATCTTTATATATGCAGGTAGGGAGCTTCCGTTAAAACATATACGAACGGTTTCGCTTTGTAGCCACTCGGACTCTGTAGCTCGCCGGCTCAGCCTTTTCACGGATATAATCTCAGTCTCGTTGCTGCTTTTTATGCATTCGAGAAGCTCAGATTCAGATAATTCAATATCAATGTCACTAATAATACCATAACGGACGGTCTTCGCCTCATTGACCTTACAGGAAAAACAAAAATAATGACTTTTCACCCATACCAAAAGCAACCCCTTAAAATAGATTTCATATATAAAAACAAAAAAAATGAAACAGTAAGTAATTTTACGTTGCTAGGACTAAATATGGACTGTAATATAAACTGGAAAAACCACGTTCAAAAAATTAATTCAAAACTTTCAAAATTCTCATATGCACTTCGAGAAGTTAAAAAGAGCACAAATGTCGAAACCGCACTCGTCACTTACTATGCTTTCGCATAATTATGCATGGCTTAGTTATGGTGTAATCCTTTGGGGCAATAGCACTGATGCGCCAACATTATTTATATTACAAAAGAAACTAATAAGGATTATAACTAACATTGACACAACAGACAGCTGCAAACCCCACTTTAGAGAACACAAACTTTTGACTCTTCCATGTATATATATATTAGAATCATGTAAATTTGTGCGTAAATACAAAGAATTCTATACAAACAGAGACGACAACAAATTCAGATATGCATTACGCCCCCGAAAGAAACTAAACCTGCCTGCTTCTAACCTGCACATGCACTCAAATAGTCCTTATACAATGACAGCAAAAATTTATAATAAGCTTCCCGACCACATAAAAAACTTAGAAATGACTGCAGCTTTTATAAAAAACTTAAAATGCCTTTTAATAGAAAAGTGTTACTAAACGATCGACGAATACCTAAACGATAAACAATTAAATTACACTACACAGACTCATATTAGTACGTAAAAACGGGGTATTCCTGAAAGCGCAACTATTTTTGAGCGCAACTAAAAAAGCGCAACTACTTTATTCCACAAAGCGCAACTAAATATTAAGATGCAATAGTGCTGGTTAATAACAAACGGAAAATATCGATAGTTAATAAGACAGGACATTTTAGCATAGTTTAGCTGTTGCTGTGCGCCTGAGTTTTACCTATACCATCCAGTGCTTTATTTCTGGTTCATGACCCTAAAATCAGGTTTTTATTAGGCTACTAACTTCTGTTCATTTATGTTACCCTGGTACTTTTCAAAACATTTTACTGATTGATATTTGTTACCAGATTCTATAACACTTCTAATCTTTGTTCATTTCTGTTATCCTGGTACTTTTAAAAACGATCACCATAATATAATAAATAAAAAATGGGCAGACGATTTACAAATTCTATCGATAGTAAATAGTCCTTTAAGAATCTGTTGTGCCCCTTCACTATTTTTCGACGCGGTTGCGCTTTGTGGAATAAAGTAGTTGCGCTTTTTTAGTTGCGCTCAAAAATAGTTGCGCTTTCAGGAATACCCCGTAAAAAGGGGTATTCCTGAAAGCGCAACTAAAAAAGCGCAACTACTTTATTCCACAAAGCGCAACTAAATAAACACAGTTAAGTCAAATCCTCCAGGTATTTAGTTAGTTATTTCATATAAAGTATAATAATATAGACAAATACAAATCATAGAATAAAAAATTGTAATAGGTATCACCCTCTCTCCTACTTTGCTGTGCCCGACAGGGTTCACAATGACTCATTTAAGCTAAGAACTACCACCTAAGCATACATTGTGAAATGCAATAAAGTATTGAGTATTGAGTATTGAGTATTTAGCGGGTCATAATCGCGATAATTGACTTATTTAAGGGCATAAATACCTCAGTTATTCTCCTACGTTTCTACCGGCTTGCAACGGTAGTTGTCGCGGAGGGACTGACTATACAAATCGCGAAAGTTTAAAATCGAATAAATTAGCAGAGGCTTACGACCAGCAGTGGAGTGCGAAGGGCTGTAGAGGAAGAAGAGGACTTTAAATATCACCTCAGCCAAAAAACGTCAACTAACGAACATAGCCCTCCCCCAAGGCTCAACACATATAGTGTTCTTGAGCAGACCGCATCCAACAGCTTAAAACACTTTCGCTGCGGCAGCATTGGATTTTAAATTTCTGCTAGTGCGGTACGGGACAAATACTGCCCGTATCTATATTTCCTGCTATGTGTTACGGCGTCTATTTTTCCGTACCGGTACCTGACTTTTAAAGTCCATACAGACGTGGAAACCCCTCATATAAATGGAAAATTACCAAAAAATTTAACAGCATATAGATCAACATAATTATTTTAATTAGTCAACATTATATTTAATCTTACAAGTATCGCCAATTTATAATCATAAGCTAATATAAATATACGCAAAAAACAGTCACATGTACCAGTAGTTAGTACAAATATAGATAAATTTTAATAATGTGATCAGGTTTTTTTTTAAATTTAGATTCATATTAGGGTACCAAATTATTATAATTACCTACTGCTTAATCTATTATGATGAGATCACATAATATTAGGATCTTTACTTAGACGAAATAAAATAAATTTAAAAAACTAGGTTTGGTGTTATCAACCTTTTAAATTCGCCTTCTATATTCTAAAGAAATACTAGTAAGTAGTTATCGTACTGAACAACTTTCACAATTGACATCTTTGTTTGTGTGTTTGGGGACTTGGTACGGCAAGATAGTCGCCGTACCGCACTGTATAAAAATACTCACCTTACTGTGCGTTACGGCAACTATTTTGCCGAATATTATTATTTAACAATATTATTAGGGTCGGGTTTCGAAACGCGTCGCCGGAATTTGAGGGTATTGGTGGTGTAGGGGGCTTAAGGGAGTTAGTTTAAATCCCCTAAAAGTAATTTTGGCTGCAGGAGTTGCGGCTAAATATTTTTAAACAATTTCAAAAATTTCTTAAATACTTGGGCAATTATGCAAAACGGAACGTAGTTTTTATACTTTAGTATAGTTTTACAAATGTCATCTTTAGGTTTTATGTAAAAAACGTGAAACGAAACGCAAACCCGCCATCTTGGAATGATTATATTGACAGCTAATGTCAAATTTGTACGTCAGTTATAAGCGTCATTGCATGATTGCATTCGAGTGCCTAGGGTTAGGTGCGACTGTAATATGTAACTAAATAGGTTATGTTAGGTTCTCTTTTGACCCTTAAACCGAAAATAGGAGCCCTGCCAAGCAGGGCTCCGTCAACCTTAGTTTATTAAACTGGTGAAATTAGTGAAATTATTAGTGTGAAGTATGTGGAAGTTGGCAGTGCCATACACACCGATGTTTGGAGAAATTTTTTTTTTTCAGAGGAAACCAAGTATTTCCGGCGAGTGAAAATGGAGAGGGGAGGTTCCGAGACCTTCCCTCCTCCCCCCCAATCACTCACAACCCCTAAAAACGACGACGTGTTTCGAAACCTTAACCTATTATTATATTAAAAGCAAAGATATTGTAAAGATCACTGGCTCTTTCCTACACGTACAGGAACATAGTTAAATCACACCTGTGCCGCGCGCAAAACTAGGTCACCCAGCTATCGCACTAGCTGAATGTCCAATACGGCAAAATACTGCCCGTAACGCAGCGAATGTGTTAAAAACAAAGTGCCATAAGGAAAAATAACAAAATATCAATAAAAAATCTTCTTGTAGCCAGTAAAAGTATTTTGAACTTGAAGATGTTACCCATTTTAATGTTGAATTTATTCTTTGTTTATGATTTGTTGTGTCCGTAGGTATCTTACTACACATTCTATCGACATTAATAAGTATGTTAATTTATTTTAATAATATTAATTTATTTCGGTATTAGCCGTTACGGCTTCGCGGCTTTGCACGCGTGGTAGGTATGTGATGAAATGTAGAATATGCGTTATTAAGATATTAAGTAAATATTAACTTTGCAAACTTAAATCAAAATAGTGTAAATATGTGGCTTATGGGACAGGGAATTAGTTACACTTTCAAGGACACAACGTGATTGCACGTCATAATTGCAGATTTTGATATGACACAACCGTTACGATCACGTACAAATGAAAAATATTATGAAAGACAGAACGTTTATTTCCGATGAACATTTGAGTTAAAATTCTATCGTATGTACATATCTTGTGTCACAACACATAAAATTATCGACAATATACTGACACGCACAGTACGTCTTACACCGTTTCAAATAAGTGCCGTATAGCTTTGATCTCTAAGGCGTACGCCACACTTGACGGAAATTCCGTCGCGGAACTTCCACGGCGGAACGCCTCTGCAAGTTACTGTATACATATAAATGACCAATAGCAGGCACACCATGCGGATGATCGGTCGCTCTGTCGTGGACCGCTTGCTCTCGGCGTTTGTTACGTCTTCCGCGCACCGATCTTCCGTCGGCGGAAGATCAGCAACGCCGCATTGTACGTGTTTATATGCATCGCGCCACATTCGGCGGAAGACACGCGACGACGGCGCACTCACAGGATGTTTGACATCGAACGATTTATTGTAGAAGTACAAACTAAAGCTTGCCTTTGGGACTCTAGAGAAAAGTTTATGTAGTCCTTCGTTAAATTCAGCAACACGTGAAATTGTATTGTCATTCGATAATGTTCGAATACTTTAGCTGGATAGTGTCTTAGGTGCATATTCAAAGTGTGAAATTGCCCTCTTGTTAATCGAAGGGTAATTATGGGATGAACCCAATATTTACGCTTTTTTCTTCTTTCTTGTTCTAAAGCTTCATAAATAGCTATCACTTCTATCGGATCACTTACTTACGAACGACCACACAATCGATTGATAATCTGCCACGGAATATTCAATGTGGCTGCAACGCTTATTAACGGATTTACCGTAACGGCAGTTCCGCGACGGAATTTCCGACAAGTGTGGCGTAGGCCTTACGCCACACTTGACGGAAATTCCGACGCCGAACTTCCGTTACGGTAAACGCCGAGAGCAAGCGTCGGAGCAACCGATCATCCGCATAGTGTGCCTGGTATTGGTTATTGATATACAATAACTTGTATAGGCGTTCCGCCGTGGAAGACCCGAGATGGCATTTCCGTCAAGTGTGGCGTAAGCCTATAACAATATCGCAGATAGATATATACCTATTTTTTTTATATAGTTTTACGCCCATATCCCCGAAGGAATAGACAGAGGTGTAATGTAGTCCACATTTCACCATGTTGTGATTTTGTAGTTCCCACGTAATAGGGGGCGAGCCAATTGCCATTACCGGACACTTTGCCAGACTCCGTGCTGCTATCGAGAATTCGGGAAAACTCAGTAACACTTTTGCCCGACCGCGACCTGCGAATCGAAGCAGACGCATACGCGATACGCTGGACCACGGAGGCAGACAAATTATAGGCATGAGACATCAACTAAACATGTTTTATACATGAGGTAAACCCTTGGAATAGCTTGTATGCAATAAGAACAACGCGTTTTCAAGCGTTTGATAAACTTAGAACAAATTATATTCGTCGCCGTAACCACTACACAGTTACACTGATTCGACACATTGAACAATTAATCGTTTGTTTAAAATTAGGTACATAATGTAAGTACAAAAAAGAATTATGAACATTCTAGTAAAACATAATACCTATATAAATCTACATATCACCTAATATTAAACTACGAGCTGAGCCCACGATTACACTTGCGTTATTTAAGGCTACTGCTCCGCACTCGCGGCTCATAGCGTGATGTTATATAGCCTATAGCCTTCTTTGATAAATGGGCTATCTAACACTGAAAGAATTTTTCAAATCAGATCAGTAGTTCCTGGGATTAGCGCGTTCAAACAAACACACAAACTCTTCGGCTTAAATATATTAGTATAGACTAGCGACCCGCCCCGGCTTCGCACTGGTGCATATAAACCTTCCTCTTGAATAATTTTATGTATTAAAAAAACCGCATTAAAATCTGTTGCGTAGTTTTAAACATTTAAGCAAACATAGGGACAGACAGACAGAAGGCAGACTTTGTTTTATACTATGTAGTGATTATGTAGCCGACGATGAAGCTATTACCTATACCATCATTATAGATCCATTCGCAATCCACTGCTGGCCTTTGCTAACTTGTGTCAAGAATGATTTGATATGGTTATACCTCCCACGCTAGACAGACCGGTTGGCACAGGTTTTGATGTCCAGTTTACCGTCTTATCAAGGAAAATACAGAAATCAAATAGTATCTTTATACCTACTACTTGCTTTATGAATTTTTCCTTTCGCCTTTTACGACACCCTCGGAATGAAATGAAGGCTCAATACTTATACCTACAAATGCCAATTTGTAAAATAACTTGAATTTGAAGAATACATCTGAATATATAAAATTTTTGCATTACTGACTGACAGACAAGGCACAGACAAAAATACTGGTCGTAAGAAGCTGAAGTTTGCTAAGTATGTATGTTCCGTGGGGACCGTAGCGGATCGCTGAGAGTATTATTCATTATTCGCTGATTAACTACGGAATTCAATATTCGAAATATAGATACTTAGATCTGAAGATTTTAGATTCGTTTTTGACTGTTTTTGACACGAATCTAAAATCTACAGATCTATCTATAGTTCGAATATCGAAAACGGCCGGCCAATGCGTTATTCGCTCAGAAACTGCTTTAGAGATTGTACAAACTTCTGAGATGGGACGATGTTTGAAGTTGTAGACTGCACGAATGGTTTAAGCGGCAATTTAATGGTTTACATTATACTGATATGGGTTATTTCTCCAAAAGGGATATCACTTTGTTATCAACGATTTATTGTCCTCCCTCGAGGCACAGAATTCATTACCAATGTGGGAGTCGCCTTTAAAAGTAGGTAGGTACGTACCAATGAAAGAATAAGACTGCCCAAACTATTACGATATTGAGTACACTTCTATCACACATAATCAGACCTGTATACCTATATATTGTCCCATTGCTGGGCACGGGCCTCTTCTCACTATAAGAAGGGTAAGGCTATAATCCACCACGCTGGCCTAGTGCGGGTTGGCAGACTTCACATGTTTTTCGAGAACATTATGGAGAACTCTCAGACATGCAGGTTTCCTCACGATGTTTTCCTTCACCGTTTAGCAAACGATAATTAACATTTTACATTTTAATACCCTATCACACAACTTCATTATAATACTTAATCTAAAAAGAATGTGATAAAATATTCAAAAGATAAACATTAGATTTAATTTCGCGAAAGCATTATCAGTATTTAAATTTAAAATGCAAAGCGTTTGAACTCGCATTAATATGTTGTTTACATCAAACCGGTTCATCTTACTCAACCGCATGGGAACGACCAACTCATTTTATTAAAACATTTTACCTCTCGTATCTTAAAAAATAATAATATCATATCGATTAGATATTGGTTCATTATACCTACCTCGTGTTATCGGTCACAAAATCAGATACGACAGATATTATACGTCACGATAGGCTTATAAATAATTTATCTGTTTATCATACATACTATCAGTTGAAGGTAGCTATCTTATACAACGTTTAGTATTGTTTTTGAATTCGCC
This sequence comes from Euclidia mi, assembly GCA_944739405.2. NCBI lineage: Eukaryota > Metazoa > Arthropoda > Insecta > Lepidoptera > Erebidae > Euclidia > Euclidia mi. The sequence goes on from OX123201.2 coordinate 44,036,854, forward strand.
CGGAAACCATGTGTCTGTTAATATTTTTACTTTTCAACGTCATACTTACGTCGGGAAGCCTTCTCGATGAAGTGCAGATAGAAAGAGACAAACTACTCAATAAAGAACTCGAAATTATGCTCGGAAGTGATATTGAATTAAGTGATAGTGAAATTAAAGCCAATCAAATCATAATGGACCTTAAATTGAAGGAGCTAGAACAGGGATTCTGGAATCCGAAGAATTTTACGTTTTTGAATCATTTCTTTGAGTACAAGGATAAAGTGAAGCATACTGAATTGTTTAAGCTGCTTAAGAAGATGCCTAAAGGAGCAATCCTACATGCGCATGACACCGCCATATTAGGACCAGACTATTTATTAAAACTTACCTACTGGGATGATCTTTACGTCTGCTTCAGTGGAGATGATGTAGCCTTCCGTTTTTCGAATACTGTTCCTAAAAAAAAAGAGCATCATTGCGGCACACAATGGCAGTTGATGCGGGATGCGAGGTACTCTTCAGGAAATGCCAAGAAATTTGATGCTGAACTTAGAAAACATTTTACTCTAGTCATCGACAATCCCGAGGAAATATATACAGATATCAACGCAGTATGGGTTAAATGCCAAAATTACTTTATTACTACAGCACCTCTGCTAACGTACAAGCCTGTTTGGGAACAATATTTTTATGACTCCTTGAAGGCTATGAGGAAAGATGGTGTGATGTACTTCGAAGTTAGGAGTGTACTACCACCACTGTACGACTTAGATGGAAAGACGTATGACGCAGTCGCAACTGCAGAAACGTACAAAAAAATTGTGGATGAATTCAAGCACGAGCATCCTGACTTTTTCGGTGTTAAACTAATATATGCGCCGTTAAGAAGCGTTGCACAGAAGACGGTTCAAGAGTACCTCCCAATCGCAAGAGAAATTAAGAAGAAAATGCCTGATTTCTTTGCGGGTTTTGATTTAGTTGGCCAGGAGGATTTAGGCCAGCCTTTATACTCATTCTTACCCGAACTCGCAGAGGCAAGCAAAGAGTTTGATCTCTTCTTCCACGCTGGAGAAACGAATTGGAATGGTTTGAGTACTGACGAGAACCTGTACGACGCGATAGCTTTAGGAACTAAACGTATTGGACATGGCTACGCTATAATCAAACATCCAGTTTTGATGGAAGAAGTCAAGAAGAGAGGTATTGCTTTAGAGGTTAATGTCATTTCGAATGTTGTACTGAAACTGGTTTCGGACGTGAGAAATCATCCTCTAGCGTCTTGGCTTGCTCAAGGCTTACCAGTTGTTGTGTCTAGTGATGACCCTGGAGTTTGGGAAGCTGAGCCTTTGACTCATGACTTCCACGTAGTGTTCTTAGGAGTTGCTAGTCGACATGCTGACTTGAGGATGCTGAAGAAGTTGGCGTTGAATTCCCTGTACCACAGTACGTATTCTAACAAAGATAAGTTGGTGCATGAGTTTGAAATCCGTTGGACAAAGTTCATAGATTCTGTTGTAAAACATAAGTGGTAATTGAATCTCGAGTTAACTAAATATGTTGTTTTAAATTATTATACGTGTTAAATATAGAGTATTTTTCTTAAATATGGTTATTGTTTTATTTTTCATTTTTCATAGCTTTATACTACAGAATACAATAAGTTGTAGTGGTATCGTTATAAAGATGTTTTAGTAGGTATAAGTATAGCAATAAAGGAAGGGCAAAGGCAATAAAATCAACTTTTTTGTATACTGGGATATTAGAGTCCTGGTTTTGAGTTGAGCAGGAATATTTAAGGCCAGAAAAAAGCGCCACTTGCTGCCGGTTGCACAAGAAGCGTTGACTGATGCGAGACCGATAGATACTCGAAAGAACTGTGCTACTTCTACATAACTTCACGCCTTTTATCCCCGAAGGGGTAAGCAGATGTGTATATTATTAAACACTCTCACTTCAACATTTATGTTAGGTCTCAATGTACCTAATAGGGTGCAAGCCCATTGCCATCTACCGGGCACATTATTACGCGAGCGCAAATTAAAATACACACATAACTTCGAAAATTCTGAGGTGTTTGTGACTGTGCTAATGTGATTAACAAATTAGCTTCTAGTGGAGCTACTACGCGGCTCAGGTATTAGTATGTGTCCTTAGTAACAGGGCACCGCGCAAGCGAAATTATCGTTTCATGCTATTCGAAGTGAGAGCGGGTGCAAACCATACATATATCGCGATAAAATCCGTAAACTGTAGTTTAATTTTGAAACGGAATATGTGGTCGTTACTGCAGGCTCTAGTGACTTAATATATACTTATTAGTATCGCCGAATAGTACATACCAAAGCCTTATTTAATATGAAGATTACGATAATGTCATTTTACAATTAAATTTTATCTTTTGTTGATGCGTTTCGAGATTGTAGAAATACCCTGTCATGAAAATTATCGCTTACTTAAAATAATTTATGAATTATAAATCACTTTATTATATATATATTGGTGATTTATCATGAGTAAATCATTAACATAGATTATACAAGTAATCTTATACTAATATATAAAGCTGAAGAGTTTGTTTGTTTGTTTGTTTGGTTGAACGCACTAATCTCAGGGACTACTGGTCCGATTTGAAAAATTCTTTCAGTGTTAGACAGCCCATTTATCGAGCCTTAAATAACGCGGGTGTAACCGCGGGCATCATCTAGTTATTTGTATAAATGTATTGTAACTATACTGGGGGCTTATTCATTATAACAATTTTGAAGTCTTAACGTGTTTTAACTTAACGTGTTTTTTTTGCTAGTTAACCACGTCGGCACGGTATTCGGATAAATAATAAATCCAGTATGATTTATAAGATTCTGTTTGAATTTTGCTATTTGCCGCTCTAACCGCACTTATATTTTTTTTATATTGTAGCGCGACTGGAACTGTCATATAATATCCCAAGTAGCATTTTTGGGCTGTATAGAGTTTGTCTAATGGTTTACATTTACTCTAAAAGCTCTACTAGTTAGCTGTATATGGGCCGTATAGCTAGCTATACAGCTCATATACGACCAGTTTGCACAAATTATACAGCCTTAAGTTTAAATAGCTGCACAGTAGCTGTATAATAGCGTTACATCAGCAGTATAAGAGGTAACCGTGAACTCAAAGCTGATTAATGGCGCCATAGAAGTGAGTAATAATGAGTAACAATGTGGATAATAATGAGTAACAAGTGACTAACTATTAAGGCTTAATAGTAATAAATGCTTACAAAAACATAATGAAGTAGCCTTCGAACCACGCGTACCTCAAACTATTGCTAGAACAAAGCTAATAATCATAAAATCACAATAAGTTATTAAATGGTCGTCGCACAAACTGGATCTCTATTTATAAATAAGGATTAGGTATATATTAAAGACTGGTACGGACCTGTATTTAAATATATGCTAACAGTGTTATCCATATGGTAATGTAAGTTTATTGTGAAATATATACATATTGACTGTTAAAAACTCACGCGCCTCATGAGAAATTCTTTAAATACCTACCTACTTTAAAAACATTTAAAATAGGCAGGGGGTAAACAGTCGGCTTTTTTAGTATTTTTTATGGTATCAAGTTAGACTAGAAGTGATTAATTACATGACATTTGTAACATGGAACAAAATATGTAACAGGAATACACTGTAGTATTTTATAAAACTATCGTTATATGAAATATTTCATTAAATATTTAGGTTATAATAAAAGAAAATGGTGGATATCTGTGTGAACCATTGTAACACTAAGTTATTGTTGTGACCTACATCGTGGATGACATGTGTACCATGATACTGCAGAGATCTGCATTAAGGTTCACGTGTGTGGTAGAAAGATGCTGTTATCTTCATAAAGGTTCACATGTTTATCACTAAAAGTGCCACCTTAGTAATTGTTCACATGTAGTCTATTAAAATGCCAGCAATATCATATGATATAGGTAGACCGCTAGACAGCAAATGCCATAATTTGTGGTCTTCTAAAATGTTCTTAATCAGCCTATAAAATTAAAGCTGACTATAAAGGTATTTGTGTCGTATTATAATGCTGACAACTGTAAGAAAGGCTAGTTTTACATTACTGTACAACCCATAAACAGCTTAAAGAGTAGTGTTTGCGTTCATATAACTTACACATCACACGAGAACCAAAATTAGAGTTTAGAAGAGAATGTAAACTCTTAAAGAGAATAAAATTCTACTTGGGATGTTGTCGTTCAAAAAAAGAAGAAATAAACTTTTAAGATCATTTTTTTATTCTGAGATTGTTCCTGGCGAAATAGAACTAAAATAATATAATTTAAGTTTTATTAACCTTTTTAATTTGTCAGTAGAAATTAAAAAGGTTAATAAAACTTAAATTATATTATTTTTAGCTTATAGTAAAGTTACAAGTTAGTAAAATAATATTTATAAAATCGAAACTGAGCCGGCAAAACCGGTATTAAGATTTATGAACGAATGTTGTGTAATTGATAACTAGGCATAGACAAGCTATCGTATGGCATACTGAATCATTATATAGTCAAGTACTGAAATATATATAGTCTAAGTACTGATTACAATAATATTTTGATTGTCATGGTAGGTACGTCACGTCACTGAATCACGTTAACGTCTAGTGCATGTTAATACGCCCGTCTTGAACATGGTATTTCAGTGGTCATAGTGAATAAGCGCCCAGATTTGGATTTAAGATAATTTATATTGTACACTCGCTGTTTCCCGCGGTTTCACCCGCATCCTGAGGGAACTACTTCGCGTACCCGGTTAATTTAAAGACTAAGTTACTCCTTGGTACATCAGCTATCGCCAGTGAAATTCCCGTCAAAATCGGTCCAGGCGTTCCAGAGATTAGCGAGAACAAACAGACAGACAGACAGACAAAAATGGTAAAAATTCGGGCAAGTGCGAGTCTGACTCGCGCACCGAGGGTTCCGTACGCATTTTACCTTATTTGAGGTTGATGCTAATTACGCTAGTCCTCCAAATCTGAGGGTCTAGTACCAGTTTGCACTCGATCGTCACGGTGGACGATAGCCTAGATGACAGGAACAATTTCCATACATTTTCTATATGCGCTCCCTAGCGGTCTCTATCGATCGCTTCTCTCCATAAGGGGCGCTTTAACTCTCTCTGTACGAGCGCCCTTACAAAGAGTACCTACTATCTTAAATGGAGTCTACTATGTATGTATGGGGACACCCTTAAATTTTCCACTTTTTTTTTTGTAGAGGTACATAGGAGATATGGTCAAAATTAGGTTTTTGCGAAAACTTGTAAGTACCAAAATTAACCTTAATTTTCAACTTTTTGAAATTTTTGTAATTTTTCCTTTATTTGTGCTGTAAGACCCTGCTTTTGGCCAAATTTCGTGATTCTAGTTCAACGGGAACTACCATATAGGTTTTCGACCCAAAACCTATAGGGTACTTACGGTTGACCTAGAATTGTCAATTTTGGTCAAAACCAAGGTCTTACAGCACAAGTAAAGGAAAAATTCCGAAAATTAAAAAAAGTTGAAAATTAAGGTTAATTTTGGTACTTACAAGTTTTCGCAAAAATCTAATTTTGACCATATCTTTTTATCGGGTTGACCCAGGACCCTAATTTTTATACACCTAATAGGAACCACAGACCTCAGTATCTGGTATAAATTTCAATTTGCTAGGTCCACCCGTTCCTGAGAAAATCGGTGGTGACACACGGACAGACAGACAGACAGACAGACAGACAGACAGACAGACAGACGGACAAGAAAGTGATCTTATAAGGGTTCCTTTTTTACCTTGTGAGGTACGGAACCCTAAAAATGACATTTCGGTATAGGTATGTACCGTGTATACACCCATATGCATACATACATATACTCACGCCTTTTTCCCGTCGGGGTAGGCATATGCATATGCATTTAGTAAAAATGAAAACTTAAAAATCGCAACAAAAATGTTAACTAGGTAATTAGTTTCTTTTTTAAAAAAAGAGAACCGCCTTCAAAAAATCGACCCACTGAAAAGTACGAAATAAATTTTACATACGCTAACCCTAATCCTCTCAAATTTCCTTTCGAATTTCTCCCATAAACTATTTACTAAATTTAACTAAATACTTAGTTTTTGAAGTCGGTGCCAAAACAAATCCCACTAAAAGCCTATTGTTTGGCGTCATCCTTTCCAAACCAGCGCATTTAATCTACATAGGTACCTTACAGCCCAAAATAGCTAAGAAGTATAATTATTTTATAATTAAGCATTTATTTCATACTTTTTATATATTTTATATATTTGTTGCTTTTTAGAGTACCTACCTATATAGGTGGATTATTTTAAATTTTATTTGTTCAGATATTTTTTGAGGCTTTATTGATTTGATACATTCGTCGTATTTTTTGTTTATGTTGGTTTGGCACCGACTTCAAAAACTAAGTATTTAGTTAAATTTAGTAAATAGTTTATGGGAGAAATTCGAAAGGAAATTTGAGAGGATTAGGGTTAGCGTATGTAAAATTTATTTCGTACTTTTCAGTGGGTCGATTTTTTGAAGGCGGTTCTCTTTTTTTAAAAAAGAAACTAATTACCTAGTTAACATTTTTGTTGCGATTTTTAAGTTTTCATTTTCGTTTTGTTTTTTTTTTATTTTTTATTTCATACTTTTTAGTGATAGGTACTCCATTTACTTTAAGTTTTGGGCTAATTAATAGTTTGTTTATAGTTAGATTCATCAATTTTATTATATTAGTGATAAGTTTTCTGCTAGTATCAGTCTGTAATCATGACTTTAACATAGGTACCTTCTTTTATTCTGTGTGCCTATGGGCTTAGGCTTGATGCTGCAAGAGAGAGATGAGTCTAGGGAATCAGCTACATACGGAAGGACACCCTCCGCAAATGCTGCTCCGGCTGATCCAAACAAATGCGGAGGACTTGTACATACTATTGAATTGGCTGTGAGCTCTCGTATTATGCTCCGGAGAAATATGCCAATAACGGATGGCTTAGCGAACGGGGCAATCGGTGTTCCTAAAGGATTTAAATGGCCGGCACTATGAAGAGATCAACTTGAGCCAGGTGAACTGCCTGATGCCATTTTGATATTGTTTGATGATCCATCAATAGCATTGCGTCTTAAAGATGATGATGGATACATTTCCATAGCTCCAGTGACAGCGACCTATCAAGGCAATCGCGGTTATGGTGATATGTTGGGCTGTGACGGTACACAATTAAGTTGCAAGGATGTACACTTAGTTCCGCAGTAACAGACCTAGGGCCTAAAATCTTTGCTAAAGGCCAATGCTTTGTTGCCTTGAGTCGGGTCAAATCCCTAAAAGGCATGGCTTTAAGTGATATTGACTCGAACCAATTACTCAACCATCCCCACGACAACAGAGCCTTATCCGAAATGACAAGAATGAGAAATATGCTCTCGCATTAGATTCTTTCACCGACTTTCTTTGTTTTTTAACAAAAAACAAAGAAAGTCGGTGAGAGACATAGACACCTACACATGTACACACACACACACACACGTAGGTACACATACAAATACACATACGCGCGTGCGCGCACACACACGTAATACATACAAACATACTAAGAACCATTAAATGTATACGGGTCAAACGGAAAACCTTCTTTTTTGAAGTCGGTTAAAATACTAAACTTTCTCCTAACTGTAACAAATACTTTTTTTGAAAACTGAATAAAAATCGGTTCAGCCAAACTCGAGTTAATCGTGGGCAAACTTACATATATACGGGTCAAACTCAGAACTTCCTTTTTTTGAAGTCGGTTAAGGGCCTAAAACCTTCTCCTAAGTGTAACCAATACTTTTTTCTGAAAACTGAATAAAAATCGGTTCATCCAAACTCGAGTTAATCGTGGGCAAACTTACATATATACGGGTCAAACTCAGAACCTTCTCTTTTTGAAGTCGGTTAAGGGCCTAAAACGTTCTCCTAAGTGTAACAAATACTTTTCTGAAAACCACATCAAAATCGGTTCAGCCAAACGCGAGATAATCGCGGACAAACATACATACATACATACATACATACATACAGGTCAAACTGAGAACCTCCTTTTTTTTTTGAAGTCGGTTAAAAAGCGAAAGACACCTCAAGTTTATTTGTATGTATAGAAGATAATAGATGATATAGGCACATCGGTAGTTAGGTACCTACGATTTAAAAAAAAATTGATATTATGTGTGATCAATATTAAATAATTAAGCACTCATAGCTATACTGCCTAGACTAATCGGGACTAGGCGTTGATAGATTGGCAAAGTTAAGTATTAGTCACACAGGTTACTGCTTGGATGGGTCACCGCTTGGTGTTTACTTCATAGTGCTATCGAAAATTATCGAATTTGAAAAGCACGTGGTGCCGTTGGTAGGTACTGGTTCTTTTTTCAGGACAAGAATAGTTCGACATCATACAATTTTATTAAAAGGTCTTGTTCACGATATTTCATTAATTTAAGGTATAAATACCTCTGTTTTACTGACGTTTCGGCCGTATTACAACAGCGATGATCGCGGCATCGTCGATGTCATCTCAACGTCGTCCTTGTAAAGCGCGGGTTTCGGCAGCTACCCTCACTTGCTTTTATTTATATTTTTATCCGAACTGTCGGTACGTCGACACACAACACTTATGACGTCTACACACTGATGAACTGTGTTACTGCGGCGGGGTTTACGTTTGTCGATTACTGGATTTCAATTTGTAGACAGTCTGTACCTATCCATCCTCCCGGTTGAAATTTTTATGCTTTTTGATTTCAACCGCTTCACGTACTATCCAGGAGTAATAGTGAATATCCTGGAGAATCGTTAGGCCAAATCGGTGACCTTTGAGGGATCCTCCTCCACTAAAGTTGTCCACAAATTCACACGAGAAATAGTCCAGAGTCACTAGTCACGTAATCAAGAGGGATTTTTTATCATCAACCAATCATAATTATTTCATATTTTTCTGTTTGCTATCGCAAATGAAACATTCATCATCATCAGCCTTTAACAGTCCACTGCTGGACTAGGCCTCTCCTTTGAAAGGAGGAATTGACCTACTATACCACGCTGGCCAAACGGGTTGGTATAGGGTTTGTATCAAGTTTTCCTTCTCTTACAGTGCTGTTCTCTGCATAATATGCTCCCTCTGTCGGCTCTTACGACACCCATGGGATGATATGGGGTGGTGAAAATCTGTATTCTTAATCCGTCACCACACGGACAAATGAAACATTGAAACAACGAAAAGGATAGGTGAGGATTGATGATGATGAAAGGATGGGTACCTAATACTTCGAATATATTGTAGGTGATTGGCGTAGTCCAGTATATGCTCCTTTAGTAAAACTAGTCCCAATACAATTCGGTAGGAGCACACTTTATGGGTTAAAGAACTCTAAAACTTGTGTTCTAAATAAATTTGAATAACTAAGTCAAAGATATTCTGTACAGAAAAAGAACTAGATAAAGCAAAAAGCTAATTATCACATTTTTATCTTTTTCGGCACATCTGATTTAGTAAAATGTTTCGTGAATGACAAACTCTCGTTTTATAAAATCCTTGCGTTACTGACTGACTGACAGACACGCTACAGCCGAAACTATTGGCGCAGGAAGCTGAAATTTGCCATGTATGTTCCTTGGGGACCGTAGGGGTGTACTAAGAAGGGATTTTCCGAAATGCCCACGGGATCGGCGAAAACGGGTAAATTTAAAAAAAATGCAGGCGTGGCTGCTGGCGTCCTCTAGTATTCTATATTATATCAATGTATTCGGCTACTAGAGATATATAATTATAATATACTAGCGGCACGTCCCGGCTTCGCACGGGTGATACCTCACATTTTCTAGAAATAAATATAACCTATGTCACTCAGGGATAATGTCGCATTATAATGGTGCAAGATTTTTTAAATCGGTCTAGTACTTTTTTAGTGTATTCGTTACAAACATACAAAAATACAAATCTTTTCTCTTTATTATCTTAAAAGTATAGAAGTATAGACTACATACTTTGTATGGGGATTATCAGTATATATACCTTTTTTTGCGTTAGTGACTGACTGAAAGACAAGTTACAGCCAAAACTATTAACTACGGAATTCAATATTCAATCTATAGATAGATCTGTAGATTTAAGATTCGTTTTTGACATAAGCTCCATACAAAATATGTCAAACACGAATTTCGAATCTCAAAATCCATGTATGGATCGAATATTGCAAAGAAATATAACTGGAATATTGAAAATGGCCGTATAGTAAAACAATAGATTAGGGCTTAAAGGTTGAGTGATAAAATATCATTGTTTGAAACTGGTAATACCAGTTTCATGCAAAACTTGTTGCAGCAACCAAGATTACGGTTCTGCGAATAAGACATAATTATTCCAAACAAGTCAAAAAGCCTACTGCAAATTATTTCATTTGAGTTTAAAATTTTCATTGTACCCGCTACTTGAAAAAATATTCTCATTAAATTTGTAGCACGAGATGTGTTCCTTTTACCAACAATTGATCACTCACGAAGTTAGCAAACTCAGTAACGCTTGCATTTACCATCATCCTAAAACACCTGCAACTGTTAGAGTGAACTAAACAAATTATAGTGTATTTCACTCCAAAGCTATTCCTCCCCAAGTGCCGACAGTCAGTAATTATCTATTAATATAACAATTAGCTACGTTCACGGGCCAACAGTCGTCGCACTCTGCCAGCCCCGGCGCCCGTAATGACGGCGTGAATGTTCGCAGTTACGCCCCATTGCGCCTCTGTCGACCCACTAATTAGTAATGTTGAGACGAAATGGCATAAGTCGGGTTTTCATGTTTTTGTGGTATACAGTCATATAAAAGGGAACAAATTTTAAAACTAAATGAAGAACCAAACTCCTGTGTGAGTGGGATCTCCACCTTGTCGTGGTGGGGGGGGAGGGCTCAGTAACCGTAGTTGTGTTCACCCACGGTAAAGCTAAGCGAGATCCCGGGAGTGGACGCTCCGCGTGGGCTTGATGGAGGCCTGCGCAGGATGCGTCCAAAGGTACGGATGCGGGGGACAGTTCTTTCTGTCCCTCGCAGTCGGGCGCGGTCGCGGGAGGAGAGACGTGTCAGTGTTGCGTTGCCACGCGGCCTATCTCCCGCGACCAAATGGGGGCGCACCATTTGTTGCGTCGCAGTGGGGCCGCAGAGGAAGAGGAGATGCGGTGTTGTCTGGTTGCCATCCTCTCTATCCTCTTCGGCCGTTTTAGTGCCTGTAAACGGTGACCGCTGGGGCTGCTCCCCGTCCGCCAAAAGGCAAGGAGGCGGCGTAGTGTCCGCGCCGTCTCCAAAGTCATAACGCGACGGGGAAGCGTGACCCCGCCACTACACGGGACCCGTAGGGACACCGCGGTGGTTTTAGTGCCTCCGACAGTCCCAAGCCCGGTTGAACACACTTTGGCTGGGTTGGCGTCGAGTTGCGATGGCCCATAAGGAGAGTTTCCACCGTAGACAATAAAAAATAAGGGGGGTCCATATCATATATTTAATAGAAACTGAGAACTTCGCAATTCATTGGGGTTGTAGAGATCAGACGATGCTCAGACACACTGTGGAAAGCTAATATTCTGTCAAAACTAGTTGTGAAAAACGGAACCAGAACTTCAAGGCAAAAGTCTTTGATGCAACCGGGATAACGGTAGAACCTGAAGCCCCTGAGGGTGTATAAGACGTTTACATCTATTCGATCGGTATCCGGCACACTGGTTGTTTAACTTCGCTTTCTAAAACTATTCGGTTGAACATTCATCTAATGTATAAAATGTTGATCCACAGACAATATTACTTTGCATACATACATACATAGACTCACGCCTGTTTCGCCGAAGTGGTAGGCAGAGGCATATTAAACGCCCACTTTTCGCCAATGTTTTGATCCCACGTAATAAGTGGCGAGCCTATTGCCGCTTTTCGGGATATTTTGTTTGTCAGAGCCTCGTTGGTTAATCGGCAGGTGTACCACATGCAAGTGAGGTTGGCTTGGGACCCTAAGTTCTTGATGGGAACCCTATGCACCCCCACCAATATAACTTTGCAGTGTGATTCAAATCGCGGACAAAATGATGACGTAAGCATTATGTACCTACGATAGTAACGAGTGTTTGTAATATAATGATACAAATAAACAGACGTGAAACTATTCTGCAATTAAAGATATTGGATCAGGGCCATACATAACCATATTTGTCTCTTTCTAACAGCATTTTTTTTTATAATAAAAGGCGGCAAACAACAGTGGTGACGGATGAAGAATACGGATTGTCACCACCCCATATCATCCCATGGGCGTCATAAGAGCCGACAGAGGGATCATACTATGCAGAGAACAGCACTGTAAGAGAAGGAAAACTTGATACAAACCCTATGCCAACCCGTTTGGCCAGCGTGGTATAGTAGGCCAAGTCCTCCTTTCATAGGAGAGGCTTAGTCCAGCAGTGGACTGTTAAAGGCTGATGATGACGAAGCAGACGGATCGCCTGATGGTAAGCAATTATCGCCGCTCATGGACACAAACAACACCACAAGAGTCACAAGTGCGTTGCCGCCCCTTGGGAGTTGGAAAAAGGGATAGGATAAGGAGTGGGATGAGGGAGAAGGAATAGGGGATAGGGCCTCCGGCACTCTCACTCACCTAACGAAACGCATCAGTTTAGGTACTGTTACTTTACGTCGATTTTCTGTGAGAGGGTAGTACTCCCCCGGTCGAGCCGGCCCATTCATGCTGAAATGCTCTACTACCGTGAATATACAACGTCGATCTCTGAAAAGAGCCAACTTACTTAGTTTGCTTGGTTTAGGCCGTTGCCTCGCCGTTTAAAACTGCGCCAAATATAAGGGATCCGATCTCCACACTAAACAACACTTCACGTGAAACACATACTTATTTCTTTTGTGTCTATGTACGTTGGTTGCATATTTGTAATCGTTGATTGAATATTTCAATATCTCTACGACGAAGGAATGATGATGAATTTTAAAACTACTTGTGTAATGAAGAAATTAAATGAACGGCAATGGTTGAATCACTTACTTGCTGATAACATCTTCATTTCGACTTATAACTTGGACGCCTTTTCTTCAACAATGTAAGCAAAAAACTGAACAAAACACCGTGAACATTATCTTTAAATTGAAGTTGAAGTAGTAGTTATAACGTTTGATAAATTCCTCGGTAGTTAAATGGAAACTAAGATAAGAATCAAAGTGTTTCCGTCTGACGCATCAGTCATGGTGCGAGCACTAATTGCGCAAGTCAGATTTGAGTTCAGTGCGTTTTATCACTTGTTCTGCTCGATTTCGTCTTGCTTGAGACAGAAGTTAAATAACATAATATAACTTCACGCCTCTATCCCCGAAGGGGTAGGTAGAGGAGCATTTCACACCCACACTTCGGTGGTTATGTTTCGGTCCTAATGTAACAGGAGGCGAGCCTATTGCCATCTACCGGGCTACAATATTTAGCGAGCGATAAGTAACATTTTTAATGCACACATGGAGTCCCTTCGCCCAGCGGGAAGGGCGAAGGGACTGTCGGACTCTTAGTGACTAAAAACCAACCCGTTTTCCTCATGTAGGTACCTACCCGTGTGTCGGAGGGTCGGGCATCGCCGAGGCATTCGTCGCTACCCCCCGACGGGTATTGGCTCGCCAGATGGTCAGGCGGACCCCGGACAAAACCCCGTTGGCGGCGGATGAAGCTGTTGGGCTCCGCCGTCAAAACACCCAGCGGCCGCAGAGGATATTGAGGACGGCAACGCAACACCGCATATCCACTGTTCTGCGGCCCCACCGCGACGCAACGATGGTGCGCCCCAATTTGGTCGCGGGAGATAGGGTGCGCGGCAACGCAACACCGACACGCCTCTCCTCCCGCGACCGCATCCGACTGTGAGGGACAGACAGAACTGTCCCCCGCACCCGCACCGTTGGACGCATCCTGCGCAGGCCCCTCCAAGCCCACGCGGAGCGTCAACTTCCGGGATCTCTCTTAGCTTCACCGCAGGTGTCCAAGCCACGGTTACTGAGCCCCCCACCACGACAAGGTGGAGATCCCACAGGGGGGTGCACGGGGCACCTGGAGAGCGATACCGAGACCATCACCTCGGCAGCCCGGTACGTAAGACACTGAGCTATCGCCGCTTCATACAATTAAATATAGTCTTAATAAAAAAAATGTTTTTTTTAAATTTAAATAAATATAGAGCAAATTACTTTTGATACTTGCAACACACAAGAGAAGAATAAGATGTTTAAAAAGAACAGCTTTAGCCAGAGTATCTATATGAGAATATATCTTTTACACTGATAATGTTAAGAATAAACTTCAAACTATGTCCAATCCAACTACCTTTAACCATCTCTTATAGTGTCTTTTGTAATGGTAAAATGATGCTGCAAAACTATAAAAGATTGCGGCATGTTTAAAAAATCATCTATATCTATGTGCTTCCTAACTGTTGTCAGGCATGGTAAAAAAAAAGTTTGAAGAATCATACGTCACCCAGGTCCGAGCCGCGCGCCGGGTGAAATGCGATAATTATTAAATTATTTTCGAAAATGGATAACAAGAAGGCGCTTCATAGATTTTGCACACAGGCGCTGGATTGGATCGGCGCGGCCCTAAAGTCACCAGTAAAAGTCACAAGTATTATAGCCTTTAGCACAATGTCTTATTGCCATTTACTAGGGCCATTTCCAATCTCTGAGTACTTATTACCAACACATTAACAAAAAATAGAATTCCAAGTATCCTCCGTACTAAATCTAGCCTTCGCAAGCTTCAAACAACAAACTACCCGAAAAGTTATAAGCCTGACTTACACCACTTCACCAGTAAGCAGTTAATTTAATAAAGTTGAGTTCACACATATCGTTGTTTCGGCCCATTTCTTACCAAGTGCATTACCGCTCACACTAATTGGTGTCAAGTAGGCATAAAGATTTACAACTGATATATTTAGACCACACAAGTTTGTTGTTCGAGCTGTGTATTTTAGTGATGAAATGCTGAACCATTATAGAACAAAACTAATTAAGACGGAGATAGCGATGATGTTTTAGTAGTTAGAGGAGTCAATTCTGGTGTTGAATTGTTTTATGGTTGCGAATGTCAGCCAATGTTGGTGATTGCACAAGAATAACATTTTAGTCTTTAATTATTATCTAATGGAAAGAACGAGGAACCCACCACGCACCATGATTAACCACCCCAACTATTGCAGTAGAAAAAAGGGCATTGATCGATAGTGGAGATGGTGGTCAAGCCGAGAGTGCATGGTGGGTTTCTCTTTCTTACCATTAGGTTACAATGGAGTTCCGCCAAGTGAAGTATGAGTTAATCAACTATATCTTTAATTATCTTTATTAGGTCTCATTTTCATTTGATCAATCTAGAGAGAGCCCGCAACATACAACAATCAACAAAAATGCAAGAAGAACGAACATAAGTTCTAGGAAACGGGAGAACAAATGGTATAATTATAACATACATCATACATACATTATACCCACGCCTTTTTCCCGTCGGGGTAAGCAGAGACAACAGAACGCCACTTGCTCCTATCCTTACAAACCTCACGCGCTTCCTCTACACTAATTAATTACTCTTTTCATACATGTTCGCCGGTTTCGGGTACTTCGGACCTTTCCTTCCTTTCGTTTACAATAATTATAATTATTATTAAATTTATCTTCTTCTACAAAATCATTACTTTTGTGTAGGTATCGAACAGTTAAAAGTCAACTTATGCACTAGGAAAAAATATTGAATGGAGGAATTTAGAATAATTATAAAGTACGCGAAGAAGTCCTGGACTCTAAAACCTTTAAGATCAGTTTCTACTGTCAGTGACAGCATATTGGAGATACCAACAGACTGTTATGCAGAGGATTTTGGGTTTGACTCCACGGCGTGCACCACTCACTTTTCGAATCTTATACTAATATACAGGGTGAAATTGAATAGATGCGACAAATTTAAATATACAATAATACGTGTTTTCAAGAAAATTTAGAACATATCAAATGAAAAATTTGTAAACTTTTATCAGTTTTACGAAAAACGGTAAAATAATTAAAGTATCTATCAAAGAATTTCGCGTAAGTACCACCGTTTTTGTGTAGTGACAATTTATTTGGGTACATTTAATAACATGAGTACTCCACGACGATTATTTGAGCACTGCGATGAGTCGGACGAGATTTTTTGATATTTTAATTTCTATATTTATTTTATTTTGGGTATTAATTATTTTTCTGGAATATCGATAATTCGTACTTAAATGAAGATAACAACATCAATGAACCATTTTACAACGATAATCACATTTATCGATTAAAATTGTAGAAAAAACAGTTTATAATTACTATGTTACTATAACTGAAGCTCCCATTTCATTTTGTCGCTTTTATTCAAATCATCTATCTATACTAATATAATAAAGCGGAAGAGTTTGTTTGATTGTTTGTTTGTTTGAACGCGCTAAATAAAATATCGCCACAACTTTTAGGGGCCAGACAAAAATAATAAAATGGTCAAACGAGAAGGGGGAGGGTTGGGTCAAAGGCAAAAAAAGGCTAAACGAATGGGATACAATCTATATGGGTATCGTTTTCGAGATTTTCGGGACGCTGATTAATAATATGAAATTTATTTAGTGATCCAAGATGGCGGACGGGAAATCAAAGATGGCGTATGAGTAAATTTTAAATATCAATATGGGTATCGCCTTCGATATTTTAATGGGTGGAGAATCGAAATACAACATCTATTTCGTGCTCAAAGATGGCGGATGGGCAATTAAAGATGGCGGATGGGAAAATTTTAAAAAATCAATATTGGTATCGTCTCCGATGTTTAAAGGGATGGGGAATCCAAATCCGACATCTATTTCGTGATCAAAGATGGCGGATAAGAAATTAAAGATGGCGGATGAGAAAGTTTTAAAAATTCAATATGGTTATCGTCTCCGATGTTTTACGGGATGGCGAATCTAAATACAACATCTATTTCGTGATCAAAGACGGCGGATAGGAAATCAAAGATGGCGGACGGGATTTTTTTAAAGTCGATATGGGTATCGTCTCCGATGTTTGAAGGGATGGGGAATCCAAATACAGCATCTGTTTCGTGATTCAAGATGGCGGCTGGGAAATCAAAGATGGCGGATGGGAAAAATTTAAAAAATCAATATGGGTATCGTCTCTGATGATTTAAGGGATGGTTAATCCAAATACAACATCTATTGTGTGATCAAAGATGGCGGATAGGAAATCAAAGATGGCGGTCGGGATTTTTTTTAAGTCGATATGGGTATCGTCTCCAATATTTTAAGGAATTGGGAATTTAATATTATACAGGTTGTGTCATAACCCCCCGTCCGTTCAATGAAGGGGTTGTAGAGTAGCGTAAAATGATGAGGTATTTGTCATAATTTCCTGGAAATTCAAGATAAAATTTTCCCATGTAAATTTAATTAATTTTAAATAATATCATATCAGATTACCCATGGCAACACTGAAGACTCATAAATCGTAATAGCTAGGTATCTACCTAAAGTTCATAACGTTCAAAAGCGGCGCCTTTGAGTGCATAGGCCAACCGACCGCCGCCTTTGACAAAAACCGCCGTCGCGAGTCATCGTCCTTTACACGTGCCAAGTATTATTTTAGGTATAACAGATTTTATGCACTTGATGCAACAGCTGATCTCTTGCTTCGATGGTGTAGGTAAAACAAACCGCAGTATTTAGGTTGTCTGTTTGTTTCGTGCGAGTGCGTGGCCAACTCTGGTGTAAGTGTTTTCAGACTGCCGGAAGGCCTACGACATGGCCTAACGATTCTTTGATTCGGCTTTACGTTCCGTCGGAAACCCAGTAGCGCTCTCATGTAATGTCACACATGGTCACCCATCTAAGAGAAGACTTTTGCAAGCGTTGCTAAATTTGCCGACCTATTACGATCGGCAAGCCAAGTCGCGCTATGGCTATGACGCGACGCGATGGTACTTAGCTATGTTAATAACAACTTTTTAATTGGTTTAATCTTACGTAAGTAGGTGCCTACCTTAAATTGATAAAAATATCAGCTTGCTGTAAGTTGCTACGGCCATTCTCCGCATGTCCTCCGCTCACGTCCAGACACTTACGGCACCTTTGCACCATCTCTGAACACACACTACTTAACACTCCTGGGCTTAACACTCCTGGCACTTTGAAAAGCTGCAACGATGCGAGCACCGCACTCAAGCCGTAATCGGTTGAAATGCGCGTACCGACGGCACGGGTAGACCCCGTGGTCTAACATACCGTTCCTCGTACTCCCTACGAGCTCCTGCATAATTACATTCACTCTTACCTAAACACATCAACATGTTAAAATATTCAGGGTTTGAATACGACATACCTAAAGAATTTACTATTTCACAATTTAAAGAGATCCGGAAGTCTAATCAAAAGGAATGCTCGCAAAAGACTGAGTGGTCAAGTAGGCAAATTGTTAATAATTCGTAAATCAAATAGGTAAATAATTAGAGATGTAACCAATGATATTCATTGGAGTAATGTTTTTATCGATATTTTATGTTATTGTTTACCTGATACAATATCGGTAGGTAAACCCCTAAAATGTTAGCTTTGTGTAATTGCATGTTTTTATGTACTGTTATTCAATAAAATATTCCATGGTTAAGACCACTATCAGTATATTTGAGGGTACTGACTCCCCGTAACGACTGTCAAGGATCTTCATGACTGTTGGTCCAACGCGCGATGGTTTGACATCCTCTTCCGAGACACTGGGCTAACGATAGTAACAATTCATTACGTACGTAACTTCGAAAAGTCTTACTAACTTATTATGTATTATTATTGATACGCACCGTGGAATCAAACCCGATACCCTCTGCATGGCCGTCCGTTGGTATCGCTACTAGGCTATTGTTACCAGTTTGTAACATGTCACGTTAAAATTAAATAAATCGATATTATCTGTTGATCGTAAACATCACTAGAGCCATAGCGGTCCCTTTGTGTACGGCGGCTCGCTTTTAGCGGCGAAAGCCGATTGATATTTTAATAGAATTAATAGAATCATCTATTGAGGGGAGTGTTGTTAGCTTAGAGAATTTTCCCCAAATTCGGGGTAATATTTCTCCATAGTACTGTGCTAAGAAAATAAATTCTGATGTTTTATGATGAGCTAGATTTTTTTATTATTTTTCCTGGCATGCCTGACAAGCCTGTAATATGTCCTTTCGGGATCGGACAGGGGGTTATGAAACACACTGTATAAAAATCTATGTTTGTTTTTGCATCATTTATAGACCCTGGAATGATAAGAGATTAAGCGCTAAGTCAATGGTTACTTTGGAAAAGGGGCTAGGAAAAAAGGGAATTAAATAAAAACTCTTAAAAAGGCGATACGGAGTTCGCTGGGTCAGCTAGTCCTGTATAAAGCTGAAGAGTTTGTTTGTTTGGTTGAACGCGCTAATCTCAGCAACTACCGGTCCGATTTGAAAAAATTTTTCAGTATTAGATAGCCCATTTATCGAGGAAGGCTATAGGCTATATAATATCACGCTATGAGCCACGGGAGCGGAGCAGTAGCCTTAAATAACGCGGGTGTAACCACGGGCTCATCTAGTAATATATAAATGTTTAAAAAGCAAATAATTTTATATCAAACTAGAGGACGCCAGCAGCTAAGCCTGCATTTTTTTTAAATTTACGCGTTTTGGCCGATCCCGTGGCAATTTTGGGAAATCCCTTCTTAGTGCACCCCTATGGTCCCCAAGGAATATACATGCCAAATTTCAACTTCCTGCGCCCAATAGTTTCGGCTGTAGCGTGTCTGTCAGTCAGTCAGTAACGCAAGGATTTTATATATTAAGATTATTTATTAAACATTATTACGAATACTGAAACAAACACATTGAGCTACAGTAGGTACTAGGGAATGAGATCTCGGCCTTTTTTAGCGAGATTAATCTCGGTCGAAAAATGGGCGAGATCTCGCGAGATTTACGAGATTGCACTCGAGCATAAAAAAGTCTTATTCGAAGCGCGAACTGACACGGACGGATCGCAATCTGTCGGTATCGGCACTAATAAAAAATGAAATGAATTTATACGAGTCCGGGGGGTCAAAAGGCAAACATTTGCAGTTCGTGGATGTCTGCCTGAGAACTGTTGAATCCGAAAGGGCCTTCTCAGCGGCTGGTTATCTGGCCAACAGAAAAGGAAGCCGTTTAGCAGACGATTCTTTGGACATTTTGTGCTTCTGCAGGAGCTACTTTGAAAATAATTTCTAATAGTCTGCCTTATATTATTATTTTGTTAATTAATGTGTAATATCTAAAAGGTCTACAGAGTAGATATAGGTTTATTTACCTAATTCGTAATAATACTCCAGTGTAGTAACATAGATGATAAGTAGGTAAGTTTTATTTGACCACTCGTTGTTTTCTTTATTATAAAAGAAATGTTTTATTACTTAATATTTTTATTTGATATTAGAAAACAAGACTTGTTGTTTCTTTCATTTTTCGTATTTGACAGATCTGTCCATAAAAGTTTACTTCATAAAAGTTTATTAAAAAAGATTATAGACAGATAGGTAGGTACGTCAAACAATGTTTGAAGCATAAAAGTCTTTTGAAAATTCGTGAAAAATAATTTTATCTTATAAATTAATGTTATAATACTTAAAATGGTTATTATTTTTGTCCTTATTTATTTAAATATTGCAATTATTTACAAAAAATACATACAAAACTGCCAATCTCGCGAGATCTCGAAATTGGCGAGGTCTCGCGAGATTGGCTTCATAATCTCGCGAGATCTCGCTTAAGCTCAAATCTCGCGAGATTTGCATTCCCTAATAGGTACACTGTTACTAAGGTAGGTTCGTAGGTATGTACAACATACATACTTAATAATCATACATACAAATTAAATCAGATACACCTGTTCTAAATATAACTGCAATCTACATATTCGTGTTTAGATATATACATTTACGTTGATCTAGGTTATTTATGGATTATTTGACTGTGTATCTTGATATGATAATTTTGATAAGTAATTTATACAAAACGGGAGCCAATTCAGTAGGTTATCGAGATAAGGTTGTTATTCAAGACGATGAAAAAACCAAGAATATCAAGGTTTTCCATAAATTAAGTACCCAATATAGATATTTTTACTAGAGGATGGCCGCAGCTACGCCCGCACATATTTTTAATCACACCATTGCCATAGTACAAAAAGAATAGTAGGATAGCTTCATACAAATCGGCCGCCGCCGGTTTGAATGTACGCGTGAGTTGCCAGCGCAGTGTACGCACGCACTTTTCACGCACACAATCTCATAGACGAGCGCGGCCCGGCGCGGCCTTAGTACGGGATGCACCGCGCGTAAGTAGGACGCAAGAGTAGGCAATTAATTCGCCGATCGGCACATTATTTTACTTAATATTTTTTTCGATCCCGTCGAAATTTCGGGCAATCCCTTCCTTAGCACAGCCTTATGCTCTCCCACGGACATATTACATGCCAAATTGCAGCTTCATACAGTATAGAGTACTTTAAGCTCTGCGTTGATTGTCTGTCAGTCATTTATTACTGCAAGAATTTTATCGTAAAGATGTGCCTGGGTGTTTATTTTAATCATCAAAATTAGTCCACCTCGTGGT
This sequence comes from Euclidia mi, assembly GCA_944739405.2. Classification (NCBI taxonomy): domain Eukaryota; kingdom Metazoa; phylum Arthropoda; class Insecta; order Lepidoptera; family Erebidae; genus Euclidia; species Euclidia mi. The sequence continues at coordinate 44,058,609 of OX123201.2, forward strand.
AAGTTTGGAAGAAACACTTAAAAAAACAGACGAATTGAACCTAATGCTTCGATTTCATATTTTTAATAGACTTCAAAAAGGAGTCGTTAATCGTACCAATGATCTCATTAAGATGGACTTTTGTACCTTATAACCGCTTAGCAACAATATTATTTAAATAAAAGTATGTAATAAACGACTCAAGTATTAATATTATCACATTATATAATTCGAAACACTGATAACACGTGTTCTTATAACTAATTATCATATCTTAAAATGCTTTAATAAGTGCCGATTATGAAATGCGTATTCGGCGAAGTTGTGGTTGTATTGTGATCGTGGGCAAAAGCTATTTAGCATGCAAGACCTTGTCAGTATGTCGATAAAATAACTAGATTACCTCTGTGAACCAGCTGCGTTTCATGAGATTTTACTCAGATTGAGAATCGTACCCGACGTAAAAACTAATACCAATCCAAGTAAAAACTAATACCACCTTATTACAAAACATGGTCTTATTTGGAGTTTATACCTAGCATCACTTATTTGATTATACATAGACTAATAGACACATTTTTATTAAACTATTAGCACTAAACTTAAGGAATACATGTCGCATTAAAATAAATAACAACCTTCTTCAAAAAGCCTTTATTTAAATTGTTAAGGATTAAACCTCGTATTACATTTAAACCTTTGTTTTGTAATAAGGCCTATATGGTTTTATATATTTAAATTGCGTGTTTTAAGGCCTTGCCACACGATACAATTTTACCACTGATCAAATTTTCAATCGAATTGGCTTTGCCCGTCTACACGACACAATCAAATCACTGATTTGCATTCCGTCTACCCGATTGGTTAAAATCTGGTGGTACCGCCCACCCGATGAACTTGAGTTGGACGACTGGCGTCTACACGTCACGATTTCATCAAGTGATTTAGTCAAGTTGGACGTAAAATCGTGTCGTGTGGCAAGGCCTTTAGGCCAACAATAGAACACTTACTATTATATTATATTTATATTGCCTTATCATTAAGCTAACGTTAGTTCTATTAGCTTAGGTATACGTTTTTGGCCAACCGCGGATCCAACTGGTGATACAGCCAAGCGCCTGATATAAGGCACGTTGCGTACAATAGAATGTTTTATTAGGCTATCAATTCATTTAGGCACTACCTACTCTAGATCTGTGAATGGCCATAGAACACTTTTGTAGCTGGGCATTGTCTTCCTTGCATACCTGTCTGCAGTTACCTAACCCACTCGTAGTTTTTCGCAAAAAGCAGTTCAATTTCAATTCATATCATTTGATTAGGTACAGCTCGGCAGCAGTTAATGCTCCTTAGCTGATCGACCGCCAGTTCTTGCCTAGCACATTTTCCAGTTAAGAACTGTCTTCAGTTGAAAAGGCCATAATATTTATTTTATTAAATAAACTAGCCGTTTCCCGCAGTTTCACCCGCGTACCCAAAAAACCCAAATATCTTATGGACCCCTATTTTTCGAAAATAAAATAGCCTATGTTACGCGCAGATAATGTAGCTTTCTAATGGTGAAAGAATTTTTAAAATCGGTCCAGTAGTTTTTGAGTTTATCCATTACAAACAAAAATACAAATTTTTCCTCTTTATAATATTAGTGTAGATTACGTTTTATTGCATGTTAGGCCCCCAGCGAGGTCGACATATCGCTACAGGAAAATCTCCCGTGATAATGAATCATCATCATCAGCCTTTAACAGTCCACTGCTGGACTAGGGCTCTCCTTTGAAAGGAGGAATTGGCCTACTATACCACGCTGGCCAAGCGGGCTTGTATAGGGTTTGTATCAAGTTTTCCTTCTCTTACAGTGCTGTTCTCTGCATAATATGCTTCCTCCGTCGGCTCTTACGACACCCATGATGATATGGGGTGGTGACAATCCGTATTCTTAATCCGTCACCACACGGAATAATAGTAATTTAGTTATATAAAATATTTATTCTATGGAATAAAACACATTTTATTGCATGTTATGCCCCCAGCGAGGTCGACATATCGCTACAGAAAAAGTCTCCCGTGATAATGAATGAAGATAAGTAATTATCACCAGAGGTTAGATATTATGATGTCAGATAATAAAATACATTGAAGTTACCGAGTGAGTCGCCCGGGATGAAGTGCTCACCGCTCGCCGAGTTGAAACATTTTCGTCACCGTCTGTTATAGATGGATTAGCGGACACAAAGGCGCATCATTTCAGTCTTTGAAGGGGAATACATACCATGGTTGTCATAAAAATCGATGACAGAAGTTTTCGGGAGTCAAGCAAATATATTGACAGTATTCTAAACCACCATAATTTTATCTATTTGGGATACAGCAAGCAACCATAGTCGCTCTGTGGAAGAGCTAATGTTCATTAAAAGTGGTAAGACTGGAAGGAGTTACAGGACTCCGGTCTCCGTATAGAATAGCCCTAGAATGACGCTGATGGAAGATAAGTTATCACAAAAGCAACGGATTGCGAGCCGACTTGCCCAGCCTTTACTTGTGGAACCTACCTACGCCTTTTCCTTAAAAAGTTGCGGTTGTGTTCCGTGTGAAATTGTGAATAGATTCTAAATATTCCGCACCTTAAAATCGAATACACCTATAGACGATTAGTACCTACGTCAGTTGAAAATACGTCACTCAATCCTCTTGTCTGCTTTCCGTGATCGGACCACTCAGATACCTACGTAATATCTTATTAACAAACTTTATCAAACAATATCTCGATGTCAAACATCATGATGAATAAGTATCTTTAGATACATGATAAGATATGAATGGAGCGATAGCCTTGTCCACAGCACGGTTTTACCACAGTACGGCGAGTTTGCCGATCTTTAAGCCGTCGATCCCAGCTGTCATGATCCTTGACAGTCGTTTATAGGGAGTCATCAGTACCCATAAATAAACTAAACCATGGAATATCGCTATCCCTTTGGGTTGCGTCGGTGAGAGGAGGTCGTTCTGTGGAAAAGCTAATATTCAATCAAATCCGGTAAGAGTAGTAAGCGAACCGCGGATTATAAATGGGATAACGCTAGAACGAAGATGATGGTCACACACCATCACAGATAAGTGCATCTTATTATTAACTATTTGAAAAGTGTGACATCTAGATAACTGATATATCTTATAACTTTTTCGTATTAAATTAGGTTTAATTGCCGTGACAGAAATAAATTTAAAAAAGCTACTGCTTTCTTCTCAGTCGTAAACTTTTAACAAAAGAGTAACACTGATGTAAATCACGCTATCAATCACAATGCACCACCGAGTAAACACTGACGGTGGAGGCACCCACCACGTAAGTACCTATGTATACCCGAGTCGTGTATTTTTACTACAAATCCACTGTGATTGTTCCTAGCATGTGGACAAGATCCTTAAGTGTAGCAATAAAAATAGGCATATTCTGATAATAGTAATTCTTATCAAGTTAGACATCTTAAAAAGATAGGCCCTATAGTACTTTCCTTAAACAATTGATTAATTTGGCATAATTATATTTTTTACAGTCTCACGCCTGTATCCCCGAAGCGTATAATACCCACATTTCGCCATAAATTTTTAGGTCCCACGCAATAGGGGGCGAGCCTATTTCCGTTACCGGGCACATCACCAGAATCCGGGCTGCTACTGAGTATTCGGAAAAACCCAGTAACACTTTTGCCGGACCCGGAAATCGAACCCGGGACCTCCAATCAGCAGTCGCATACGCTATCCACTGGACTACGGAGGCAGTCAATATAGGAATAATTATATCCAATAGATTACAGCAAAAAAACTTAGGATTGTTCTCATTTAGATATAGTCTAACTAATCCATTTAGTCGTTAAAGTGCAATTCGCAGAATGATAGATACCTTTTAAAAATTGTTTTTTTTGCGAATAAACCAGTTGAGTTATCAATTGTCATCTTGCTTCACACAGTAAAAGCCGTAGCTAGGAATGTATTTTGGGGAGAAGTCAATCCATATTTAGAAAACTCAATACAAAATAATAAAACCAATTCAATAAATAAAATACTATAATCAAAACACAATCATTTCAAAATTTCTTCACACACTTTCCATCACCGAGCGTCAAATAAAACAGATTCTATAAACTTTTTCCAACGAATTTCAAACTCGTCAAACATTCTTTCTTTGGCGGGATACGTACTATAACGCAGGGAATTTAAGGCTAATTTCTTCAACAATCTCAAGTCAGCATGTCGACTGGCAACGCCTAAGAAGACTGCATGGAAATCGTGGGTCAGCATCTCAGCATCCCACAACCCTGGATCGTCACTAGACAGAACTAAAGGCAAGTCTAGTGCCAACCAACTCGCTAACGGATGATTCCTTATATCCTTAACTAATTTTAGTACGTTATTCGAAATTAAGTTTACCTCTATCGCAATATCCCTTTTCTTAATTTCTTCCATCAAAACTGGATGCTTGATGATACTATAACCATGTCCTATTCGTTTCGCTCCCAGAGATATCGCATCAAATAAGTTTTCGTCGGTACTCATTCCGTTCCAGTTAGTTTCACCAGCGTGAAAGAATAAATCAAACTCTTCTTTGGCTTCAATGAACTCAGGCAAAAACATCTTCAAAGGCTGACCTAAATCCTCTTGGCCGACTAAGTCAAATCCTGCGAGGAAACAAGGCAATCTTTTCTTGATCTCCCTTGCAATTTTGAGATATTCTTGCACAGTTTCTCGGGTAGCTTGTCGCAATGGTGCATAAATTAGTTTAGCTCCCAAAAAGTCAGGGAAATCTGACACGAATTTGTCAGCAACGCGCTTATATGTTTCAGCGGTGGCAACAGCATCATAGACTTTGCCGTCTAGGTCGTACAATGATGGTAAAACGCTTCTTATTTCAAAGTACATTATGCCGTCTTCTCTTAAAGCCTTCAATGTATCATAAAAATATTGCTCCCAAACGGGCTTGTACTGTACTAAATTGCCGGTTCCGATGAAAATGCTTTGGAAAGCAACCCACACAAGGTTAATGTCGCTATATACTTCATCAGGATTATCGATCACCATGCCGAAGCGTTTCTTGAGATCATCGTCGAACTTTTTGACATCGCCTGAAGCTGCTCTCGCATCTTTCATCAGCTGCCATCTTGATCCACAAGGATATTTACCACTTTCATTAGGGTCAGTTTTCGCAAAGCGAAAATCTACATTACCGTCATGGAAACAGACGTAAAGATTATCCCAATATGTCAATGACAGCACATAATCCGCATTTAAAATGCCTGTGTCATGAGCGTGGAGTAATGCACCTTTGGGCATTTTTTTGAGCAACTGAAACAGCTTACTGTCTTTCACTTTATCCTTATATTTGAAGAAATGTTCGAAGAAGGTAAAATTCCTCGGATTTGCGAAACCATATTCTAGCTCTTTAACTTTAAGGTCCATAATCATTTGATTCACTAATTGTTCATATTCACTAAGAACGATGTCATGGCCAACCATTCGTGCCATTTCTTCTTTGAATACTTGGTCTTTTTCTATTTTAAGATCGGTGAGAACACTGGGCGTGACGAAGAGTACGGTTGGGATGATATATTTTAGTAAATGCATGATGACAGTTTCAAATAAAAAGCGATGACTGATGGTACAAGCGGTGTTGAAATCTTGCAACTGAATGATGTTGTAGATAAATAATTTACTTATAAACGAATGGTCAATGGCGTATCGTACGTGAGCTGGTGTTGCAACACGTTAGGCCGTGGAACGATTGCAACACTATTACGTGTTAAAATGTGTATGAACAATGAACTTGACTGAGGAACGATCAAGGGGCACGTAACGAAAAGGTGCAGTCGTATAAAGGCTTGTAACGTATGACTTATTATAAAGATCTCGCTGTTGGCATTGGAATTCCAGAGATATTTTCTGGAACATCAGACAAAAAGAAAGAAAAAATAAATAAAATAAAATTTTTGATCACCTTACATCAGTTACATCTCTGTCATCAATTTGATAGCAACAAAAATATGTATAATTTTACTACTGCTTTTTTCTATTTTCATAAAACTTATTAATAATAGTTGGCCTTGCTATTATTAACCTGTTGATATTAACCCGTTCCAAATAACTATTTTTAAGTTTAATAACGGTTTTTATTAACAAACTATAATTTAGTTAATGAGATCCTGGCTCACAAAAACTACTTGTATGAATCCAGCTATTTTACCATAAATATACAGTACCGTATACTAGTTTAACTGTGTACCTAATTCTATTGTTATGTTGTTAATAGTTATTTTACAGTAATGTAAACTTACTCGAATAATATGTAAATATTTTTACTAAGGACATTACCTTAGACAACAAGAATTAATTTGAGTGATCCACCATTTTGATAAAGAGCTTAGGTCTAGGTGTTGCGAATATGAAAGCTACCTACCACCACTGTTTTACCATTACCACATTTAATTTTGCTATTGATTGCAAACTCAGTTGTGGCGGCTTTTATAATATTTTTAGCAAGCAAATATTATGATTTTCGTCGAGGTATTTTAGGATACCGCAAACTTTTTTTTTATAGACTCACGCCTGTATCCCCAAAGGGGTAGGCAGAGGTGCAATATTACACCCACATTTCGCCATGAATTTTTAGGTCCCACGTAATAGGGGGCGAGCCTATTGCCGTCCCGGGCACATTACCAGACTCCGCGCTGCTACTGGGAATTTCCTAACGGAAAAACCCAATAACACTTGGCCCGACCCGGGAATCGAACCCGAGACCTCCCAATCCCACGCGCACATTTATGCTGCGAGACCAACGAGGCAGTCAGTTAAAGGGTATATATGTTGGTACAATTTACCTAACAATTTAAAACGCTCTGGAGGCTATTGTTAATTTAACACGGCATTGTAACCATATTTATCCCATTATAATTGGACTTACCTATACATAAGAAAGCTAATGATACGCTGTTTTCAAGACGGACACGGTTTTTAGTATTATTTTATTAAAAAATCCCCCGACCTGTTGGCGAAGCGGGAGTGTAAGCGACTGCTACGCCGAAGGTCGCGTGTTTGATTTCCACTCAAGTCAAACATTTGTGTGCATGAACATGGATGTTTGTTTTGGTCTGGGTGTTTCTATGTATAATATGTAAGTATTTACAAAAAGAAAAGTATATATGTATGTTTATCTAGTACCCATAGTACAAGCTCTGCTTAGTTTAGGACTAGATGGTGTTGTGTGAATGTACTTAGTTAGAATATTATTATATTATTAAATTATCCAATTTTATTATTAAATTGATGGCCGTCCTACAAGCAGTTGTTTCACCGGCCCAAGAGACCATAGTTAAGGTGATTTTCCACCAGAGTGGCGAGACGAGACTAGGCGAGAAGAGAATTGAAATCGCACTGACCCTTTTCCACTAAAAATTGCCATCGCGAGCTCGCGCGTGACCGCCGCGCCGCCCGTAGCACGGTAATAATATCTAACAGTATTGTAACTCCATACAAACGCACGAAACTCGAGTTATACCTACGCGCTTCGAGCAGAGTACCCATTAGACTGGGCGAACTGTACCTACAGTACCCGCAGCCGCTATCGTGCCGCAGCTCGCATGCGGCGCGTCTGGTAGGTATATAACTCACGAAGACGGCCGAGTTACAATACTGTTAGATTATATTACCGTGCCCGTAGGCTTCATAAGATACAGATATAGGTACAGTCACAGATTTAACAAACAAGAATCTATAGTCTTAGGGTACAGTGCTGTTTGAGTTCGTCTTGCAATACACACGCAATTTCTATCGCGAGAAGCGTGTTTCTGTTGCAAAGTTAATTTATACTCTATGTCGGAAGCAATACGGTTCATTTTTACACAAACAAATATTTCAATTCACGCCTCGCATATTCTCGCCAATCCACCCTGTTTTCACCAAAAATGCGCTGGGAGAGAATTGAAAATTTGCCATACAAATTTCAATTCTCTCCTCAGCTTTATACTTGAAAGAGAAATAATTTCTCACACGCGGCTCACAGACCCCAAACTAAGCAAGTCTTAGGCCCTTCTCTCACGAAGCTATTCAAATGCTACGGGACTGAGATGCAATCATGCAAACCATGATCGCCTACTCGTATGCTACTCGTTTCCGCACACGGTGCTACGCTAATGAGACCATATTTTATCATTTGAAGAACAACATTCGTTCGACGATGTCTAGTGACTCTAGCGATGAAGACAGTTTTCTTCTGTATTTATATTACAAGAATAAACGAAAATATAAAAGGAGATTCTGGGTGCATCCGTACATCAAAAAAAATTCAATTGTAGGGCATTTGTCGAGGGGCGAGTCGTCATTTTTATAGAATGTCAATAGACTCATATTATTATTTGAATCTAAATCTGAGAAATTATCTTGCCAAGTATCTAATAACCCCACATGCTTCGCTTCCTTGCCAATATAATTATTGTGTATAAATTTAATGTATACCTATAAATAACCTGTTACATTGCTTTTTTCTAAATTTCAATCCACGCCTTTTATGTAACATCTTTTCTTACGTACTCTGGCAGCTTATAATTATACAAACATGGAAAATTTTCTACCTCCTGCACAAAAATAATATTAAAAGTTTGTTCCGCCGCCATTTTGTAATGCGACGCATATACTACTCGGGTAGCGTGCGACCAGCAAGACGGTAGCGTGCGACTGACATCAAACGCGTCGTCATAGCGTCTCGTCGTGTGCGAAATTAGCTGAATATATATATACAAAACACAAATCGTTTGAGAGTCGCTTCGTGAGAGAAGGGCCTTTTTGCCACCAGGTAACTGATAAACATACTTAGTTATATATTCTTAAATACAAACATAGATACATTTTTTTTTAATAATATTCTACCACATTCACACATCACCGTCTAGTCCCAAACTAAGCAGAGCTTGTACTATGGGTACTAGATAATGGATAAACATACATAATATATACTTTTTTTTGTAAATACATACATATTATACATTACACAACAACATAACATAACTTCACGCCTTTTATCCCCGAAGGGGTAGGCAGAAGTGTATTACACACCCATGTTTCGCCAGTGATATTTAGGTCCCAATGTAATAGGGGGCGAGCCTACTGCAATCTACCGGGCACATTATTAAGCGAGTGATAATTAACATTTTTAATACACACATGACTTCGAAGAGGTGTGTGCCCGGGGTCACTGGGGATTGAACCCGAGGCCATCAGCTCGGCAGTCCGTTACGTAAACCACTGGGCTATCGCCGCCTAACACAACAAACTTAAGTCTATTACACAACAAACATAGAGAAATTAAACAACAAAAATCTGTCCCGGGTGGGCATCGAACCCACGAGCTCCGACTGAAAACTGTTATTTAACTTTTTTTCTCTTTAAAAAGACAACTCCCGCATTAGAACTAAATCCTGTGTTGCGGGGGACTTTACAAACATACAATTATGGGACACAATGAACACGCAGACTCGAAACAACAATTTATGAATCACACAAAGTGTTGTCTCGTGTGGGAATCGAAGTCACAACACTCGGCGCAGTGTCAAGCGGCGAGACAACCGTGCATTCTGCTCAGCTTGTCATGCGTCTCAAGACAATGGAATATAGCGACCTTCACATAAACGCTAGAGTGTGGCGTAGTGTAGACATACGTCTGGGATACATTTGTTTGTAAAATTGTATATAGACTCACGCCTATATCCCCGAAGGGGTAGGCAGAGGCGTAATATTACACCCACATTTCACCATGAATTTTTAGGTCCCATGTAATAGGGGGCGAGCCTATTGCCGTTACCGGGCGAGAATTCGGCAAGTTCTCTAGTGTCTTTATTAGCGCGGGACATCACACTTTTCAGGAGGTCGTAGTAGAAACAACCCGATGTGCTCCTGATCGAAAACACTAGGTAAATGTCCTATTATCCCATATATCAGTTAATACCTACTAAAAAATACTATTATTTTACTAAATATTTTATCATTTGCATGGAGCTTATAATTGAGATTTGCTAGTAACATAAGTTGCGAAACCGCTTGTCTACAGCACTAAATTCTGATGTATTTTTGTCTTCTGTCCCGATTAAAAACATATTGAAACTGCCAATACTACTTATGATTTTTATGAAGCATACAGGGTGTAAAAAAACCCTTAAAGAAAACTGAAATCCGGTATTGTACCAATCATTACGAAAATTTTTTACTTCGGCACCATGCCTGGGAAATTGCTGGTTCAGGAGATATTGAGGCTCAAAGTCACTATGTTATTTTTCTAATTAGGTACAAAATCGATGCAATTACCCCGCCAATTTGTTCTATAGATGTCCTATGCACTGATGAATAAGAAGGTATTTCGGGAATTGAACGCGCGCACTTTTATTTTCAGTTTAAAAATGTGTCTAGGTACTTAAAAAAACGTTTCTCCGGTTTAATTTTTGGTTAGTATGACTTGGCATGATGTCCTGAACAAGTAGACTTCGGCTTGGTGATGGGTCTTGTGACAACCTGTACATGTCGGTACTAGCAAGTGGTAAGCCGATTTTCTTTGGCCTGTTCGTCTAGTCATCTAGTGGATGTCCGTGTTATGCCGGAGTTCCCAATCGACTTTGACTGCTACATGTGCAAAGCGCGTACTTGTTATGTGCCTGAGTGTGACGTATCTTATTCAAAAATACACTAGTAAGTTGATTTATCAGTGAACTGTTAAAGCAGGCACAGATGACCATATAGGAATTTAAGTTTAGAACATGGCGCTTGCAACAGTGCCGAAATATCGGTTACTCCAAACAAAGGTACGTGGTATAAATCCCGAAAGACAATTTAAAACAGATGACCATGTTTGAGTCGTCCTAAGATATTATAATAAGTGCCTTATCATCCGAAGACTGAAGGAGTTCATAGGTATAAGTTACAGTCCCTATAATATAACAACACCTTTTCGATACGGCCTTATGTTATGGCATCTTGAAATAGTATTATAAAGTCCTTGGAGGATCTGGTTATGACGTGTTTGACCAACCGCTGTTTCTCGCAAGAGCACCTCCTGTGAACAAAATAAACAGTATTAATGATAGTATTGCAGAATATTCTCAGTAGCAGCACGGAGTCTGGAAATGAGCCCGGTACGGCAATAGGCTCGCCCCTTATTACGTGGGACTAAAGTATATCTGGCGAAAAGTGGGTGTAGAAATACACCTCTGCCTACCTCTTCGGGGTTATAGGCGTGAGATTATGTATGTATGTATGTATTGCAGAATAAGAATAACGAGACAAGCTTAGGTTCAATTCTCTGGTCTATAAACCCAGTGCGCGAAGTATAAGTATAAGTGTAAACCTATTTTAAATGGCCCTGTGGATACGATTTACTACGATTTTGATTCCCGGGTCGGGCAAAGGCGTTACTGAGTATTTTTTTAGTTTATATAGGTTCGCGTTTTACCACTAAGTATCATGCCTGATGGTAAGCACTAATGCGATGTAGGATGTTTTCCGAATTCTCAGTAGCAGCACGGAGTCGGGCAATGTGCCCGGTAACGGTAATAATAATATGACACCCATATTTCGCCATTTTGTAAATAAATAATTCTTCTTTCTCCTAGCGTTATCCCAGTTTCAACCCGGGGTCCGCTTACCAGTCTAACCGGATTTGACTGAATATTAGCTTTTCCATACAGTGACTGCCTGTCTGACCTCCGCAACCCAAATGGATAGCGATATTCCATGGCTTACACTTAGTGTCAGTTTATTTAGAGATAGGTACTGACTCCCTATAACGACTGTCAAAGATCTTCATGACAACCGGGACCGACGGCTTAACGTGCTCTCCGAGGCACGGGGCAAGCGATTATTAATATTTCAATACGCACATAACTTCGAAAAGTCAGTGGTGCGCGCCTAGGATTCGAACCCGATACACTCTGCATGGCAGTCTGTTGGTATCCCCACTAGGCTATCGCTGCCTCTTTTGTAAATAAACTAGAGGACGCCAGCAGCTACGCCTGCATATTTTTTTTAATTTACCTGTTTTGGCCGATCCCGTGGGAAGTTCGTGAAATTCCTTCTTAGTGCACTCCTACGGTCCCTAAGGAACATACAGTATGCCAAATTTTAGCTTCCTGCGCCCAATAGTTTCGGCTGTAGCGTGTCTGTCAGTCAGTCAGTAACGCAAGGATTTTATATATTAGATAATTAAGCAATATAAACTATTTTAAGATAAATATTTCATATATTTATAGACTAACAAAGGCCTAATCGTTTGACCTAATATACCACACCGACCAGACGGATTGGTCTAGGGTGCGAGGTCGACTTTTTCATCCTTCCCAAAGATACGAATACACGAAGCAAAAAAAAATTGTTGCCTCTTACTTATTTTATTCCGTGTGTGTCACACGGAATAAAATGGAGTAACACTCTGTATTCTTAATGCATCACTATAGAAATTGCGTTTAATGCAGGCAAAAAAAAGAAACACATTTTGAAATTGTATGTTTATTTTCTTTCTATAACATACTAACGATAAACAATCATGTTGTTAACGACACGATTAGGTACGGCAATAATCATCAGTCTATTAAGTAATTCACAAACAGGAAAATTCGATCAAAAGCATTTGAGCTTTAACGAAATTATATACTGTTATGCGAAATGAGTAGAGGAATAACACAACCCACATAAAAATACGTAATTTATTGTGACTCGGGTATCGAACCTAGAACCCCATCACTGTCCAAAAACAGCGGTCCACAAATATGAACGGATATAATATATATGAAGTATTCATAATATAAGACTGCCTCGTTGGTCTCGCAGCATAAATGTGCGCGTGGGATTGGGAGGTCTCGGGTTCGATTCCCGGGTCGGGCAAAGTGTTATTGGGTTTTTCCGTTAGGAAATTCTCAGTAGCAGCACGGAGTCTGGTAATGTGCCCGGTACGGCAATAGGCTCGCCCCCTATTACGTGGGACCTCAAAAAATTCATGGCGAAATGTGGTTGTACTATTATATCTCTGCCTACTCCTTCGGGGATACAGGCCTTCGTCTATAACAAAAAAAATATAAGTTATTGCCACAAAGATAAGCACTGCTCTAGCTTTGGGTAAATAAAAAAACATTTATTTGACAATAAATTCAAGATAAAAAACATGATTATGTTGTTTTCAAGTACAATTGTATAACATGAATATTCGCATCAACATGTTTTGTAATGACTGGCATACAAATACAGTAATTGCTTACGTAATAAAAAAAAACATTGGTCATAAAATAATAAGAAATACCTTAAAATATTTCGGTTAAAACATGTCAACAAAATCAAAATACGACACTGTGCGGTACTTATTTACTCATTTTTAAACTACCTAAAATAAAATCGCAAACATGATAAAATAACTGGTGTACCAGCACTGGAGCTTGCTAGCTTCAAACAATGAAAATATCTGAACGACAGATCTAGGGACAACTAACGCACTATCACCTAGTCCCAAACTAGGCAGCGTCTATGACATAGCAACTAGAGAACTGAAAATCATTATTTTATCTTAATTATTGATCCTACACATCACCAAAAGTTTGGCAATTTAAAGAATCAAGGACACTGGCCACTGGTACAGTAATTTCCATTGTTTAAAGAAATAAGTGGATTTATAAAGTTATAACAATATAAAAATAAACAATTACATAACTAGCAGGCTAAGTAATCACTATATTAATACGATGAACAGTCAAACTTATCAATAAAATTGTTCCACTTTGTATTGAAATCGCGTATAGCTTTCTGTTTGTCGGGTGCATCCAACGTGCTGTACTTGAGTGAGTTAAGCGCGAGAGTCTTGAGCATCCTCAGGTCGGAAAGCTTGCTGGCAACGCCGACGAACGCCACGTAGAAGTCGTCAGACAGAGGGTCAGCCTCCCACGCACCGGGGTCGTCACTTGCTAGCACTACTGGCAGCCCCAAACTCAAGAACACACTCAGAGGATGATTGCGTACGTCACGCACTAAAGACAACACCTCATTCGACACTACGTTCACCTCCAGCCCAATGTCCTTTTCCACCACTAACTTCATAACCACCGGGTGCTTCGGCAGCGCGTACGCGTGACCAATACGCTTAGCTCCCAGCAAAACAGCATCCACCAAGTTCTCATCCGTCAAAGTTCCAAACCAGTTTGTTTCACCAGCGTGGAAGAAGAAATTGAGATCTTTCACAGTGTCCAAAAGAGACGCAAACTCTATCAGAGGATTCCCCACATCTTCTTGTCCAACTAAGTCGAAGCCAGCAAAAATTTCAGGCACTGCCTTACTTAAATCTCTTGCTAATCGCAAGTAGCTGGTGACGCCTTCCCTGTCGACCAGTCTTGAAGGTGCAAAAATGAGTTTGGCTCCAAAGAAATCGGGGTAGTCCTTCACGAACCTTTTAATAGATTTTTTGTAAGCTTTCGCAGTAACAATTTGGTCGTAGATCGTCCCATCTAGCTCGTAAAGTTGCGGTAAAATACTTCTCACTTCCACATACATAACATTGTCAGCTCTAAATGCTTTCAAAGCATCATAGAAGTACTGCTCCCATACCGGTCTGTACGTCAATAAAGGTACCACAGTACCAAAATACTGCATAAAAGTCTGCCAACTCTCCTTAATACTTGGGTACACTATATAAGGGTTTTCTACAACCAGACTGAAATGCTTCTTGATCTCTGAATCCAGTTTCGCTTTATCCTTCGTCGCATTTCTCACATCACTAATCAGCTGCCACTGATCATCACAAGAAGTATTCGGCACATTATTAGAAAATAAGAACTTCATCTTCTTCTCAAAACAAACATACAGGTGATCCATATACGTGATGTTTAGCAAATAATCGGGCCCCAAGATACCCATATCGTGAACATGTAGCACAGCTCCCTTGGGCATATCCTTGATGATTTTGTACACCTTTGAGTCAGGTATCTTGTCCTTGTATGAGAAGAAGTGGTGCGAGAACTTGTACTGGTCCGGGTGATCGAAGCCATAGTCCACTTCGTTGAACTTGTGTCGCATGAGGCAGTTGTTCACGATACTTTCCTTATCTGAGAGCGTCGTGTTACCTCCGAGGGAGAGCTTGGCTTCTAGTTCGATGATCCTGGCTCGTTGCGTGTTGTAGTCATCACATTGTATGTAAACAAAGAGTGAAGCGAATATTATGTAGCGCATATTTGCGTGCGTCTCGATGCGATGACGAAACGCGACTGACGGTGAACGACCTTTGACATCCGATAGTGTGACACTTACATAAGTGATACACAATTACACAAAACGTTCGTAACTTTGTATTAATACTACGTACAATATTATTAATATACAATAGAATCACCTTATTGTCGTTATTGTATAACACTTGGTACGTGGTTTATTGTCGTTGGAGCGATTGCTATTATTCGATAAAGACATTCATTGATACATTTTATCGCTTTTTACAAACGAAGACATAAAAACGTTAAAAGTAAATAACGTTTTTCTTAGCTAGCAATTTAAAATGGGGTCAACTTGGGGACAATAATTGGACGATATTTTAGATTCACAATTGGTTACGATTGGCGGCAATGACATCAAATTCTAACACAAATTCAGTCATCATGATCACACAATTTCTGATCATTAGGACTGATCATGCCGTGACCACGTGGTCTATTAAACGTTGAGGCAAATAGTAGGCACCTATGTATTCCAGTTTTATTTTTAAACAATAGGGACTTATTACATACAAATAAATATGTTTACGAATCCTGAAAGTATCGTGGTACTCGTATCAATACTTCCAAACCTACTAATATTATAAATGCGAAAGTGTGTCTACTTAATTTTTTGTCTTGCTTTTATGTCGCCACACAGCATGGTTATTGTATGGTGGGTGTGGAGGGTGTTGTCAGGTTCCCGTCCTCCCTATCCTCTGCGGCCGCTGGGTGTTTTGGCGGCGGAGCCCAACACCTTCATCCGCCGCCAAGGGGGTTTTGTTCGGGGCCCTCCTGACCATCTGGTGGGCCAGTACCCGTCGGGGGCGAGCGACGAATGCTTCGGCGGTACCCGACCCTCAGACACACGGGTACATGAGGAAAAAAAATAAAAATAATGGTGGTCGTGGAGATAGGAGGCTGACGAATGACAGGTATTGTTACAGGTTCTTTAATAAGTCTACGAATTTTCACTTCAATCTGTAGTTTTAAAGTGGATAAAAATTTCGTTCAAAGATACGAGTATTAGCATTTGCGCTTGGCTTCACATTAACAAATCAGAATAATATTGATTCAGAATATCAATATGTACTAGGTACGAAATACCCAGTTAGTGATGTAACGAATGTCATATTTTGGACATTCGCGAATGCGAATGCGAATATCTGCTGCCAACATTCGCGAATGCGAATGCGAATATTCAATTTTGATAAAAATTGGCTCCATTTGTCTATAGCTTAGTGACCTTGGTGGCGGTCCCGTTCGAACGAAGTACCTTCCGCTTGTTTTTTGTTCCGAGAATAGCCGAGTTGATACGAACGCATCTGACTGAAGTGTCATTGTTGTTGATGGGAATATTTAGCGCCATTGGGACTCTCTCTTGCCGGGCGCCTACTTGGCTACAAGTTAGGCTCTCTCAGGGCTACACGCGCTCTCCAGCCAGGCGATTCGAGAAAAAAATATTCTGGCATCCCTGATTCCGCTCGCGCCAACTGGATCGTTTCGGATTTTTCGAGTAACGAAATGAGACGGTTTTTGAAGGACGCAAAACAGTTTCAAAAGAACCGTTTTTCTCCTACATACAAGCTAAATGTTCAAAAATTATATAGGTGCAATTTCCTTTCAATTTATATGCCTATATAAATTATTCACACATTTCACACATGCAAAATTGGAGGACGAATATTGATCGTGAGTAACCGTGAATCTTCTACTAAAATAAATTAAAATATTGAAGATTTTCAAACTAAATAAACGGGCACATGAACTACGACCTAGCAGGCCAGATTAATAAAACCAGTTCTTTTTTTAAGTACCACTCATAATTATGTATCAAAAATTGACTTTATCGCAATACACAATTTAATTTCTCAGCATTGTTGGCAAATTGTAGGCAAAGGATTGAAAGAGTTATGAAAGTAACCCACAAGAAAATATGGGATGTACACAAGCGGGATTCCGAAAGGGTATGGGATGTACGGATCAGGTTTTGGCCAAAGGTCAAAAGGTCTATTGCGCATTCGTGGATTTGGAAAAGGCTTACGATAAAGCGGTGAGGAATGAAATGTGGTCGGTGCTGTCAATGATTGGGCTAGACAGCAGCCTCATTCGAGCTCTGAAATCCCTTTATGAGGATTCTAGAGTTTGTGTGAGGATAGAAGGGGCATACACTGACTGGTTTACCATCGAGACAGGTGTTAGACAAGGATGTGTCGCCGTGGCTGTTTAACCTCTTCATGGACAGTTGTTTGCAAGATTTAAAAGACTGCGGATTAAGGATGAATGGGTTACTCGTCAAATGCCTTCTCTATGCTGATGATCAGGTAATACTGGCGTCTTCAGCGGAGAAGTTGCAGGAGATGGTAAAAATCATGCATGGTGCGTTAGAGAGCAAAGGAATGAAAGTGAATGTAAGTAAAACGAAAGTTATGGTTTTTGAAAAGGAGGAATGCGTTACGGCTTGTAATGTTTTGATCGATGGACAGCGAATGGAACAAGTAAATGAGTTTGTTTACTTAGGAACGTTGTTTTCAAGAGATGGTAAGAATAAAGAAGATATTGAAAGAAGAGTTAATGCAGGTAATAGAGTGAATGGGGCTTTGAAGGCGTTTATGAACAGTAAATACGTGTCCATAAAGGCACGTTTGGCTGTGCATAGAGGGGTGTTAGTGCCTACTCTTATGTATGCTAGTGAAAGTTGGGTATGTATGTATGCTGTAGAAATTAGAGCACTGGGAAGTATGTGTGGTGTTTCTTTGACCGACCGAGTAAAGAGAGAGTGGATCGAGAAAGGCATGTGAGGTAAAAGAAGATGTAGTGATAAGCATCGAGAAAGGCGTGTTAAGATGGTTTTGGCACATGCTGAGGATGGATGACGAAAGACTGACAAAGAAATACATATATAAGGCAAGTGTGAATGGGACAGGATGAAGGGGAAGACCTAGGCGGACGTTCTCTGATCAGATTGGAGATATCCTAAAAAAAGGACAGATCAGAAGTACCCTAAAAAGAAGAGCATGCATGAGAAACTTGATGGGAGTGAATGAAGCAAAGAGAGGTATGTCAGGATCGTTGCAAATGGCCTTCCGTAGTATCTGCCTACCCCTCCGGGAAACAGGCATGAGTCTATGTATGTATGCATGTACAATTTAATTGTTAAGCTTCATTCCCAAAGTTAAATAAATAAATTATACCAAGACTGATAATGTGATTACGAGGCTAAGTGACCTTTTCTTACATTAAAAAAACATTAGAAATTAATGGATTTTGTTTTAATAACCAACTAAGTATTACCCTCAAAAAACAATTATTTTATATTCGCAAAACATTCGCAGTAATTTAACAAATGCGAATGCGAATATCCATAAACATGCGAATATTCGCGAATGCGAATATTCGTTACATCACTAAACCCAGTAAAAAATAATGGCACGCGTTTAATGTAGGTACATAACTACATTACCGCGTGTTGGTTTATCCTCCTAATGACCTCCAGTGGAGTGCGTATTTAAAAATAACAATAATAATGGCTATACAAGTAGGTACATATTTACTTATGGATGTTATTTTTAACACATAGTTATCAATGTATTCGTTAGAGTTCACTGAAGAACCTCTCTGCGTCTATAATTTGATTAATGATCACTGTTTAAAAATACTCGTATTTTCATAATAAAACTGGCTAAGCCCGCCATTACACCTGCCTTATCTGGGGCTATTGCTCTGCACCCGGGGCTTATAGCGTGATGTTATAGGTATAGCCTATAGCCTTTTTTGATAAATTGGCTATACAACTCAACAAGAATTTCAAATCAGTCGAGTAGTTCCCGCGCTTATCGCGATCAAACAAACTCTTCAGCTTTTCAAATTAAAGTAGGTACCACCAGGCACCATCGTCAGGACACCCCCAGAGGATCCACAAATGAAAACCACACAAATTTACTGAAAACTGCATTTTAATATTGAGATGAAGTTCACCATATAATAGTCCGATGAAAAAGTGTCATGGCCGCCCGCCGTCGCATCAGCTTACCCGGTATCAAAACATTATACATTTAATTGCAAGATTTATATTATCGTATGTATGAAGTTTCAATTAATCTTTATAATTAAGAAACAATATAGAATTCCAGTTACTTTAGCTAAAGCGTCGAAATACGTCTTGATAAATGTAATTAGTTATAATATGAATTACCAAAATGTGTTGGCGGGCGACTAAGGTAACCAAACTATTTAAAGACAATATAAACCAATACAGCGTCAAGAAATATATGTAAATACAGAAATGTAACACAATTTATATAATATTAATTACAAGCAAATGCAATTAATATTTTACTGGTTATTTAGTTAAAATTACATTAAAATAATATTAACTTCCGCGTTAGTTATCATTTAGCCATCTAGATGGCTCTGCTCTACGTTTATGCTTTAACAAACCATCTCAGTGCGCCCATATATACATACCAAATTAAAACTAATAACATTCAAATAAGTTTGGTCGATTAAAGAGTGAGAGATGCACGTGGCAAAGTCATGATCGCAATAATTTATTAATAAGCGAGGATAAGCGCGTTCATCACCGTTTTCTTTATAAAAACTTGGGAGGTTGCTATTTGAGCGATATAATTACATACATACATAAACTAAACTATATACATAAACTCGCGCCTCTTTCCCGTCGGGGTAGGCAGAGACAACAGAACGCCACTTCTATCTATCCTTACAAACGTCACGTCCTCTACACTCATTACTCTTTTCATACATGCTCGCCGGTTTCAGGTGCTTCGGACCTTGCCGTTTTTAGGACATCCCTAATTTGGTAGACGAATGTCCGACGAGGCCTTTCGCGACCGACTTGCCCATACATATTTGCCTTATATATCTGATTCGTAATACTTTCTTCACTCATTCGCTCCACGTGTCCAAACCATTTCAGCATTCCTTTTTCAATCCTAGTCACGACATCTTCCTACAGACCACTGTGCTCTCGTACATTCGAAATTCTATCTGTCAGTCTCATCCCACACAATTTTAAATCAATGATATAATTTTATTACGTCATTGAATTAAATTTTAAAAACAAAGATTTTTTTTTCATCATAACAGAACTCAATCTTTTTGATTTTAAAAGGTAACCAGCACATATAATTATGACACTTATTTAAACCCCTCAGTCACAAAACACTAAAGGTCAATTTTGTCTCCTGCTAGTATGACAAGAGCATAGCAGATTAGGGAATACAAATCTCGCGAGATTTGGGCTCAAGCGAGATCTCGCAAGTTTATGAAGCCAACCTCGCGAGATTGGCAGCTTTGCATGTTTTTTTTTTTATAAATAATCGCAATATTTGAATAAATTAGGACAAAAATAATAACCCTTTGAAGTATTATAAGATAAACATTTTCTTCTTATGATTATGTTTCAAACATTATTTGACGTACCTATCTGTCTATATTTTTTAAATATACCTATAAACTTTTATGAAGAAAACTTTTATGGACGGATCTGTCAAATAAGAAATGAAAGAAACAACCAATCTTTGGTTCTAATATGAAACAAAAATCTTTTAGTAATAAAATATTTCTTTTATAATAAAGAAAACAACGTGAGGTCAAAAAAAAACTTACTTATCATCTATGTTACTGAACTGAGGACATCTATGTTACTGAACTGATATTACAGATTAATTAACAAAGTTTACCAATAAGACAGACTATTAGAAATGACAGATCCTATTTAACAAAATAGACCAATCAAAGGAAACATTGGTTCAGTTCAAATCACAAGCCATTATAACGAATTTTTCAAAGTAGCTCCTTCAGAAGCACAAAATGTCCAAAGAATCGTCTGCTAAGCGGCTTCCTTTTCTGTTGGCCAGATAACCAGCCGCTGAGAATGCCCTTTCGGATTCAACGCTAATTGAAACCGCAGTTCTCAGGCAGACATCCACGAATTGCAAAACTTTGCCCCGGACTCGTATAAATTAATTTCATTTTTTATTAATGCCGATACCGACATATGGCAACTCCGTCCGTGTCAGTTCGCGCTTCCAATAAGACGTTTTTATGCTCGAGCGCAATCTCGTAAATCTCGCGAGAGCTCACCCTTTTTTCGACCGAGATTAATCTCGCTAAAAAAGGCCGAGATCTCAAGAACGAGATTGCATTCCCTAAGAGCAATGTCATAGAGAAGACGATCCAAAAATAATAGTGCTTATGAATTTTTAGAGAAAATAATTAACATTATTTTGAATAATTTTATTATTTTCGAAAATATTTTCATGGACCCGCCAAAAATTTGAAGCATTTTTGGTGTGCTCACGATGTTACATTATTTCTAACATCAATTCAAGTTTTCAATTTGAATCCTGTATAACTTCTACGTTTAATAAAAAGATTACATATCATATTTTAAGTGATACACCTTTGAACTAACCAGCACAAAAAATCCCAAAACAAAACATAAACAAAAAATACACGCGTTTTTTTAAATATTACTGACATATAGATAGTACAATGTCTAACATTTTAAATCTCACCCCTAAGTAAAGCTAGTTGCAATTAGAAGATTGGAATCCCTAGTTAGTACGTGATACGCGTTTCAAAAAACATATCGCAGCCATTTTTTTTCACCGTAGGGCGGTACTTTAAAGTGCCACTTAATCCAACCCCTACTCTTAAAAACCAGTATGGCGGCTTTATACTTCTTTTTTAAGATTTTTTTTAATGTTTCGTAGACGCTTTGTAAGCGAAACCCTTTTAGATGCCGCAAACTGTAATTTAAACCATTGGAGTTTTAGACTTTTAGTATTTTTGTCGTGTATTTATTTTAATATTGTCCTTTGTGAGTTTGGATTTTTTGTTGGGCTGCTCTTTTGGTCTGTGAAAAGTTTGTTTCTGAGCTTATTTAATAAACTTGTCGGTTACTTATAATTATAAGCGTATTTTTAGTAAACAAGTGAAAGAATAAGTGGGTGTCGTGTATCAAAAGAAAAGAAAAGGTCATGATTATCTGTGTTGAGAAGGCGTGTGGATTACTGTGTAGAGAAACTTTTAAATGCTGAAAGACGGCCTGTTGTTTCTCAGGATGGCAGGTAAAAACTACAAGCTCAATTGAATGGTTCTAAAGGAGTTATAAATCGATGCCTGAATAAAATGCCTTGCCTTTCAAGGTCCTGATAGAATACTTATTTTAAATTGTCTTTGGGAGTATATACCACGTACCTTTGTTTGGAGTAACCGATATTTCGGCGGTGTTGCAAGCGCCATGTTCACGGATGTACTGAGGGTATTGCGGGTGGATTAATGTTACGAGCAAGTAAAACAGTTTACCCGCTTTCTTACTCGTTTTTTGCGTACAACACCACTATCACTGTTTTCGCTATAGCACTGTACCCGATCACGACATACTACACTCACTACGTCAGCTCGCGGTTTAAGTCTTTTCGTTTCACGGGTTTTACACAGACGGACCACTGAATTCCTATATCCTGTTAGAATATTTCTAAATTCTTCTACTATACAATTACAGAAGACGTACAGTTACAGAAGAAACTGCTTTACACTCTTGACTTAATCATACAAGGCAGTCGACGTCTATAATATGCTTAGATGATGATGATGAACTACACTTGAATCAACAATGAACCTTCATAATTGCTCCGTTATCCGAATATAAATCTCTGACAAATTGATCTTGGTTTCCCTACTTATCAGAAAACAATAACATTTATTTGACAAGGCAAAAAGTAAAAGAGTAAACAAAAGTATATCATAATCCATGACTGCTGGAATATAATATAACTAAAGATTTTTTATCGTAAGATAAAAATATATCCTATTTTTTAATTTAGTTAGTTTTTTTACTTTTGAAGCTTATCTTGTTATCATTATCATACAGTTAATCACCCCATGGATTTTCGCATTGAAAACCATTATTTGATACTTTTAATAGCATTTTTGTAACGTTTGTGTGGTGTTTGTGTGGTGAGAATGCTCATATTTTTGCGTAGTCGTTTGCAAGCTACAAGTAGGTACTCATTATTCATATCCAATTTAATCAGACTACACAACTGAATCCAAAGTCATGTAGACAAGGATCTAATTCAAATTCAATTTATTCTGCTAATTAAAGTAGTACAGTTTACTTATTTAGGGTACAAAAGCTTAGTTTTAGGTTCCTTATATAATATTATATGCCTGAACTAGGATAAACCTGTGTTTCAGGCGATCAGGGCTAGTTAGATACAATAAATTATAATCACTTACAACAATATTTTTAGTACGAGTATGTTACATTTTAGTACAGTATTACTTGATCTACACTATCTTATCATTAATTACTATAAATAAATTTAAATAAACATGTATTGTTTGTGATAATTATTTTAATACAATTAATATTTTTTCTGTTTTTTCGTAACAATTTTGTTACATTTGAAGTAGGTGCAAGGCATTAGGTTAACTAATGCGTTGTCTTTTGTAAAGTAGGGGTCCCAGGAACATATAACATTTGGATGTGAATGCATGTCTTGTTTGTATTTTAGTCGGAAAAATTATATCATGTCGCCTTTTGTTGGTAGGTATAGTGCTGTAGGGAAGGGCTGTCTTGCTTTTATATTATACTCTTAATAAATAGTTGTCGAACTGTTAGTACTTTACAAGATTGATATACGGAGTTAGTTAGATATAGAAACGGTTTGGCAGTTGATACTTTAAGGATTGCTCGCTGAGCTCTTTCAACAGACAATGACAAAGTTTTTCCTACGCTCCCCCATGTCGTAATACAATATGTTAATATTGACTGGCATAGAGCAAAGTACACTTGCCTTATTAATGTTGGGTCAGCAATATGTCGCATTTTCTTGAAGACATATATTAACTTACGTATTCTACCGTTCAAACACTCGATATGCTCTTTGAAAGAAAGTGTTTGGTCTATTATGATACCCAGATATTTTATTTTATTTGTGCCATTGATACACGGACATGCACAGGGAATTCCAGGAAAAGCACCACAGTGATGGGCTTGGGCGTACAATGGAGTGTTAGTTTGTTGTGCTGGTAATTTGCGTATGGTAAACTTAACAAAGTTGGTTTTCTCTGCATTTAGTGTTAGTAAATTGTGCTGAAGCCATTCCAAGCCAGACTTTTTAAGGCACTTAGGAAATATACCTCTGGACAAACATTTTTGGAAAATGTTGATCAGCGGGGGAACTAAGACGTGCTAGAATTGCTTTATAATTTTGTTAGGTATATTATCCCATCCAGCGGCACAGCTGTCTTTTAGGGACATAATTATGTTGTTGACTTCGGTTTCGTCAGTGTCAAGTAACACGAAGGATGTTAAAAATGTGCTATATTTATAAGGAGTGCTAAGGTATTGTGATTGAACCTGGATCTTTTCTGCGAGGCATTTGCCAACATTGACAAAAAAGTTATTTGCAATATGAGCAGATTCAAGGTGTGATGAGTGCGCGCGTAATAAACTTGACGATGACTCATGTTGTTTATTAGTGTATAGTGCAACATACATGTTGCATTTTTAATACATTGCCAAATGTTTTTGCTATTTTTACCGGCTTTTTCTAATAGACTTTTGTCATAGTTAATCTTTACTTTTTTAAGCAAATCATTACAAACATTGCGATATCGTTTATAGGATAATTGTATAGTTGAATTGTCTGGATTAAATTTAGCCTTCATATGCAGTTTATCTCTATGTCTCATATATCGTAAAAGGCCTGTAGTGATCCACGGCTTAGTGTTATAATTTTTGTTTTGACCCTGGGCTCGCAGCGTAAGTCTTGGTTACAACAAGTATAGAACTAGTATATACACTACCGCTCAAAAGTATTTGCCCACTTTGATTTGAGGATGTTTGAAGAAAATTATTTTCTTCTAATAATTGTACTAATTTTAATATGACAATTGTGTAGTAGGCGGGTAATATTTATTAGAAAAACATTTCTTTCTGAATGTTTTCTAATAAATAACCCATATTTACGAGGATAAGATCAGATAGGGGTCATATTTTTATTAGGAATTGCGCTGATTATGAGACTAGCACTATGTAATGCGGGTGACAGCTAGCAAATATGCTTAAATATTATTGCTTCATTAAGCAATAACAACATTTAAATATTATGTAGGTACCTACCAGCGACAGCTTATTGTGAAAAACATTGATGAACAATGATTGAGTGTCAATGAGGTCAATGATAGGCAAAAGCGGGTTTCCCCGGAATTGTACAAGTTGGAAGATAATTGAAAATTAAAATCGGTTAACTCCCGGCTCCACGTTTACAATACCGCAACAATAAACAAAAATTGGTGGACACAGATGGTGCAAAAGGTCGCTCAGCGAGCCATGGAGAGGTATATGCTTGGAGCTACCTACTCTGAAGGACCGAGTTCAAAATGGAGAGTTCCGACAGAGAACCAAAGTGGTTGACATAGCCCAAAGAATTAGCAAGCTGAAGGGGCGGTGTGCTGGTTACATTTGTTGCAGAACTGACAACTGTTGGGGTAGACGTGTTCTAGAGTGGAGTCCGCGTCTTGGTAAAATTGGACGCCCATCGGCTAGGTGGAGTGAAACACCAAGTGGCTGGCAGTGGGTGGTCATGAAGAGCCAAAAATCGAGCTTAGTGGCTTGCACTCAGATGAGGCCATATCTAGCATTGACTACGGCAGGCCATGATGAAAATATGCATTAGTCTTTATAACGAGGAAAAAATACCTTCTTTTCTCCCTATTTGCCAATGCTATTTTGCCTCAAACGAAGCAATTTGTTTTACTATTGATTGCGTATTATATACAACAATTGTGTAACAGAAACCGTTTATAATTACAATTGCGTATCTAATATAATTGTTATTCAATTGAAGTTCACGTAATACCTCAGATCTGTAACCCGTAAAAGTACCCGACCTGACAAGGAAAACAAAAGAAAATCAAATTATTTTTTTTATTATTTTTCTACATAATCTCCTTTTAGTTCTATGCACTTGGCCCAGCGATGTTCGATAGCTTCAACACCTTGTTTGTAATGAGATTTGTCGAGCTCGTGAAAATACTCATCAACCGCTGCCTCCACTTCATCATTGCTGGCAAATCTTTTACCAGCAAGCCATTTTTTTAAATTTGGAAACAAAAAATAATCCGAAGGGGCCAAGTTGGGCGAATAGGGTGCATGAGGAAGTAGTTCGAACTTTTACTCGCGGATTTTGGTCATGGCCTTGGCACACTTGTGTACTGGTGCATTGTCTTGGTGAAACAAAATTATTTTTTTCGCCAGGTGCGGTCGTTTTTGACGGATTTGTTCACTTAATTGATGCAACAGGTTAGTATAATACTCGCCATTGATAGTCCGTCCTTTCTGAAGATAATCTATAAAGATTATCCCACGACAATCCCAAAAAACGGAGGCCATGACCTTTCCCGCTGATGGAACGGTTTTCGCCTTCTTTGGGGCTGGTTCTCCTCTACGAGTCCATTGCTTCGACTGTTCTTTAGTCTCTGGTGTGAAATAATGCACCCACGTTTTATCCATAGTAATAAAACGCCGCAAAAACTCCGCTTTATTATTGTGAAATTTTGCCAAACACTCGGTCGAAATATCTTCCCGACGTCGTTTTTGGTCCTCTGTGAGCAATCGCGGCACCCACCTTGCGCACATCTTTTTCATATCCAAATTTTCGGTTAATATGCGATGTACAGCACTTTTTGAAATCCCTGCCATGTCTGCTAACTCGCGTACTTTCAATCGCCGGTCATGTAATACCATTTTGTGGATTTTTTCTATGCTTTCTGGTATTGTCACTTCATTTGGTCGACCACATCGATGTTCATCTTCGCAGCTCAAGCGACCTCGTTTAAACTCTGCCACCCAATATTTTACTGTTGTAAACGATGGAGCAGACTCCCCCAAAGTAGAATCTAGCTCCGCTTTAATATCAGTTGGATTAAAACCTTTCAAATGAAAGTATTGTATCACATAACGATGGCCAATTTTCTCCATGTCTGAAAATTTGTTCACAGCGTCAACTATTGATGGCTACTAAACAAAAGACAAACGACGCTACGTGTTCCAATTTCAAATTTAAACTTTATGAAGTATATTATTTTTAAAAATAGTATTTATTTGAGATAAAAACCTCTTTAAGTGTGTCAGGTCGGATACTTCTGGGACTGCCCAGGTAGGTATATAAAATGGTATACCATTTTGACAAATAGGTACGCACGGCCGCGCCATCTGCTTCTAGCGTTTCTGACTGAGTGACATGAAACGCACAGACAAAACTATTGGGAGCAAGAAGCTGAAAGGCATAGGTATATGCTATACGTTTCTTGGGTATTGTAGTGGTGCACTGCACTAAGAAGGGATTTCCCGAAGTTCCCACGGAATCGGGCAGAAACGGTTAAAATCAAAATAAAATTTGCGGGCGTAGTTGTGGGTATCCCCCAGTTAAGAATAAATCTTATATCGAAACCTATTTCAGGTCAAATCGATAACCTATAAAGACGTCACTAATTTCTTCGTACTGACAAAGAGAATATAATATACCTAATTGTTTTTTTTTATTCTGTGTTTTCTTTATGTTCGTGTATTCTTAATCTCAGTACCAGTAGCAGACTCTGGGATCCAAGACGAAAAGCGCAGGTGCACATAAAGGGGTAAAAAAATGCTATTGTGACGACAATTAGAAGAGCCCTATTTCCATCAATTGACAGTGAACGGTTGTATATTAAAGAAACCAGTGGTTAGGACATTTTTATTTTTTTAGGTTTTTAAGAGGCAAGCGTTTTTGACGTTCATACTGGACCGGCAAAGTAAAGCTACTTTGACAAAGGTCATTAGGGGAAAGGTGTACGAGATGATTCCCTTAAGGGAGAATGCTTGTAGTATAAATGATATTCTACTTATTGCAGATATAAATACGTTTAACCGTAGGAAATTTATCTATTAAAATTCTCGTGTCACAGTTTTCGTTCCCGTACTCCTCCGAAACGGCTTGACCGATTTTGATGAAATTTTTTGTGCTTATCCGGTATCTATGAGAATAGGCCAACATCTATTTTTCAAAAAAAAAAAAATTTTGCAAAACAACGTTTGCCGGGTCAGCTAGTTTATCTATATAATTGTTGTCATACTCAAAAAATATTTTTTTTAATGTTTTATTGTTATAAACACCGTTTTTTTAAAACGTTATGAAAGGATCGTCTTGTACACCCCGGTGTCCAAGATGATCCCTGCGGTAGGAGCAAGATGATCCCAGGATCATGTGCCCATATGCACCCATTAAATTTGAGATTATCATAGGTTATAGCAGAATTAACTGAATAAAGTCATTATTACATTTTACTCTCTTTAATCAAGTCTGTTAGTCTCCATTATAATTAAAGAAGGAAACAATAATCACATTGTATGAGATCTGTGGTCAAGTAAAAGTTTAACAACATTAAATAATCTTTTAAATTAGGTAGGTAAATAATTTATCGTCTTAAACAGCTAATCTAGTCAATCAAATCTAACTTCTCAAAATCAACATGACGGAAAAAAACTCCTCATCAATTTTAACAAATAAGTATAAATGAAATAAAAATAAAATGTATAGTTCTAAGCGCAGGGTTTCCTGGCGTTACTTTATACCAACCCCATGTGAATTCATACGGATAATCGCTTTAAAAAAAAATAATAAAACAAATGATTAAAATGTTTCTGTAAAACATAGTCAATATGATGATGTTAACGTTGTACAAGATGATCCACACGGATCGTCTTGTACACAAGTAACATAATCATCTTGCCCCAAAATAAACTTTTTTATTCAATGATCGATAACATAACATGTGTGGTTTCAACTGTTTCCATCCTGCTAAAAATTCAAAATAGAGTAATATACAAAGCTAACTAAAACATCAACCACGTCAATAAAGTACGTTAGAACACATTACACAATCTTAAAGATAACCTTACCTTAGATCACAGTGGCGAAATTTCTGTTTTCGTCCTCAAAATATTTGACTGTCGCTCAAGGCGCCATTACGATTGACTAAGGCGGGGGAATATTAGGGACTACATGTTACCAATAAACACAATTAGGTGGCACTACTAGTTTCGTTGCAATATAAAAGGATCATCTTCCCTCAATGGATCATCTCGTACACCTTTCCCCTACTTAGATGGGCAGTTTACATAGTAAAAAAGAACGCTACCGTGCTTTGAGGGGCACGTAAAACCGTCATTCCCGGTTGGATCAGGATAAGAATCGTCAGGACATGTCGGACACCTTCGGGTGGCCTTCAAACTCTAACACCAAATCATGGTAGCACTCTGATAATTATGTATGATATACATATCTTTGCCCGGAAACAGCAATAGGCTCGCCCCCTATTACGTGGGACCTAAAGATTCGTGGAGAAATGTGGGTGTAGTATTACACCTCTGCCTACCTCTTCTATAACTAAAAAAGAACATATCTTTGTATACATATTAAGCCAGCTTCCCAGGAAGGGTGGTATTGTGCGGACGGTCCCGAGCGGCACCTTTACAGAAACACCGCGAATCGAGTTTTTCAAAATGCAAAACCACGCACCGTGGCAAGCCTTTAGGGGAAAATTAGATTTGAATAATAATAAATAAATTGTTTAGGTATAAAATTCGTAGTAGCGTAATCAGTTGAGGAAGACGTTATCAATTACTTTACTTCCTGGAATTATCTACTCCTACACAACAACATAGCAACGGACTTACAGAATCTTACAAACACGCGACGGAAAATAAATAGAACATCTCGGTCCTGTGACTAGGCTCAAGATGTATTTAATAATGATTTAAAAAGAAATAGGTCTAGCTAGACTATGGTAAACTTCAGAATCACTAATCATACGGTCATTGAGAAATCATATAAAAACAGCGGCGATAGCCTAGTGGAGAGACCGACGGACTGCTACGCAGAGGGTCTCGGGTACGATTCTACGGCGCGCACCATTGACCTTTCTAAGTTATGTGCGTATTAAATTGTTAATTATCGCTTGCTAAACGGTGAAGGAAAACATCGTGAGGAAACCTGCATGTCTGAGAGTTCTCCATAATGTTCTCGAAAGACATGTGAAGTCTGCCAACCCGCACTTGGCCAGCGTGGGGGACTATGGCCTTACCCTTCTCATAGTGAGAAGAGGCCCGTGCCCAGCAGTGGGACAGTATAAAGGGCTGATGATGAATTTTACTTGCATGTGTTTATCGCGTGGCAATGCAATACATGATGTTATGGAGCTGACCTGACGACGGAGCTGGCAGCTGAAAGGAACTCCACAATAAAATGACACCCCATCGAATTAGGGCTCGTTGGATTCGTATTGACGAGAACTTTGATCTTGTTTAAAAAGTCTTTTTATTAGTTTATTAAATTTCCTAGTGCAAATTAATTTATAGTCGTCATCGTTCATCGTATTCTGTAACACATAAAACAAAAATGCCGTGGTACGCGCCGTAAAGCAGGTTATCGGTTAAGTAATACTATTGGAATAAAAAAATCTAGGAAATATTAAATGGCAATTTTTTATCTCCTGAATTTTATTTTTATTTATTTATTTATTTTTAAATTGCACAAAACAAATTACAATCTTATTATAAATTAAAAACAATCAAAGCTTATGTTTAGATCTAGATTGCAACTCAACACATGTGCATACATTGAAACAATTAAACATCAAGTTAACAGACAGAAGAGATGTACAAACATACACGTGTTACGAAATTAAACATATAAGAAAATATTGGTTTAATTTCGCAACACAACAACAACAATACTATATCTTAAGAAATATTTAACTATTTTACTTCTATTTGGGATAGAGGATATCCTTTAGAATTTTTAAAAATGTGTATAATCTAGGATGAAAATGTCTAACTATAAATTAGTTGTAACTAATTCATTATATTGTCTAGCCATTCTTACCAGCGGATTGTAATAAGAAATACTGTTTTTATAAATTTGCAAGGCAAAGAGATTAACACGGTTCGATCTACGTAAACTGTATTTAATGTTAAATGAAATATGCGAAAGCAATTCGGGTGAATCAATAATTGAATGAATTATTTTATATAAATAAACCAGATCAAAATATTTGCGACGAGCTTCCAATGGTTGTACGTTGAATTTTTGCAGCCTGAATGCCTATTCTTGTATTTTATGATATTGAAACTATATTTTGAACGAAATGAGATTAGATTTGAATTGACTCATAATCAATATTCTGCTAATTTAATGTCATTATCGTCTCATTTGAACTCTATAGTTCGAGATTGACAATTTACGATCTAGTCACGATAACATTTCAATAACATTCAAATATCAGTTAATTTAGGAGAATACCATTTGTGACATAAGTATGACACTGACATTAGATCGAAACTGCATAGGAGAATTGGGTTTCTGATTTCAATAAAAATATGGCGAAATAAGCAATAGTTTGATAGCTACAAGGTATAGCCTAAATGCCTATTTTCAATATTTGGAACCAACGCGCAATTGTTCGAGTTGATGGTGAAGAAACCAATGGCATCGACATCAAAAGAGGATTGAGACAAGGATGTGTTTTGTCTCCGACTCTTCTTAACCTGTACGTATTCAGAATCCATCTTAACAGAAGCATTAGATGAACTTGACTGCGGCTTCAAGATTAACGGGCGTGTCATCAACTATTTAAGATACGCTGACGACGCAGTCCTGATAGCGTCTACAGAGACTGAGCTTCAAACAATTATTAACCGAGTGCCATAGCCCAGTGGTGTTTGTTACGTACAGTAACGGACAGCCGAGACGATGGTCTCGAGATCGTCTCGGGTTCGATCCTCAGGTACACCGGGCACACACCTCTGACTTTTCGAAGTTATGTGTGTATTAAATATCTTAATTATCGCTCGCTTAATAATGTGTCCGGTAGATGGCAATAGGCTCGCCCCCTATTACATTGGGACCTAAACATAACTGGCGAAAAGTAGGTGTGTAATACACCTCTGCCTACACCTTCGGGGATAACAGGCGTGAAGTTATGTTATGTTACCTATGTTATGTTATTAATCGAGTGAACGAGTGCAGTGGGTGTGTGGGCGGGTCTGAGGATGAATATTACCAAGACAAAAGTCATAATTGTTTCTAACAGAGTTGATTTGGATCCCATCTTTACGGTGGAAGGTCAGAAACTTGATAGTTTTTTTTATTTTTATAATTTTTTTTAATAATAATAGGCGGTAAAATCAGACGGATCGCCTGATGGTAAGCAATTACCGCCGCCCATGGACACAAGCAACACCACAGGAGTCACAAGTGCGTTGCTGCCCCTTGGGGTTGGGAAAATGGATAGGATAAGGTGTGGGATGAGGGAGAAGGAATAGGGGACAGGGCCTCCGGCACTCTAAAGTATTGAGAGTGCATAAATATAGGTACCTAGGTACTCGGGAACGTGGTCGGATGAAAGCTGGGACAAAAGTCATAATTGTTTCTAACAGAGTTGATTTGGATCCCATCTTTAAGGTGGAAGGTAAAGATGGGATCCAAATCAACTCTGTTAGAACAACTCTGTTAGGCTATATAGCATCACGCTATGAGCTGGGTGTAGAGAAAGCTGGGAGAGGGATCTCGAAATTAAAACGCTCATAGAGAGAGCCCGCAGTGCCTTTACTAGCATGGAAAAAGTTCTCTGCAACCGTAACCTGAAGATCCTCTTGCGGACGCGTAAAAATTAACAAAAATCTTGCTTGCTACTTTAGAAGCCTAACAAGTCGCTATTTATATAACGAAAAGAGATTAAAACCGACATGAATTTAAGATCTTCTTCTTCTTCTTTCTTTAATGGTTTAAATGATATACGACTATAAAAAGATAAATAACCCTGGTCCAGCGACTGCTAAAGATCTTCATGACAGCCGGAACCGACTGCTAAAATGCTCTCCAAGATATGGAGCAAGCGATTATTAACAATTTTCAGTACCAATATTATACATACATACATACATATACTCAAGCCTTTTTCCCGTCGGAGTAGACAGATATATCAGAACGCCACTTGCTCCTCCGTACAAACCTCACGCGCTTCCTCTACACTCATTACTTATTTCATACATGCTCGCCGGTTTCGGGTACTTCGAACTAGTTCGGACCTTGCCGTTTTTTAGGACGTCCTCAGTTTGGTAGAGGAATGTCCGACGAGGTCTGCCGCGACTAGAGAATGCAAATCTCGCGAGATTTGGGTTCAAGCGAGATCTCGCGTGATTATGAAGCCAATCTTTTGACAGTTTTGTATGTTTTTTTTTTTGTAAATAATCGCATTTATTGAATAAATTAGGACAAAAATAATAACTATTTTAAGTATTATAAGATAAACATAATTTTTCACGAATTTTTCAATAGACTTTTATGCTTCAAACATTGTTTGTCGTAGGTGCCTATCTGTCTTTAATCTTAATATATAAAATCCTTGCGTTACTGACTGACTGACAGACACGCTACAGCCGAAACTACTGGTCGTAAGAAGATAAAATTTTGCATGTATGTTCCTTGGGCACCGTAGGGGTGCACTAAGACGGGATCTCCCGAAATTCCCACGGGATCGGGTAAAATTGGAAATTCGAAAATATGTGCGTGCGAAGCCGCTGGCGTCGACTAGTTTTAATAAACTTTTAGGCAGTAAACTTTTACGGGCGGATCTGTCAAATAAGAAATGAAAGAAACAACCAGTCTTCGCTTTTTATATCAAACAAAAATCTTTTAGTAATAAAACATTTCTTTTATAATAAACAAAACAACGAGAGGTAAAAAAAACTTACTTTTATCATCTGTGTTATTAAATCAAACTGAGGTATTATTATCAATTATGTAAATAAAACTATATCTACTCAGTAGACCTTTTAGATATAACAGATTAATTAACAAAATATACCAATAAGACTGACTATTAGAAGTTACAGATCCAAATTAGCAAAATATACCAATCAAAGGAAAGATTGGTTCAGTTCAAATCACAACCCATTATTACGAATTATATTCAAAGTAGCTCCTCAGAAACACAAAATGTCCAAAGAATCGTCTAACCAGCCGCTGAGAAGGCCCTTTCGGATTCAAAGATAATTGAAACCGCAGTTCTCAGGCTGAAATCCACGAACTGCAAAAGTTTGCCTTTTGACCCCCCGGACTCGTATAAATTCATTCCATCTTTATTAATGCCGATACCGACTGATTGCAACACCGTCCGTGTCAGTTCGCGCTTCGAATAAGACGTTTTTATGTTCGAGTGCAATCTCGTAAATCTCGCAAGATCTCGCCCATTTTTCGACCGAGATTAATCTCGCTAAAAAAGGCCGAGATCTTGCGAGATCTCGATCTCGCGAGATCTTCTAATTGAACGAGATTGCATTGCCTAGCCGCGACCGACTTGCCCACACACATTTGCCTTATAGATCTGATTCGTCATTCTTTCTTCACTCATTCGCTCCACGAGTGGTTTGGACACGTGGACCAATATTATTACTGATTAAAATAAAATTCATCTATTATAAATGTATATTTATATCCCAAGTTCATTGAGGTATATTTAGAAATAGCTTGGACAACACGTATGTAACCAGTTCTAACACTTACGTAATATTGGACTTTTTATTAAGTATGTCCATAATTGTAAATGTTGTCTTATTTTAATTAGGCATATATTTAAATAGACCGCAAGTTATTCATATTTCATGCCTACATTATATGCTACTGAATAAATTTATAATAATTATTATCAGCTAGCATTTCTTGGAGTCGAATCGATTGAATCTATACTAATATTAAGCAGAAGCGATTATTTGTTTGCTTGAATGCGCTAATCTCAGGCACTACTAGTTCGATTTGAATAAGTATCGGGTCCATTTCTCAAGGAAGGCTAAAGGCTATATAGCATCACGCTATGGGCTGGGTGTAGAGCAGTAACTCTAAGTAACACAATGGCAAACGCAGGCGCAACTAGTCCTTCGTAATCATGTAGCGCTCATAGCGAGACTTGACTTGCCGTTCGTAACAGATCGACAAAGTTAAGCAACGCTTGCACAAGTCACCACTTGGATGGGTGACCGCGTGTGGCATTTACATCTGAGCGCTACCGTGCTTCGGAGGGCACGTAAAGCTATCAGTCCCGGTTCTTATCTCAGGGTAAGAATCGTTAGGCCATGTCGGAGGCCTTCGGGCGCTCTGAAAACTCCGACACCAGAGTTGACCAACACACTCAGACGAAAAGCAAACAAAACGAAAAGGCTACATATTTGGATCTCGCCTTATTAGGAAGCATTCTTATTTTTTAAGAAAACTCCCGGACTGAGACGGAGATAGCCCGCAGTGCCTTTACTAGCATGAAAAGGGTTCTCTGCAACCGTATCCTGAAAATCCCCTTGCGGACGCGTAAAAATTTACAAAAATCTTGCTTGTTGCATTCGAAGCCTAATAAGTCGCTATTTATATAACAAAAAGAGATTAAAACCCACTTGAATTTTAAGAGGGTCTCTTTAATGGTTTAAATGGTATACGACTATAAAAAGATAAATAACCCTGGTCCAGCGACTACTAAAGATCTTCATGACAGCCGGAACCGACTGCTAACATGCCCTCCAAGATATGGGGCAAGCGATTATTAACAATTTTCAGTACCAATATTATACATACATACATACATATACCTACTCAAGCTTTTTCCCGTCGGGGTAGGCGGAGATATCAGAACGCTACTTGCTTATATCCTTACAAACCTCACGCGCTTTCTCTATACTCATTACTCTTTTCATATAATTATGCTCGCCGGTGCCGGGTACTTCGGACTAGTTCGGACCTTGCCGTTTTTTAGGACGTCCCCAATTTGGTAGAGGAATGTCCGACGAGGTCTGCCGCGACCGACTTGCCCACGCACATTTGCCTTATAGATCTGATTCGTCATTCTTTCTTCACTCATTCGCTATAGATATGATTCGTCATTCTTTCTTCACTCATTCCCTCCACGAGTGGTTTGGACACGTAGACCAATATTATTTCTGATTAAAATAAAATTCATCTATTCTAAATGTATATTTATATCCCAAGTTCATTGAGGTATATTTAGAAATAGCTTGGAAAACACGCATGTAACCAGTTCTAACACTTACGTAATATTGGACTTTTTATTAAGTATGTCCATAATTGTAAATGTTGTCTTATTTTAATTAGGCATAGATTTAAATAGACCGCAAGTTATTCATATTTCATGCCTACTTCTATATGCTACTGAATAAATTTATAATAATTACTAGCTGTGCCCGCGACTCCGTTCGCGCGGTATTTGTCTTTTCATTGGGCTACAGAATTGATACCCAAAATGTTTTAAGTTATATATAATACCTATATTGAATAGTGTAGATGTCCTAAAAATAGCTCAAATGACTTTCACTTGTTCGTGCAAGTCCACACCGCGAAGTTACCAACCGCGAGCAAAAGATCAGTGAATTCCTGTGCATGTTTGTGGCCTCATAATCATTCTCGCATATTTAATGTCAAAATGCATAGCGATAATACAATCCCATAGTTATGAACTCTTTAGACAGGCTATAATTTTATGAGCTCTTATCTCATATTCTATGGTGGTATAACTGACAGAGCCTAAACGAAAATCGCCACGAAAAAGTACTGTTATACCGCCCATGGGTTCGTCATTTTGTATTCGCACAATCTTACTTTAGCTTCGTTCCTTTGCCGAAATCACCTTGATAGAAAAAGTCTTGCCGTTTCACCCGGAGCATCTACAAATAGTATTTTTCTCAAATCACTATCCACGCTACGACACACACGATCATAATTATAATTATTGAACGCTGTTCTTCAGTAAGTCTCGAGAGATCATTTTTACACCAGCAAATGATGGTTCGTATTCGTATCAGTCATCGTGGTCGTTCATATTGAGTAATAGGATAGATATAACTATATCTACTTAAGTGAACCATTGTGGTGTAAGGATTAGTCAGCCTAGACCCTGCGTTACCGGGTCTACCTGCTTCCAGGGTGCGCCGCGGGGAGGCTCCTATACATGCACCCAAACTGAACTCAGGTCGGGCGCTGTAGGGAAAACATGGCAAGATGGGGATTCATAGAACACTCACAGGTCCACTGCGACTGCGGAGCTCCATCACAATCCATGGCGCATTTGCTCTCATGCCCTCTTTGTCCATCTACCTGCAGTAAACAGGATCTTAAAGTGGCCTCAGACAATGCCGTTACCGTAGCCAAGTTTTGGGAACAGAAAATCTGAACCAGTGACACAATGAATAAGAAGACTATATCTACTGTCAAGCAATAATTTATTAGATTGTTGTGGCAACCTTAAAATGTCCTCGGCGAATTTGTCTTCATATTTATGCCATGACTACGCAGCATCTCAAACCCATGGCGTAATCGATGAGGACTTTTACTTATACTTGCTTCAGACAATGTCATCCCAATGCTTTTTTTTATTTATTTATTTATTACAGTTTTACAATATATTGATAAAGTAAAGCCCATCCAGTTAAATAAAATAACTCGCCACTCTTCAACCTGCTTACATATACACGTGCGAATACGTCCAGCCTAAGCTGAACCCTATTTAATATAATTAATCATACAGATTTAAGCTCAATTTAAATTGGAAAGTCCAAATGTTCGAAAATATCCTATTTTATAATCTTTCAACCCTCGCAATTTTACATTTGACTGATCATAATATATATTTAAGTTTCAACCAATTCAACTAAAGAGTTACTTTTATAGAACAAATTTTAACCGAACAAATGTTTAATTTGACACAACTTTTTTATCTATGAACCGATTCGTATAAAACAAACATCAAATGTTAAGAGGGGCTTACGTATATATCAGTGAAAACCACGTTCCAATTCTAGTAGCCGTTTCTGAAATTAGCGTGCACAAACGCACAGACTAACAGACAAACATTTTAATAATTATATTTTTGGCTTCTCTTCTTTAATGTAGACCCCTTAAAATAGATTTCTTCTGTATTATATCTTCCATGTACGGACATCGATCACTAATAGATTTATTACATGTATAGACGGCCGTTTCGCGCGTTAAACAAAAATCAACCGTATAGCCGTACCCATACTGGCACGGCGAGATTTGGAAGTTTTATTTCATCTATATCTTGTGTGTTTATAAACCGATTTCTATTTATTTTTTAATATAATATACATATTAAAGCGTACTTTTTGAATATCGGAGTTTGATAAAGATATATCTATGTTAAATAATAGTATTTAATACACTTTGAAGAAATGCCTAACAATTAAACCCGTTATTGTGGCTAATTTATAAAAGATAGATATATACTATTAAGGACTTTTTTGTAGATCTTTTGAAGACCATCATCTTTGTAATACATACTTTTGGTGAATGATCAACGTATGTGAGGATAAGAGCTCGAAAGCGCATTTTCATCCGACTTGCTTCAAATTTATCGTCACTGCTCAGCTCCTATGTGTCTTAGCGTTATGTTATATAGCCTATAACCTGCCCAGGAGTATGGACTACAATCGTACCAAGTTAGGTTAAAATCCCTTCAGTAGTTTTTGACCCATGCGTGCACATACAGACAGACAGACAGACAAAAAATTTACTGATTACATTTTTGGCATCAGTATCGATCACCATTCATCCTCCGATATTAATTTTGAATATATATTCAATGTACAGAATTGATCTCTCTACAGTTTTATTATAAGTATATAGATTATTAGCTAGCATTTCTTGGAGTCGAATCGATTGAATCTATACTAATATTAAGCAGAAGCGTTATTTGTTTGCTTGAATGCGCTAATCTCAGCAATTATTTGTTCGATTTGAATAAGTATCGGGTCCATTTCTCAAGGAAGGCTATAGGCTATATAGCATCACGCTATGAGCTGGGTGTAGAGCAGTAGCTCTAAGTAATGCAATGGCGAACGCAGGCGCAACTCATCATCAGCCTTTAACAGTTCACTGCTGGACTCGGCCTCTCCTTTGAAAGGAGGAATTGGCCTACTATATCACGCTGGCCAAACGGGTTGGTATAGAGTTTGTATCAAGTTTTCCTTCTCTTACGGTGCTGTTCTATGTATAATATGTTCCCTCTATCGGCTCTTACGACACCCATGGGATGATACGGGGTGATGACATTTCGTATTCTTAATCCGTCACCACACGGACAACATGCAACTAGTCCTTCGTAATCATGAAGAGGCTACAGATTTTGATCTCGCCTTATTAGGCGCCATTCTTATTTTTTTAAGAAAATACCCGCACTAGGAACAAATCTTATGTCGTGGGGGACTTTACAAACATACAACCAACGGACACAATGTACTCCCAGCCTCGAAACAATAAACATTCAATAATATATAATAAAAAGTAGTACCTCAAGTAAGTCTCTCGCTCTTGGACATGGTATAGTAGTGCTATTAAAATAAGACAACGGGAATAGCAAGTCAGAGCAAGTGCGCAATGCGATTTAGGGTCGGCACATATCTGACGGAAAATGCGTCAAGCGTATCTACATCGGTCGCGTCTATTCCGTCAAATTAGACCTGCTACATTACCTGTCTACTCAGTTTCTGCGTTCAGCAACTACAGTGCGGTTGCTTTGTATGACATTTAATTTTAAAACGTCTAACCTAACCTAACCCAACCCGTCAGTCAAAATTCACGTGGTGCGTGGTGCGCGCGAAGTCGACCGATAATGCGTTGACGGAAACAGAACAGACGCTGTACGCTCGACGTACGAACGGATCATCGGTCAGGTGTGAAAGGTTGAATGTTTTCTGTATATTTGTATGTTTTGGCGTTACGCGACCGGTAATACGCGACGCATCTTCCGTCAAAGTCAAAGTCAAAATCATTTATTCTTCTAGGTCACAAGGTGACGCTTATGAACGTCAAATTTTAAAATAAATTACTGAATGCTTCTACATTTACATTTACTGCCCATTCGCAAAGCAATAGGTAGAACCACGAGAAAGAACGGGCAATAAAACTCGTGGCCACTCTTTTTAATCGCCAGTGTTATGTTACATATTTTGTTTTTGTAAGGAGCTGCAGTTGTAATTAATTACTTGTAAATAGTAATTAGGAAATACATAATACTTAAATAATTAATGCAGATTAAGTGCTTTAGTAGCCTTCCAGTGTGAATCTTGTGTAACAGGAGCATCCACTTACATCTCATAATGTAGGCAACTCGCCATCATGTTCAGAACTATGATGGAAATGTATGTTACAGAAAGTGACGGTAGGTATATGAATACACAAAATTTACAAAGATGTTAGTGTACAGCCCATGATCACGAGTTATCTTCATCTAACACAGTAGCATTTTTTTAAATTAAAAGGAACAACAATGCAAATGTAAATGTAGTAAGTTGAATGACCTAATAATACATGGATAGTTATTTAAAAGAACTAGAGATATTATATAAAAAAAAAACTAAAAGGCAAGGTATCTATATAAATTCTGAATAAGTACAAAGATCAAGAGTTGGCTAGTGTAAGTGACCATCTATTCTTATGACTGAAATAATAATTAATGGTATAATAAACTTTCCTAATAAGGCAGTCTTTTATTTTACTTTTAAAGGTACTAAATGGTAATTCTAAAAGACTAATTGGTATTTTATTGTATATACGAATACCTAGCCCTACAAAAGAATTATTAACTTTATGTAAACGATGATAAGGGTCATATAACTTATGCCTGTTTCGATTATTTATGATATGTATGTCACTTTTTGTAGTAAATAAACCTATATTTTGCCTAATATACAATACTAGAGGACGCCAGCAGCTACGCCTGCATTTTTAATTTACCCGTTTTGGCTGATCCCGTGGGAATTTCGGGAAATCCCTTCTTAGTGCACCCCTACGTTCCCCAAGGAACATACATGCCAAATTTCAGCTTTCTGCGCCCAATAGTTTCGGCTGTAGCGTGTCTGTCAGTCAGTCAGTAACGCAAGGATTTTATATATTAAGATATTAGCAAATAAAAATTGCGAGGCTACTGTAAGAATCCCTATAGTCTTAAAGCGTTCTCTAAGAGTATCTTTCGGGTCAGATATGTTCCGACCCTAAATGTCCAACTCCATAAACCTGAAATTTGAATAAACTTAAATCTATGTATCCTGTTTATTTAAATTTATAAAACAAAGTAAAAGAATTCATTAATTTCAATAAAAATTTCAACCATTAGTTGGTTCATTTAAATGTAGTTACTCGTCAAAAGTGCGTCATTAAACCTCGCAAAGCTGTTATGGAGCGAAATGCAAACCACTTTTTAAATGAATTGTCCATTTGACACAGACTTCAGTCATAAAATCTAATCTACTCATACATTAGATGTATGTATAGATTATTAATTTATTAGTATTATAATATGTATGTATTTACAAAAAAAGTATATATGTATGTTTATCCATTATCTAGTACCCATAGTACAAGCTTCTGCTTAGTTTGGGACTAGATGGTGTTGTGTGAATTTCGTAGAATATTATATTATTATTAGTATAACTTAAAGGCCGGCACACACTGTCGTCGCGGAAGGGCACGGCATGGCAACGGATTTTATTATTGATCAAGTTATTTTCATTCTTATTTCAATAAGTTTAGAATTCATATTGTTATTTTCATTTCGTTATTTCGATAAAATCATGAATGAATTCATATCGTTATTTCGATAAAATCATGTCGCGGCAAGTCGTGGCATTCTTCGGGACGCCCGCGGCACCCCGTGGCATACTTCGGGACGCCGCGACGCTCCGTGGCATACTTCGGGACGTCGCGGCGCTCCGTGGCATACTTCGGGACGCCGCGGCACGTCGTGACTGTTTGCGACACGCCGCGGCACGGACTGCGCGTAACTCTTAATCGTATCAGTTCGTATTTGTCTTTCGTCATCTTCAGCAAGAAGTGCAATTTATACTAAATTCCAGTCAACCATAACGACACAACCAACTTTGGCTCCGTTCCGAGCAAAACTGGTTGAATATACCGATTGAGTTGCCGCGAGACGTTAAAGTGTGCCACAACGCGACGCGGCATACTTCGACGTGCCGCGGCATGCCGCGTCATACCGAAACGCCCTTCGGGCTACCGATACATACCATGCCATGCCGTGCCGGCCGTGCCGTGCCGTTCCGTGCCGTCAGTCGGCGCCGGCCTTTAGACCTATAGCAGTCAAACATTTCCGCACAACTGGCATAAAATACCGGTTTATAAAACACAAAGCCTAAGGATGTTAAAATAGTAACAAATCACGCTATCATATTGATTATAAAATAGGCTTATTGATAGGCCTGCTGTCGTAGGCCTAGATTTATAAGAAATATTAGCTTTAATTACATACCTACATACATACATAGTCTCACGCCTTTAACCCCGAAGAGGTAGGCAGAGGTGTATTTCTACACCCACTTTTCGCCAGATATACTTTAGTCCCACGTAATAAGGGGCGAGCCTATTGCCGTACCGGGCATATTTCCAGACTCCGTGCTGTTACTGAGAATTTCGTGACAGAAAAACCCAATAACACTGCCCGACCCAGGAATTGAACCCGGGACCTCCCGATCCCACGCGCACATTTATGCAGCGAGACCAACGAGAGGCAGTCGTATAGGGTTTGATGTCGAGTTTTCCGCCTCTACGCAAAGATGGTATTTGCATCGTGTTATCCCTTAGTCGCCTCTTACGACACCCACGGGAAGATAGGGGGTGGTGACACTTGTATTCTATGCCGTCATTCCGTCAACCACACGGACAGCTTAAATTAATAACAGAATAAGTGAAGAGAACGTTGAAATATCAAAACAGTGACCTTGATTTGCCGTAATTAATTTGTGCGTATTCAGTTTAATAATAATAAAGATAATGATCAAAATGTGCTAATTATAACATGTAAATTCGTGATAAATTTAAATATTTCCAGATATGGCTATCTCTTGTAATTTAAAAACTCAACGCAACTTTGAATACTATACAGGGTGTTAATTTGCATATTGCAAAATATTTTAAGGGGTGAATATACTACTATAACTGAATAATCCAATAAAAGTTCGGCGTCAGTGAGTTGGCGGTGTCACATGCCGTTGGTCCTGCGCC
The DNA here is from genome assembly GCA_944739405.2 of Euclidia mi. NCBI lineage: Eukaryota > Metazoa > Arthropoda > Insecta > Lepidoptera > Erebidae > Euclidia > Euclidia mi. The sequence goes on from OX123201.2 coordinate 44,102,014, forward strand.
CAATCTCTCTTCGGTCGTGTCGCATGTGGCGTCCCATCGGACTATGAGAGCGAGGGAATAGAGAGTGCGCTTGTGTATTCGCACACACTTGTGCACTATAATATGTCCCGCGCAGATGGCAAGTCTCATATATAGACAAGCTCCCGTGGCCGAAATCGGTCAGGAGGACATTATAGCTGAATACAAATACATGAAAAAATATGTCACTAAAAGTTAAAAAATATTTCGTCATCATACACTTTGAAAATTAACTCGGCGTATTGACCGCCGCCGCCGCTCATCTGATCGCCATTGCAGGTGCCTAACACACCCCCCCGTGGGATCTCCACCTTGTCGTGGTGGGGGGGCTCAGTAACCGTGGATTGGTTACCCGCGGTGAAGCGAAGAGGGATCCAGGAGGGGACGCTCCGCGTGGGCTTGACGGGGCCTGCGCAGGATGCGTCCAACGGTGCGGGTGCGGGGGACAGTTCTGTCTGTCCCTCGCAGTCGGGTGCGGTCGCGGGAGGAGAGGCGTGTCGGTGTTGCGTTGCCGCGCGCCCTATCTCCCGCGACCAAATGGGGGCGCACCATTGTTGCGTCGCGGTGGGGCCGCAGAGGAAGAGGAGATGCGGTGTTGCGTTGCCGTCCTCCCTATCCTCTGCGGCCGCTGAGATTTTGGCAGCGGAGCCCAACACCTTCATCCGCCGCCAAGGGGGTTTTGTTCGGGGCCCGCCTGACCATCTGGCGGGCCAATACCCGTCGGGGGGTAGCGACGAATGCTTATGTGAATCCCTACCCTCCGACACACGGATACATGAGGAACACGGGTTGGTTTTTAGTCAGTAAGAGTCTGACAGTCCCCTTCGTCCTTCCCCCGGGGCGGAGGGACTCCATGAGGATTTTCCAACCCGACACCAAAAAAAAAAAAAAAAAAAAAGGTGCCTAACACAGCTCCCACCCCCTCCCCACCGTCTTCCTCTTCTCCACCTTGTCTTGGTGGGGGGGCTGAGTAACCGTAGCTTGGACACCCGCGGTGAAGCTAAGAGAGATGCCGGGAGTGGACGCTCCGCGTGTTCTTGGAGGGGCCTGCGCAGGATGCGTCCAAAGGTGCAGGTGCGGAGGACAGTTCTGTCTGTCCCTCGCAGTCGGGCGCGGTCGCGGGAGGAGAGGCGTGTCGGTGTTGCGTTGCCGCGCGCCCTATCTCCCGCGACCAAATGGAGGCGCACCATTTTTGCGTCACGGTGGGGCCGCAGAGCAAGAGGAGATGCGGTGTTGCCAGGTTGCCATCCTCCTTATCCTCAGCGGCCGCTGGCTGTTTTGGCGGCGGAGCCTAACACCTTCATCCGCCGCCAAAGGGGGTTTTGTTCGGGGCCCGCCTGACCATCTGGCGGGCCAATACCTGTCGGGGGATAGCGACGAATGCTTCGGTGATACCCGACCCTCCGACACACGGGTACCTACATGAGGAACACGGGTTGGTTTTTAGTCAGTAAGAATCTGAGGATTTTCCGAACCGAAATCAAAAAAACAAATAGGTGCCTAACACACACAAGCACACATACCTACAGTGCCTGCGCGATACAGTCTTATTTTGCACGATTTAACAGTTTATTCTGATTTGCTATCTAAGTAACATTAAATGAAAATAGGGTCTTATATAATCGCACACTGTTTAAAATATTTTTTGGTTAATAAGTATACTGTCAATGTTGTATTATTAAAATATTAAGCAAATGCATATCAACAGCCTGTATATATATATATATAATAAATACCTAACCATAAACATAAATTCCCATTTTCGTTGTAACTAACTAAACTATTTTAACGCCATCATCATCATCATCATCATCAGCCTTTAGAAGTCCTCCTTTGCAAGGAGGAATTGGCCTACTATACCACGCTGGCCAAACGGGTTGGTATAGGGTTTGTATCAAGTTTTCCTTCTCTTACAGTGATGTTCTATGCATAATATTATGCTCCCTCTGTCGGCTCTTACGACACCCATGGGATGATATGGGGTGGTGACAATCCGTATTCTTAATCCGTCACCACACGGACAGCGCCATAATTATACATATTAATTAGCGCCATTTAACGCCATAATTATACATATTTAACATCTGCCGATCGTAAGGTTGCCAGGAAGAGATAGCTTCTAGCGAAGGCCACCATTATTTATATATCCTGTTTGTATTTTTATATCTTTTGTATAATAATGTCAAATTTTGTAGGTGTACAATAAAGATCTACCTTTTTACCCATATTTTCAATCCTTTTCATAATTAAAATAGGCTTATGTTTAACTTACCACCAGATATGGTAACATATATCATACAAAAATAGTAAATGATCACCAAAATTAAACCCGCATTTTAATGTAAAATTATAACCAAAGTTTTAACATTTCGCTATCCTATTTAAGCAAAATGACTCCAAATAAATCATTGTTAAACCGAAAGTAGGTAGTAAATGATCACCAAAATTAAACCAGCATTTTAATGCAAAATTATAACCAAAGCTTTTTTTTTAGTTGTAAGAAATACCAACACATAAATTGGATTTGGTTTCCTACTTTACTAAACCACTTTTTTTTTTTACGAGGTGGAAAATCCCTTCGGATCTCCGACTCTTGGGGGAAATAAGAGCCGGAGTATGTGGTGTTTCCACTAAAAACCACCTCGACTTCCGCCATGTACCCGTGTGTCGGAGGGTGGGGCATCACCAAAGCACTCGTCGCCACCCTCCGACGGGTATTGGCCCGCCAGATGGTCAGGCGGGCCCCGAACAAAACCCCCTTGGCGACGGATTAAGGTGTTGGACTCCGCCGCCAAAACGCCCAGCGGCCGCATAGGATAGGGAGGACGGCAACGCAACACCGCATCTCCTCTTCCTCTGCGGCCCCACCGCGACGCATCGAATGGTGCGCCCCCATTTGGTCGCGGGAGATAGGGCGCGCGACAACGCAACACCGACACGCCTCTCCTCCCGCGACCGCACCCGACTGCGAGGGACAGACAGAACTGTCCCCCGCACCCGCACCGTTGGACGCATCCTGCGCAGGCCCCTCCAAGCCCACGCGGAGCGTCCCCTCCTGGATCCCTCTTAGCTTCACCGCGGGTGACCAATCCACGGTTACTGAGCCCCCCCCACCACGACAAGGTGGAGATCCCACGGGGGGGGTTACTAAACCACCTACTTTAATAAACTAAGTTGACGGAGCCCTGCCTCGCAGGGCTCTTATTTTTTAATTAAGGGTCACGAGAACCTAACATAACCTATTTATTTGGTGATCATTTACTACATTTGGTGTTCGAATACAATTTGAAGTGCAGTCGTGACTAAAATAGCTAGTAGGTACTATTGTAATTTTAGACTTTATTTTTCTGGTGTTAAGTATATATTTTGGTTAAAGAACTAAGGGTATCAAAGCATTTTATGGCGGTCATTATATTTAACCCCATTAAATATTGTAAATACATACGACTGTGTGATCTACTTCTACTAGTTCCTTGTCTGAGCATTTATTTTGTGTCCGTTTTTACTATTTTTTCCACGACATAATTCATTCTTAGTGCAAGATCTGTCTTTGATAAAACGAGTGATGATCAAATTTATGTTAAATAACCTGAACAATAAAATGGCCATATAACAGATTAATTTCTTCTGAATCTTTTGCAACGTGAGTGTAGGCAGTCTGGGCAACCTAATTAATTTTTAAAGTTATGTCGTCCGGTTTTCCTATACGGTCACGTTTTTGAAGCCTGTAAACCTCACATTTAAAATCTACTTATAAATATTATTTATCTCTACAATCACCATCTATGAATCCGACACCAGAATTGGCCACACACTCACACGAAAAACAGCGACATAAGATCTTTCATAATAATTTAATGAGATCTAGTCTATTAACATATTTACCGATTTCCGGAAAACTTTAGTCATAATTAGAATGCAGATAGAGTATCTAGAAAGACCAGTCTTGTACAGGTTTGAAACTAGACACATTATGTTGATAAATGCATGTATCAGAATTATGTAATAATAACATTATTCTAATATTGAGACATGAATTTACATAGACGACGACACTTTCAACGACACTTTTATGTTCCGCATTCAGTTTGTATAATTAATCATCTGATACTTACATTGCGCGCGGCTCAAGGTCGGTCTGTGTGGAGAACCTTGGGGAGGTATGTCCAACAGTGGACTTATCTAGACTAACATGACTTATATTCCTACCCTATACATAAAATTCCCACAGTTTAAATTTTTAAATTCATGTCGCGAAGTCGTACTGTATGTGTTCTACGTTACAATTACAAAACCACAAGGAAAACAAATTAAAATAATCTTTCAAATGAAGTTACAAATTTTCTTGCACGTTAACATGTCATTAAAAATAATATGACATAATTTTTTAAAGCTTTCCAAATAAGCTAAGATGGACGATAGATGCTCATGTCTTACGTAACCGTTCAGAAGGCCAAGACAGTAACATTCGATTAGCAACATATTTCGCTAACCGCTCAATTCAATAATCAATCTATCCTTTTTTAGAGATTTTACATTAATGTTTGACATAAACTCCATACAAAATATGTCAAACACGAATTTGGAGTCTCAAAATCCGTGGATAGATCGAATATAGAAACCAGCCGTAAGTGAACAAACATGGTCCTTGACCCTGTCCCAGGGACCTTGGCCAAAGAGCTCAGATATTTACATAGAGGCGCATTTCATATGAGCGCTTTGAAAACAAATGCCGGCGTGTCAATCGCGCTGCGGCAGCTGTCTCTGTCTCCTCCAGTGTATCTTAATGCGAGAGAGACGGAAAACGATGCCAGCGCCGCCAAAGGCGCCAACTACGAACTAAACTGAAGACAGTCCCCACTTGGAATCGGCACACGAAATCCTTAAGAACTGCGCTTCTATGTAAATCTGCTTGCTAAGGTAAAATAATTGGTTCTAAGTCAACCTTCCGTCACTGGCCGACTGACTGACTAACAATGCACATCCGAAAAGTACCGCATTTATGTTCAATGGGGAGAGTAGTCGAGGACTAAGAAAACATTTTCCCTACTAATGAGGTAAAAGTGGGGGTTTAAAGTTTGTATAAAACATAATTTATTTCTCTAACACTATTTCTTCAGGCTTCTTCTTAGCGAAGATGTGGACAAGCTATAAATAACCTTGTCGCTATAAAATACAAGCATTTAGAGAACAATATCATAACTATTATGTTACATAAGAATTACGATTTCTTTGTTATAGTTTATAGTATTGGCTATTGTTTTCTCCTTACGCGGCAAAGTCGTTGGAAAATGCCGATCAATAATATATAGCACCTTCTTACATACGTTTGAATAAACGGTTACATAAAAAGATTTACAAAATAATATAACGTGGGTATAATGGAAGAACTAAATAACTCAAAATTTCAAGTTTTGAGATAATCGCGATTTACTGCTTTTTTGACACTTTTTTTTACATCACTAAGAAATGGAGAACAATGTTACCGTCAGCGATTTTATATGCTTTAAGCATGTTTGCTGTCGATTGATAATTGCATTGCATTGACATTAACAACGCTTGATAAAACTAGCTTTTATCATGAACCAAAAAAATATTAAAAATAAAAAACCAAGTTATCCAATTTTGCCACGCCAAGATATTGCAAACATACCGCAGTTAGCTAATTCTATAATGTAGTTATTCAGTTTTCCCACACATTAAATGAATGTGAATACGCGAATTTGGGTCAACTAAGTACACTTATTATAATTATATCCGTGTAGTGACGGATTAAGATTACGGTATGTCACCACCCCATATCATCCCATGGGTGTCGTAAGAGCCGACAGAGGGTGCATATTATGCAGAGAACAGCACTGTAAGAGAAGGAAAACTTGATACAAACCCTATACCAACCCGTTTGGCCAGCGTGGTATAGTAGGCCAATTCCTCCTTTCAAAGGAGAGGCCTAGTCCAGCAGTGAACTGTTAAAGGCTGATGATGATGAAGTACACTTATTGAGTTTTGAACCTAAAAAAATATTTAAACATGAAAGTTAGGCATTCTTAGTGAAAGTTTATTTTCACCACAGCAGCTCAAACATGCCGCTTTTGCTGCGAGACAACAGTGAACAAAACGCGATTTTGATTCGAGCGTGAGGCAAAGTAGCTTTTTAATTTTTTAATCTTCAGTGCCACGAATTGACATCGTTCAGCCATAAATTTGAAACATTCGAATTTTACTGTGCTCTGTCTCTTTCACATGCATATAAAAAGTGAGTGAAAAAACAAAACCCTTCGAATTCGAAATTCGATTTTGGAATTCGACCTCAAAGAAAACACCTACGGCAACGCAAAAAAAAAAGATATTCGTAATAAAGAAATTACTTTTTTATATGTTATTGTTTACATGTTTAATTTATTATTGGATTTTAATAAAAATAAGTCTAATTAATAGTATAAAATTAGTATTTAACCAATACATTGTTATTTAGAATTACAACAATGATGCATTTGAAAAATAAACATCAGGGACGCGGTATTAAAACGCGATTTAAAAAAGTAGCGGGAATAAAAATTTCGCAAATGCTGATACAGTAGGTATAGCGTAACGTGTTAAATTTATATTTATATATAAAATAATCTAAAAAGATGAGTGAAACTAGCGATGATGACTGTACTTTAACACCAGAAGAGTTAAATCAACGAGTGATTTTGCAGGTTTCAATCTATTCCTGTTCATTTCTATGTCTCCTAAGTAATAGGTATGTGTTCTCACTGCTGTGGTGAAAAGTTATGTGTGCTACACGAGAGCAAAGTTTTTTGTATCTCGTGCTGTTGAGTCCCTCACCACGCTCAGGATTCTAACTTTGATTCACTCGCTACGCTTGTGAATCAATCATAGAACCCTTCGCTTGCTCGGGACTCAAAATCAGCACTCGAAACAAAAAACAACTTTGCTCTCTTGTTGCACAAATAACTATTGTTAAATTTTATCACTGATTATTGATCTCACATGAAATAAAAACCTGGATTGGAAGTAGTAACATTTTATATATAACAAAATAAACGTAAAATTACAATATAAAAAAATAACAGAATTAGGTATGACAACAAAATATTATAATTATGTAATAAAATCAACTAAATGACTTATTATAAATCTTCAAAAATCAACTAAAACAATAATAACTTGCCTTTGCATTAAAACATACCTACTAGGGTGGTCTGAAAAGTTTCCGACCTCAACCTGAAGGAAGCAGCACTCTTCAAAAAAAGTGTTGTGGATGTAATTTTACTTCTTGTGGCAGTTAACCACCAACATTTCAGCTATTTTGTAGCAGTAGTTGCTATTTGACAGCCATACGATTAAGTCGATGTGAGTGTGTTTTGTGAAAATGGGAAATGTTGTATCGAGCTGGCATTAAATTCTTGTTTTTAAAAGGCACTACCCCGACGCCATTCAAGTTTGATTAAAACTCTGTTTATGGGGACTCTCTGCTCCATCATGATCGCGCTAGCCTTATCCCGGTTGCATCCAAGACTTACACGTCTTAGAGGCCGAGGTCCGCTTATTGATCTAATCAGGTATGACAGAATATCAACTTTTCCACAGAGCGACAACCGTTTGATCTCCGCAACCCAAAGGGATAGCGATATTCCATGGTTTAGACCAGTATCAGTTTATTTGAGGGTACGCAATCCCCGTAACGACTGACAAAGATCTTCCAGACAGCCAGACCGACAGTTTAACGTGCTCCGAGGCACGGGGCAAACGATAATTAACAATTTAATACGCACTTAACTTTGAAAAGTCATTGATGTGTGCCGTGGATTCGAACCCGATACCCCCTGCATGGACAACTATTAGTACCTGCCTGCCTGCCTGCCTCACTGCTCCATCATTTGCTACAATGAAATTTTGGGCAGCTGAATTTAAACATGGTCATAACAGCTAGGGAGCTAAGGTCCGGGACGTCCAAACACTGCAACCACTGAAGATCACCTCGCAAAATTTCACCAAATGGTGCTAGACGACGGCTGAATTGAGTAAGAGATATAAGTAGAGGGTATGAAAATGACCAACAAATGAATTAGTTACATATTAAATGAAGATTTAAACATGAGCAAGCTCCCAGCGCGATGGTTGCTGCGTTTGCTCACGTTAAGACCAAAACCGCGTTGACCCGTCGAATGAACATTTTTTTAAAGCTCTGTTTGCGTAGTTAAAGCCTAATAAATCCAAGTTTTGGTCCAAATAAAGACTGTAGATGAAACGTGGATACACCATTATACGCCCAAATAAATAATACATTCCAAAAAGTAAATTGCTAAGGAGGAACCGACTCCAAAGGACAAAGGCCGTTTATTCTGCTGGGAAAGTGATGCTGACTGCTTTTTGAGATGTTCATGGAGAGAGATCGCAAGGGATAACTATTACTGCAGCATACTATGCTGAATTACTAGACAAATTTAAGGAAGAAGTTGAGCAAAAAGGTCCACATTTGTAGAAAAGACTATATTACTGACGTAGATCTTCGTATATTTTATATTTATTTTGTCGCTGATTGCCTCCATGGCACAGTAAATAACCTATACGTCTGTTGATCTAAAGGTCTTGGGTTCAATTCCCGGGTTAGGCAAGAGTGTAGGTAACTGATTTTTCTGAATTCTCAGTAGTAGAACGAAATCTGGCAATGTGCCCGGCAACGTCAATAGACCCCCTTTTTACGTACGACCTAAAAATGCATGATATGGCCAAATGTGGGTGTAATAATTACAACTTCTGTCTACCTTTTCGGAGTAAGTATCGGTTTGCCACGTCACGCCTTGCTCGCTATCTCGCGACGTATTTTCTCACCTTTAGGCTTTCATAATAGGAAGGGGGCGTATAATGGTCAAACAAGTATATTAACTACTTCTTCTCATTTAGCTCATTTCATCAGCCTATCACTCCTAGAGGTGGGCCTCCCCACATTATCCATCAGCGAAATCCTATTATCCTTTATCCATTGTCCTTTTCATAGCTCTCTGAGAGACATGTAGTGTAGGCAGTGCATTGCAGGACAGCCCAGTTCCAATAGGGTTGGAGGCATTTTCGTAATCCACAAAAGCCAGCCACAGCGGCCGGGTTTACTCTTCGGATTTCTAAATATCCTATGAAAATTATGCTCTGTATGGATTTGGCCCACGGTACTAAAGCCTTTAAGAAACCTAGCCTGCACCAGTGGCTGGAAGACATCAAATCTTGATGTCAGAAAAAAGTAGGGAGGGGAGGTCCACACCGCCCAGTCTTAAAGAGCTGCTCTCTGAGGCACGAGGCAAGCCATAATTAACAATTGAAACACATTACTTCGAAAATTTACTGCTTAGAATTCTAAACCGAGCCCTGTGAATGGCAGTCTGTTGATATCTCCACTAGGCTATCGCTTCCAACCTTAGGAACATAACATGTCTAATCTATACTAATATAATAAAGCGGAAGAGATTGTTTGTTTGTTTGTTTGAACGCGCTAATCTCAGGCACTACCGGTCGGATCTCAAAAATTCTTTTTGTATACGATAGCCCAGTTATTCCGGAAGGCTATAGGGTATATAACATAACGCTTCGACCCTTTGGGCCGGGCAAAAGGCTAAAAAGGCTAAAATATAATGTCGGCTAATCTCAGGAACTAGCAGTCGGATTTTAAAATTTTTTATTGCCTATGATAGCTTAATTATTCCGAAAGGCTATAGGCTATAAATAAAAGTACGCCACAACTTTTAGGGGCCAGCCAAAAATAATAAAATGGTCAAACGAGAATGGGGTGGGTTGGGTCAAAGGCAAAAAAAGGCTAAACGAATAGGATACAATCTATATGGGTATCGCTTTCGAGATTTTCGGGACGCTGATTAATAATATGAAATTTATTTAGTGATCCAAGATGGCGGACGAGAAATCAAAGATCCGCCATCTTTGATTTCCCGTCCGCTGAGAAAATTTTAAAAATCAATATAGGTATCGCCTTCGATATTTTAAGGGGTGGGGAATCGAAATACAACATCTATTTCGTGATCAAAGATGGCGGATGGGAAATCAAAGATGGCGGATGGAAAATTTAAAAACATAAATATTGGTATCGTCTGCGATGTTAAAAGGGATGGGGAATCCAAATACAACATCTGTTTCGTGATTCAAGATGGTGGATGGGAAATCAAAAATGGCGGATGGGAAAAATAAATTTTAAAATCAATATGGGTATCGTCTCTGATGATTTAAGGGATGGAGAATCCAAATACAACATCAATTTCGTGATCAAAGATGGCAGATAGGGACTCAAAGGTGGCGGACGGGATTTTTATTAAAGTCGATATGGGTATCGTCTCCGATATTTTAAGGAATGGGGAATTCAATATTATATAAAAATCTATGTTTGTTTGTTCATAATTTATAGACTCTGAAATGATAAGAGATTAAGCACTAAGTCAATGGTAACTTTGGAAAAGGGGCTTGGAAAAAAGGGAATTAAATAAAAACTCTTAAAAAGGCGATACGGAGTTCGCTGGGTCAGCTAGTACTAATATATAAAGCTGAAGAGTTTGTTTGTTTGGTTGGTTGAACGCGCTAATCTCAGGAACTACTGGACCGATTTGAAAAATTCTTTCAGTGTTAGATAGCCCATTTATTGAGGAAAGCTATAGGCTATATAACATCACGCTATGAGCGACGGGAGCGGAGCAGTGAACTTAAATAACGCGGGTGTAACCGCGGGGATCGTCTAGTAATAGTATACACACATCAACAAAGTCTAGGGATATCTTAATCCTAAATTATTTACGAGTTTATAGTTTAGAACCTTGTTAGTTTCCACAAAAAGTTTATATACAGATTAAAACCTCTTTTATTCTATTTTCAAAATTTGAACATGGAAAGAAAAAAAACAAAATAATAAACAAAATATGGCGGCAAATTTGCTAGTAATTCGTTACATTAAAGAAAGTTAAAACTGTTTTATTATAATTATTAATGAAAAGGGTTTTTAATTGTTTTTCTTTTTTAATTTAACGTGACGTACGAACTTTAAAAGTCATGTCACGACGTCATTTGAGTCGAGATGAAATGTTACGAGCCGTGGGCATGTTAGAAAATGGTGCAATTCAACGCGTCGTTGCTGAGGCCCTACATACCAGTCAAAATGTGATATCAAGGTTGTGGTCACGTTATCGCAGTACTGGAGATGTGGCCGAACAGCACACAGGTAGATATCGTGTTACTACGCAGAGACAGGATCGATTTCTCCAAATGACCGCCAGAAGACAACCCAATATCACAGCGCTGCAACTAGTGCAAAGGCTCCAGGAGGACCACCAGCTGCTGGTAAGCGACCAAACCGTGCGAAGAAGGTTACATGAAGTTGATCTTCATGCTCGAAGACCATTGCGTGTTCCAGCATTGCGACGTGGCAATCGCGGTCGGCGGCTTTCGTGGGCTCGGGAGCATTTACCATGGAGTGACGAACAATGGTCTTTGGTGCTGTTCACCGATGAGTCCCGGTTTGGGTTTCACCCGGATTCACGAAGAACATGCGTTTGGAGAGCTCCAGGGAGAGTTAGCCGTCTACGGCACCCTCAGGAGGTCCACCCATACCAAGGCGGGACAATCATGGTGTGGGCAGGAATTCGTCTTGGCGGACGAACCCAACTCGTTTGGATCCAAGGCAGCATGACTGCACAAAAATACCACGAGGAGGTAGTAGAGCCCGTTATTGTCCCACACAGAACTCAAATAGGCCATGAATTTCTACTCATGCACGACAATGCTCCTTGCCATACGGCGCGGCTGGTATCGACCGCTCTCCGAGAGCACGATATTCAAGTTTTGGATTGGCCTGCACAGTCGCCGACTTAAATCCTATCGAGCATGCCTGGGACATGTTACAACGAAAAGCTTTGAGAGATTTTCCACCAAATTTGACGACTGAACAACAACTTTACGAACACTTGCAAGGGACATGGGACCTCATACCGCAGCAAGACATTGACAATTTAATTTTAAGTATTAACAATCGATGTCGATGTGTAATCAATGTAAGAGGTGGCAACACTGATTATTAATGATTAGATTTTACAAGATTTTTTCCATTTTTATTAAAATTAATAGTTTTTTAAGAAGAAATGTTTGTTGTTATCATACTAATTTTCCATGATGATTAAAAAAATTAATTTTTTTATTTAAAACAAAAAAAAACACGAAATGTTTTTTATTTTTATTAAAGACCTTAAAATAATCTATGATTCTTCTATTTACTGTATCAGAAAATTCTTCATAGATTTTTAGATATTTGATGAAATATAAAATATCCCTAGACTTTGTTGATGTGTGTATCTGTTTATAATATAATTATCCGATTGTAATAAAACGCCGGTAAAAACGTAGCATATTGCACGTACTACTACTTTAAGTTGCAGTGAGTTTAGAATCTAAATCGATCATTTTGCTGTATTCTGCTACCTAGTGATTTAGTTATATTTAAGTAATTTTATTTTAATTGGAGCAAAATTTTAGTGGAGCCTCTAGAGATGCTTCGTGGAGCCCTGGCGCTCCGCGGAGCACACTTTGTGCATGGTCTATAGGTTTACATCATTTCGCGCTAATTTGTTCTGCTGAATTGCACGATAACTTTGCTTACGTGCGTATACTATAAATAGAAATATTAAATAACTTCACCTATTGACATTTATTTGATTGGAATCTCTTATAAATTTACATTTTCTCGAAGAAGAAATAAATAAAAATACTTATTTAAAAACCGAATGAATGCTCATTAATGCCCGAATTACATAACTCAAGTTGTTTAGTTTTTCTTCAACTTGACTAGTTTCATTAAAATATTTTCGTGCGCGGAAGAACTAAATAACTCAATTTAGCTAATTTATTTCATACTCAAGTGATCAGAAGTCACAGTTGTTCATTTATTTATAGAGTTAGTCATTTTTTCTACTAACATTTAATGTACATTTATACTTATCTATTTCTATAATTGAAACACAAAAATAGTTTTATTTTTGGACTGGGTTAAGGTATAAGAATGTTTGTTAGACCAAAAGATGAGGCTCATTTTGGGGTTCACGAAAATGCTAAAAGGTCAATTTGGCCAAAATCTGTGGGGGCCAATTCTGCTATTTTTATATGACATTGATATTATATTTTGAATGGATTTAAAAGCGGTATTCTGATAACCTAATGTCATTATCGTATAATTTAAAATAAACAGTTCGTCGTTGATACATACGATCTCGTTACAATTTCATTCAAATATCAGATAATTTAGAAGAATACGCTTTTTGTGACGTAAGTATGACACTGACATGATATCGAGACTATATTTATTTAGCAGAATTGGGCTCCTGAGTTATTTAGTTCTTCCATTATACGCACGATATGTATTATAATAATCGAGAATACTTTAAAACATCTTCAGGGATATAACCTTATTCTACGCAAGTATTTTCTGCGAAGATTTACTTAAGGTCAATCATTGCGAGGAATACTTTTAAGGATTATTAAATTATCCGTGTGGTGACGGATTAACGGCCGGTCCCAATAACTGATTTACTCCTAAGTCTGACTACTAGAGATACATATGTGTCATAAGGTCCTTACAAAATATGTCAAACTAGATGAGCCCGCGGTTACACCCGCGTTATTTAAGGCTACTGCTCCGCTCCCGTGGCTCATAGCGTAATGTTATATAGTCTATAGCAATTGTTTAAATCGGTCCGGTAATTCCTGAGTTTAGCGCGTTCAACCAAACAAACAAACTCTTCAGCTTTATATATTAGTACTAGAGGACGCCAGCAGCTACGCATGCACATTTTTTTAAATTTATCTGGTTTGACTGATCCCGTAAGTATTTCGGGTAATCCCTTCTTAGTGCACCTTTACGGTCCCCAAGGAATATACATGCCAAATTTCAGCTTCCTGCGCCCAATTGTTTTGGCTGTAGCTTGTCTGTCAGTCAGTCAGGAACGCAAGGATTTTATATATTAAGATAAGGTATGTAGATATCTGACGCACGTTTCCCGAAGGGGTAGGCAGGATGGCGCCCCGTAGCCATTTGCAACGATCCTGACTTTGCTTCATTCACTCCCACTCCCACCATGTAGATAATAAGTATATGTAGTAGCAATATCCTGAGATAGTTAGATCAAATGTTGAGACAGATCGTAAGAATGCAGTGACTAAGGAAAATACATATTTTATTTATCTAAGTATTTGTGCAGGAGTGTACCCAGATAAATTAAAAGTAAGTATAGGAAAATAAAAAAGATATGAAAAACTACCGACCGATTGCTCTTATACGAGTTTTTTCGAAAATATTTGGAAGGATACTGCATGATACTATATATTCTTATCTAGAAAAACATAATATTTTGGTAAATGTACAAAAGGGCTTTAGAAAAAACAGAACTATCAATATGGCAATTTACGGATTTCTGGGTAGAATTATGACAAAGATTGATAATAGATCTTTGACATGTACCATATTTATGGATATGAAAAGGGCCTCTGATCTTGTCGACCATAAATTATTAATGTTGAAACTTAATGCCTACGGCATTGGTGGTATGTTTTAGCTGTATTAGAATCATACCTAACTAATAGAAAACAATATGTAGAAATAAGAAATATTTGTACCACAACTAAAACAGAATTAAAATATGCCTCGAATGAACGTACTATTACATACGGCGTGCCATAGGGAAGTGTCTTGGGACCTTTACTCTTTTTTATTTACATAAATGACTTTCCAAGAAATGAAGCCTGTCCTACGGTTTTGTTTGCTGATTATATCACGCTAATCTATATATTAAAAGAATTTGTGTTTTATAATACGAGTCGGCCAGCCCATTCTACGCAACCGATTCGCATGATTTTTTTTTAAATGAAAGCTCTCGCTGCACAGATTTGTCATCAAGCATTAGAAATTACCTAACTTGCACATTCATCAAGTTATATGCAAAAACAGTTTTCTCCCATACATTTTTTACGTTTTCGTAGCCGTAGTCAATGACTTTCTGCTTCTATATATCTGGTTCTCATTGAGGTAGGCGTTTCGTTATAGGCCTAAAACACGCGCTGAAAAGAACTCTTTCATTTGATGGTATGCTCATTTAAATTGGGTAAGTTTGAAGGAAGATAGGTGTGGACATTGAACTTATTTTTCAATATTTTTCTATAAATTTCTTAAGATTCCATTGCTTTCTCTCTACATGGACGGTTCTTAATTCAAAAATATATTTATGGCATCTATTAAGTTCCTTGCGGTAACTGCCAGGAAAAAACGTTATGCCTCCTTAAAAGGTGACCTTGCCTTACTTTCATACGGGTGTGAGTGTGGTGGTGTGTAAAATTATACCCGATGTTGGTCAAATTATCACTATAGTGAATTTTCGCTGATGGCAGGTAATATTCCCCGAATGTTACCAGTTAACCTTTAATGTTGGGTGAACTGATCTCTGATGTTGAGGAATTTTCCTTACGTTTTATGTTAGGAAAATTTTGGTGTTTTAAATTACGGACTTTCTTCTGGCATCTTATTTTTTTTAATGTGGAACATATTACAGCGGTTCATAGTACTATTGTCATATAATAATATTATTACAAGTGGTAGTTATAGTAGAAATTGTAGCTTTGGTAAGAATAGTAGTTTTGAGAGAAAAGGTGGTTACTTTTGACAGCACCAGCGGTTTTGGTAGAAATGGTAGTTTAAAAAAAGGTACCTAGATATGATAGTGTTAGTACGAATAGTAGTTTCCGTACAGATAGTAGTTTTGATAGGAATAGTATTTTCGGTAGGAATAGTAGTTTTGGTAGAAATGGTATTTTGGCATATTATATTGTAGTTTTGGTAGCAATGTTACTTACGATTGCTACCAAAGCTACCATTCCTACCAAAAGTACAATTTCGACCAAAACTATAAACGTTATTATTACATTTCTAAATTATGATGGATTAATCACACCCATACACAAAACAAAATAAATCATGCTTCTCACAGAAATATTTAGCTGGATAACGGAAATAAAACCTATTTTCTTACTTATAAAAAAAAGTTTTTATCTAAGTATAATTTTAATTTTGATAGTAAAATATTGACAGATAAAGAAAAAGTGAAGTTAGCGTAAGGTAGTTACTTAAGTTTCTGATTTAATAACGTATTTTTGTGAGTAGTTGTGTTTTCAATTAGGTATACCTAATGATGGTTCTTGGAAGGAAATTGGAAAATGCTCAGAGAAAGTTTGAACAAAGAATCTTGGTCAATGACGGCCCTGTTGGAGATGTGGTACCGGATGGTCCTCCTACTGCTAAAAAATACGGGTGGAAACGGGTTCAGATTTGATTAATTCTACCATCAACAATTTTCAAGTGATTTTCATTCTTGGTGACGGTAATTGCTTATTCCGCGCAATTTCTTATTGTTTAGGTACCTATATGGAAGTGAGAATAAACATTATGAAATTCGTTTGGCCACTGTTGATAACATTGTTAATAAGTGAGATGTATTTAGTAACTTCACTGTTGGGGACGAAGCATATGGCCAGACCATTACAAATGCAACAGATTACAAACGTGTGATGAGTGCCAATGGACAGTACGCAGGGCATGCTGAACTTCAGAGTGTAAGTGAGCTATATCCCGAGTGTCAATTCAGAGTTCACCTGGAAAACAGCAATACGTGGCGAAATTGTTCATAACTTGCTATGTTCATATCTTGCTAATGGAAAGAATGGTAGGGCAGCACAGTCATATTGAAGAACTATTGAAGAACTTTCTTTCGTCAATGTTCAGTTATACATATTATATATATATCCCTATTGCGCGGCAAACCATTCAGTAATGTCAAGGTAGAAATTTCACGATACCTAAGGTGCAACGCAGAGCCAATGTTGTGAGAAAAGAGGTTTTGTGATATACCTATTATATTTTTGGTAAGAATATCATCTTTTTACTTATTAGATAAGGCTAAAATGTACTCATCATACCTATATGTAAGAGCTTTTTTATATACAATATGCTGTGGAGCAGCACGGGTCCTCTAGTTAATAATAATATAATAATAATATTCTACCACATTCACACAACGCCGTCTAGTCCCAAACTAAGCAGAGCTTGTACTATGGGTACTAGATAATGGATAAACATACATATATTCATTTTTTTGTAAATACATACATATTATACATAATTAACAATTATTGAACAGAACCAAATAAAAAGCTCGATGTAAATATAAATACTGCTTTAAATCAGTCAGTCAAATGGTTAGAACAGAACAATCTGTCAATTAATCTTAACAAAACAAAGATAATGTACTTTTATCAACGCCTAGCCCCTTTAAAAACTAGTATAGAATTTCATAACGAATTAATTGAAGAAGTTACCTAAAAAAAATTTTTAGGCCTAATCATTGACAGCAAATTAACTTGGAAAGAGCATATAGAAACACTGAGTAAAAAGCTAAATAAATTCGCGTACGCATCATATTCACTTCGCAAAAAAGTTAACCATGAAGTAGTGTTAACTGCTTACCATGGTTACGTTGGTGCCTTATTACCATCGACAACCCAACCTACTAGACGGCACACGTAAGGCGAACACTTTCAAACAACACATTAGACTTATACGTCTTATATGAGACCAATCCCAACACTAGATATGAATTATGACGTTCCGCAAATTTGAACCGGCCAATTAGAATGCATTTTGTAGCCCCTTACCCCGCATACCTCACCGCTTTGACAAAATTTTTTGTTTGTAGAAATGAAAACATTAGGTGTCTAGTAGGCTGTGTTGTCGTTGCTTATTACGTTACGGAGTGATATTCTGGGGCAACTCTACCGATAAGGAGATAATTTTTAAGGCACAGAAACTATGCATCTGAGTCATAATTATGTCGACTTCAAATAACAGATAGTTGCGAACAACATTTCACCAACTTAAAAATAATTACAGTTCCATCCATATATATTTACGAGGTAGCTATATTTGTCAGACAAAACATACATTTATTCAAAATTATCTGAGTACCAATCAAGGTCAACCAGGCACATCTATAAACATAAATTATGCTTAAGAGAATCATAAACATCCTCGAATCACAAAAGCGTCTTTTACATGGGGCCAAATATATATAATAAAATACCAGATTGCATCAAAGAATTAAATAATGCTCAATTTAACTATAACCTAAGAAAATTTCTAATAGATAAACGTTATAACACGATAGACAGCTTCTTAAATAACAAATTATAACATGTGTACATTCAATTTTAATTCTCTTTTGCTCATATTGTACCTATATCCATTTTATTTTTCGACATGTTATTATTTTGTTTATTACGCTTGACATTTTATTATTTGTATTATTAATCTTGACATTTTATTATTTTCTTTACTAATTTTTAGCAATTGTCCCGTAGCATTTTGCCGTAAAATTTGCAACAAACGAAAATCCAATTAAATTTGCCATTTTTTTTTATATTTTAATTTTTTTCTTCGTCTACAATAAATAATACATTACACACATACTTTTTCCAAAACAAGACCCAGTCTTCCAAATTGAGACTCTGCATTTGCACTACCATGGGGTCCAATTTTCACGCATTGCAACGACTCTAATAACTGAGGTTGAACAAACTATATCCCTGGGTATCTGGAATTTGTTATTCTGCCCAGCCAGAGGATACTGCAATTAGTTCTGCAGTGACTAAATGTTTTGGGGAAATGTGCAGGAAAATTATTGGAGATATCAAAATTCCTTGAGGAAAATTATGAATTACCGACAAAAAACGCGACTTTCCTCTAAAGTTCTTCATCAAAAATATATTCTTTGTGCGGCCAATAGTTTAAGGGTCGGTGCAAACGGGCCACCGACCACAGCCACTAGTGGCCAGCGACAGCCACTTTTCATATATTTTACTTTTGCAGCAAGTGGCCGCCACCGGCCACACGTGTGCGGGGCGTCGATACAAAATATATGAAAAAAGTGTGATAAGTGGCTGTCGCTGGCCACCAGTGGCTGTGGTCGGTGGTCCGTTTGCGCCGACCCTAACAGGTAATCAAGAAAACCGTCGCGTCTGCACTTTTTTCAAGATGGCGGCCGAGGGACAAGATGTACGGCCCCACAAATTTGGATCAAGCTTTACACATCCTACACATCTGTAAAATAAAATTGCGCCCACTGATAAATGCAACCAAAATTGTAAATTTTCATTGGACTAAATCACTAATCTTAAGTCTTAAAGTCATATTTATAAAATCATACGAAAATGTTTTGTTTTTGTGACATCATGTGTTCAGTCGTTTATTAAAATAGTTTAGCCAGTGTTCTTGTGTAACTAGCATGAAATGGAAAACGCTCCAAACCACCTGACAAATATAATAAGTATATACATAGTAGTGGGTCAGTCCGTTGATAATTCCAGCGGGCTATCGTTGCCTTGAAAAACATAGGTTGGTACTACTGAAGTACCCCCCCCGTGGGATCTCCACCTTGTCGTGGTGGGGGAGGCTCAGTATCAGTAACCGTGGGTTTGAGGCACACCCAGAGTGAAGCTAAGCGGGATCCCGGGAGGGGGCGCTCCACGTGGGCTTGGGTGAGGCCTGCGTAGGATGCGTCCAAAGTGCGGGTGCGGGGGACAGTTCTGTCTGTCCCTCGCAGTCGGGTGCGGTCGCGGAAGGAGAGGCGTGTCGGTGTTGCGTTGCCGCGCGCCCTATCTCCCGCGACCAAATGGGGGCGCACCATTGTTGCGTCGCGGTTGGGAGAGAAGAGTATGCGGTGTTGCGTTTCCGTCCTCCCTATCCTCTGCCAAGGGGGTTTTGTTCGGGGCCCGCCTGACCATCTGGCGGGCCAATACCCGTCGGGGGGTTGCGACTAATGCTTCGGCGATACCTGACCCTCTGACAGACGGTACATGAGAAAGTCGAGGTGGTTTTTAGTGGTAACACCACATACTTCGGCTCTCATTTCCCCAAGAGCCGGAGATCCGAAAAAAAAACCGAAGTAGAAATTCTAGGATATGGCAATATTCTTTATATCCTAATTTGAGTGGTGCCCGTGTGGTGACGGATTAAGAATACGGAATTTCACCACCCCATATCATCCCATGGGTGTCGTAAGAGCCGACAGAGGGAGCATATTATGCAGAGAACAGCATTGTAAGAGAAGGAAAACTTGATACAAACCCTATACCAACCCGTTTGGCCAGCGTGGTATAGTAGGCCAATTCCTCCTTTCAAAGGAGAGGCCTAGTCCAGCAGTGGACTGTTGAGGGCTGAGGATAATGAAAATGATGAATTTGACTGGAAATATGGCGAAATAAGCAATATTTTTTAGCTTCAAGTTCTGATTGATAATATTGGTTACATATACAGTAAGCACAATCTTTTTTCTGTAAAGCTATTATTATTACAAAATTTGTCACTTTCGAAAACATTTCCTTTCTTTTACTTCGAGCTTACTTATTACAACCTACTTTTACATATACACATTATTTTTACGGTTCTTCCCGTCCCGATAAAGCGTTGTGTAATTAAATAATTTATTACATGTGCTTACGTATCTCTTTCCTAGTTTACTATAGGGGAAAACCCCCGAACGAAAAGATCATGACATGGAAGCATCGAGCGTCGGTATTAATTTAGTACCAATCCAGATTCATTGGTACTTCTACCGAAATACGGCCGGTCCTAATATTTGATCTATGCATATTTTAGCTAAGAAGGATACATATTTGACACTAGCTGTTTCCCGCGGTTTCAACCGCGTCCTGAGGGAACTCCTTCGCGTATCCGGTTAATTTATAGCCTAAGTTACTCCTTGGTACATCAGCTATCCGCCAGTGAACGTCCCGTCAAATTCGGTTTAGCTGTTCCAGAGATTAGCGAGGACAAACAGACAGACACACAAAAAATTAAAAAAATGTCATTACCGTATTACATATATGTTCCGTGTATACATCCATATTCATTTAATAAAAAGCGGTTATTTAAATATTAGGGGTTAAAGTATCCCCCCCGTGGGATCTCCACCTTGTCGTGGTGGGGGGGCTTAGTAACCGTGGATTTGATTTTCTCCCACGGTGAAGCTAAGCGGGATCCCGGGAGGGGACGCTCCACGTGGGCTTGCGTGAGGCCTGCGTAGGATGCGTCCATAGGTGCGGGTGCGGGGGACAGTTCTGTCTGTCCCTCACAGTCGGGTGCGGTCGCGAAGGAAGAGGAGATGCGGTGTTGCGTTGCCGTCCTCCCTATCCTCTGCGGCCGCTGGGTGTTTTGGCGGCGGAGCCCAACACCTTCATCCGCCGCCAAGGGGGTTTCGTTCGGGGCCCGCCTGACCATCTGGCGGGCCAATACCCGTCGGGGGGTAGCGAGGAATGCTTAGGTGAAACCCTACCCTCCGACACATGGGTACATGAGGAGAAAAAAAAAAAAAAAAAAAAAAAAAAAAAAGGGGTTAAAGTATGAAATTGCCGATTTGTACTGAAAATCAAAATTGTTTATTTTTTAATTTTTAACCTATTTGTGTAATGAAAATAATTACTATTATTATCTTTACATTGCTGCCATCTAATAGGAAGGTCATTTATGCCTTTGCAATAGAACTCTGAGGACAAACTGCGTGAAAGCATTTTGTACTGCCTCCTGGGAAGAAAACTTCTTGTCATGTAGATAATTGTCCAAATCATGAAAAAAATGGTAGTCCGTTGGAGCAAGGTCTGGCGAATCCGGAGGCTGACGAATGGTTTCTAAATGCAGTTCCTGAAGGGTCAAAACGGTTTCTCGTGTTGTATGAGGTCTCGCGTTGTCATGGAGCAATAATGGTGAAGCTCGATTCATGAGTCGGGGCTATTTTACTGTTAGTTTTGCTAACATTGTTCGGAGTTCGGTACAATAGACATTTGCCGTTATTGCTTGACCAGATCGGAGAAAACTATAGTGAATAACACCATGTTGAGACCACCAAAAAGTTACCATTACCTTTTTATTGGTAAGCTTTGCTTTAGGACACTGTTGTGGCGTTTGACCTGGGGTCAGCCATTGCATTTTTCTTTTACGGTTATCATAAAGAATCCACTTTTCATCACATGTCACATTTCGATCCAATATTCCTTCATTTCTGTACCGATTCAACAAGGCAACACAAGTTTCAACACGTGTTTCTTTCTGCAAATCAGTTAAATCATGAGGCACCCATTTTTCGTATTTGTTTATTTTATTGATTTGACGCAAATGAGTCAATATTGTGGGTAAGGTAACGTTAAACCATGCCGCTAATTCCTGGCTAGTTTGACCAGGATCGGCTTCCACCATCTATTTTAATTAATTGTTATTCACCTTTGTGGGCGGTCTTCCTCGTGGCTCGTGCTTCAAGTCGAAGTTTCCATCGGGAAAGCGTTTAAAAACCAAAATCGCACGGTGCGTTCATTAGCAGACCCCTCTCCAAACGCAACATTGATATTGCGAACTGTTACTTCCGCGTCGGAACTCGTATTTTAAAATCACTCGAATTTTCGCTGTATCCATCTTTCTTGTCTAAGTTGAATAATAAAAACAATTGAAAGTCGATATTCAAATGTTTCACATTGTTAAAAGAAGAACATCATAGAAACCATGTGAAAAAAGTTTCATTAAAAACCTCAAACCATGAAGATTCTATGTCAATTCAAAGTACCTATTACAATAAAACGCCAATTTCATATGTACTTTAACCCCTATTATTACAAACAGACACTCCAATTTTATTTATATGTATAGATATATAGATAGGCTCTATACAAAATATGCCATATCCATGGATAGATTAAATATTGGGATCGGCCGATAATCACAAAAATTGCAAGATTTATACATTTTTTGCAGCTTCACAGTTCTGTAAAAAATAGCTGTTTTTATTACATTATACATCGAGATAAAATTAAATAAATACTAAGTAAATTTCATAAACTAAAAGTTCCAAGTTTCAAAACACCTATTTCTAAATTGAACTTGAATTTTAAATGTATATATTTTTACTCTTTATTTTAGTTTTATGTACATATATATTCTTAGACAGTATGATTATTTAAGATAGTAATGTATATAGTCATAATTAATCATCTGCAATGTACCTAATTATGAAAATTTAACTTGAAATATTTGGCATGACTGAGGATTGACAAGGTAAACACTTGAGCGATTACGTTCCCGAGTAGCAAAAACAATTAAAACAACATTGACTTTTTCTCAAAGATAGGTAGATACTTAGCTCGTTAGAATATTATTAGGTATGTCATCAAGTGATGATTGCTATAAAATAAGAAGACTAAGGGCGATTTCAGATTAGCGTTTTATACGCGCGTATAAGCTCGTTTTTGGAAGCGCATGTAGGCGCGTAAAGGCTCGCCTTTTGGCACACGCGCAACTCGTACGAGCGTTGACGCGCTTCTAAGCTCGTATAGCCGCAAGCCGTCAGAATCCATGTTGACACTGACAAGATGTCACTACCGTTTCGAGCGAACACGCTGAAATATGCCCGTTCGATTTTTTGAAGCTCGTAATGTAGCGCGCGTGTAAGCGCGTATGCTGAAACGACCGTGTACGCGCAGAAAAATACGCTAATCTGAAACCGCTCTAAGGATGGCGCGCATAATAACTATAATAATTTTATTTTGTTTCTCTATTATTCTAATTTCTTAGGACAATACTAATAGGCACTTTGGCAGGCGTACATGGAGACATAAATCCAACGCGCAGAGGCCCTTTGAGAGTTTTAATCTAGAACGTGTTGGAACACCTACTGAGGAGCCTCCACAACTGCACTATCAAGTGCAGACACAGATCAGCAAGTGAGAGACTATTGCTACTTGTGTGGAAACTAACTACTCTGAGCTATTGGGATGGGTGTTAAATGGATTGGTTTCATGAAAACTATGGATGAAAAACCGACGTCTGCCCTAAGTACTCTCATAGTACGTCGAAAAGGGGCAGACGGTGACTCGCCAACTCACTAGATGGGATCTCTCTAAATAGCCACAAAGGTAAACAAAGTCTACCATAAAGACATCCAGCAACACCGGTGTGAGTGGTTAGGGGTGTCGAGCGATGCGGCACCGGTTTCGCCATCGCGAGCCTCGTGACAACGGAGACCCGGCGCGGGTTTCCCCGTAGTTACGCCCTTGAGAATGACTCTTCCACCCCCAAGCTAATAGCTCTTGCGGCTGCCCTCTGGCCGGCCGACCAAGGCAAGCCAGACTTGAGAGTCTTGCGGGCGCTCTTGGAAATCCACTCCGAATAAAGGCAAGCCGGAGACGAGGCCCTGACCTACACTCTGAAGCATTTGGGACCGCAGTGTCGCCACACACATTCAGCTCGCCACAAAGCTGCCGAGCCATTATTATTATATTATTATTTTATTGAGATGGAATGATGTCAGGCATATAACATTTAAAAAACTAAGAATCACGTTTCAAGTATAAATATTAATAAGGAGAGTAAAGAATGCGCATTTTGAGAGGATGGCGCATCTCACACATTTTTGGTTTTTAAAATATTAAGCAATTTCCATTTTTTATTATTCAAATTAGTGTATTCTCGACGACCTTTGACTTTAATCGGACATGTAAAATTGTAATTCCTTAACACATTTGCGTGTTAAAAATTACCTTATCGATGCAAAAATTTTTAGTTGGTAAGTCTATCATGATGAGGCAAATGTAATAATTGGATGTTTATTCAAATAATTAAAAAATCTTGTGTCTACGGAGCAAGGTTAGTAGATAGTGATAAGCATAGAAACTGACAGAATAAGAAAACAGTGTTCTTAACAAATTGATATGAGGCCTCATGAGGGTTAGTTGGGAACCGGAGTGCCTAACTTCCAACTTTGAAGACGCGTTCTTTGGGACAAAAGTCTTCTAATGTCCAGAAAGTTCACCTAAGCTTAGTGTATAATTTTCATTATCGGCCTTTAGCAGTCCCTAAGTATAGTTCCTTAAGTCGCCTCTTACTTTCTGTAAAACATAGACTCACGACTGTATCCCCGAAAGGGTATTCAGGGCCTCTGACTACCCCTTCGAGGATACAGGCGTGATTCTGTCAGACGTGTAATATTACACCTACACTTCGCCATGAATTGTTGTAAAATAGGGCGAGCCTATTGCCGTTACCGTGCACATCACCGAACTCCGTGCTGTGCTACTGAGAATTCTGAAAAAACTCAGTTATACTTTCGCCGGACCCGGGAATCGAACCCATGACCTCCGATCAGCAGACACATACGCTATCCACTGGACCATGGAGGCAGTCTGACGGACTGTAAAACATCTACTGAAAGAAATGGGGCAGTGTCACGTGTATTCTTAAACTACCATACGGTTAAGCTCGATAATAATTGGACTTATCGAAATCAAAGTTTACAGTTCTCTAGAATTCTAGCTGACCCGGCAAGCACTGAGAAGCAGCGATAGCCTAAATGCAGATATCAACAGATTGCCACGCAGAGGGTATCGGGATCAATCCAGTGCACGCACCACTGACTTTTCCTAGTAATCTGCGTATTAAATTGTTAATTAGCGCTTCGAAGAGCACGTGGGACCTAAAAATTCATGGCGAAATGTGGGTGTTAAATTACACCTCTGCCTACCCCTTCGGGGATACAGGCGTGAGTCTATAAATAAATAAAAAAGAGCACGTTATGCAGTCGGTCCCGGATATAAGGAAGATCTTTGACTTTGTTTTTATGGGTGGTTAGTCCTTTGAATATACTGACACTGGACAGTCATAGAATACTGCCATATCTTTGGAATCCGGGAGTGAAAAGGCAGTCGCTCTGTGAAAAGCTACAATACTTCTGTCAAATTTGGTTAGACTACAAAGCCGCCTCCGGGTGCAAGGCGAAAGTCGTGGATGCAAACTGAACGACGCTAGAACAGCGATGATGATCAGCTGACCCGGCAAACGATGTTCTGCCATATAAATTCATCAAAATGAAAACTGAAAAAGACTTTCTGCAGGGACAAGCAAATCATCTACAAATAGCGCTATGAAATATCATCATCCTCTTAGCGTTATCCTAGTTTCAATCTGGGGTCTTACTAGTCTAACCGGATTTGGCTGAATATTAGCTTTTCCACGGAGCGACTGCCTGTCTGACCTCCGCAACCCGAAGGGATAGCGATATTCCATGGTTTAGATTAGTGTCAGTTTATTTTAGAAGGTACTGACGCCCTGTAACGATTGTCAAAGATCTTCATGACAACCGGGACGTCCGGGACCGATGACTTAACGTGCTCTCCGAGGCACGGAACAAGCTATAATTAACAATTCATTACGCACATAACTCTGAAAAGTCATTGGTGCGCGCCGTGGATTCGAACCCGATACCCTCTGCATGGCAGTCTGTTGGTAGGTTTCTCCACTCGGCTATCGCTGCCTAGCGCTATGAAATATACAGGGTTTAAAAAGACCCTCAACGAAAACTGAAGGCCAATATTGTACCAATCAATATTTTCCAACCCCAAGGGGCAGCAACGCAATTGTGACTCCTGTGGCGTTGCTTGAATCCATGGGCGACGGTAATTGCTTACCATCAGGCGATCCGTCTGCTCGTTTGCCGCCTATTACTATAGAAATAAACTATATTTTTCTCTTTTATTTCTTAATGAGATTACTTCAAAAAATATTTTACCCGTTATTATTTTTGCTTAGTATGACTTGGCATGATGTTCAAAACGAGTAGACTTCGGCTTCTATGGGTCTTGTGACACTCTGTATGTAATTAACGACCTATACACAAACCATACCTTCACTAAAATCGGTTGACCTGTAACGGAGGAGTATCCCAAAAACCTTGACCTAAGACTTTTATACATATATATCAGAAGATAAAATTTAAATAATATATTAATAAGTTTTTCAAAATGCCAATGTTACGCCATAGCTCTGTATTCCAAAATAGTATATATAAAATTCTTACGTCACTAACTGACGACCGGTTTCTATATTCGATCTATTTATCGATTTGGAGATTTGAGATCCATATTTAACATAAGCTCCAGACAAAATCCTTGGTTTGATTGGATATTGAATTCAGCAATGAAGTTACAGCCAAAATAATTGGGCGAAAGAAGCGGAATTTGTGGCATATAATGCATATATTATGAGGAGCGAGAGACTGCCTCCGTGGTCCAGTGGATAGCGTATGCGACTGCTGATCGGAGGTCCCGGGTTCGATTCCCGGGTCGGGCAAAAGTGTTACTGGGTTTTTCCGCATACTTAGTAGCAGCCCGGCGTCTGGTGATGTTCCCTGTAAAACGGCAATAGGCTCGCCCCCTATTACGTGGGACCTAAAAATTCATGGCGAAATGTGGGTGTAATATTTACACCTCTGCCTACCCCTTCGGCGATACAGTCGTGAGACTATAAATAAAAAAAAATTAAGAGGAGCGTAGAGGTGCACTAAGAAGGGATTGCCTGAAACTCTCAGGCGATCGAGCAGAAACGTAAAACAAAAAAGAAAGTGTGGCCGTAACTGCGAGCATCCTCTAGTATTAAAATAATAAGACCAGATCATGTGATTCCTAGTTCACGACTACGTACGGCTTTGTAGATGCCATTTGCTATTGAATTTGTATTCATAGAAGCGACTTTAGCAACCATAATGTTCATGTCTTGTATCTTAATTGTAAGAGAAAAACATATCTAACCTAAAATAGAAACATTTTGAACTATTTCTTTTGTATGCAACTTCACTGTACCGTGTTTCGAGCAATAATTTATCTCTTCGTTCATTGATTTTTTTCAATAAGCGAGCCTTCTGCCTTACCTTATGTAATACGTGAGAGTGATAGTAATATGTGATAAGACAACTGTCGGATCCATTGAGACGATTAGATTTTATACTGATTATTATTAAATATCAAATAGATCTACAAAGATGGCTTTTTATCTTAACAATAATCATATCTGAGCAAATTCAAACCTAGTTTGAAATGTCAAACGGATGAATGAATTAGCTTATGCACACATTGCGTAATCACAATCATCGAAACCGCTCATGTGTAACACTCAGTGACGCGAGAGTATGTACATATATAAGAGAGGGTGATGCGACAATTACAACTACGTTACTCTGACCGGCCGAGCCGTACGTTAGTGGAACATTATACAGTCAGACGGTAAACAGAACAACACGCGGACACACGCGAAATAAAATGCGCTCAATTATATTAATATTACTGTTTGTTTACACAAAATGTGACGATTACCGCACGCGGCGCGCATCTATCCTTGAACTCGAAGCGAAAATCACACTCGGCGGTAACACTACGCTCACAGATAAGGAGAGTATCGTGAACGACTGTCTCATGCGACACAAGTTCAACGAAGTGGACTATGGCTTCGATCACCCGGACCAGTACAAGTTCTCGCACCACTTCTTCTCCTACAAGGACAAGATACCTGACTCCAAGGTGTACAAGATCATCAAGGATATGCCCAAGGGAGCTGTGCTACATCTCCACGACAGTGCCGTCCTGGGCCCTGATTATTGGCTGAACATCACCTACATGGATAACCTGTACATTTGCTACGAAGAGCGGATAAAGTTCTTGTTTGCTGACAAAATGCCTAATGACACCTGCGAAGTTCAGTGGCAATTAGTGCGCGACGTTAGAGAATCGGCGAAAAACGTCACCAAATTCGATCAAGAACTTAGAAAGCATCTTACTATGGTCGTAGACGACCCCGACAAAGTATACTCATCCCAAGACAAGACTTGGAACTTATTTAGAAAATATTTTGCAACTGTTTATCCTTTATGGTCTTATATTCCAGTGTGGCAACAGGCTATATACGATGTTTTAACCGCGCTGAAAGAAAACAATATCATGTATACAGAGATGAGGACTAGTCTATCGAATCTGTACGCGGCAAATGGCACTGTTTACGATAAATTCTTAACAGCGAAACTTTACAGAACTACAGTTAAGAGATTCCTGAGAGAAAATCCTGACTTTTTCGGTGTTAAACTTATTTTCGCGCCAGGAAGGAAGCAAGATATGGGTGGTATAGCAAATACTATACAATTGACAAGAGAAGTAAGGAAAATGGTACCTGAACTAATTGTTGGATTTGATCTAGTCGGAGAAGAAGATTTAGGACGCCCTTTAATAGACTTTGTGCCGCTATTGAGTACAGTAAAAGATATCAACTTCTTTTTCCACGCTGGTGAAACGGGTTGGTTCGGGACTTCGACTGACGAAAATCTGCTGGACGCGGTATTGCTGGGTACTAAACGTATTGGTCACGCATACGCGTTGTCGAAGCACCCGGTGATAATGAAGCTAGTGATGGAGAAAGACATCGGGATGGAGATAAACGTGCTGTCGAACGAGGTGTTATCTTTGGTGCGAGACTTGAGGAACCATCCGTTGAGTGTGTACCTGAGTTTGGGTATGCCGGTGGTCCTGGCGAGCGATGACCCAGGTGCATGGGAGGCTGACCCTCTCTCCTACGACTTCTACGTAGCGTTTGTTGGAATCGCCAGCAGGCTCTCCGACTTGAGAATGCTCAAGACCCTCGCGCTCAACTCCCTCAAATACAGCGCGCTAGACACACTCAATAAACAGAAAGCTATACGCACTTTCGATATAAAATGGAACAATTTTATTGATAACTTCAACTGTTCGTCGTATCAATCTATTGACTTTGCCCTTAGATAAAGTTGTTGATAGTGTGAATTGTAATTTATATACCTAATGTTGTGGCGATTCTATGAGTGATGTGAGCTGACGTATATTTAAAATGTAATTTAATATTGCGTGGCTGGAACAAAAATTATGGTAATTAATTTAACAAGGTGACTTGTTGAGATGTTTGTATATAACAAAAAATGAAATAACAGTTATCATGCTAAGTGTTTTTGCTGCTCATGATTGATATTTTTCGCGTGCGTTCAACTTTTATTTTAAAAGGTTTAATGCACCAAAAAATTAAGTTTGGGTTCTTTGAGTTTTAAGTAGTTATGATTTATACAAGCCGCGTGAAATTTTGGTTGTAATTTTCTTGCTTGAAACCCTACGTTAGTTTTGTTCAGTGTTTACGTTGAATGGCATTAAGTAAATGCTGGATAATATAGTTTGTATGGGTGTTGATTAATGCATGTAGGGACATAAATACTCATTTTTATAATTACCTCTATATTTATTAAAAAACATAGATAAGTAGACAATATACATATTTTAAATTAATTGTACCTATAGTTTGTAAGTAAATGTAACAATATATGTATTTAGAAACGTTATTTGCATTCAAGTGAAATCAATTCTCCTTTAAATACTGCCTTTTGTTTTTAAGAGTATGTTTCGGATCAACGGGGGCAGTATGAAAATCTGAACCAACATTTTGATTCACCATATAACATAATAGTATACAGAGGCAATTTTTAACAAGTACATTTTCTGTTGCAGTCTACTTATAATCGATTTTAATCTTTCGCAATTTACATATACACCATGTGTTTTTTTTTATTTGGCGATTCGGGATGCATGTTTGACATATTTTCTATTGAGTTTATGTCAAATATGAATCTAAAATCTCTAAAAAAATTTGATAGATGGAATATTGAATTTAGCGGTTAGCGGTCGAATCTCGCGACAATAATAATTGAATTATGTACCTATTTATAACTGTTATCCTAGTGTAGTTTCAACTGGCTTGCAACGGTCGTGGTTGCTGCGGGACAGCCCCTTATGGTATTTATTTTATACCTAAAAATAGGTCAATTATAAATTGTTTATTATCGCTTGCTAATCGGTGAAGGAAAACATCGTGAGGAAACCTGCATGTCTGAGAGTTCTCCAATGTTCTCGAAAGACATGTGAAGTCTGCCAACCCGCACTTGGCCAGCGTGGTGGACTATGGCCTTACCCTTCTCATACTGAGAAGAGGCCCGTGCCCAGCAGTGGGAGTTGGGACAGTAAAGGGCTGATGATGAGGTCAACTATCGCGAGTAAAAGCCGCTAAATAAAATTGTATGAAGTCTCATCATCATCAGCCCTTTACAGTCCACTGCTGGACTAAGCCTCTCCTTTGAAAGGAGGAATTGGCCTAC
The DNA here is from genome assembly GCA_944739405.2 of Euclidia mi. Taxonomy (NCBI): domain Eukaryota; kingdom Metazoa; phylum Arthropoda; class Insecta; order Lepidoptera; family Erebidae; genus Euclidia; species Euclidia mi. The sequence continues at coordinate 44,133,144 of OX123201.2, forward strand.
TATACCACGCTGGCCAAACGGGTTGGTGTAGGGTTTATTTCAAGTTTTCCTTCTCTTACAGTGCTGTTTTCTGCATAGTATGGTCCCTCTGTCGGCTCTTACGACACCGATGGGATGATAGGGGGTGGTGACATTTCGTATTCTTAATCCGTCACCACACGGACAATATGTATGAAGTCTACTTTAGTGAAAATGTGTATTTTTGTACATACATATTTTTTGTACATAGATATTCCAATGATATCCGAATATTTGTATACGTGTTATATATTAAGTTGTACATATAAAATACACCTAATAAACAACGAAACCAGTTCATACTCGCTTCTTTCATTGAAAAGTATTTTGCTTTTTCTTACACTTGTTTCTTTCAGTAGAGTAGATAATAAAAGTTATCGCTCGCTTAATAATGAAGAAGGCAATAGGCTCGCCTCCTATTACATTGGGACTTTGGGATCGAAACATAACTGGCGAAGTGTGGGTGTGTAATACTCCTGTCTACCCCATCGGGGATAAAGGCGTGAAGTTATGTTAATTCTGCTCTGTATGTAAAAATGCCTCTTAATGATGAATAATGTTGAGTGGTTTAGAATGCCACAAATCAATCATTAGCTATAAATAGGGTAGGTAACATAAGGTGTTATAGCACAGAATAGATAGAACTAACCTAGTTATAGCGTAGGTCATGTGTTCGATACCCACCTACGAAAAATCTTTGTGATTAGTACGATTACTTGTTCGGGTTGAAGTAAGTATATTTTAGGAATTGGGAAATAATTATTCAGGTGTAATAATGTATACTTTTTCTTCTTGTCCAATCCTAATATATAAAATCCTTGCGTTACTGACTGACTGACAGTGCTCGGCCACAGTGAAAGGCGGGCGCGGGTGCGGGCGCGACGCGGGAATCTCAAACATATGGAACTCTATAGAAGTGTCCGTAGTGGACGAGCGGGGCGGCGAGCGGTGCAGCGCGGGGAGCACGCGGGCAACTCAAACCATAGAACTTTCATACAAGTGTCCGTAGTGAATGCGCGGGCGGCAAGCGACAAACAATGCGGAGCGTGCGGATCTCAAACTTTTATGAGCTATAATATTATGAGTAATTATGAAATCAAGTGCGAGTCAAACTCGCTCATCAAGGTTAACAGAGTAGAGGGATTCACTTAACATAAGCATCACACAGCCCCCTAGCCAAATATCACTATCAATTCTTGGCCAGCAAAAATAACTTTGGTTTCCGTAGTGTTTGTGTATCGATATTGTTTATTGATATTGAGCACCAAGGGTTTTGGGAAGCAAAACTTAAAATTAAAAATCTTCATAGGCACCCCGCTAGTATAGGACAGATATTTTATTTTTGTATATATTACTTTGTACTCTTTAGAGTTTCTGAACTCTTTAGACTAATCAGGAGTCTTACACAACTTGAGACTGAAAGTAAAAAATGTTACCCTGACTTCAACGCGCGTGAAGCCGCGGGCAGAAGCTAGTATTATATAATGATGAACTTAAAAATGCAAAGTATCTATTTAAATTCTAATTTGTTTTATTTATTTACATTACCACATATCTCTTTTTAACCCTTCCAGTCGTTCCTGAAGTAACTAGAATTTTCCAATTTTTATTCAAAATATTATTTTTATTTTTAATATTTTCCAAATATTTATAAAGATTTTCCAAATATCATAAAAACCAAAATTATTATAACAGTTATTAATGTGATTTGAACCCACGCCCTCAGACCGTGAGGCGGTTGTATTATCCGCACGGCTACAGCCTTGTTATCAGTTAGTTGCGAATTTGGTGAACAATTGACATAGTGTTACTATGGTGAGTGTTAACGTCATCTAACTGAAAACTCATATTAATCTAGCCGCGATCCTAAATTTGACAAACACTGTACACCGCACCCGCAAACGCGCCACTACGGACACATGAAGACGCGCGCGGCCCGCGCGCGGGCTGCCCGCGCTACTATGGCCAAGCACACAGACACGCTACAGCCGAAACTACTCGGCGCCAGAAGCTGAAATTTAGCATGTATGTTCCTTGGGGACCGTTGGGGTGCACTAAGACGGGAATTCCCAAAATTTCCACGGGATCGGGCAAAACGGGAAATTCGAAAATATGTGCGTGCGAAGCCGCTGACGTCGACTAGTCTATACATATAAATAAAATTGAAGTGTCTGTTTGTAATATTAAAATAACCGCTTTTTACTAAATGCATATTATAGATGTATACATACACCGAAATGACATTTTTTATTGTCTGTCTGTTTGTTCTCGCTAATCTCTGGAACGGCTGGACTGATTTTGACGGGACTTTCACTGGCGGATAGCTGATGTACCATGGAGTAACTTAGGCTATAAATTAACCGGGTAAGCGAAGTAGTTTCCTCAGGATGCGGGTGAAATCGCGGGAAACAGCTAGTGATAATAATATAATAGGTAGATATGTGGTCAAAAAATTTTTGTTACAATTCTAAGTGGTCTTTGAGCGATGATTGAACGTTTGTCAAGTGCCTCGCGATACAGGCTTTTTTCATAATGAGCTAATCTTTTAGACAACTCGTCTAAAAAGAAAACATTTGGTCATAATTATTTGAGAGTTTTCAAGGGTCTACATATGTTTACCTATGGTCAGAAAAAACTCAATCATTCGAAGTAGAATGATATCATGTTCGACAGTCGTTAAGTTCGCTGGGCTGATTTAATACTTAGTGCTCGGCCACAGTGGAAGGCGGGCGCGGGTGCGGGCGCGACGCGGGAAACTCAACCATATGGAGCTCTATAGAAGTGTCCGTAGTGGGCGAGCGGCGCGGCAATCGGTGCAGTGCGGGGAGCACGCGGGCAACTCAAACCATAGAACTTTCATACAAGTGTCCGTAGTGAAAGCGCGGCCGACAAGCGGGAAACAATGCGGAGCGTGCGGATCTCAAACTTTTATGAGCAATAATATTATGAGTAATTATGAAATCAAGTGCGAGTCGAACTCGCTCATCAAGGTTAACGTAGTAGAGGGATTTATTTAACATAAGCATAACGTAGCCGCCTAGCCAAATATCACTATCAATTTTTGGCCAGCAATAATAACTTTGGTTTCCGTAGTGTTTGTGTATCGATATTGTTTATTGATATTGAGCACCAAGGGTTTTGGGAAGCAGAATTTAAATTTAAAAATCTCCATAGGCACGCCGCTAGTATAGGACAGATATTTTTTTGTATATAAATCATAAAGCGATGCACAGCATACATCTACTTACCAATTTTGAAATTTGTAGTCTTAATTAGGGCTTGTAATATCGGAGAATATTGAATTCCGGAATTGAGTTACGATATTGGAGTGTCAATGCCGGAATTCCGGTACTGGTTCCGGAATCGGTATGCTCTTGAACTATTTATTTTTCTAATATAAAATAAACGTGTATAATGCCAAAATTAAACAAGTTATATACTTTTCATCAGTTTACAATTCGTTATACATTGGATCGATCAAAATTTTACCATTGAACTTGAACACCTCAACATTTTCTACAGTTTTTATTAATTAACATGCCATGAACATTCAAGCCTAAGTAGAAAAAAATTAAGAAGAAAAATAGTATCATTAAAAATTGTTATAAAACCAGGCAATTTAACATTAAAATAATAACCAGATCGATTCTCGAAATTCCTAGCTCATGGTTTGCCAACGCGCCATGTAATGTAGCGTGTTAGGTGTACTGTGTAAGACTAACCGTCAAAGCAGCGAAGTGCGCGTCAAAGCAGCGAAGTGCGCTTCAAAGCAGCGAAGTTAAAATAGGATTGGGTAGGATATGTCCGTAGGATACATCTCGAAAAGTGGACATACATCACCAAACAATGCAACCCTGAAGGAGAAGTAGAACTGCAGGAAAGAGAAGTGTTGACAGGGGCAGCCCGACGATTAATACTTTTCTAGCTGACTGGCAAGATAAAGCTAAAAGATCGGCATTTATGTGCGGGAGACCTTAGCCCAGCAGTGGAACAATAACTGTTAAAATAAAAACAAATATTACTAAACTTTAAAAAATTACATTTGGGAATAAAGTGAGTTTATGTACTTTCCTTATTTTATGATTGATTCAAAACAAAAATCGTGAGGGCGAGAATCAATAAAATCTTTGAAATCGATTTTTTTTTCTTATGAAATTGTTCATTTTCCAAAAAAGTGATGATCTATTGGAGCAAGTTACAGGCTCTAGGGGGTATGGAGGGTATCGGAGAATTTCAAACCTCAGCTCCCTCTAATTTAGTAAGTGTCCGTTGTCCTCAAGCAGTGTCGGTTGTTTAACAGGCATCTTTCCATCATTGTTTGTAATTGTTGACAGTGAAATTTGCTACTGTAATATGCTGTCATATCTATCTATCTATATCATGGAAAGCTGAAGTGCACGAGTGACGACTGGTCCCTCAGACAACAATCAGTATTTTTTCTGAATGAGTTTTCACTTTTGCAGTAGCTGGCCGGTTCTCCTTGGTTCAAGCGCATTGACGAGCGATCCCTATTCTCGGACCGGTCCCATTTTTTTCATCAGACGAAACGACAGATTTCAATATTTCCTCTATATTGTGACGGTTGAGTAAACTCATATAGCACAGAGCACTCAATGCGTGTTTGCTAGTGTATTTTGCTTAATTATTTCTACAATTGTTTCCTTTCTAATTCTTTTTAAGAGAATTAGAATTGTTTCATAAATCGTTACTAACACCGAAGCTAACTCTGATGTGTTTTGCATTAGATCTGCTTCTATGATCACATTTAACTTATCATAGTCAACGATGGCCTCGGGTCGTTCGCGGAATTAAAAAAATGTCTGGGACATAGGAAACACTCAAGAGGGAGCGCGGAGTCGCTAGGGAAGGAATGGTGACCTAACACTGTGCATTATTGGCCACGTTTACAAAAACATGTTATCTAGAAAAATCACTTTGTATTATTTATGAATACCGGAATTTGGGCCCTCAATTCCGATATTATAATATCGGAAAAAAACGTCCGAAATTTACGAAATCTCGGAATTCCGGGATCCAAGCTCTAGTCTTAATAGTTTCGGCATAAAGTGGCTGTGACATAGAAACGGATGCATAGACAGACATGGCGAATCTATAAGGGGTTCAGTTTTAAGCCTACTATTCTTTGGCTAGGGAAACCTAAAGATAGGTTACTTACATATTGTCAGTCAATCTTCAGAAATACACTACTAATATTGTAAATACTAAAGTGTTTATAGATATATATTCGGTATATATAATGGTAGATAATGTCATGGATACTGACCGAATTACTTTGTACCTACTATATAGAGTTTCTGAACTCTTTAGACTAATCAGGAGTCTCACACAACTTGAGACTGAAAGTAAATTAATGTTACCCTGACTTCAACGCGCGCGAAGCCGCGGGCAATAGCTAGTATTATTTATATAATATAACGATGAACTTAAAATGCAAAGCATCTATATAAATTCTAATTGGTTTTATTTATTTACATTAACACATATCTCTTTTTAACCCTTCCAGTCGTTCCTGAAGTTACTAGAATTTGCCAATTTTTATTCAAAATATTATTTTTATTTTTAATATTTGCCAAATATTTATAAAGATTTTCCAAATATCATAAAAACCAAAATTATTATAACAGTTATAAATGTGATTTGAACCCACGCCCTCAGACCGTGAGGCGGTGGTATTATCTGCATGGCTACAGCCTTGTTATAAGTTAGTTGCGAATTTGATGAACAATTGACATTAGTGTTACTATGGTGAGTGATAACGTCATCTAACTGAAAACTCTTATTAATCTAGCCGCGATCCTAAATTTGACAAACACTGTACAACGCACCCGCAAACGCGCCACTACGGACACATGAAGGCTGGTTTCAGAGTGACGCGCGCGGCACGCGCCGTCGGCCAGCGCGTCTCAACAGCGCGTTTGGCGCGCGGACCACTGTGAAACGAGTTCGCGTTTCTCATTGCAATGTATGAAGCTTCGGCAGCGCGGCCGGCGCGCGCGTCTCACACGCGGCGCGTTTGAACTGCGTGACTATGAAACGCTACTACTAATCTAGTGTAATTGTAAGCGCGCGCGTGTGGCCTGCGCCGGTCAAACGCGTGACTCTGAAACCAGCCGAAGACGCGCGCGGCGACGCGCGCGGCCCGCGTGCTGGCTGCCCGCGCTACTATGGCCAGGCACTTACAAGTTACTATACTCCGGCCACGGCTTTGCCCGCGTGAGAATTATCGCGGTAAAAACTAGTAAAAAGTAGTGTACTGCCTCCGTGGTCCAGTGGATAGCGTATGCGACTACTGATCCCAGGTTTGATACCCAGGTCGGGCAATAGTGTTACTGGGTTTTCCGAATTCTCAGTAGCAGCACGGAGTCTGTGATGTGCCCGGTAACGGCAATAGGCTCGCCCCCTATTACGTGGGACCTAAAAATTCATGGCGAAATTTAGGTGTACACCTCTGCTGACCCCTTCGGAGATACAGGCGTGAGTCCACAATCCTGCCTCCTATCTCCACAGATTAAAATGATATCATAATGTCGCTCAGTTGCGACATGAAAGAAGGACAAATATACAGACTTTCACACACACATACATAGGAATAGATACTACATTAATAATATGTAACACTATCTTATATTTATGCAAATGTATCATGTACCTACGGTACGCAAAAAGTCGCAAGGCAAATCATTTATACCTATAGATTTTATCTTAGTTCTTCGTGCTTTTAACCTCAAATTTAACTAGCTTTTACCTGTGGTTTCGCTTATTAACTAAATATACCTAAATAATAATATGAAATCTTGGGTAGTCAACTAAGCGGTCTGACTCGATTAATTGTGACTTTAAGGGTTGAGCTACATCTATCAGCACCGCATCGCACTTTCCTATGCTTCTATCCTTTTCTGGTACTTAGGACCGTCATTTACTAGAGCGAGAAGGAGAGAGGGAACGCGTCAGCACGCCGCGGAATCGATCGTGCTGACGCGTTCCAAATAAACTCACACTTGCATTTATAATGTTTGAAATAGAATTAGTTTTTATTATAAGTCAAATCGATTATATCGACTAAGTAACATTTTGTTTAGTCAATTGAAAATTTCTGACAATGGTCACACTGAACTGTCAACTTCCCCTTCCGGAAAAAGACGTTTTGGGTTTTGGGCTAGCTCCGTTTGTAATATTGTAATAAATTGATCGCCTTTTGAATTAACGCGAATTGAATTAACTTGTAAATACTTATAATTGCCGCTTTTGACTTCCGGCAAAGTTTGTGATAAATTGGTGATATATTGAACATTTGTAAAACACGTGTGTGAATTCCTGATTGGTGCCCGAGGGGAAGGACTACGCTGAACTGGACACTGGTATTTATTCGATTCTCTTGTTATTTTGGCCAAAATTATGAGTTAATCTTATAGGTCCACTCAAGAGCAACACCAGGAAATATGAGGTAAAATTTTCATGTACCTACTCAATACTTTACTCACTGTGCAACGCAGTGCATTGTATCTGGATATATTGTCTATCGTGGTCAGGTAGATGTATTACACCTTCCACTGCGCACTTCTGATACATTTTCCTGCCTGGCTACGGTAACTCTAGACATAATTTTTGGTAGCAGAACGTGGTTGAAATTTAGCCGCTGTTGCATTACTGAGTATAAACTCAGATTGGTAGAAGCTTGTATCTTATCACCTTGTAGACAGTATTGTAGTGTTTGTCAGGTCAGTTATTGTCTAAAATACATAATATTTAATTGTATAAGTTGACCTAGATAATTTGAAACACATTGTCACACATAACCTCAATCAGTAATTGTTTGATTTAAATTGTTGAAATCTAGCATATATTTGTTGCTGTTACTATTAATAAGTCACTTTTATTGGATACATATCAGTTATATGTATCAATTGATTTAGTTTATTGCATATATTGATATATTAAGTTTGAACCTTACATTGCTAAACCTTGTTATAATATAAAGATAATATTGTTAGGTAACACATAGCTATTCTGTGCTTACTTACTATTGTATATCTCAAATAACACAACCAGTCTGTCTGTTGCAAGTAATTAGTTAATTTATTTGAGTATTTAACTTTAATTAACTTATTTGAAGTTTCAACTTTTGATAACTTTGACTTTGTTTTGTGTCAATATATATTGAAACTATTAATTTTGTTGGACAGTAGATACCTGTCACTTGCTTGTACCAGCAGTAAACAGGCTAATACTTTGTTGGTTTCAAAGAATTAAGAAAAAATAAGTTTTGATTGTTAATATTATTTAACGCTTGTCCGGGCTCTTTTGAATTTTGATTATGTCAGCTATCAAGGACTTGCGTGCGGCTGCTGGTGCTATTGCATCAAATTTGCGCTGGTTTGCCTCGGCCAGTGCCTTAGTGAACCGGCCTGATCGCCAGCAGGCCTTACTACAAAGGTACGAGCGGATCGATGATCGCCTGGCAAGTGTGGAACAGCAATTCCGCACTTTCAGCGCTTGCTGTCTCGAAGTGTCGGTCAATGAATTCACCGCTGACCAGCGAAATAAGGTCAGCGAAGACTATGCCCAGGTCTTAGACCTGTATGATGCTGTCTCCAATAGTGCGAGACAACTAGTTGCCGATAGGGAAGGGCAACCCGGCCTGAAGCAGGAGCTTCCTAGGTCAGCACCGGGGCTGGTGAGTAGGCTCCCTACTTTGGACCTCCCCCATTTTGATGGCTGCCTAGGAAGCTACCTGGGCTTCGTTAATTTGTTTGACAGCCTGGTCAATGACAGGGCTGACCTTCGGCCGGCACAAAAATTGGCCTATTTGATGTCGGTTCTGGATGGGGAGGCCAAGGGCCTCATCCAGCATCTGCCCGTGTCTGACGAGGCGTACCAGACGGCTCGGGACCTAATCACCCGTAGGTACCATAATAAGCGTGGCCTCGCCGACACGCACATCGAGCAGATTTTGGGTTTGCCGACGCTCACCCGGGTCTCTGAGTTGCGCACCCAACTTTTGAACCCGCTTTTGGTGGCCATCAACGCACTTAAGTGCCTTGACCTGCCAGTGGACCATTGGTCCTATCTATTGGTGCACATTGTGCTGAAAAAGCTGCCTGCCGACCTGAGGACGCGTTTTGAACAGCGCTTTGGTGGGGATAGCGCGACCCATCTGCCCCCCTTTGCTGACCTGGAGCGGTTCCTGGAGGATGAGTGCTGGGTCTTGGACAACTCCGGTGGTGACACGCCGGCTAAGACGCAGCCGCCCAAGGTCAAGGAGCAGGCTCGCGTTCACACCCGAGCCAATGTTGACCGGCGCCCTCCTCGCTTTGCGGTCACGCAGAACCCAGCGGAGTGCTCCTACTGCAAGGTCACGGGGCACAGAACGGCCAGTTGTAGGGCATTCTTGGACCTACATGTCGCCTCTCGTAGGCGCATCGCGAATGCCCGCCGCCTTTGCTTCTCTTGTTTGGGGTCCCACTACCAGCGAGACTGCCCAAACTCTCGCCCCTGTCCTCACTGTGGAGGACAGCATTTGGACATTCTCTGTATGAATGCCAGAAAGGTTGGCCGCTTGTCCAACCAGCCGACGCCGCGCACGGGCGGGTGTTTTGAAGGTGGCAGCCGAGGCTCACCGGCGCGTAGCCGAGAGTCGTCTCGCTCAATTGATCGCCACTCGCCCCGCTTGGAGAACCGTAGCGTGCGCACGCCTCCTTTCTCTCGCGCACCTGAATGCTGTTCAGCGTCACCAGCACCATGACTGCTGCCCCAGGTATTCCCCTCCTTTGGCGGAGCGTCCCCGCCTTGACTCGCGCCCACCTCGTTTTGGGCGGGTGCGTCATTATGACCCCCCACAGATGGCGCGCGGATCAAGTCATCGCGCCTTTGAGGACTTCAAGCCGCACCCTCGTCTTGACTTGCCTGGTCCTGGCCAACGGTCGCCGCCCAGGCAACAATTATAGATATAAAAAGCGGTTATTTTAATATTACAAACAGACTCCAATTTTATTTATATGTATAGATGTATAGATTGGCTCTATACAAAATATACCATAATTATCCATGGATATATCAAATATTGGGATCGGCCGATAATCACAAAAATTGCAGGATTTATAAATTTTTTACAGCTTCACAGTTCTGTAAAAAATTGCTGTTTTTATTACATTATACATCGAGATAAAATTATATAAATGCTAAGTAAATTTTATAAACTAAAATGGATGCGCATAATTCCAAGTTTCAAAACACCTATTTCTAAATTGAACTTGAAATATTTGGCATGACTGAGTATTGAGATATTAACAAGGTAACCACTTGAGCGATTACGTTCCCGAGTAGCAAAAACAATTAAAACAACATTGACTTTTTCTCAAAGATAGGTACTTAGCTCGTTAGAATATTATTATATCATCAAGTGACGATTGCTATAAAATGAGAAAACTAAGGATGGCGTGCATAATAACTATACTTAATAATTTTATTTTGTGTTTCTATCACGGGTATTATTCTAATTTCTTAGGACAATATACTCGGCCCTTTGGCAGGCGTACACGGAGACATAGGTCCAACGCGCAGAGGCCCTTTGAGGCTTTAATCTAGGATGTGTTGGAACACCTACTGAGGAGCCTTCACAACTGAAGCGTGCAGACACGGATTAGCTACAGCAAGTGAGAGACTATTGCCACTTGTATGGAAACTAACTACTCTGAGCTATTGGGATGTGTGTTAAATGGATAGGTTTCATTTCATTTCAAACAATGGATGAAAAACCGGCTTCTGCCCTAGGTACTCTCATAGTACGTCAAATAGGGGCAGACGGTGACTCGCCAACTCACTAGATGGGCTCTCTCTAAATAGCCACAAAGGTAAACAAAGTCTGCCATGAAGACATCCAGCAACACCGGTGTGAGTGGCTAGGGGTGTTGAGCGATGCGGTACCGGTTTCGCCATCGCGGGCCTCGTGACAACGGAGACACGGAGCGGGTTTCCCCATAGTTACGCCCTTGAGAATGACACTTCCACCCCCGAGCCAATTGCTCTTGTGGCTTCCCTCTGGCCGGCCGACCAAGGCAAGCCAGAGTTGCGAGTCCTGCGGGCGCTCTTGGAAATCCACTCCGACCAGCCAATAAAGGCAAGCCGGAGACGAGGCCCTGACCGACGCGACTCTCTGAAGCATTCAGGACCGCAGTGTCGCCACACACATTCAGCTCGCTACAAAGCTGCCGAGCCATTATTATTATATTATTATTTTATTTTATTGAGTTGGAATGATGTCAAGCATATAACATTTAAAAAAACTAATAATAACGCTTTAAGTATAAAAAAATAATAAGAAGAGTAAAGTATGCGCATTTTGAGAGGCTGGCCGCACCTTCACGCATTTTTGGTTTTTAAAATATTAAGCAATTTCCATTTTTTCTCGACGATCTTTGATAAATAAGTTGACGAACTTTGAATTTAATCGGACATGTAAAGTTGTGATTCCTTAACACCTTTGCGAGTTAAAAATTGCCTTATCGATGCAAAAAATATTAGTAGGTAAGTCCTCTATCATGAAGAGGCAAATGTAATAATTGGATGTTTATCTAAATAATTCAAATAATTAAAAAAACTTGTGTCTACGAATCAAGGTTAGTAGATAGTGATAAGCATAGAAACTGACAGAATAAGAAAACAGTGTACTTAACAAATTGATGGTGTCGTATGAGGCCTCATGAGGGTTAGTTGGGAACCGGAGTGCCTAACTTCCAACTTTGGGACAAAAGTCTTCTAATGTCCAGAAAGTTCACTTAAGCTTAGTGTATAATTTTCATTATCGGCCTTTAGCAGTCTACTGATGGACATAGGCCTCTCCTTAATTACGTCACTATAGCAGTGTCAGGCAATAGCCTAAATGTGGAACACCATATATAGATAGATATACGCTTGATTGCACACCAACATAGCATTAAACAGTACATATTTTGTAAGGAGACTTAAAACTACGATAATGTACAATCGGCGGCCTTATCGCCTAGGGCGATCTCTTCCAGGCAACCTTGAGGTGGACAGGAATTACCTACCTATATAAGCAAAAATGTGGAGCGGTGGTGTAGTTGCTAAAAATAATACGAAAATCTTAGATACTATAAACATAATTATATAAATTATAATTCGATAAATATACGTAGGTACATAAATAAAATACAAATATAAAATATACTTACATCTACACTAATATTATAAAGAGGAAGAATTTGTATTTTTGTTTGTAATGGATAAACTCAAGACCGATTTTAAAAATTCTTTAACCACTAGAAAGCTACATTAACTGCGAGTAACATAGGCTATATTTTATTTTAGAAAAAATAGGGTTCCCTCAGGTCGCGGCTGAAACCGCGGGAAACGGCTAGTACATTATAAAAATATAAGAGACAGTCAAGGCAGACAACAGATGCAGTAAATAAGGCTAACACCATACCACGCAGGCCTGACCGCTTGGCATAGACTTTGATGTCAAGGTTTCCGTCTCTTCATCATGATACAATTTGCTTCGTGTAGTTCCTTAAGTCGCCTCTTACTTCCTGTAAAACAGACTCACGACTGTATCCCCAAAGGGGTAGTCAGGGCCTCTGCGTACCCCTTCGAGGATACAGACGTTAGTCTGTCAAACGTGTAATATTACACCTACGTTTCGCCATGAATTGTTAGGTCCCACGTAATAGGGGGCGAGCCTATTGCCGTTACCGTGCACATCACCAGACTCCGTGCTGCTACTGAGAATTCTGGAAAAACTCCGTTATACTTTTGCCAGACTCGGGAATCGAACCCAGGACTTCCGATCAGCAGACACATACACTATCCACTGGACCACGGAGGCAGTCTGACGGACTGTAAAACATCTACTGAAAGAAATGGGGCAGTGTCACGTGTATTCTTAAACTACCATACGGTTAAGCTCGATAATAATTTGACTTATCGAAATCAAAGTTTACAGTTCTCTAGAGTTCTAGCTGACCCGGCAAGCACTGAGGCAGCGATAGCCTAAATGCAGATATCAACAGATTGCCACGCAGAGGGTATCGGGATCAATCCAGTGCACGCACCACTGACTTTTCCTAGTAATCTGCGTATTATATTGTTAATAAGCGCTTCGAAAAGCACGTGGGACCTAAAAATTTATGACGAAATGTGGGTGTTAAATTACACCTCTGCCTACCCCTTCGGGGATACAGGCGTGAGTCTATAAATAAATAAAATAGAGCACGTTATGCAGTCGGTCCCGGATATAAGGAAGATCTTTGACTTTGTTTTTATGGGTGGTTAGTCCTTTGAATATACCTACCTACTGACACAGGACAGTCATAGAATACTGCCATATCTTTGGAATCCGGGAGTGAAAAGGCAGTCGCTCTGTGAAAAGCTACAATAATTATGTCAAATTTGGTTAGACCTGACCCGGCAAACGATGTTCTGCCATATAAATTCATCAAAATGAAAACTGAAAAAGACTTTCTGCAGGGACAAGCAAATCATCTACAAATAGCGCTATGAAATATCATCATCCTCTTAGCGTTATCCTAGTTTCAATCTGGGGTCTTACTAGTCTAACCGGATTTGGCTGAATATTAGCTTTTCCACGGAGCGACTGCCTGTCTGACCTCCGCAACCCGAAGGGATAGCGATATTCCATAGTTTAGACTAGTGTCAGTTTGTTTAGAAGGTACTGACGCCCTGTAACGATGGTCAAAGATCTTCATGACAACCGGGACCGATGGCTTAACGTGTTCGCCGAGGCACGGGACAAGCGATAATTAACAATTCATTACGCACATAACTCTGAAAAGTCATTGGTGCGTGCCGTGGATTCAAATTCGATACCCTCTGCATGGCAGTCTGTTGGTAGGTATCTCCACTCGGCTATCGCTGCCTAGCGCTATGAAATATACAGGGTTTAAAAAGACCCTCAACGAAAACTGAAGGCCAATATTGTACCAATCAATATTTTCCAACCCCAAGGGGCAGCAACGCAATTGTGACTCCTGTGGCGTTGCTTGAATCCATGGGCGACGGTAATTGCTTACCATCAGGCGATCCGTCTGCTCGTTTGCCGCCTATTACTATAAAAATAAACTATATTTTTCTCTTTTATTTCTTAATGAGATTACTTCAAAAAATATTTTACCCGTCATTATTTTTTAGTATGACTTGGCATGATGTTCAAAACGAGTAGACTTCGTCTTGATGATGGGTCTTGTGACACTCTGTATGTAATTAACGACCTATACACAAACCATACCTTCACTAAAATCGGTCGACCTGTAACGGAGGAGTATCCCAAACACCTTGACCTAAGACTTTTATACATATATATCAGAAGATAAAATTTAAATAATATATTAATAAGTTTTTCAAAATGCCAATGTTACGCCATAGCTCTGTATTCCAAAATAGTATTTATAAAATTCTTACGTTACTGACTGACCAGTTTCAATATTCGATCTATTCATCGATTTGGAGATTTGAGATCCATATTTAACATAAGCTCCAGACAAAATCCTTGATTTGATTGGATATTGAATTCAGCAATGAAGTTACAGCCAAAATTATTGGGCGCAAGAAGCGGAATTTGTGGCATATATTATGAGGAGCCAGCGACTGCCTCCGTGGTCCAGTGGATAGCGTATGCGACTGCTGATCGGAGGTCCCGGGTTCGATTCCCGGGTCGGGCAAAAGTGTTACTGGGTTTTTCCGCATACTCAGTAGCAGCCCGGAGTCTGGTGATGTGCCCGGTAAAACGGCAATAGGCTCGCCCCCTATTACGTGGGACCTAAAAATTCATGGCGAAATGTGGGTGTAATATTTACACCTCTGCCTACCCCTGCGGGGATACAGTCGTGAGCGGTGAGACTATAAATTAAAAAAAAATATGAGGAGCGTAGAGGTGCACTAAAAAGGGATTGCCTGAAACTCTCACGCATTCGACCAGAAACGTATAGGTAAACAAAAAATAAATGTGCGGCCGTAACTGCGAGCATCCTCTAGTAATATATAATAAGACCAGATCATGTGATTCCTTGGGGCCAATTCTGCTATTTTTACATGACATTGATATTATATTTTGAATGGATTTAAAAGTGGTATTCTGATAACCTAATGTCATTATCGTATAGGTAATTAAAAATAAATAGTTTCTTGATCTCGTTACAGTTTCATTCAAATATCAGATAATTTAGAAGAATACGCTTTTCGTGACGTAAGTATGACACTGACATCATATCGAGACTATATTTATTTAGCAGAATGGGGCCCCTAGTTCACGACAACGGCTTTGTAGATGCCATTTGTATTTATAGAAGCGACTTTAGTAACCGTACATAATGTTCATGTCTTGTATCTTAATGTGAAAGAAAAACATATCTAACCTGAAATATTTTGAACTATTTCTTTTGTATGCAACTTCACTGTACCGTGTTTCGAGCAATAATTTATCTCTTCGTTCATTGATTTTTTCCATAAGCGAGCCTTCTGCCTTACCTTATGTAATACGTGAGAGTGATAATAATATGTGACAAGACAACTGTCAGATCCATTGAAACGATTAGATTTTATACTGATTATTATAAAATATCAAATAGATCTACAAAGATGGCTTTTTATCTTAACAATAATCGTATCTGAGCAAATTCAATCATTGTTTGATATGTCAAACGGATGAATGAATTAGCTTATGCACACATTGCGCAACCACAATCATCGAAACCGCTCATGAATAAACTCTACCGATTTTGTACATCGAATTCAGAGAACACTCAGTGACGCGAGAGTATGTACATATATAAGAGGGGGCGATGCGACAATTACAACTACGTTACTCTGACCGGCCGAGCCGTACGTAAGTGGAACATTATACAGTCAGACGGTAAACAGCCCAACACGCGGACACACGCGAAATAAAATGCGCTCCATTATATTAATATTATTGTTTGTTTACACAAAATGTGACGATTACCACACGCGGCGGGCATCCATCCTTGAACTCGAAGCGAAAATCACACTCGGCGGTAACACTACGCTCACAGATAAGGAGAGTATCGTGAACGACTGCCTCATGCGACACAAGTTCAACGAAGTGGACTATGGCTTCGATCACCCGGACCAGTACAAGTTCTCGCACCACTTCTTCTCCTACAAGGACAAGATACCTGACTCCAAAGTGTACAAGATCATCAAGGATATGCCCAAGGGAGCTGTGCTACATCTCCACGACAGTGCCGTCCTGGGCCCTGATTATTGGTTGAACATCACCTATATGGACAATCTGTACATTTGCTACGAAGAGCGGATAAAGTTCTTGTTTGCTGACAAAATGCCTAATGACACCTGCGAAGTTCAGTGGCAATTAATGCGCTACGTTAGAGAATCGGCGGAAAACGTCACCAAATTCGATCAAGAACTCCGAAAGCATCTTACTATGGTCGTAGACGACCCCGACAAAGTATACTCATCCCAAGACAAGACTTGGAACTTATTTAGAAAATATTTTGGAACTGTTTATCCTTTATGGTCTTATATTCCAGTGTGGCAACAGGCTATATACGATGTTTTAACCGCGCTGAAAGAAAACAATATCATGTATACAGAGATGAGGACTAGTCTATCGAATCTGTACGCGGCAAATGGCACTGTTTACGATAAATGTTTAACAGCGGAACTTTACAGAACTACAGTTAAGAGATTCCTGAGAGAAAATCCGGACTTTTTCGGTGTTAAACTTATTTTCGCGCCAGGAAGGAAGCAAGAGATGGGTGATATAGCAAATACTATACAATTGACAAGAGAAGTAAAGAAAATGGTACCTGAACTAATTGTTGGATTTGATCTAGTCGGAGAAGAAGATTTAGGACGCCCTTTAATAGACTTTGTGCCGCTATTGAGTACAGTCAAAGATATTAACTTCTTTTTCCACGCTGGTGAAACGGGTTGGTTCGGGACTTCGACTGACGAAAATCTGCTGGACGCGGTATTGCTGGGTACTAAACGTATTGGTCACGCATACGCGTTGTCGAAGCACCCGGTGATAATGAAGCTAGTGATGGAGAAAGACATCGGGATTGAGATAAACGTGCTGTCGAACGAGGTGTTATCTTTGGTGCGAGACTTGAGGAACCATCCGTTGAGTGTGTACCTGAGTTTGGGTATGCCGGTGGTCCTGGCGAGCGATGACCCAGGTGCGTGGGAGGCTGACCCTCTCTCCTACGACTTCTACGTAGCGTTTGTTGGAATCGCCAGCAGGCTCTCTGACTTGAGAATGCTCAAGACCCTCGCGCTCAACTCCCTCAAATACAGTGCGCTAGACACACTCAATAAACAGAAAGCTATACGTACTTTCGATATAAAATGGAACAATTTTATTGATAACTTCAACTGTTCGTCGTATCAATCTATTGACTTTGCCCTTAGATAAAGTTGTTGATAGTGTGAATTGTAATTTATATACCTAATGTTGTGGCGATTCTATGAGTGATGTGAGCTGACGTATATTTAAAATGTAATTTAATATTGCGTGGCTGGAACAAAAATTATGGTAATTAATTTAACAAGGTGACTTGTTGAGATGTTTGTATATAACAAAAAATGAAATAACAGTTATCATGCTAAGTGTTTTTGCTGCTCATGATTGATATTTTTCGCGTGCGTTCAACTTTTATTTTAAAAGGTTTAATGCACCAAAAAATTAAGTTTGGGTTCTTTGAGTTTTAAGTAGTTATGATTTATACAAGCCGCGTGAAATTTTGGTTGTAATTTTCTTGCTTGAAACCCTACGTTAGTTTTGTTCAGTGTTTACGTTGAATGGCATTAAGTAAATGCTGGATAATATAGTTTGTATGGGTGTTGATTAATGCATGTAGGGACATAAATACTCATTTTTATAATTACCTCTATATTTATTAAAAAACATAGATAAGTAGACAATATACATATTTTAAATTAATTGTACCTATAGTTTGTAAGTAAATGTAACAATATATGTATTTAGAAACGTTATTTGCATTCAAGTGAAATCAATTCTCCTTTAAATACTGCCTTTTGTTTTTAAGAGTATGTTTCGGATCAACGGGGGCAGTATGAAAATCTGAACCAACATTTTGATTCACCATATAACATAATAGTATACAGAGGCAATTTTTAACAAGTACATTTTCTGTTGCAGTCTACTTATAATCGATTTTAATCTTTCGCAATTTACATATACACCATGTGTTTTTTTTTATTTGGCGATTCGGGATGCATGTTTGACATATTTTCTATTGAGTTTATGTCAAATATGAATCTAAAATCTCTAAAAAAATTTGATAGATGGAATATTGAATTTAGCGGTTAGCGGTCGAATCTCGCGACAATAATAATTGAATTATGTACCTATTTATAACTGTTATCCTAGTGTAGTTTCAACTGGCTTGCAACGGTCGTGGTTGCTGCGGGACAGCCCCTTATGGTATTTATTTTATACCTAAAAATAGGTCAATTATAAATTGTTTATTATCGCTTGCTAATCGGTGAAGGAAAACATCGTGAGGAAACCTGCATGTCTGAGAGTTCTCCAATGTTCTCGAAAGACATGTGAAGTCTGCCAACCCGCACTTGGCCAGCGTGGTGGACTATGGCCTTACCCTTCTCATACTGAGAAGAGGCCCGTGCCCAGCAGTGGGAGTTGGGACAGTAAAGGGCTGATGATGAGGTCAACTATCGCGAGTAAAAGCCGCTAAATAAAATTGTATGAAGTCTCATCATCATCAGCCCTTTACAGTCCACTGCTGGACTAAGCCTCTCCTTTGAAAGGAGGAATTGGCCTACTATACCACGCTGGCCAAACGGGTTGGTGTAGGGTTTATTTCAAGTTTTCCTTCTCTTACAGTGCTGTTTTCTGCATAGTATGGTCCCTCTGTCGGCTCTTACGACACCGATGGGATGATAGGGGGTGGTGACATTTCGTATTCTTAATCCGTCACCACACGGACAATATGTATGAAGTCTACTTTAGTGAAAATGTGTATTTTTGTACATACATATTTTTTGTACATAGATATTCCAATGATATCCGAATATTTGTATACGTGTTATATATTAAGTTGTACATATAAAATACACCTAATAAACAACGAAACCAGTTCATACTCGCTTCTTTCATTGAAAAGTATTTTGCTTTTTCTTACACTTGTTTCTTTCAGTAGAGTAGATAATAAAAGTTATCGCTCGCTTAATAATGAAGAAGGCAATAGGCTCGCCTCCTATTACATTGGGACTTTGGGATCGAAACATAACTGGCGAAGTGTGGGTGTGTAATACTCCTGTCTACCCCATCGGGGATAAAGGCGTGAAGTTATGTTAATTCTGCTCTGTATGTAAAAATGCCTCTTAATGATGAATAATGTTGAGTGGTTTAGAATGCCACAAATCAATCATTAGCTATAAATAGGGTAGGTAACATAAGGTGTTATAGCACAGAATAGATAGAACTAACCTAGTTATAGCGTAGGTCATGTGTTCGATACCCACCTACGAAAAATCTTTGTGATTAGTACGATTACTTGTTCGGGTTGAAGTAAGTATATTTTAGGAATTGGGAAATAATTATTCAGGTGTAATAATGTATACTTTTTCTTCTTGTCCAATCCTAATATATAAAATCCTTGCGTTACTGACTGACTGACAGTGCTCGGCCACAGTGAAAGGCGGGCGCGGGTGCGGGCGCGACGCGGGAATCTCAAACATATGGAACTCTATAGAAGTGTCCGTAGTGGACGAGCGGGGCGGCGAGCGGTGCAGCGCGGGGAGCACGCGGGCAACTCAAACCATAGAACTTTCATACAAGTGTCCGTAGTGAATGCGCGGGCGGCAAGCGACAAACAATGCGGAGCGTGCGGATCTCAAACTTTTATGAGCTATAATATTATGAGTAATTATGAAATCAAGTGCGAGTCAAACTCGCTCATCAAGGTTAACAGAGTAGAGGGATTCACTTAACATAAGCATCACACAGCCCCCTAGCCAAATATCACTATCAATTCTTGGCCAGCAAAAATAACTTTGGTTTCCGTAGTGTTTGTGTATCGATATTGTTTATTGATATTGAGCACCAAGGGTTTTGGGAAGCAAAACTTAAAATTAAAAATCTTCATAGGCACCCCGCTAGTATAGGACAGATATTTTATTTTTGTATATATTACTTTGTACTCTTTAGAGTTTCTGAACTCTTTAGACTAATCAGGAGTCTTACACAACTTGAGACTGAAAGTAAAAAATGTTACCCTGACTTCAACGCGCGTGAAGCCGCGGGCAGAAGCTAGTATTATATAATGATGAACTTAAAAATGCAAAGTATCTATTTAAATTCTAATTTGTTTTATTTATTTACATTACCACATATCTCTTTTTAACCCTTCCAGTCGTTCCTGAAGTAACTAGAATTTTCCAATTTTTATTCAAAATATTATTTTTATTTTTAATATTTTCCAAATATTTATAAAGATTTTCCAAATATCATAAAAACCAAAATTATTATAACAGTTATTAATGTGATTTGAACCCACGCCCTCAGACCGTGAGGCGGTTGTATTATCCGCACGGCTACAGCCTTGTTATCAGTTAGTTGCGAATTTGGTGAACAATTGACATAGTGTTACTATGGTGAGTGTTAACGTCATCTAACTGAAAACTCATATTAATCTAGCCGCGATCCTAAATTTGACAAACACTGTACACCGCACCCGCAAACGCGCCACTACGGACACATGAAGACGCGCGCGGCCCGCGCGCGGGCTGCCCGCGCTACTATGGCCAAGCACACAGACACGCTACAGCCGAAACTACTCGGCGCCAGAAGCTGAAATTTAGCATGTATGTTCCTTGGGGACCGTTGGGGTGCACTAAGACGGGAATTCCCAAAATTTCCACGGGATCGGGCAAAACGGGAAATTCGAAAATATGTGCGTGCGAAGCCGCTGACGTCGACTAGTCTATACATATAAATAAAATTGAAGTGTCTGTTTGTAATATTAAAATAACCGCTTTTTACTAAATGCATATTATAGATGTATACATACACCGAAATGACATTTTTTATTGTCTGTCTGTTTGTTCTCGCTAATCTCTGGAACGGCTGGACTGATTTTGACGGGACTTTCACTGGCGGATAGCTGATGTACCATGGAGTAACTTAGGCTATAAATTAACCGGGTAAGCGAAGTAGTTTCCTCAGGATGCGGGTGAAATCGCGGGAAACAGCTAGTGATAATAATATAATAGGTAGATATGTGGTCAAAAAATTTTTGTTACAATTCTAAGTGGTCTTTGAGCGATGATTGAACGTTTGTCAAGTGCCTCGCGATACAGGCTTTTTTCATAATGAGCTAATCTTTTAGACAACTCGTCTAAAAAGAAAACATTTGGTCATAATTATTTGAGAGTTTTCAAGGGTCTACATATGTTTACCTATGGTCAGAAAAAACTCAATCATTCGAAGTAGAATGATATCATGTTCGACAGTCGTTAAGTTCGCTGGGCTGATTTAATACTTAGTGCTCGGCCACAGTGGAAGGCGGGCGCGGGTGCGGGCGCGACGCGGGAAACTCAACCATATGGAGCTCTATAGAAGTGTCCGTAGTGGGCGAGCGGCGCGGCAATCGGTGCAGTGCGGGGAGCACGCGGGCAACTCAAACCATAGAACTTTCATACAAGTGTCCGTAGTGAAAGCGCGGCCGACAAGCGGGAAACAATGCGGAGCGTGCGGATCTCAAACTTTTATGAGCAATAATATTATGAGTAATTATGAAATCAAGTGCGAGTCGAACTCGCTCATCAAGGTTAACGTAGTAGAGGGATTTATTTAACATAAGCATAACGTAGCCGCCTAGCCAAATATCACTATCAATTTTTGGCCAGCAATAATAACTTTGGTTTCCGTAGTGTTTGTGTATCGATATTGTTTATTGATATTGAGCACCAAGGGTTTTGGGAAGCAGAATTTAAATTTAAAAATCTCCATAGGCACGCCGCTAGTATAGGACAGATATTTTTTTGTATATAAATCATAAAGCGATGCACAGCATACATCTACTTACCAATTTTGAAATTTGTAGTCTTAATTAGGGCTTGTAATATCGGAGAATATTGAATTCCGGAATTGAGTTACGATATTGGAGTGTCAATGCCGGAATTCCGGTACTGGTTCCGGAATCGGTATGCTCTTGAACTATTTATTTTTCTAATATAAAATAAACGTGTATAATGCCAAAATTAAACAAGTTATATACTTTTCATCAGTTTACAATTCGTTATACATTGGATCGATCAAAATTTTACCATTGAACTTGAACACCTCAACATTTTCTACAGTTTTTATTAATTAACATGCCATGAACATTCAAGCCTAAGTAGAAAAAAATTAAGAAGAAAAATAGTATCATTAAAAATTGTTATAAAACCAGGCAATTTAACATTAAAATAATAACCAGATCGATTCTCGAAATTCCTAGCTCATGGTTTGCCAACGCGCCATGTAATGTAGCGTGTTAGGTGTACTGTGTAAGACTAACCG
Source organism: Euclidia mi (assembly GCA_944739405.2). Lineage (NCBI taxonomy): Eukaryota > Metazoa > Arthropoda > Insecta > Lepidoptera > Erebidae > Euclidia > Euclidia mi. Next base: position 44,155,747 of record OX123201.2, read on the forward strand.
TCAAAGCAGCGAAGTGCGCGTCAAAGCAGCGAAGTGCGCTTCAAAGCAGCGAAGTTAAAATAGGATTGGGTAGGATATGTCCGTAGGATACATCTCGAAAAGTGGACATACATCACCAAACAATGCAACCCTGAAGGAGAAGTAGAACTGCAGGAAAGAGAAGTGTTGACAGGGGCAGCCCGACGATTAATACTTTTCTAGCTGACTGGCAAGATAAAGCTAAAAGATCGGCATTTATGTGCGGGAGACCTTAGCCCAGCAGTGGAACAATAACTGTTAAAATAAAAACAAATATTACTAAACTTTAAAAAATTACATTTGGGAATAAAGTGAGTTTATGTACTTTCCTTATTTTATGATTGATTCAAAACAAAAATCGTGAGGGCGAGAATCAATAAAATCTTTGAAATCGATTTTTTTTTCTTATGAAATTGTTCATTTTCCAAAAAAGTGATGATCTATTGGAGCAAGTTACAGGCTCTAGGGGGTATGGAGGGTATCGGAGAATTTCAAACCTCAGCTCCCTCTAATTTAGTAAGTGTCCGTTGTCCTCAAGCAGTGTCGGTTGTTTAACAGGCATCTTTCCATCATTGTTTGTAATTGTTGACAGTGAAATTTGCTACTGTAATATGCTGTCATATCTATCTATCTATATCTTGGAAAGCTGAAGTGCACGAGTGACGACTGGTCCCTCAGACAACAATCAGTATTTTTTCTGAATGAGTTTTCACTTTTGCAGTAGCTGGCCGGTTCTCCTTGGTTCAAGCGCATTGACGAGCGATCCCTATTCTCGGACCGGTCCCATTTTTTTCATCAGACGAAACGACAGATTTCAATATTTCCTCTATATTGTGACGGTTGAGTAAACTCATATAGCACAGAGCACTCAATGCGTGTTTGCTAGTGTATTTTGCTTAATTATTTCTACAATTGTTTCCTTTCTAATTCTTTTTAAGAGAATTAGAATTGTTTCATAAATCGTTACTAACACCGAAGCTAACTCTGATGTGTTTTGCATTAGATCTGCTTCTATGATCACATTTAACTTTTCATAGTCAACTATGGCCTCGGGTCGTTCGCGGAATTAAAAAAATGTCTGGGACATAGGAAACACTCAAGAGGGAGCGCGGAGTCGCTAGGGAAGGAATGGTGACCTAACACTGTGCATTATTGGCCACGTTTACAAAAACATGTTATCTAGAAAAATCACTTTGTATTATTTATGAATACCGGAATTTGGGCCCTCAATTCCGATATTATAATAACGGAAAAAAACGTCCGAAATTTACGAAATCTCGGAATTCCGGGATCCAAGCTCTAGTCTTAATAGTTTCGGCATAAAGTGGCTGTGACATAGAAACGGATGCATAGACAGACATGGCGAATCTATAAGGGGTTCAGTTTTAAGCCTACTATTCTTTGGCTAGGGAAACCTAAAGATAGGTTACTTACATATTGTCAGTCAATCTTCAGAAATACACTACTAATATTGTAAATGCTAAAGTGTTTATAGATATATATTCGGTATATATAATGGTAGATAATGTCATGGATACTGACCGAATTACTTTGTACCTACTATATAGAGTTTCTGAACTCTTTAGACTAATCAGGAGTCTCACACAACTTGAGACTGAAAGTAAATTAATGTTACCCTGACTTCAACGCGCGCGAAGCCGCGGGCAATAGCTAGTATTATTTATATAATATAACGATGAACTTAAAATGCAAAGCATCTATATAAATTCTAATTGGTTTTATTTATTTACATTAACACATATCTCTTTTTAACCCTTCCAGTCGTTCCTGAAGTTACTAGAATTTGCCAATTTTTATTCAAAATATTATTTTTATTTTTAATATTTGCCAAATATTTATAAAGATTTTCCAAATATCATAAAAACCAAAATTATTATAACAGTTATAAATGTGATTTGAACCCACGCCCTCAGACCGTGAGGCGGTGGTATTATCTGCATGGCTACAGCCTTGTTATAAGTTAGTTGCGAATTGGATGAACAATTGAATTAGTGTTACTATGGTGAGTGATAACGTCATCTAACTGAAAACTCTTATTAATCTAGCCGCGATCCTAAATTTGACAAACACTGTACAACGCACCCGCAAACGCGCCACTACGGACACATGAAGACGCGCGCGGCGACGCGCGCGGCCCGCGTGCTGGCTGCCCGCGCTACTATGGCCAGGCACTTACAAGTTACTATACTCCGGCCACGGCTTTGCCCGCGTGAGAATTATCGCGGTAAAAACTAGTAAAAAGTAGTGTACTGCCTCCGTGGTCCAGTGGATAGCGTATGCGACTACTGATCCCAGGTTTGATACCCAGGTCGGGCAATAGTGTTACTGGGTTTTCCGAATTCTCAGTAGCAGCACGGAGTCTGTGATGTGCCCGGTAACGGCAATAGGCTCGCCCCTATTACGTGGGACCTAAAAATTCATGGCGAAATTTAGGTGTACACCTCTGCTGACCCCTTCGGAGATACAGGCGTGAGTCCACAATCCTGCCTCCTATCTCCACAGATTAAAATGATATCATAATGTCGCTCAGTTGCGACATGAAAGAAGGACAAATATACAGACTTTCACACACACATACATAGGAATAGATACTACATTAATAATATGTAACACTATCTTATATTTATGCAAATGTATCATGTACCTACGGTACGCAAAAAGTCGCAAGGCAAATCATTTATACCTATAGATTTTATCTTAGTTCTTCGTGCTTTTAACCTCAAATTTAACTAGCTTTTACCTGTGGTTTCGCTTATTAACTAAATATACCTAAATAATAATATGAAATCTTGGGTAGTCAACTAAGCGGTCTGACTCGATTAATTGTGACTTTAAGGGTTGAGCTACACCTATCAGCACCGCATCGCACTTTCCTATGCTTCTATCCTTTTCTGGTACTTAGGACCGTCATTTACTAGAGCGAGAAGGAGAGAGGGAACGCGTCAGCACGCCGCGGAATCGATCGTGCTGACGCGTTCCAAATAAACTCACACTTGCATTTATAATGTTTGAAATAGAATTAGTTTTTATTATAAGTCAAATCGATTATATCGACTAAGTAACATTTTGTTTAGTCTATTGAAAATTTCTGACAATGGTCACACTGAACTGTCAACTTCCCCTTCCGGAAAAAGACGTTTTAGGTTTTGGGCTAGCTCCGTTTGTAATATTGTAATAAATTGATCGCCTTTTGAATTAACGCGAATTGAATTAACTTGTAAATACTTATAATTGCCGCTTTTGACTTCCGGCAAAGTTTGTGATAAATTGGTGATATATTGAACATTTATAAAACACGTGTGTGAATTCCTGATTGGTGCCCGAGGGGAAGGACTACGCTGAACTGGACACTGGTATTTATTCGATTCTCTTGTTATTTTGGCCAAAATTATGAGTTAATCTTATAGGTCCACTCAAGAGCAACACCAGAAAATATGAGGTAAAATTTTTAATGTACAGTCGCGGTCTGAAAGTGTTTACCACCTTAAGGCTTATAATTGCATGAACACATCAATGACACAAGGACGACGGTATTGTACTAGGCAACCAATCTATGATAACATGCGTTGCGTAGCAACTTGTGTCAATAACGATTTAATATTCCACATTTATAATATACGTTCATTTAATTACAAGCGTGATATTTACACTGAAACTTAAATATTTGTAGTCTTCAAATAATGTTATTTTAAACTTGCTATTTACGATTTAGGTATTTGTAATTAATAAGTTTATCAAATGACTTTTACATTGACAGATTATAATGAAAGGGACGGCGAAAATACGACATCCTGAATATAAAACCTTTTTGAAAAAATACAATATTTATATCGTCTAGCGTAAGACTGCCTCGTTGGTCTAGCGGTCTAATATTCATACTCTTTTTGTTTGAATCGATGCCTTGCCAATGATTGAAAAGTAATAAGTACTCAGATATAGCATTTTAGACCTTGCTGAACCCAGCGTGACAAAGAATATAATTTGAAAAGTGGTAAACATTTTTAGACCGCGATCGTACCTACTCAATACTTTACTCACTGTGCAACGCAGTGCATTGTGTCTGGATATATTGTCTATCGTGTTCAGGTAGATGTATTAAACCTTCCACTGCGCACTTCTGATACATTTTCCTGCCTGGCTACGGTAACTCTAGACATAATTTTTGGTAGCAGAACGTGGTTGAAATTTAGCCGCTGTTGTATTACTGAGTATAAACTCAGATTGGTAGAAGCTTGTATCTTATCACCTTGTAGACAGTATTGTAGTGTTTGTCAGGTCAGTTATTGTCTAAAATACATAATATTTAATTGTATAAGTTGACCTAGATAATTTGAAACACATTGTCACACATAACCTCAATCAGTAATTGTTTGATTTAAATTGTTGAAATCTAGCATAGATTTGTTGCTGTTACTATTAATAAGTCACTTTGATTGGATACATATCAGTTATATGTATCAATTGATTTAGTTTATTGCATATATTGATATATTAAGTTTGAACCTTACATTGCTGAACCTTGTTATAATATATAGATAATATTGTTAGGTAACACATAGCTATTCTGTGCTTACTTACTATTGTATATCTCAAATAACACAGCCAGTCTGTCTGTTGCAAGTAATTAGTTAATTTATTTGAATATTTAACTTTAATTAACTTATTTAAAGTTTCAACTTTTGATAACTTTGACTTTGTTTTGTGTCAATATATATTGAAACTATTAATTTTGTTGGACAGTAGATACCTGTCACTTGCTTGTACCAGCAGTAAACAGGCTAATACTTTGTTGGTTTCAAAGAATTAAGAAAAAATAAGTTTTGATTGTTAATATTATTTAACGCTTGTCCGGGCTCTTTTGAATTTTGATTATGTCAGCTATCAAGGACTTGCGTGCGGCTGCTGGTGCTATTGCATCAGATTAGCGCTGGTTTGCCTCGGCCAGTGCCTTAGTGAACCGGCCTGATCGCCAGCAGGCCTTACTACAAAGGTACGAGCGGATCGATGATCGCCTGGCAAGTGTGGAACAGCAATTCCGCACTTTCAGCGCTTGCTGTCTCGAAGTGTCAGTCAATGATTTCACCGCTGACCAGCGAAATAAGGTCAGCGAAGACTATGCCCAGGTCTTAGACCTGTATGGTTCTGTCTCCAATAGTGCGAGACAACTAGTTGCCGATAGGGAAGGGCAACCCGGCCTGAAGCAGGAGCTTCCTAGGTCAGCACCGGGGCTGGTGAGTAGGCTCCCTACTTTGGACCTCCCCCATTTTGATGGCTGCCTAGGAAGCTACCTGGGCTTCGTTAATTTATTTGACAGCCTGGTCAATGACAGGGCTGACCTTCGGCCGGCACAAAAATTGGCCTATTTGATGTCGGTTCTGGATGGGGAGGCCAAGGGCCTCATCCAGCATCTGCCCGTGTCTGACGAGGCGTACCAGACGACTCGGGACCTAATCACCCGTAGGTACCATAATAAGCGTGGCCTCGCTGACACGCACATCGAGCAGATTTTGGGTTTGCCGACGCTCACCCGGGTCTCTGGGTTGCGCACCCAACTTTTGAACCCGCTTTGGTGGCCATCAACGCACTTAAGTGCCTTGACCTGCCCGTGGACCAATGGTCCTATCTATTGGTGCACATTGTGCTAAAAAAGCTGCCTGTCGACCTGAGGTCGCGTTTTGAACAGCGCTTTGGTGGGGATAGCGCGACCCATCTGCCCCCCTTTGCTGACCTGGAGAGGTTCCTGGAGGATGAGTGCTGGGTCTTGGACAACTCCGGTGGTGACAGGCCGGCTAAGACGCAGCCGCCCAAGGTCAAGAAGCAGGCTCGCGTTCACACCCGAGCTAATGTTGACCGGCGCCCTCCTCGCTTTGCGGTCACGCAGAGCCCAGCGGAGTGCTCCTACTGCAAGGTCACGGGGCACAGAACGGCCAGTTGTAGGGCATTCTTGGACCGACATGTCGCCTCTCGTAGGCACATCGCGACTGCCCGCCGCCTTTACTTCTCTTGTTTGGGGTCCCACTACCAGCGAGACTGCCCAAACTCTCGCCCCTGTCCTCACTGTGGAGGACAGCATTTGGACATTCTCTGTATGAATGCCAGAGAGGTTGGCCACTTGTCCAACCAGCCGACGCCGCGCACGGGCGGGTGTTTTGAAGGTGGCAGCCGAGGCTCACCGGCGCGTAGCCGAGAGTCGCCTCGCTCAATTGATCGCCACTCGCCCCGCTTGGAGAACCGTAGCGTGCGCACGCCTCCTCTCTCTCGCGCACCTGAATGTGCTGTTCAGCGTCACCAGCACCATGATTGCTGCCCCAGGTATTCCCCTCCTTTGGCGGAGCGTCCCCGCCTTGACTCGCACCCACCTCGTTTTGGCATTATGACCCCCCACAGATGGCGCGCGGATCAAGTCATCGCGCCTTTGAGGACTTCAAGCCGCACCCTCGTTTTGACTTGCCTGGTCCTGGCCAACGGTCGCCGCCCAGGCAACAATTATAGATATAAAAAGCGGTTATTTTAATATTACAAACAGTCTCCAATTTTATTTATATGTATAGATAGGCTCTATACAAAATATGCCATATCCATGGATAGATTAAATATTGGGATCGGCCGATAATCACAAAAATAGCAAGATTTATACATTTTTTGCAGCTTCACAGTTCTGTAAAAAATAGCTGTTTTTATAACATTATACATCGAGATAAAATTAAATAAATTCTAAGTTTATTTAATAACTAAAATGGATACGCATAATTCCAAGTTTCGAAACACCTATTTCTAAATTGAACTTGAAATATTTGGCATGACTGAGGATTGACAAGGTAAACACTTGAGCGATTACGTTCCCGAGTAGCAAAAACAATTAAAACAACATTGACCTTTTCTCAAAGATAGGTAGATACTTAGCTTGTTAGAATATTATTATGTCATCAAGTGATGATTGCTATAAAATAAGAAGACTAAGGATGGCGCGCATAATAACTATAATAATTTTATTTTGTTTCTCTATTATTCTAATTTCTTAGGACAATACTAATAAGCCCTTTGGCAGGCGTACACGGAAACATAAGTCCAACGCGCAGAGGCCCTTTGAGAGTTTTAATCTAGAATGTGTTGGATCTCTTACTGAGGAGCCTCCACAACTACACTATTAAGTGCAGACACGGATTAGCCACAGCAAGTGAGAGACTATTGCCACTTGTATGGAAACTAACTACTCTGAGCTATTAGGATGGGTGTTAAATGGATTGGTTTCATGAAAACTATAGATGAAAAACCGACGTCTGCCCTAAGTACTCTCATAGTACGTCGAAAAGGGGCAGACGGTGACTCGCCAACTCACTAGATGGGATCTCTCTAAATAGCCACAAAGGTAAACAAAGTCTGCCATATAGACATCCAGCAACACCGGTGTGAGTGGCTAGGGGTGTCGAGCGATGCGGCACCGGTTTCGCCATCGCGAGCCTCGTGACAACGGAGACCCGGCGCGGGTTTCCCCGTAGTTACGCCCTTGAGAATGACTCTTCCACCCCCAAGCTAATAGCTCTTGCGGCTGCCCTCTGGCCGGACGACCAAGGCAAGCCAGAGTTGAGAGTCTTGCGGGCGCTCTTGGAAATCCACTCCGAATAAAGGCAAGCCGGAGACGTGGCCCTGACCGACTCTCTGAAGCATTTGGGACCGCAGTGTCGCCACACACATTCAGCTCGCCACAAAGCTGCCGAGCCATTATTATTATATTATTATTTTATTGAGATGGAATGATGTCAAGCATATAACATTAAAAAATAATAATAATAACGCTTTAAGTATAAAAAATTAATAAGGAGAGTAAAGTATGCGCATTTTGAGAGGCTGGCCGCACCTTCACACATTTTTGGTTTTTAAAATATTATGTAATTTGCATTTTTCTCGACGATCCTTGATAAGTTGACGAACTTTGACTTTAATCGGACATGTAAAATTGTGATTCCTTAACACATTTGCGTGTTAAAAAATACCTTATCGATGCAAAAAATATTAGTAGATAGGAAAGTCTTCTATCATGACGAGGCAAATGTAATAATTGGATGTTTATATAAATAATAAAAAATAATTAAAAAAAACTTGTCTACGGATCAAGGTTAGTAGATAGTGATAAGCATAGAAAGTGACAGAATAAGAAAACAGTGTACTTAACAAATTGATGGTATATGAGGCCTCATGAGGGCTAGTTGGGAACCGGAGTCCCTAACTTCCAACTTTGAAGACGCGTTCTTTGGGGCAAAAGTCTTCTAATGTCCAGAAAGGTCACTTAAGCTTAGTGTATAATTTTCATTATCGGCCTTTAGCAGTCTACTGCGGGACATAGGCCTCTCCATAATTACGTCACAGTAGCATTGTCAGGCAATAGCCTGAATTTGGACCACCATACCACGCAGGCCTGACTCTGATGTCAAGTTTTCCGTCTCTTCATCATGATACTACTTGCTTCATGTAGTTCCTTAAGTCACCTCTTACCTACTTCCTGTAAAACATAGACTCACGACTGTATCCCCAAAGGGGTAGTCAGAGCCTCTACCCCTTCGAGGATACAGACGTGAGTCTGTCAAACTTGTAATATTACACCTACGTTTCGCCATGAATTGTCAGGTCCCACGTAATATGGGGCGAGCCTATTGCCGTTACCGTGCACATCACCAGACTCCGTGCTGCTACTGAAAACTCTTAAAAAACTCAGTTATACCAGACTCGGGAATCGAACCCAGGACCTCCGATCAGCAGGCACATACGCTATCCACTGGACCATGGAGGCAGTCTGACAGACTGTAAAACATCTACTAAAAGAAATGGGGCAGTGTCACGTGTATTCTTAAACTACCATACGGTTAAGCTCGATAATAATTTGACTTATCGAAATCAAAGTTAACAGTTCTCTCGAGTTCTAGCTGACCCGGCAAGCACTGAGGCAGCGATAGCCTAAATGCAGATATCAACAGATTGCCACGCAGAGGATATCGGGATCAATCCAGTGCACGCACCACTGACTTTTCCTAGTAATCTGCGTATTAAATTGTTAATTAGCGCTTCGAAGAGCACGTGGGACCTAAAAATTTATGACGATATGTGGGTGTTTAATTACACCTCTGCCTAGCCCTTCGGGGATACAAACGTGAGTCTATAAATAAATAAAAAAGAGCACGTTATGCAGTCGGTCCCGGATATAAGGAAGATCTTTGACTTTGTTTTTATGGGTGGTTAGTCCTTTGAATATACTGACACTGGTACGTCAAAGAATACTGCCATATCTTTGGAATCCGGGAGTAAAAAGGCAGTCGCTCTGTGAAAAGCTACAATACTTCTGTCAAATTTGGTTAGACTACAAAGCCGCCGCCGGGTGCAATGCAATTTTCTATAGGTAGTAGAGCCATGCTGACTTCAGCATGAATGGGCCGGCTCGACCGGGGAAGTACTACCCTCCCACAGAAAATCGACGTAAAGTAACAGTACCTAACTGTTGCGTTTCGTTCGGTGAGTGAGAGTTCCGTAGGCCCTATCCCCTATTCCTTCTCCCTCATCCCACTCCTCATCCTATCCCTTTTCCCAACCCCAAGGGGCGGCAACGCACTTGTGACTCCTGTGGTGTTGCTTGTGTCCATGGGCGGCGGTAATTGCTTACCATCAGGCAATGCGTCTGCTCGTTTGCCGCCTGTTAACATAAAAAAAAAATGCGAAAGTCGTGGATGACAACTGAACGACGCTAGGCCGTCGATGATGATCAGCTGACCCGGCAAACGATGTTCTGCCATATAAATTCATCAAAATTAAAATTGAAAAAGATTTTCTGCAGGGACAAGCAAATCATCTACAAATAGCGCTATGAAATATATAGGGTTTAAAAAGACCCTCAACGAAAACTGAAGTCCTGAAGTAATATTGTACCAATCAGTATTTCCCAACCCCAAGGGCCAGCAACGCAATTGTGACTCCTGTGGCGTCGCTTGTGTCCATGGGCGACGGTATTTGCTTACCATCAGGCGATCCGTCTGCTCGTTTGCCGCCCATTACTATAAAAAAACTATATTTTTCTCTATTATTTCTTAATGAGATTACTTTAAAATAAATATTTTACCCGTTATTATTTTTGCTTAGTATGACTTGGCATGATGTTCAAAACGAATAGACTTCGTCATGATGATGGGTCTTGTCACACCCTGTATGTAATTAACGACCTATACACAAACCATACCTTCACTAAAATCGGTCGACTTGTTACGGAGGAGTGTGATCCCAAACCTTGACCTAAGACTTTTATACATAATTATATAAGAAGATAAAATTTAAATAATATATTATTAAGTTTTTCAAAATGCCAATGTTATGCCATTTGCCAGCTCTGTATTCCAAAATTGTTTAAATAAAATTCTTGCGTTACTGACTGACCGGTTTCAATATTCGATCAACTCATTGATTTGGAGATTTGTTATACATACAAGGCGTTTATTTGCATTTGCAAAATATTTTAAGGAGTGAATATCCTACCTACTATAACTGAATACAAAGACATAAAAAAATAAGTCACTAAAAGTGTTAAAAAAATTTCGTCATCATACACTTTGAAACTTAAGTCGGTGTATTGACTGCCGGCGCCGCTCAGCTGGTCACCATTGCAGGTGCCTAACACCACGGTTATAATATACCGTGCTAACACACACAAGCACACGTACCTACAGTAACTGAGCGATACAATTTTATTTTGCACGATTCAACAGTTTATTTTGATTTACTATTTAAGTAACATTTAATGAAAATAGGGTCTTATTATATCATCGCACACTGTTTAAAATAATTTAGGTGAATAAGTATACTGTCTATATTGTATTAATAAAATATTTTACAAATGCATATCAACACCCTGTATTTAACATAAGCTCCAGACAAAATCCTTGGTTTGATCGGATATTGAATTCAGAAATGAATAACAGACAAGTTACAGCCAAAATTATTGGGCGTAAGAAGCTGAGTTTTGGCATGTATTTTGAGGAGCATAGAGGTGCATTAAGAGGGGATTGCCTGAAACTGTCACGCGATCGAGCAGAAACGTATAAACAGAAAATAAATGTGCGGCCGTAATTGCGAGCATCCTCTAGTCTACACTTCTATACTAATATTATAAAGAGGAAAAGTTTGTATTTTTGTTTGTTTGTTTGTAATGGATAAACTCAAAAACTACTGGACCGATTTTAAAAAATCTTTCTCCATTAGAAAGCTACATTATCTGCGAGTAACATATGCTACATTTTATTTTAGAAAAATAGGGTCCGTAAGATATTTGGGTTTTTCGGGAACGCAAAGTAGTACCCTCAGGACGCGGGTTAAACCGCAGAAAACGGCTAGGAATATAATAAGACCAGATCATGTGATTCCTAGTTCACGACTACGGCTTTGTAGATGCCATTTGCTATTGAATTTGTATTCATAGAAGCTTTGAAGACTTTAGTAACCGTACATAATGTTCATGTCTTGTATCTTAATGTGAGAGAAAAACATATCTAACCTAAAATAGAAACATTTTGAACTATTTCTTTTGTATGCAACTTCACTGTACCGTGTTTCGAGCAATAATTTATCTCTTCGTTCATTGATTTTTTTCAATAAGCGAGCCTTCTGCCTTACCTTATGTAATACGTGAGAGTGATAATTATATGTGATAAGACAACTGTCAGATCCATTGAGACGATTAGATTTTATCCTGATTATTATCAAATATCAAATAGATCTACGAAGATGGTTTTTTATCTTAATAATAATCATATCTGAGCAAATTCAAACCCAGTTTGAAATGTCAAACGGATGAATGAATTAGCTTATGCACACATTGCGTAATCACAATCATCGAAACCGCTCATGTGTAACACTCAGTGACGCGAGAGTATGTACATATATAAGAGAGGACGATGCGACAATTACAACTACGTTACTCTGACCGGCCGAGCCGTACGTTAGTGGATCATTATACAGTCAGACGGTAAACAGACCAACACACGGACACACGCGAAATAAAATGCGCTCAATTATATTAATATTACTATTTGTTTACACAAAATGTGACGATTACCGCACGCGGCGCGCATCTATCCTTGAACTCGAAGCGAAAATCACACTCGGCGGTAACACTACGCTCACAGATAAGGAGAGTATCGTGAACGACTGTCTCATGCGACACAAGTTCAACGAAGTGGACTATGGCTACGATCACCCGGACCAGTACAAGTTCTCGCACCACTTCTTCTCCTACAAGGACAAGATACCTGACTCCAAGGTGTACAAGATCATCAAGGATATGCCCAAGGGAGCTGTGCTACATCTCCACGACAGTGCCGTCCTGGGCCCTGATTATTGGTTGAACATCACCTATATGGACAATCTGTACATTTGCTACGAAGAGCGGATAAAGTTCTTGTTTGCTGACAAAATGCCTAATGACACCTGCGAAGTTCAGTGGCAATTAGTGCGCTATGTTAGAGAATCGGCGGAAAACGTCACCAAGTTCGATCAAGAACTTAGAAAGCATCTTACTATGGTCGTAGACGACCCCGACAAAGTATACTCATCGCAAGACAAGACTTGGAACTTATTTAGAAAATATTTTGCAACTGTTTATCCTTTATGGTCTTATATTCCAGTGTGGCAACAGGCTATATACGATGTTTTAACCGCGCTGAAAGAAAACAATATCATGTATACAGAGATGAGGACTAGTCTATCGAATCTGTACGCGGCAAATGGCACTGTTTACGATAAATTTTTAACAGCGAAACTTTACAGAACTACAGTTAAGAGATTCCTGAGAGAAAATCCGGACTTTTTCGGTGTTAAACTCATTTTCGCGCCAGGAAGGAAGCAAGATATGGGTGGTATAGCAAATACTATACAATTGACAAGAGAAGTAAGGAAAATGGTACCTGAACTAATTGTTGGATTTGATCTAGTCGGAGAAGAAGATTTAGGACGCCCTTTAATAGACTTTGTGCCGCTATTGAGTACAGTAAAAGATATCAACTTCTTTTTCCACGCTGGTGAAACGGGTTGGTTCGGGACTTCGACTGACGAAAATCTGCTGGACGCGGTATTGCTGGGTACTAAACGTATTGGTCACGCATACGCGTTGTCGAAGCACCCGGTGATAATGAAGCTAGTGATGGAGAATGACATCGGGATGGAGATAAACGTGCTGTCGAACGAGGTGTTATCTTTGGTGCGAGACTTGAGGAACCATCCGTTGAGTGTGTACCTGAGTTTGGGTATGCCGGTGGTCCTGGCGAGCGATGACCCAGGTGCGTGGGAGGCTGACCCTCTCTCCTACGACTTCTACGTAGCGTTTGTTGGAATCGCCAGCAGGCTCTCCGACTTGAGAATGCTCAAGACCCTCGCGCTCAACTCCCTCAAATACAGTGCGCTAGACACACTCAATAAACAGAAAGCTATACGCACTTTCGATATAAAATGGAACAATTTTATTGATAACTTCAACTGTTCGTCGTATCAATCTATTGACTTTGCCCTTAGATAAAGTTGTTGATAGTGTGAATTGTAATTTATATACCTAATGTTGTGGCGATTCCTAGAGTGATGTGAGCTGACGTATATTTATAATGTAATTTAATATTGTGTGGCTGGAACAAAAATTATGGTAATTAATTTAACAAGGTGACTTGTTGAGATGTTTGTATATAACAAAAAATCAAATAACAGTTATCATGATAAGTGTTTTTGCTGCTCATGATTGATATTTTTCGCGTGCGTTCAACTTTTATTTTAAAAGTGTAATAATGCAACAAAAAATTAAGTTTGTGTTTTTTGAATTTTAAGTAGGTACAATTTATACAAGCCGCGTAAAATTTTGGTTTTCATTTTCTTACTTGAAACCTTACGTTAGTTTTGTTCAGTGTTTACGTTGAATGACTTAAAGGTAAAATGCTGGCAATATAATTTGTATGGGTGTTGATTAATGCATGTAGGAATATAAATACTCATTTTTATAATTACCTCTATATTTATTTAAAAACATAGATAAGTAGACAATATACATATTTTAAAGTAATTGTATAGTTTGTAGGTAAATGTAACAATATATGTATTTAGAAACGTTATTTGCATTCAAGTGAAATCAATTCTCCTTTAAATACTGCCTTTTGTTTTTAAGAGTCTGTTTCGGATCAACGGAGGCAGTATGAAAATCTGAACCAACATTTTGATTCACCATATAACATAAGCATACAGAAGCAATTTTTAACAAGTACATTTTCTGTTGCAGTCTATTTATAATCGATTTTATCTTTCGCGATTTACATACACCATACAATTTTATTTACGGCCGTTTTCAACAAACGATCCATCCATGGATTGGGGATTCGGGATGCATGTTTGATATATATATTTTTTTTCCACATTCACACAACACTATCTAGTCCCAAACTAAGCAGAAGCTTGTACTATGGGTACTAGACAATGGATAAACATACATATATACTTTTTTTGCAAATACATTCATATTATACATAGAAACACCCAGGCGAAGACCAACATCCATGTTCATGCACACAAATGTTTGACTTGAGCGGGAATCGAACCCGCGACCTTCGGCGTAGCAGTCGCTTACACTCCCGCGGCGCCAACGGGGCGTCAAATTATTTTAGTATTGAGTTTATGTCAAATATGAATCTAAAATCTTTAAAAATATTGATAGATCGAATATTAAAAGAAAGAATTTAGCGGTCAGCGGGCGTTTCTCGCGATAATTGGATTATTTTTATGTATAAATAAATACATCTGTTATTCTCGTGTACTTTCAACTAGCTTGCAACGTTCGTGGTCGCTGCGGGACAGCCCCTTATGGTATTTATACCTAAAAATAGGTCAATTATCACGAGTAAAACCCGCTAAATAAAATTGTATGAAATCTTGTGAATGTGTAGGCACATAGATATTTCAATGATATCCGAATATTTGTATACGTGTTATATATTAAGTTGTACATATAAAATACACCTAATAAACAACGAAACCATACTCTCTTCTTTTATTGAAAAGTATTTTGCCTTTTCTTACAGTAGATAATAAAAGAAAACGTCATCGCTCGCTTAATCTTAATATATAAAATCCTTGTGTTACTGACTGACTGACAGACACGCTACAGCCGAAACTATTGGGCGCAGGAAGCTGAAATTTGGCATGTATGAACCTTGGGGACCGTACGGGTGCACTAAGAAGGGATTTCCCGAAATTCCCACGGGATCCGCCAAATGGGTAAATTTAAAAAAATTGCAGGCGTAGCTGCTGGCGTCCTCTAGTAATGAATAAGACAATAGGCTCGCCTCCTATTACATTAGGACTTTGGGATCGAAACATAACTGGCGAAGTGTGGCTGTGTAAAAGTAGACACCCCATCGGGGATAAAGGCGTGAAGTTATGTTATTTTATGTTAATTCTGCTCGGAGTGTAAAAATGCCTCTTAATTATGATGCTAAATAATATTGAGTGGTTTGGAATGCAACAAATCAATCATTAGCTATAAATAGGGTAGGTAACATAAGGTGTTATAGCACAGAATAGATAGTACTAACCTAGTTATAGCGTAGGTCATGTGTTCGATACCCACCTACGAAAAATGTTGTGATTAGTACGATTACTTGTTCGGGTTGAAGTAGGTAAGTAGGTATATTTTAGGTAGATAAACGTTATAACACGATAGACAGCTTCTTAAATAACAAATTATAACGTGTGTACATTCAATTTTAATTCTCTTTTGCTCATATTGTACCTATATCCATTTTATTTTTCGACATGTTATTATTTTGTTTATAACGCTTGACATTTTATTATTTGTATTATTAATCTTGACATTTTATTATTTTATTTACTAATTTTTAGCAATTGTCCCGTAGCATTTTGCCGTAAAATTTGCAACAAACGAAAATCCAATTAAATTTGCAATCTTTTTTTAAATATTTTAATTTTTTTTCGTCGTCGACAATAAATAATACATTACACACATACTTTTTCCAAAACAAGACCCAGTCTTCCAACTTGAGACTCTGCACTTGCACTACCATAGGGTCCAATTTTCAGCATTGCAACGACTCTAATAACTGAGGTTGAACAAACTCTATCCCTGGGTATCTGGAATTTGTTATTCTGCCCAGCCAGAGGATACTGCAATTAGTTCTGCAGTGACTAAATGTTTTGGGGAAACGTGCAGGAAAATTATTGGAGATATCAAAATTCCTTGAGGAAAATGATGCATTACCGACAAAAACGCTACCTTCTTCTAAAGTTCTTCATCAAAAAAATATTCTTTGTGCGGCCAATAGTTTAACAGATAATCAAGAAAACCGTCGCGTCTGCACTCTTTTCAAGATGGCGGCCGAGGGACAAGAGGTACGGCCCCACAAATTTGGATCAAGCTTTACACATCCTACACATCAGTAAAATAAAATTGCGTCCACTGATAAATGCAACCAAAAATGTAAATTTTCAACGGACTAATCACTAATCTTAAGGTCATATTTATAAATCATACGAAAATGTTTTGTTTTTGTGACATCATGTGTTATAAAAATTATTTTTAAATAAAAAGAAATCGACTTCAAAAAAACACTAAGGAACTAAAAAACAAAAAATAATTGGTTTTGGAGCAAAAGTTTTGGAGTCGGTGCCAAGGCAAGTATTTCTGATCTGACTATAAAACCCCTACACATTTTTATACAACTTTTGTTGTTGATAGAATAGGTAGTTTGTAATTTAGTAACTTTTTGCGTAAGTGCTTGGCACCGACTCCAAAAATTGTTCCTCCAAAACCAATTATTTTTTGTTTTCTAGTTCCTTAGTGTTTTTTGAAGTCGGTTTCTTTTTATTTAAAAATAATTTTTATTTTTTGCTTTTTAGTGATATACTAATAAAAAATAGTAATAGGTGGTAATTAGGTACATAGGTGTAGGTGGTAAATGATGGGGAGGCCATCTTTACGTGCTTCAATTCTGAAATGTAGACCTGTACCTTTCTGGCAATTTGAAGTATTTTTTTTTTGTTATCAACTAACTAGCCTAAACACGTTCGTTTCAGTTCCATCATCAGATCCCGGAAATCATCCAATACCAAAGTGTTTGCCAAGATAAAACAAATGAGCCTAAACACGATGAGATTGCGTTATTGTATTATAAAGATCCCATGGCCACCTTCCTGCTCTATCATCAGAGTTTGGTAAATATTCAGCACTAAAGTCCATGTAAAGACGAATCAAACGAGCTCAAACTCAATGGGATTGCGTCATTGTATTACAAAGATCCCATGGCCACCTTCCTGCTCCATCATCAGACTCTGCAAAACATCCAGTACCAAAGTCCATGTAAAGACGAATCAAACAACCCTAAACTCGATGAGATTGGGTTATTGTATCACAAAGATCTCATGGTTACCTTCCAACTCTATCATCAGACCATGGAAATCATCCAGCATCAAAGTCTATGTAAAGACGACTCAAACGAAACTAAAGTCCATGTAAAGACGAATCAAACGAGCTCAAACTCAATGGGATTGCGTCATTGTATTACAAAGATCCCGTGGCCACCTTCCTGCTCCATCATCAGACCCTGCAAAACATCCAGTACCAAAGTACATGTAAAGACGAATCAAACAACCCTAAAATCGATGAGATTATGTTATTGCATCACAAAGATCTCATCGTTACCTTCCAACTCTATCATCAGACCATGGAAATCATCCAGCATCAAAGTCTATGTAAAGACGACTCAAACGAGCCCAAACTCGACGGCATTTGGTTGTTATCGTCAAATCGCTTCAAGTGTGCTTATAAAATTTGAAGATTTCCTTCGATTTTTCAGGACTTCATGATCATATCCTGACCTGATGATCATGGGACCAACTAGAAGGTATACTCTTTCAATCAAAACAAGAATTTTCAAAATCGGTCCAGGCGTCTTAGAGAAATCGGGGAACATACATAAAAAAAAAAGATTCCGACGAATTGTTAACCTCCTCCTTTTTTTGAAGTCGGTTAAAAATAGTTTAGGCATTATTCTTGTGTAACTAGCATGAAATGGAAAACGCTCCAAATCACCTGACAAATATTATTAGTATATAATATAATATACATAGTAGTAGGTCAGTCCGTTGATAACTCCAGCGGGCTATTCAAGGCAACGGCTTTGAAAAACATAGGTAGGTACTACTGAAGTAGAAATTCTAGGATATGGATTGCCATATCCTAGAATTTTAATATCACAATTTGAGTGAAAATATGGCGAAATAAGCAATATTTTTTTCACCTCAGCAGCTCAAACATGCCGCTTTTGCTGCGAGACAACAGTAAACAAAACGTGATTTTGATTAGAGCGTGAATAAAAGTAGCTTTTTAATTTTTCAATCTTCAGTGTCACGAATTGACATTGTTCAGCCATAAATTTGAAACATTGGAATTTTACTGTGATCTGTCTCTTTCTCATGCATATAAAAAGTGAGTGAAAAAACAAACCCCTTCGAATTCGAAATTCTATTTTGGAATTCGACCTCAAAGAACCTTCGGAAACGCAAAAAATTGGGCAAGTGCGAGTCGGACTCGCGCACGAAGGGTTCCGTACCATCATCTATAAAAGAAAATCACGTTCGTTGTATGTATACTTAAATACTTTATAAGTTTCTACCTGTTTATTAAGATCGAGTAACAAATTGCTTAAAAATTACGTTTGTTGTATGGGAGCCCCCCTTTATTATTTACTTTTTTTAAATTTAATTATTTATTTTGAAAGGTAATATACAACTACATATTATGTAAAAATTTAAAGCGTCTACCTGTAACAGTTAGTAATTTTGAGCAAAATATACGAAAAAAAACACGTTTTTTGTATGGGACCCCCCCTTAAGTTTTTTATTTTTTTTATTTTTAGTATTTGTTGTTATAGCGGCAACCGAAATACATAATTTGTGAAAATTTCAGCTATCTAGCTATCATGGTTTATGAGATACAGCCTGGTGACAGACAGACAGACAGACAGACAGACAGACAACGGAGGCTTAGTAATAGGGTTCCGTTTTTTACCTTTTAGGTACGGAACCCTAATAAAAAAAGATATTTGTAATAAAAAATACTTTTTTTAATATGATATTGTTTATATGTTTAATTTATTATTGGATTTTAATAAAAATAAGTCTAATTAATAGTATAAAATTGATATTTAACCAATACATTTTTATTTGGAATTACAACAATGATACATTTGAAAAATAAACACCAGGGACGCGGTATTAAAACGCGATTTAAAAAAGTAGCGGGAATAAAAATTTCACTGATGCTGATACAGTATGTATAGCGTAACGTGTTAAATTATATTAATATATAAAATAATCTAAAAAGATGAGTGAAACTATATGACTGTACTTTAACACCAGAAGAGTTAAATCAACAAGTGATTAATGCAGAATTCAATCTTTTCCTGTTCACTTCTATGTCTCCTAAGTAATATTATGTTCTCACTGCTGTGGTGAAAATTTATGTGTGCTACACGAGAGCAAAGCTTTTTGTATCTCGTGCTGTTGAGTCCCTCACTACACTCAGGATTCTAACTTTGATTCTAATCATAGAATCCTTCGCTTGCTCGGCTCGACTCAAAATCAGCACTCGAAACAAAAAACAACTTTGCTCTCTTGTTGCACAAATAACTATTTAGCTTCAAGTTGTATACCTAATTACATATATACAATACAATAGTACAATAGTACAATACAATAGTATAAAATTCTGATTGATAATATTGGTTACATATATAAGTACAATCTTTTTTCTGTAAAGCTATTATTATTACAAAATTTGTCACATTCGAAAACATTTCCTTTCTTTTACTTCGAGCTTACTTATTACAACCTACTTTTACACATACACATTATTTTGTATTATACGGTTCTTCCCGTCTCGATAAAGCGTTGTGTAATTAAATAATTTATTACATGTGCTTACGTAGTAGTAACGTATCTCTTTCCTAGTTTACTATAGGGGAAAACCCCCGAACGGAAAGATCATGACATGGAACCATCGAGAGTCGGTATTAATTTAGTACCAATCCAGATTCATTGGTACTTCTACCGAAATACGGCCGGACCTAATATTTGATCTATGCATAGATTTAGCTAAGAGGGATACATATTTGACACTAGCTGTTTCCCGCGGTTTCACCCGCGTCCTGAGGGAACTACTTCGCGTACCCGGTTAATTTATAGCCTAAGTTCCTCTTTGGTACATCAGCTATCTGCCAGTGAAAGTCCCGTCAAAATCGGTCCAGCCGCTCCAGAGATTAGCGAGAACAAACAGACAGACAGACAAAAAATTTAAAAAATGTCATTATGGTATATGTACCGTTCATAGATCCATATCATCATCATCATCAGCCTTTAAGGCGCTACCTCGAAAATGTATGCCCTTTTTGATTACAGATTTAGAAGCAGTGAGACACACCAGCAAAGTGAAAATTTTATATATTATTTATCAGGTCTTTATCTAGGGACTCCTTGGACAGATACACGATTGGAAGATTTTATTTTTTATTTTTATTTATTTAACTTTATGCACAAACAAGTGTACAGAGGCGGACTTAATGCCTAAGGCATTATCTACCAGTCAACCTTTGGGTGATGCAGAGATAAAGATATAATAAGTGCATTTAGCATTAAAATTACAGAAAAAGAAAAATATATATATAGTATAACAGATTTTACGAATAATTCATTCATAAAATATATGATAAACCTATTTACATTCACTAGATATATACTTATTTATAAATACATACATACATATCGAGGGTTCACGGGCAAAATGTATTAAGCGACATCCTGGCCGATATTGAGTTATATACATATTCGGAATCGCCGGATTTTTCTGCGTCGTTTGCACTCGGTTTCGTGCTGATCTGAGCACTTTTTTGGCGCTTAAAACAATAGTAAATTTAGGCGCAGTTCGGAGTAGCTTTGATTGAAGCGAAAATTTTTTTTTACAATTTATGAAAAAATGGACTTCATACAGGCGAAATATTTAGTGTTTTTGACTTGAGTTATTTTCCCCGGCATAAGTTTGGTAAGATAAGGTGTTTGAATCGTCTTGCCTGCGCCTAAAATATATACAAACCGTCGCTTAAAGCATTTTGCTTGCACCTGAAATTCATACTTGATGTCGCTTAAAACATTTAGCCTGCTGCTGAAATCCATTCCTTATGTCGCTTAAACCATTTACCATGCGTCTGATATTAATACACACAGGCGCTTAAATCATTTTCATATTTAATAAAAATTCTTTATACTCGGCGGTTAAATCCTTCTTCTTAAACTGAAGTAATAAAGACTCGTCTCATCAGAAATATTGTATTCGAAGTGGTGGAAGTTAAAACATTTTTACTCTACTGGAATTAGGAAATCTATATTCGTTAAGATAGTCTAAATTTTGTATAAATCGTTTATCCGTTGTCGGGTAAGACATATCGTTTCGGCGCCAAAGTCTTTGATTTCCGTCACTGTGAGTAACGCGCGTGCCCCCGCGGTGCTTCAGTCGCCGTAAACCGTGAACGAGTATGGACATGTTATGTGTTATTTGGACAAAATCATCACCTGGTTATTGAAATATTGCGTTGTTGTGGCGTAATATAGTGCATAATCTACATCTACACTAATATTAAAAAGAGAAAAAAGGACAATGACCACTTCTCCTACATTGAATGGCCTGATAATTAATTATTGCGTATATAGATAAAATGTACGAAAACAAGTAGCTCTATGATCAAGAAATTATACTGTAAAGACAGTTTTTCTTATAAAGGTCTAGGAATTACATAATACACCGAAATAAGTTCGTATTAATTTGACAGATTCTCCCATGTCCGGTGTCACGCGAAAGTGAAATGGAACGTAGCTAAACAAGGAAGTAGGCAAAGAAATATAAGAAGTAGGTATTATCAAAAAAAATTTGATAAGGATGCGTTCACGAGTTCTAGAACATCTTTACAACCCAAAACTTTTCTTTTTACCAAGACTTCTTCTTCTATAAAATATAATTGTTAGTGAAATATTAACACTAAAAATAACCTTAATTTTAAAATAAGTTTTATCTCTATACATGTTTAGGTCAAAAATGGCCATTCTTCTTTGTATTTTTGTTTGTTTATTTGTTTGTAATGGATAAACTCAAAAACTACTGGAACGATTTTAAAAATTCTTACACCATTAGAAAGCTACATTATATGCGAGTAACATAGGCTATATTTTATTTTAGAAAAAATAGGGGTCCGTAAGATATTTGGGTTTTTTGGGTACGCGAAGTAGTTTCCTCAGGACGCGGGTGAAACTGCGGGAAACGGCTAGTCTAATTATAATTTGAAGAAATTCATAAAGAAATTATCAATACATTTAAAAGGTGAATAATTTATTGTATTATTAATTTACTGTAAAATGTATTCGAAATATAAACAGTCTACACGTGTCTCTTACACTCGATCAGACAGTATTCACATTGAATATTATAGTTCTATTTTAGAGTGTAAAACTGAATTGCAAGTATTATTTGCCATATACATTTCGATGCTTAAACAAAAAAATATTATAGGTAAGTACTTACTTACGTAATTGTTTTTTAAATGTTTCCCTTATAAATAGTACTTGTTTGTGTTTATTAAAATGTATAATTTGGTGTTACTATCAGCAGAACTATTACTGACTACCTCGTTGGTCTTGCGGCAAAAATGTGCGTGTAGGATCGGGAACTCTCGTGTTCGATTCCCGAGTTGGGCAATGTATTATTGGGTTAGGAAATTCACAGTAACAGCACGGAGTCTGGAATGTGCCCAGTACGGTAATAAGCTCGCCAATTATAACGTGGGAATAAAATAAATCTGGCGAAAAGTGGGTGTAGCAATACACCTCTGCCTACGTTCTCGGGGTTACAGGCGTCAGACTATGTATGTGTATTTATGTGCTATCAACTGAATTGAACACAGATATTGTTATTGCACATTTTGCAAATATTACCTACTACAGGCAGCGATAGTCTAGGGGTGAGACCAACAGACTGCAATGCAGAGGGTCTCGGATTCGAAATCTGGCACACACCAATAACTTTGAACAACTTGTAATCTTATTAACGTTATGTGCGTATTTACCTGAAAATTATTGCTTGTATAGTGCTTCGGAGGGCGCGTTAAGCCGTCGGTCCCGACTGTCATGAAGATGTTTGACAGTCGTTACGGAGAGTCAGCGCCCTCAAATATCCTGACACTAGTCTAACCAAAGAACATCGTTATCCCATAGAATCCCGTAGGTACATATTGCACCCTATCAGGTTCGACTAGATATCGGGCCCTAGGCTCCTAAGCAAATAGCAGAGGATGCAACCATGAATAATGCTAGAATAATGATGACTGTTATTACACATAATCTAAAGTCCTAAACTAAGTAATTGACATAACATAAATTTACGACTGTATTTCTCTGGAGAGGTAGAAGGGTAGAGGGCAGAGATATTTGACACACTTTTTACCAGTTATATTATCACATGAAACATGGGATGTCCCTGTTGCAACTTACTAGGCACAATTCCAGACTGTGGTGCTACTGAGAATTTCTACATGGAAAAACTTGAGAACACTGTTCTCGACCTGGGAATCAAACCCCGGGCTTCATGCTTAGCAATAGCATTGGTATGCGTAAACTCACAGATGAGAAAATTAGTCTCAGATAGAGCGCATTCGTCCAACTAAGTGTGGCACGTTGACAGCTATGTGTGCGTGACCTTTGGCGACTGGCACTGTACGGACACGCGCGTCTATGTGTGTTTAAAGTTGCCAGATTATGAATAATCTCCCAGTATTTTGCATATAGTTATGTAATATTCTTATATTCATTTGCGGTTTTGAAGAATTTACCATGGATTTAATTAATGCTCTTATAAATACATTTCTTAAATGTAGGTACCGAGTTAAGTTTTAACTACTTCGTAAATCTTAAATCTGTATATATAAAATCCTTGCGCTACTGACTGACTGACAGATAAGCTACAGCCGAAACTACTCGGCGCATGAAGCTGAAATTTAGCATGTATGTTTCTTGGGAACCGTAGGGGGACTAAGACGGGATTTCTCGAAATTCCCACGGGATCGGGCAAAACGAGAAATACGAAAATATGTGCGTGCGAAGCCGCTGGCGTCGATTAGTTGAGAAATAAATAGTATGTATGTACACACGGCACCAAGTCAAGCTAAACAGTTGTTGTACGATTTTGATACTTATTCCCTACGCCATAAGTATGTATGTACACACGGCGCCAAGTCAAGCTAAACAGTTGCTGTACGATTTTGATACTTATTCCCTACGCCATAAGTATGTATGTACACACGGCGCCAAGTCAAGCTAAACAGTTGCTGTACGATTTTGATACTTATTCCCTACGCCATAAGTATGTATGTACACACGGCGCCAAGTCAAGCTACACAGTTGCTGTACGATTTTGATACTTATTCCCTAAGCCATAAGTATGTATGTACACACGGCACCAAGTCAAGCTAAACAGTTGCTGTACGATTTTGATACTTATTCCCTACGCCATAAGTATGTATGTATACAGGGCGCCAAGTCAAGCTAAACAGTTGCTGTACGATTTTGATACTTATTCCCTACGCCATAAGTATGTATGTACACACGGCGCCAAGTCAAGCTAAACATTTGCTGTACGATTTTGATACTTATTCTTTACGCCATAAGAACGGTGCAAAGGTCAAAGTGTATAAGCTTGACGTGTAGCAGGGTGAAAAAAACAATATTATGTAAGGTATATACTAATGGAAATTGAAATTCTATTACTATATTTATGAGAAAGAAGATATATCTACAATATACTTTTATAATACGGTAATGTATTTTTCATTAACATGACAATCGTTATCACATAATCAATTGACAAGTGCATTTTCCCTAATTCAGGCAGAACGGCGTCGACAAAAACTGGCAACACTTACATATTTCTTGCACAAATACGAATTTTATCGAAATTAAATTAGGAAACAGTCAAATTATCAATAGTTACCTGTGAAAAGATATTCCATTTTCCTGTTTTTGTTTTTAGGAACAACTTTTACAGTGTTTAAGAACGCAAGACGGCATTTTGAGAATTTAAAAGTTGAAGTGATCGTGACGCGTGAACTGTACGATGCGTCGTAGCGCACTGAGACGAGTTTGTATTCGCTTTTCAATTTTGTATTTGCTTTAGTGGCCGCACGCAACTGTGCCGTGCGTTCCATCTGATACTAATTCTCTCATCTATGCGTAAACTAAATTCTTTTTTGGAAATTTCTGCTTACAGTGACATCCATGGATATGGAAATGAACAGACAAAAATACTTTCAACAAAAAATAAAAATTATCTTATCAGAATCAAATCATCCAGGAATAATCGTGGTGTGATGAGTACGATGATTTGTCTGGATGCAATTTATCTAAAAAATATGTAATAGGTACATATTTTTTAGATTTTTTTGTCAGCTGAATATTTTTCAAATAGCGAAAAATGTGAATCCTTGTGCCATTTTTATAATAAAAACGATCACTTGTCTGATTTTAAGCACGTACCTATTTGTTTTATTTTAAAATTTCTTTACATTTTTCATTTGTAGGAACAATAGTCCAAATTATTGTTGATCTAACCGCCAATCCTACTTATACATACAAATTCATTGTTATTTCAAACAATTTACTTTTAGAGAAAAGTGCTACATAAATCATTTTAATCTGCAACTACTTTATGATATTTCAATTGCTTAAGCCGATTAGCCTGATTTTATTTTAGTATTCCAATGGTTGTTCATATATTTAGCCTTACACAAAACAATACCAGAGTGTCGCTTAAATCATTTTTCCTATACCTGTATTGTGAAGTTTATGGCACTTATATCATATAGCCTGTTTCTAAATAAAAGTAAACTGGGGTAATATTGTATCAAGCGACTTTTATTTCTATTAATAGTAGCTTAAAAGAAAAGAAAACTATACTCAATTATGCAGCTTTTGTCATGGAAATCAACTTTGGTCACTTTTTCGTTAATAACCTTATACTTTTTTTATAACGATTTTTTTTCGTAAAATTGAAACTTTAAAACGCTCTCCAGTAAAGTAAAAAAAATGTCGCTTAATACATTTTGCCCGTGAACCCTCGATATGTATATATATATATATATATATATATATATATATATATATATATATATATATTTGAATATAAATATATATATTTATAATAAATATTATAAATACATAAACTATGATTCTATTACGATTCAGCCAATGTGTCAATGTAAATCTACGACGAAAAACGGTTCGTGGACATCCTGATTTCTGGAGGGAGAGCATTCCAGAGAAGGATAGACTGGATATTAAAAGAAGCATGTACCAAGCTGGAGCTGTGAGAAGGACAAAGAAGAAGAAGATTGTTTGAAGAGCGAAGATTTTTATCGTGGGTATTGCAGAGATATTGAAAATGAGGAGTTAAATAGATAGGAGCATTAGGAGAGTACAGTAAAGAATAAAGTGTACACAACGTACGCAGGTTGCGACGTTGGCGGATAGGTAACCATCGTAACTTTATTCGAAACTCGGAAATATGGTCATACTTACGGAGATTGAAAATGAATCTAATGCAATTATTGAGAAGGCGGTCGAGCTTATTGAGTAGATCTGCATTAAGGTCGAGATAGCACACATCACCATAGTCGATGATAGGAAATATTTATTTTCTTTCTTTAATATTAGATTTTCGCTCGATAGAATTTTAATTTGAAAAACATGCTTTCTCTAAATATTTTTTAGGATATTTAAAAAAAAAACTTAACTTTTCACATTGAAATTGCTACTCACCGAAAGAAGAGCTAGTTTATTAGGGACTGGTCTAACGATTTTTTTCTAAAACGATTATTACTTGAGTTATGAACGAAATAAGCTTTCAGACAGTTTCGTGATGACATGCCATGTCAAAAACTGAGCGACATTCAACTTTATAGCTAACCCTTAACGATGACCTTTGCACGTTTTTTTGACCTTCGAGGTAGCCTCTTAACAGTCCACTGCTGGACTAGGCCTCTCTTTTGAAAGGAGGAATTGGCCTACTACACCACGCTGGCCAAACGGGTTGATAGGGTTTGTATCAAGTTTTCGTTCTCTTACAGTGCTGTTCTCTGCATAATATGCTCCCTCTGTCGGCTCTTACGACACCCATGGGATGATAGGGAGTGGTGACATTCCATATTCTTTATCCGTCACCACACGGACTAGATCCATATGCATTTAATAAAAATCGGTTATTTTAATATTACAAACAGACACTCCAATTTTATTTATAAGTATAGATAGGCCCTATACAAAATATGCCAAATTCATGGATAGATCAAATATTGGGATCGGCCGATAGTCACAAAAATTGCAAGATTTATACATTTTTTGCAGCTTCACAGTTCTGTAAAAATAGCTGTTTTTATTACATTCATTATCATCATCATCATCATCAGCCTGCAAGAGTCCACTGCTGGATATAGGCCTCTCCAATGGCACGCCACTGAGCCTGATTTTCGGCTTTTCGTGTCCAGCCGCTGCCAGCCACTTTGCGTATACTCGTATCGTCACTCCACCTAGCCGGAGGGCGTCCTACACTACGTTTGCCAAGGTACGGTCTCCACTCTAGCACTCGACTACTCCAACGGTTATCGGTTCTTCGACAAATGTGGCTTGCCCACTGCTACTTCAGCAGTGGCACTGCAAGTCTTTTTGTCACCCCTACCGCAAAGCCTTAAGACAAAGGTCTTCAACGAGTGCGTCCTACCCGTTATGACTAACGGAGCCGAGAGGTGGACATTGAGTATATATACATCGAGATAAAATTAAATATATGCTAAGTAAATTTTATAAACTAAAATGGATACGCATAATTCCAAATTTCGAAACACCTATTTCTAAATTGATCTTCAAATTGAAATTAAACTACAGTTTACGGATTTTATCGCGTTATATTGGTTTCACTTGTTATTACATTTAAACCGAATGATCTAGAAACTACATTTTTATTACTAGCCAACGTTTCGAATTCTTTACAGGATTCATGTTCACGGCAGACTGAGGTGATATTTGTCTTTGTCTTGGATTTAAAAGTTATCTCAAATTACCCGAACCCGAACATTTTTCAACTATTGGTGTTACTATCTACGCAGAATGTGCTCACTGTGTCTTGATGTCTTCTGGTGACTTTGTCCTTCTTGGGTTACTTAGCTCGTTAGAATATTATTATGTCATCAAGTGATGATTGCTATAAAATGAGAAAACTAAGCATGGCGCGGATAATAACTATAATAATTTTATTTTGTTTCTCTATTATTCTAATTTCTTAGGACAATACTAATAGGCCCCTTGGCAGGCGTACACGGAAACATAAGTCCAACGCGCAGAGGCCTTTTGAGAGTTTTAATCTAGAATGTGTTGGAACTCTTACTGAGGAGCCTCCACAACTACACTATTAAGTGCAGACACGGCTACTAACTACTGTGGGCTATTGGGATGGGTGTTAAATGGATTGCTTTCATGAAAACTATGGATGAAAAACCGGCGTCTGCACTAAGTACTCTCATAGTACCTACGTCGAAAAGGGGCAGACGGTGACTCGCCAACTCACTAGATGGGCCCTCTCTAAATAGCCACCAAGATAAACAAAGTCTGCCATAAAGACATCCAGAGGGCAACACTGGTGTGTGTGGCTAGGGGTGTCGAGTGGTGCGGCACCGGTTTCGCTATTGCGGGCCTCCAGACAACAGAGACCCGGAGCGGGTTTCCCCGTGGTTACGCTCTTGAGAATGACACTTCCACCCCCGAGCCAATAGCTCTTGTGGCTTCCCTCTGGCCGGCCGACCAACGCAAGCCAGAGTTGAGTCTTGCGGGCGCTCTTGGAAATCCACTCCGACCAGCCAATAAAGGCAGCCCGGAGACGAGGCTCTGACCGACTCTCTGAAGCATACGGGACCGCAGTGTCGCAGGTAGTAGAGCCTTGCTGATTTCAGCATGAATGAGCCGGCTCGACCGGGGAAGTACTACCCTCTCACAGAAAATCGACGTAAAGTAAAAGTACTTAAACTGTTGCGTTTCGTTCGGTGAGTGAGAGTGCCGGAGGCCCTATCTCCTATTCCTTCTCCCTCATCCCACTCCTCATCCTATCCCTTTTCCCAAACCCAAGGGGCGGCAACGCACTTGTGACTCCTGTGGTGTTGCTTGTGTCCGTGGGCGGCGGTAATTGCTTACCATCAGGCAATCCGTCTGCTCGTTTGCCGCCTATTAACATAAAAAAAAAACACATTCAGCTCGCCACAAAGCTGCCGAGCCATTATTATTATATTATTATTTTATTGAGATGATTTCGATGTCAGGCATATAACATTTAAAAACTAAAAATCAAGGAGATTTTGAGAGGCTGGCCGCACCTCAGACATTTTTGGTTTTTAAAATATTATGCAATTTGCATTTTTTATTATTCAAATTATTGTATTCTCGACGACAGTACGTTGACGAACTTTTACTTTAATCGGACATGAAAAATTGTGATTCCTTAACACTTTTGCGTGTTAAAAATTACCTTATCGATGCAAAAAATATTAGTAGGTAAGTCTTCTATCATGAAGAGGCAAATGTAATAATTGGATGTTTATCTAAATAATTCAAATAATTAAAAAACTTGTGTCTACGGATCAAGGTTAGTAGATAGTGATAAGCATAGAAACTGACAGAATAAGAAAACAGTGTACTTAACAAATTGATAGTTAATTGGGAACCGGAGTGCCTAACTTCCAACTTTAAAGACGCGTGCTTTGGGGCAAAAGTCTTCTAATGTCCAGAAAGTTCACTTAAGCTTAGTGTATAATTTTCATTATCGGCCTTTAGCAGTCTACTGCGGGACATAGGCCTCTCCTTAATTACGTCACTATAGCATTGTCAGGCAATAGCCTAAATGTGGACCACCATATATAGATAGATATACGCTTGATTTCACACCAACATAGCATTAAACAGTACATATTTTGTAAAGAGACTTAAACTACGATAATGTACAATCGGAGGCCTTATCGCCTAGGGCTATATTTTCCAGGCAACCTTGAGGTGGACAGGAATTATATAAGCAAAAATGTGGAGCGGTGGTGTAGTTGCTAAAAATAATACGAAAATCTTAGATACTATAAACATAATTATATAAATTATAATTCGATAAATATACGTACATAAATAAAATACAAATATAAAATATACTTACATACATTATAAAAATATAAGAGACAGTCAAAACAGACAATACAAATGTAGTAAACGCACCACTGACTTTTCCTAGTAATCTGCGTATTAAATTGTTAATTAGCGCTTCGAAGAGCACGTTATGCAGTCGGTCCCGGATATAAGGAAGATCTTTGACTTTGGGTGGTTAGTCCTATGAATATACTGACACTGGTAAGTCATAGAATACTGCCATATCTTTGGAATCCGGGAGTAAAAAGGCAGTCGCCGCCTCCGGGTGCAATGCGAGAGTCGTGGATGCAAACTGAACGACGCTAGGACGTCGATGATAATTAGCTGACCCAGCAAACGATGTTCTACCATATAAATTGATCAAAATGAAAATTAAAAAAGACTTTCTGCAGGGACAAGCAAATCATCTACAAATAGCTCAATGAAATATACGGGGTTTAAAAAGACCCTCAACGAAAACAGAAGTCCCATATTGTACCAATATTTCCCAACCCCAAGGGGCAGCAACGCAATTGTGACTCCTGTGGCGTTGCTTGTGTCCATAGGCGACGGTAATTGCTTACTATCAGGCGATCCGTCTGCTCGTTTGCCGCCTATTACTATAAAAAAAACTATATTTTTCTCTATTATTTCTTAATGAGATTACTTTAAAAAAATATTTTCCCCGTCATTATTTTTGCTTAGTATGACTTGGCATGATGTTCAAAACGAGTAGACTTGGTCTTGATGATGGGTCTTGTGACATCCTGTATGTAACTAACGACCTATACACAAACCATACCTTCACTAAAATCGGTCGACCTGTTACGGAGGAGTGTGATCCCATATCAGAAGATAAAATTTAAATAATATATTAATAAGTTTTTCAAAATGCCAATGTTATGCCATTTGCCAGCTCTGAATTCCAAAATTGTATATATAAAATTCTTGCGTTACTAACTGATGACCGGTTTCTATATTCGATCTATTCATCGATTAGGAGATTTGAGATCCATATTTAACATAAGCTCCTGACAAAATCCTTGGTTTTATTGGATATTGAATACAGCAATGAAGTTACAGCCAAAATAATTGGGCGCAAGAAGCGGAATTTGTGGCATATATTATGAGGAGCGAGCGACTGCCTCCGTGGTCCAGTGGATAGCGTATGCGACTGCTGATCGGAGGTCCCGGGTTCGATTCCCGGGTCGGGCAAAAGTGTTACTGGGTTTTTCCGCATACTTAGTAGCAGCCCGGCGTCTGGTGATGTGCCC
Source organism: Euclidia mi (assembly GCA_944739405.2). Lineage (NCBI taxonomy): Eukaryota > Metazoa > Arthropoda > Insecta > Lepidoptera > Erebidae > Euclidia > Euclidia mi. Next base: position 44,187,384 of record OX123201.2, read on the forward strand.
GGTAAAACGGCAATAGGCTCGCCCCCTATTACGTGGGACCTAAAAATTCATGGCGAAATGTGGGTGTAATATTTACACCTCTGCCTACCCCTTCGGGGATACAGTCTTGAGACTATAAATAAAAAAAAATTATGAGGAGCGTAGAGGTGCACTAAGAAGGGATTGCCTGAACTCTCAGGCGATCAAGCAGAAACGTAAAACAAAAAAGAAAGTGCGGCCGTAACTGCGAGCATCCTCTAGTATTAAAATAATAAGACCAGATCATGTGATTCCTAGTTCACGACTACGGCTTTGTAGATGCCATTTGCTATTGAATTTGTATTCATAGAAGCGACTTACCTAACTACTTACTAACCATAATGTTCATGTCTTGTATCTTAATGTGAGAGAAAAACATATCTAACCTAAAATAGAAACATTTTGAACTATTTGTATGCAACTTCACTGTACCATGTTTCGAGCAATAAATTATCTCTTTGTTCATTGATTTTTCAATAAGCGAGCCTTCTGCCTTACCTTATGTAATACGTGATAGTGATAATAATATGTGACAAGACAACTGTCAGATCCATTGAGACGATTAGATTTTATCCTGATTATTATAAAATATCAAATAGATTTACGAAGATGGTTTCTTATCTTAATAATAATCATATCTGAGCAAATTCAAACAGTGTTTGATATGTCAAACGGATGAATGAATTAGCTTAAGCACACATTGCGCAACCACAATCATCGAAACCGCTCATGTGTAAACTCTAACGATTTTGTACATCGAATTCAGAGAACACTCAGTGACGCGAGAGTATGTACATATATAAGAGGGGGCGATGCGATAATTACAACTACGTTACTCTGACCGGCCGAGCCGTACGTTAGTGGATCATTATACAGTCAGACGGTAAACAGACCAACACGCGGACACACGCGAAATAAAATGCGCTCAATTATATTAATATTACTGTTTGTTTACACAAAATGTGACGATTACCGCACGCGGCGCGCATCTATCCTTGAACTCGAAGCAAAAATCACACTCGGCGGTAACACGACGCTCACAGATAAGGAGAGTATCGTGAACGACTGTCTCATGCGACACAAGTTCAACGAAGTGGACTATGGCTACGATCACCCGGACCAGTACAAGTTCTCGCACCACTTCTTCTCCTACAAGGACAAGATACCTGACTCCAAGGTGTACAAGATCATCAAGGATATGCCCAAGGGAGCTGTGCTACATCTCCATGACAGTGCCGTCCTGGGCCCTGATTATTGGCTGAACGTCACCTATATGGACAACCTGTACATTTGCTACGAAGAGCGGATAAAGTTCTTGTTTGCTGACAAAATGCCTAATGACACCTGCGAAGTTCAGTGGCAATTAATGCGCTACGTTAGAGAATCGGCGGAAAATGTCACCAAATTCGATCAAGAACTCCGAAAGCATCTTACTATGGTCGTAGACGACCCCGACAAAGTATACTCATCCCAAGACAAGACTTGGAACTTATTTAGAAAATATTTTGCAACTGTTTATCCTTTATGGTCTTATATTCCAGTGTGGCAACAGGCTATATATGATGTTTTAACCGCGCTGAAAGAAAACAATATCATGTATACAGAGATGAGGACTAGTCTATCGAATCTGTACGCGGCAAATGGCACTGTTTACGATAAATTTTTAACAGCGGAACTTTACAGAACTACAGTTAAGAGATTCCTGAGAGAAAATCCGGACTTTTTCGGTGTTAAACTTATTTTCGCGCCAGGAAGGAAGCAAGAGATGGGTGATATAGCAAATACTATACAATTGACAAGAGAAGTAAAGAAAATGGTACCTGAACTAATTGTTGGATTCGATCTAGTCGGAGAGGAAGATTTAGGACGCCCTTTAATAGACTTTGTGCCGCTATTGAGTACAGTAAAAGATATTAACTTCTTTTTCCACGCTGGTGAAACGGGTTGGTTCGGGACTTCGACTGACGAAAATCTGCTGGACGCGGTATTGCTGGGTACTAAACGTATTGGTCACGCATACGCGTTGTCGAAGCACCCGGTGATAATGAAGCTAGTGATGGAGAAAGACATCGGGATTGAGATAAACGTGCTGTCGAACGAGGTGTTATCTTTGGTGCGAGACTTGAGGAACCATCCGTTGAGTGTGTACCTGAGTTTGGGTATGCCGGTGATCCTGGCGAGCGATGACCCAGGTGCGTGGGAGGCTGACCCTCTCTCCTACGACTTCTACGTAGCGTTTGTTGGAATCGCCAGCAGGCTCTCCGACTTGAGAATGCTCAAGACCCTCGCGCTCAACTCCCTCAAATACAGTGCGCTAGACACACTCAATAAACAGAAAGCTATACGCACTTTCGATATAAAATGGAACAATTTTATTGATAACTTCAACTGTTCGTCGTATCAATCTATTGACTTCGCCCTTAGATAAAGTTGTTGATAGTGTGAATTGTAATTTATATACCTAATGTTGTGGCGATTCCTTGAGTGATGTGAGCTGACGTATATTTAAAATGTAATTTAATATTGTGTGGCTGGAACAAAAAATATGGTAATTAATTTAACAAGGTGACTTGTTGAGATGTTTGTATATAACAAAACATCAAATAACAGTTATCACGATAAGTGTTTTTGCTGCTCATGATTGATATTTTTCGCGTGCGTTCAACTTTTATTTTAAAAGGTTTAATGCAACAAAAAATGAAGTTTGTGTTCTTTGAGTTTTAAGTAGGTATAATTTATACAAGCCGCGTAAAATTTTGGTTTTCATTTTCTTGCTTGAAACCATACGTTAGTTTTGTTCAGTGAACGTCGCGTATTTAATGCTGGCAATATAATTTGTATGGGTGTTGATTAATGCATGTAGGAATATAAATACTCATTTTTATAATTACCTCTATATTTATTTAAAAACATAGATAAGTAGACAATATACATATTTTAAAGTAATTGTATAGTTTGTAAGTAAATGTAACAATATACATATGTATGTATTTAGAAACGTTATTTGCATTCAAGTGAAATCAATTCTCCTTTAAATACTGCCTTTTGTTTTTAAGAGTTTCGGATCAACGGACGCAGTATGAAAATCTGAACCAACATTTTGATTCACCATATAACATAAGTAGGTATACAGAGGCAATTTTTAACAAGTACAATTTCTGTTGCAGTCTACTTATAATCGATTTTAATCTTTCGCAATTTACATACACCATGAATTTTTTTTTATTTGGCGATTCGGGATGCATGTTTGACATATTTTCTATTGAGTTTATGTCAAATACCTATGAATCTAAAATCTCTAAAAAAATTTGATAGATGGAATATTGAATTTAGCGGTTAGCGGTCGAATCTCGCGACAATAATTGAATTATGTACCTATTTATAACTGTTCTCCTAGTGTAGTTTCAACTGGCTTGCAACGGTCGTGGTCGCTGCGGGACAGCCCCTTATGGTATTTATTTTATACCTAAAAATAGGTCAATTATAAATTGTTAATTATCGCTTGCTAATCGGTGAAGGAAAACATCGTGAGGAAACCTGCATGTCTGAGAGTTCTCCAATGTTCTCGAAAGACATGTGAAGTCTGCCAACCCGCACTTGGCCAGCGTGGTGGACTATGGCCTTACCCTTCTCATAATGAGAAGAGGCCCGTGCCCAGCAGTGGGAGTTGGGACAGTAAAGGGCTGATGATGAGGTCAATTATCGCGAGTAAAACCCGCTAAATAAAATTGTATGAAGTCTACTTTAGTGAAAATGTGTATTTTTGTACATACATATTTTTTGTACATGGATATTCCAATGATATCCGAATATTTGTATACGTGTTATATATTAAGTTGTACATATAAAATACACCTAATAAACAACGAAACCAGTTCATACTCGCTTCTTTTATTGAAAAGTATTTTGCTTTTCCTTACACTTGTTTCTTTCAATAGAGTAGATAATAAAAGTTATCGCTCGCTTAATAATGCAGAAGGCAATAGGCTCGCCTCCTATTACATTGGGACTTTGGGATCGAAACATAACTGGCGAAGTGTGGGTGTGTAAAAGTAGACACCCATATAGTTTATGTTAATTCTGCTCTGTGTGTAAAAATGCCTCTTAATGATGAATATTATTGAGTGGTTTGGAATGCCACAAATCAATCATTAGCTATAAATAGGGTAGGTAACATAAGGTGTTATAGCACAGAATAGATAGTACTAACCTAGTTATAGCGTAGGTCATGTGTTCGATATCCACCTACGAAAAATCTTTGTGATTAGTACGATTACTTGTTCAGGTTGAAGTAAGTATATTTTAGGAATTGGGAAATAATTATTCAGGTGTGAAAATTTAGCTACCATTTTGTAGTCAAAAGATATGGCGTGTTTTAGCCATGTATACTTTTTCTTCTTGTCCAATGATAATATTATTTAATAGGTAGGTATGTGGTCAAAAAATTGTTGTTACGAGTCTGAGCTGTCTTTGAGCGTTGATTGAATGTTTGCAAAGTTCCTCGCGATACAGGCTATTTTCATAATGAGTTACTCTTTTAGACAACTCGTCTAAAAAGAAAACACTTGGTCATCATTATTTGAGAGTTTTCAAGGGTCTACATTTATGTTTACTTATGGTCAGAAAAAACTCAATCACTCGAAGTAGAATGATATCATGTTCGACAGTCGTCAAGTTCGCTGTGCTGATTTTATACTTATAGGTTACTATACCTACTCCGGCCACGGCTCTGCCCGCGTGAGAATTATCGCGGTAAAAACTAGTAAAAAGTAGTGTACCTACTGCCTCCGTGGTCCAGTGGCTAGCGTATGCGACTGCTGATCGGAGGTCCAGGGTTTGATACCCAGGTCGGACAATAGGGCCTAAAGTTACTGAGTTTTCCGAATTCTCAGTAGCAGCACGGAGTCTGGTCACATGAGTAAATAAACCGAACAGAGAGACAGCTTCTTAAGAGCTTGTAAATTTGTTGCCTATTTTGGTAGGGTTGTCACAATAGGTTAAGACAAATCGCTTGTTTGGTATGCGACAGATTCTGGATTGGACAGATTCGTGATTTGGCAGATTCCCAACTCGACAGATTCGTGCATTGGACAGATTCTTGGACTCGACGGATACGCTATACGGCAGAAGTACAGTTGGAAATAAAATAGCGAGTGGAAACAAAAAAGGCATGCACCTGAAACTTTTAAAAGCACGGAATTAAAATATACATTTGTTACCAAGGACACGACGTGACGACGTGATTTATTTGACATTCCCAACGATACCACTAATAGTGTTGAATATTTTCTGGTAATATGATCTATTTTGCTAATAAACGTAGGAATCTCCTTTAGCTAGTGGCACTAGTTTTACCACGGGGATAGGTATCTAAAATAAGTTTAAAAAGAAATACTGTAAGACAAATGAACGTCTACAAAACAAATGACTATAAAATGATCAACCATCGATATGGCTTACAAAAAACTAGTGCATGCGATTTTCGACCTTATTGACAATTCATGACAGACCCTTTTTTGGTATTTTCTTGCTTTCTGACATTGATACGTTAATAAAATTATAAATTCTTAGTTACGTCAATAAGGTCGAAAATCGCATGCACCTGTTTTTTGTAATCCCTATCGATGGCTGATCACTTTCTGATAGTCATTGATTTTGTAAATATTAATTGCTTTTACACAATTTCACAACTAATGAGTTCATGAGGATCCTCTGGGCGATCGGGCTAGGAGATCCTGATGGACAACATGCAAACATGTTAAGTATCTCGTTGCCAACATTGACAATATTTATTTCAAGATCGAAATATTCGTGAAACTTTTGCTCGAGCAATTCAACAAATTATCAGGAGGTATACCTAATTAAAAAACCCAATCGTACGTAACCATTGTTAAAATCTTTATAATGACTTAATTATTTCATCTAGTATTAATCATACACACAGTACAATAAACAACCATTATTAATAATAAAAAAAACACGTTCTTACATTAAAATATTAAAACTTGCAACGTACAAAACAAACAACGTGCGTCGGAATAACCCTAAGATTGTCAACTGCCTGTGCCTACGTAAACCGGTTTTTTCCACTCTCGCCGCGTACACGACAAGCGGCCAGTGGTCACGCACACATAAGCCGCGTGCTCGTAGTAGTGCAACCGATTCGCGCTGTTGTATGAAGCTGTGTCTCTGTTCCGTTTATCTACTCATGTGGTCTGGTGATGTGCCCGGTAACGGCAATAGGCTCGCCCCCTATTACGTGGGACCTAAAAATTCAAGGCGAAATTTGGGTGTAGTATTACACCACTGCCTACCCCTTCGGAGATACAGGCGTGAGTCCACTATCCTGCCTCCTATCTCCACAGATTAAAATGATATCATAATGTCGCTCAGTTGCGACGTGAAAGAAGGACAAACATACAGACTTTCACACACACATACATAGGAATAGATACTACATTAATAATATGTACCTATCACTATCTTATATTTATGCAAATGTATCATGTAGGTACCTACGGTACGCAAAAAGTCGCAAGGCAAATCAATTATACCTACTTATAGATTTTATCTTAGTTCATCGTGCTTTTAACCTCAAATTTAACTAGCTTTTCCCCGTGAATTCGCTTATTAATTAAATATACCTAAATAATAATATGAGTTCTTGGGTAGTCAACTAAGCGGTCTGACTCGATTAGTTGTGTAGTGACTTTAAGGGTTGAGCTACACCTATCAGCACCGCATCGCACTTTTCTATGCTTCTGTCCTTTTCTGTCACTTAGGACCGTCATTTACTAGAGCGAGAAGGAGAGAGGGAACGCGTCAGCACGCCGCGGAATCGATCGTGCTGACGCGTTCCAAATAAACTCACACTTGCATTTATAATGTTTGAAATAGAATTAGTTTTTATTATAAGTCAAATCGATTATATCGACTAATAACATTTTGTTTAGTCTATTGAAAATTTCTGACAATGGTCACACTGAACTGTCAACTTCCCCTTCCGGAAAAAGACGTTTTGGGTTTTGGGCTAGCTCCGTTTGTAATATTGTAATAAATTGATCGCCTTTTGAATTAACGCGAATTGAATTAACTTGTAAATACTTATAATTGCGGCTTTTGACTTCCGGCAAAGTTTGTGATAAATTGGTGATATATTGAACATTTGTAAAACACGTGTGTGAATTCCTGATTGGTGCCCGAGGGGAAGGACTACGCTGAACTGGACACTGGTATTTATTCGATTCTCTTGTTATTTTGACCAAAATTATGAGTTAATCTTAAAGGTCCACTCAAGAGCAACACCAGGAAATATGAGGTAAAATTTTCATGTACCTACTCAATACTTTACTCACTGTGCAACGCAGTGCATTGTGTCTGGATATATTGTCTATTGTATCGTGGTCAGGTAGATGTATTACACCTTCCACTGCGCACTTCTGATACATTTTCCTGTCTGGCTACGGTAACTCTAGACATAATTTTTGGTAGCAGAACGTGGTTGAAATTTAGCCGCTGTTGCATTACTGAGTATAAACTCAGATTGGTAGAAGCTTGTATCTTATCACCTTGTAGACAGTATTGTAGTGTTTGTCAGGTCAGTTATTGTCTAAAATACATAATATTTAATTGTATAAGTTGACCTAGATAATTTGAAACACATTGTCACACATAACCTCAATCAGTAATTGTTTGATTTAAATTGTTGAAATCTAGCATAGATGTGTTGCTGTTACTATTAATAAGTCACTTTAATTGGATACATATCAGTTATATGTATCAATTGGTTTAGTTTATTGCATATATTGATATATTAAGTTTGAACCTTACATTGCTAAACCTTGTTATAATAATATATAGATAATATTGTTAGGTAACACATATTCTGTGCTTACTTACTATTGTATATCTCAAATAACACAGCCAGTCCGTCTGTTGCAAGTAATTAGTTAATTTATTTGAATATTGAACTTTAATTAACTTATTTGAAGTTCCAACTTTTGATAACTTTGACTTTGTTTTGTGTCAATATATATTGAAACTATTAATTTTGTTGGACAGTAGATACCTGTCACTTGCTTGTACCAGCAGTAAACAGGCTAATACTTTGTTGGTTTCAAAGAATTAAGAAAAAATAAGTTTTGATTGTTAATATTATTTAACGCTTGTCCGGGTTCTTTTGAATTTTGATTATGTCAGCTATCAAGGACTTGCGTGCGGCTGCTGGTGCTATTGCATCAGATTTGCGCTGGTTTGCCTCGGCCAGTGCCTTAGTGAACCGGCCTGATCGCCAGCAGGCCTTACTACAAAGGTACGAGCGGATCGATGATCGCCTGGCAAGTGTGGAACAGCAATTCCGCACTCTCAGCGCTTGCTGTCTCGAAGTGTCAGTCAATGATTTCACCGCTGACCAGCGAAATAAGGTCCGCGAAGAATATGCCCAGGTCTTAGTCCTGTATGATGCTGTCTCCAATAGTGCGAGACAACTAGTTGCCGATAGGGAAGGGCAACCTGGCCTGAAGCAGGAGCTTCCTAGGTCAGCACCGGGGCTGGTGAGTAGGCTCCCTACTTTGGACCTCCCCCATTTTGATGGCTGCCTAGGAAGCTACCTGGGCTTCGTTAATTTGTTTGACAGCCTGGTCAATGACAGGGCTGACCTTCGGCCGGCACAAAAATTGGCCTATTTGATGTCGGTTCTGGATGGGGAGGCCAAGGGCCTCATCCAGCATCTGCCCGTGTCTGACGAGGCGTACCAGACGGCTCGGGACCTAATCACCCGTAGGTACCATAATAAGCGTGGCCTCGCCGACACGCACATCGAGCAGATTTTGGGTTTGCCGACGCTCACCCGGGTCTCTGGGTTGCGCACCCAACTTTTGAACCCACTTTTGGTGGCCATCAACGCACTTAAGTGCCTTGACCTGCCCGTGGACCAATGGTCCTATCTATTGGTGCACATTGTGCTGAAAAAGCTGCCTGCCGACCTAAGGTCGCGTTTTGAACAGCGCTTTGGTGGGGATAGCGCGACCCATCTGCCCCCCTTTGCTGACCTGGAGAGTTACCTGGAGGATGAGTGCCGGGTCTTGGACAACTCCGGTGGTGACACGCCGGCTAAGACGCAGCCGCCCAAGGTCAAGGAGCAGGCTCGCGTTCACACCCGAGCTAATGTTGACCGGCGCCCTCCTCGCTTTGCGGTCACGCAGAGCCCAGCGGAGTGCTCCTACTGCAAGGTCACGGGGCACAGAACGGCCAGTTGTAGGGCATTCTTGGACCTACATGTCGCCTCTCGTAGGCGCATGGCGAATGCCCGCCGCCTTTGCTTCTCTTGTTTGGGGTCCCACTACCAGCGAGACTGCCCAAACTCTCGCCCCTGTCCTCACTGTGGAGGACAGCATTTGGACATTCTCTGTATGAATGCCAGAGAGGTTGGCCGCTTGTCCAACCAGCCGACGCCGCGCACGGGCGGGTGTTTTGAAGGTGGCAGCCGAGGCTCACCGGCGCGTAGCCGAGAGTCGCCTCGCTCAATTGATCGCCACTCGCCCCGCTTGAAGAACCGTAGCATGCGCACGCCTCCTCTCTCTCGCGCACCTGAATGTGCTGTTCAGCGTCACCAGCACCATGACTGCTGGCCCAGGTATTCCCCTCCTTTGGTGGAGCGTCCCCGCCTTGACTCGCACCCACCTCGTTTTGGGCGGGTGCGTCATTATGACCCCCCACAGATGGCGCGCGGATCAAGTCATCGCGCCTTTGAGGACTTCAAGCCGCACCCTCGTTTTGACTTGCCTGGTCCTGGCCAACGGTCGCCGCCCAGGCAACAATCTATACTAATATAATAAAGCGGAAGAGTTTGTTTGTTTGTTTGTTTGAACGCGCTAATCTCAGGAACTACCGGTCGGATCTGAAAAATTCTTTTTGTATACGATAGCCCAGTTATTCCGGCAGGCTATAGGCTATATAACATAACGCTTCGACCCTTTGGGGCCGGGCAAAAGGCTAAAAGATAATGTCGGCTTATCTCAGGAACTAGCAGTCGGATTTTAAAAATTGTTATTGCCTATGATAGCCCAATTATGCCAAAAGGCAAATAAATAATATCCGGCTATATAAAATTACCCCACAACTTTTAGAGGCCAGACAAAAATAATAAAATGGTCAAACGAGAAGGGGGAGGGTTTGGTCAAGGGCAAAAAAAGGCTAAACGAATAGGATACAATCTATATGAGTATCGTTTTCGAGATTTTCGGGACGCTGATTAATAAAATGAAATTTATTTAGTGATCCAAGATGGCGGACGGGAAATCAAAGATGGTGGATAAGAAAATTTAAAAAATCAATATGGGTATCGCCTTCGATATTTTAAGGGGTGGGGAATCGCAATACAACATCTGTTTCGTGATCAAAGATGGCGGATGGGAAATCAAAGATGGCGGATGGGAAAATTTAAAAAAATCAATATGGGTATCGTCGGTAAATCATCAGTGATTTAAGGGATGGTGAATCCAAATACAACGTCTTTTTCGTGATCAAAGATGGCGGACGGGAAATCAAACATGGCGGATGGGAAAATTTTAAAAGTTCAATATGGGTGTCGTCTCCGATATTTTAAGGAATGGGGAATTCAAAAACACCATCTATTTCGTGAGCAAAGATGGCGGATGGGAGTTTAAAAAAAAAACAATACGGGTATCCTCTCCGATGTTTAAAGGGATGGGGAATCCAAATACAACATCTATTTCGTGATTCAAGATGGCGGATGGGAAATCAAAGGTGGCGGAAGGGAAAACTTTAAAAATCAATATGGGTATCGTCTCTGATGATTAAAGGGACGGATAATCTAAACACAACATCTATTTCGTGATCAAAGATGGCGGATAGGAAATCAAAGATGGCGGACGGGTTTGTTTTTTAAAGTCGATATAGGTATCGTCTCATTCGTCTCCGATATTTTTCGGAATGGGGAATTCAAAAACACCATCTATTTCGCGATCAAAGATGGCGAAAGGGAAATTAAAAAAAAATATATGGGTATCCTCTCCGATGTTTAAAGGGATGGTGAATCCAAATACAACATCTATTTCGTGATCAAAGATGGCGGATAGAAAATCAAAGATGGCGGACGGGATTTTTTTTAAAGTCGATATATGGGTATCGTCTCCGATATTTTAAGGAATGGGGAATTCAAAAACACCATCTATTTCGTGATCAAAGATGGCGGATGTGATTTTTTTTTAAATTCAATATGGGTATCGTCTCCGATGTTTAAAGGGATGGGAAATCCAAATACAACATCTATTTCGTGATTCAAGATGGCGGTTGGGAAATCAAAGATGGCGGACGGGATTTTTTTTAAAGTCGATATATGGGTATCGTCTCCGATATTTTAAGGAATAGGGAATTTAAAAACACCATCTATTTCGTGATCAAAGATGGCGGATGGTAATTTAAAAAAAATCAATATGGATATCGTCTCCGATGTTTAAAGGGATGGGGAATCCAAATACAACATCTGTTTCGTGATTCAAGATGGCGGATGGGAAATCCAAGATGGCTGATGGGAAAATTTTTTAAAATCAATATGGGTATCGTCTCTGATGATTTAAGGGATGGTGAATCCCAATACAACATCTATTTCGTGATCAAAGATGGCGGATAGGAAATCAAAGATGGCGGACGGGTTTTTTTTTTAAAGTCGATATGGGTATCATCTCCGATATTTTAAAGAATGGATAATTCAATATTATATAAAATCTATGTTTTTTGTTCATCATTTATAGACTCTGCAATGATAAGAGATTAAGCGCTAAGTCAATGTAAACTTTGAAAAAGGGGCTTGGAAAAAAGGGAATTAAATAAAAACTCTTAAAAAGGCGATACGGAGTTCGCTTGGTCAGCTAGTTATAGATATAAAAAGCGGTTATTTTAATATTACAAACAGACTCCAATTTTATTTATATGTATAGATAGGCTCTATACAAAATAAACCATAATTATCCATGGATATATCAAATATTGGGATCGGCCGATAATCACAAAAATTGCAAGATTTATACTTATATTTGTTTTTATACTTATATATTTTGTATATAACTTCACAGTTCTGTACAAAATAGCTGTTTTTATTACATTATACATCGAGATAAAATTATATAAATGCTAAGTAAATTTTATAAACTAAAATGGATAGGTACGCATAATTCCAAGTTTCAAAACACCTATTTCTAAATTGAACTTGAAATATTTGGCATGACTGAGTATTGAGATATTAACAAGGTAACCACTTGAGCGATTACGTTCCCGAGTAGCAAAAACAATTAAAACAACATTGACTTTTTCTCAAAGATTACGTTCCCGAGTAGCAAAAACAATTAAAACAACATTGACTTTTTCTCAAAGATAGGTACTTAGCTCGTTAGAATATTATTATATCATCAAGTGACGATTGCTAGAAAATGAGAAAACTAAGGATGGCGTGCATAATAACTAAACTTAATAATTTTATTTTGTGTCTCTATCACGGGTATTATTCTAATTTCTTAGGACAATATACTCGGCCCTTTGGCAGGCGTACACGGAGACATAAGTCCAACGCGCAGAGGCCCTTTGAGACTTTAATCTAGAATGTGTTGGAACACCTACTGAGGAGCCTTCACAACTGAAGCGTGCAGACACAGATTAGCCACAGCAAGTGAGAGACTATTGCCACTTGTATGGAAACTAACTACTCTGGGCTATTGGGATGGGTGTTAAATGGATTGGTTTCATTTCATTTCAAACAATGGATGAAAAACCGGCTTCTGCCCTAGGTACTCTCATAGTACTTCAAAAAGGGGCAGACGGTGACTCGCCAACTCACTAGATGGGGTCTCTCTAAATAGCCACAAAGGTAAACAAAGTCTGCCATGAAGACATCCAGCAACACCGGTGTGAGTGGCTAGGGGTGTTGAGGGATGCGGCACCGGTTTCGCCATCGCGGGCCTCGTGACAACGGAGACACTGAGCGGGTTTCCCCATAGTTACGCCCTTGAGAATGACACTTCCACCCCCGAACCAATAGCTCTTGTGGCTTCCCTCTGGCCGGCCGACCAAGGGAAGCCAGAGTTGCGAGTCCTGCGGGCGCTCTTGGAAATCCACTCCGACCAGCCAATAAAGGCAAGCCGGAGACGAGGCCCTGACCGACGCGACTCTCTGAAGCATTCAGGACCGCAGTGTCGCCACACACATTCAGCTCGCTACAAAGCTGCCGAGCCATTATTATTATATTATTATTTTATTGAGTTGGAATGATGTCAAGCATATAACATTAAAAAATAATAATAATAACGCTTTAAGTATAAAAAATTAATAAGGAGAGTAAAGTATGCTCATTTTGAGAGGCTGGCCGCACCTTCACACATTTTTGGTTTTAAAATATTATGTAATTTGCATTTTTCTCGACGATCCTTGATAAGTTGACGAACTTTGACTTTAATCGGACATGTAAAATTGTGATTCCTTAACACATTTGCGTGTTAAAAAATACCTTATCGATGCAAAAAATATTAGTAGATAGGAAAGTCTTCTATCATGACGAGGCAAATGTAATAATTGGATGTTTATATAAATAATTCAAATAATTAAAAAAAACTTGTGTCTACGGATCAAGGTTAGTAGATAGTGATAAGCATAGAAAGTGACAGAATAAGAAAACAGTGTACTTATCAAATTGATGGTATATGAGGCCTCATGAGGGCTAGTTGGGTACCGGAGTCCCTAACTTCCAACTTTGAAGACGCGTTCTTTGGGGCAAAAGTCTTCTAATGTCCAGAAAGTTCACTTAAGCTTAGTGTATAATTTTCATTATCGGCCTTTAGCAGTCTACTGCGGGACATAGGCCTCTATATAATTACGTCACAGTAGCATTGTCAGGCAATAGCCTGAATGTGGACCACCATACCACGCAGGCCTGACTCTGATGTCAAGTTTTCCGTCTCTTCATCATGATACTACTTGCTTCATGTAGTTCCTTAAGTCACCTCTTACCTACTTCCTGTAAAACATAGACTCACGACTGTATCCCCAAAGGGGTAGTCAGAGCCTCTACCCCTTCGAGGATACAGACGTGAGTCTGTCAAACTTGTAATATTACACCTACGTTTCGCCATGAATTGTCAGGTCCCACGTAATATGGGGCGAGCCTATTGCCGTTACCGTGCACATCACCAGACTCCGTGCTGCTACTGAAAACTCTTAAAAAACTCAGTTATACCAGACTCGGGAATCGAACCCAGGACCTCCGATCAGCAGGCACATACGCTATCCACTGGACCATGGAGGCAGTCTGACAGACTGTAAAACATCTACTAAAAGAAATGGGGCAGTGTCACGTGTATTCTTAAACTACCATACGGTTAAGCTCGATAATAATTTGACTTATCGAAATCAAAGTTTACAGTTCTCTAGAGTTCTAGCTGACCCGGCAAGCACTGAGGCAGCGATAGCCTAAATGCAGATATCAACAGATTGCCACGCAGAGGATATCGGGATCAATCCAGTGCACGCACCACTGACTTTTCCTAGTAATCTGCGTATTAAATTGTTAATTAGCGCTTCGAAGAGCACGTGGGACCTAAAAATTTATGACGAAATGTGGGTGTTTAATTACACCTCTGCCTAGCCCTTCGGGGATACAAACGTGAGTCTATAAATAAATAAAAAAGAGCACGTTATGCAGTCGGTCCCGGATATAAGGAAGATCTTTGACTTTGTTTTTATGGGTGGTTAGTCCTTTGAATATACTGACACTGGTACGTCAAAGAATACTGCCATATCTTTGGAATCCGGGAGTAAAAAGGCAGTCGCTCTGTGAAAAGCTACAATACTTCTGTCAAATTTGGTTAGACTACAAAGCCGCCGCCGGGTGCAATGCAATTTTCTAAAGGTAGTAGAGCCATGCTGACTTCAGCATGAATGGGCCGGCTCGACCGGGGAAGTACTACCCTCTCACAGAAAATCGACGTAAAGTAACAGTACCTAACTGTTGCGTTTCGTTCGGTGAGAGAGAGTGCCGGAGGCCCTATCCCCTATTCCTTCTCCCTCATCCCACTCCTCATCCTATCCCTTTTCCCAACCCCAAGGGGCGGCAACGCACTTGTGACTCCTGTGGTGTTGCTTGTGTCCATGGGCGGCGGTAATTGCTTACCATCAGGCAATCCGTCTGCTCGTTTGCCGCCTGTAAACATAAAAAAGAAATGCGAAATTCGTGGATGCAAACTGAATGACACTAGGACGTCGATGATGATCAGCTGACCCGGCAAACGATGTTCTACCATATAAATTCATCAAAATGAAAATTGAAAAAGACTTTCTGCAGGGACAAGCAAATCATCAACAAATAGCGCTATGAAATATACGGGGTTTAAAAAGACCCACGAAAACTGAAGTCCTGAACTAATATTGTACCAATCAATATTTCCCAACCCCAAAGGCCAGCAACGCAATTGTGACTCCTGTGGCGTTGCTTGTGTCCATGGGCGACGGTATTTGCTTACCATCAGGCGATCCGTCTGCTCATTTGCCACCTATTACTATAAAAAAATATTTATTTTCTCTATTATTTCTTAATGAGATTACTTTAAAAAAATATTTTCCCCGTTATTATTTTTGCTTAGTATGACTTGGTATGATGTTCAAAACGAGTAGACTTCGTCTTGATGATGCGTCTTGTGACACCCTGTATGTAATTAACGACCTATACACAAACCATACCCTCACTAAAATCGGTCGACCTGTTACGGAGGAGTGTGATACCAAACACCTTGACCTAAGACTTTTATGCATATATCAGAAGATAAAATTTAAATAATATATTAATTAGTTTTTCAAAATGCCAATGTTATGCCATTTGCCAGCTCTGTATTCCAAAATTGTTTAAATAAAATTCTTGCGTTACTGACTGACCGGTTTCAATATTCGATCAACTCATCGATTTGGAGATTTGAGTATTAAGGAGTGAATATACTACCTACTATAACTGAATACAAAGACATAAAAAAATAAGTCACTGAATGTGTAAAAAAAATTTCGTCATACAGTTTGAAACTTAACTCGGTGTATTGACAACCGCCGCCGCTCAGCTGGTCACCATTGCAGGTGCCTAACACCACGTTAATAATATACCGTGCTAACACACACAATCACACGTACCTACAGTGATTGAGCGATACAATTTTATTTTGCACGATTCAACAGTTTATTTTGATTTAATATCTAAGTAACATTTAATGAAAATAGGGTCTTATTATATCATCGCACACTTAAAATAATTTTAGGTGAATAAGTATACTGTCTATATTGTATTAATAAAATATTTTACAAATGCATATCAACACCCTGTATTTAACATAAGCTCCAGACAAAATCCTTGGTTTGATCGGATATAGAATTCAGAAATGAATAACAGACAAGTTACAGCCAAAATTATTGGGCGTAAGAAGCTGAGTTTTGGCATGTATTTTGAGGAGCATAGAGGTGCATTAAGAGGGGATTGCCTGAAACTCTCACGCGATCGAGCAGAAACGTATAAACAGAAAATAAATGTGCGGCCGTAATTGCGAGCATCCTCTAGTCTACACTTCTATACTAATATTATAAAGAGGAAAAGTTTGTATTTTTGTTTGTTTGTTTGTAATGGATAAACTCAAAAACTACTGGACCGATTTTAAAAAATCTTTCTCCATTAGAAAGCTACATTATCTGCGAGTAACATATGCTACATTTTATTTTAGAAAAATAGGGTCCGTAAGATATTTGGGTTTTTCGGGAACGCGAAGTAGTACCCGCAGGACGCGGGTGAAACCGCAGAAAACATACATACATACATAAACTCACGCCTTTTTCCCGTCGGGGTAGGCAGAGACAACGGAACGCCACTTGCATCTATCCTTACAAACCTCACGCGCTTCCTCTACATTCATTACTCTGTTCATACATGCTCGCCGGTTCCGGGTGCTTAGGACCTTCCCGTTTTTCAGAACGTCACCAATTTGGTCGACGAATGTCCTACGAGGTCGGCCGCGACCGTCTTGCCCATACACGTTAGCCTCATATATTTGGTGCGTCATTCTTTCTTCACTCATTCGCTCCACGTGCCCAAACGGCTAGGAATATAATAAGACCAGATCATGTGATTCCTAGTTCACGACTACGGCTTTGTAGATGCCATTTGCTATTGAATTTGTATTCATAGAAGCTTTGAAGACTTTAGTAACCGTACATAATGTTCATGTCTTGTATCTTAATGTGAGAGAAAAACATATCTAACCTAAAATAGAAACATTTTGAACTATTTCTTTTGTATGCAACTTCACTGTACCGTGTTTCGAGCAATAATTTATCTCTACGTTCATTGATTTTTTCAATAAGCGAGCCTCCTGCCTTACCTTATGTAATACGTGAGAGTGATAATTATATGTGATAAGACAACTGTCAGATCCATTGAGACGATTAGATTTTATCCTGATTATTATAAAATATCAAATAGATCTACGAAGATGGTTTTTTATCTTAACAATAATCATATCTGAGCAAATTCAAACCTAGTTTGAAATGTCAAACGGATGAATGAATTAGCTTATGCACACATTGCGTAATCACAATCATCGAAACCGCTCATGTGTAACACTCAGTGACGCGAGAGTATGTACATATATAAGAGAGGACGATGCGACAATTACAACTACGTTACTCTGACCGGCCGAGCCGTACGTTAGTGGATCATTATACAGTCAGACGGTAGACAGCCCAACACGCGGACACACGCGAAATAAAATGCGCTCAATTATATTAATATTACTGTTTGTTTACACAAAATGTGACGATTACCGCACGCGGCGCGCATCTATCCTTGAACTCGAAGCGAAAATCACACTCGGCGGTAACACGACGCTCTCAGATAAGGAGAGTATCGTGAACGACTGTCTCATGCGACACAAGTTCAACGAAGTGGACTATGGCTACGATCACCCGGACCAGTACAAGTTCTCGCACCACTTCTTCTCCTACAAGGACAAGATACCTGACTCCAAGGTGTACAAGATCATCAAGGATATGCCCAAGGGAGCTGTGCTACATCTCCACGACAGTGCCGTCCTGGGCCCTGATTATTGGCTGAACATCACCTACATGGATAACCTGTACATTTGCTACGAAGAGCGGATAAAGTTCTTGTTTGCTGACAAAATGCCTAATGACACCTGCGAAGTTCAGTGGCAATTAGTGCGCTATGTTAGAGAATCGGCGGAAAACGTCACCAAATTCGATCAAGAACTTAGAAAGCATCTTACTATGGTCGTAGACGACCCCGACAAAGTATACTCATCGCAAGACAAGACTTGGAACTTATTTAGAAAATATTTTGCAACTGTTTATCCTTTATGGTCTTATATTCCAGTGTGGCAACAGGCTATATACGATGTTTTAACCGCGCTGAAAGAAAACAATATCATGTATACAGAGATGAGGACTAGTCTATCGAATCTGTACGCGGCAAATGGCACTGTTTACGATAAATTCTTAACAGCGAAACTTTACAGAACTACAGTTAAGAGATTTCTGAGAGAAAATCCTGACTTTTTCGGTGTTAAACTTATTTTCGCGCCAGGAAGGAAGCAAGATATGGGTGATATAGCAAATACTATACAATTGACAAGAGAAGTAAGGAAAATGGTACCTGAACTAATTGTTGGATTTGATCTAGTCGGAGAAGAAGATTTAGGACGCCCTTTAATAGACTTTGTGCCGCTATTGAGTACAGTAAAAGATATCAACTTCTTTTTCCACGCTGGTGAAACGGGTTGGTTCGGGACTTCGACTGACGAAAATCTGCTGGACGCGGTATTGCTGGGTACTAAACGTATTGGTCACGCATACGCGTTGTCGAAGCACCCGGTGATAATGAAGCTAGTGATGGAGAAAGACATCGGGATGGAGATAAACGTGCTGTCGAACGAGGTGTTATCTTTGGTGCGAGACTTGAGGAACCATCCGTTGAGTGTGTACCTGAGTTTGGGTATGCCAGTGGTCCTGGCGAGCGATGACCCAGGTGCGTGGGAGGCTGACCCTCTCTCCTACGACTTCTACGTAGCGTTTGTTGGAATCGCCAGCAGGCTCTCCGACTTGAGAATGCTCAAGACCCTCGCGCTCAACTCCCTCAAATACAGTGCGCTAGACACACTCAATAAACAGAAAGCTATACGCACTTTCGATATAAAATGGAACAATTTTATTGATAACTTCAACTGTTCGTCGTATCAATCTATTGACTTTGCCCTTAGATAAAGTTGTTGATAGTGTGAATTGTAATTTATATACCTAATGTTGTGGCGATTCCTTGAGTGATGTGAGCTGACGTATATTTATAATGTAATTTAATATTGTGTGGCTGGAACAAAAATTATGGTAATTAATTTAACAAGGTGACTTGTTGAGATGTTTGTATATAACAAAACATCAAATAACAGTTATCATGATAAGTGTTTTTGCTGCTCATGAATCATGATTGATATTTTTCGCGTGCGTTCAACTTTTATTTTAAAAGGTTTGGTGCAACATAAAATGAAGTTTGTGTTCTTTGAGTTTTAAGAAGGTATAATTTATATAAGCCGCGTGAAATTTTGGTTTTCATTTTCTTGTTTGAAACCCTACGTTAGTTTTGTTCAGTGAATTTCTCGCATTTACGTTGAATGGCATTAAGTAAATGCTGGATATATAATTTGTATGGGTGTTGATTAATGCATGTAGGAATATAAATACTCATTTTTATAATTACCTCTATATTTATATTTAAAAACCTAGATAAGTAGCTAATAAACATATTTTAAATTAATTGTATAGTTTGTAAGTAAATGTAATATTGTTACATTGTATGTATTTAGAAACGTTATTTGCATTCAAGTGAAATCAATTCTCCTTTAAATACTGCCTTTTGTTTTTAAGAGTCTGTTTCGGATCAACGGAGGCAGTATGAAAATCTGAACCAACATTTTGATTCACCATATAACATAAGTAGGTATACAGAGGCAATTTTTAACAAGTACATTTTCTGTTGCAGTCTACTTATAATCGATTTTAATCTTTCGCAATTTACATACATCATATTTTTTTGATTTGGTCATTCAGGATGCATGTTTGACATATTTTCTATTGTGTTTATGTCAAATATGAATCTAAAATCTCTAAAAAAATTTGATAGCTCGAATATTGAATTTAGCGGTTAACGAGCCTTTTGAATCTCGCGACAATAATTGAACTATGTATTAAAATTTACCTAACTGTTATTCTCGTGCAGTTTCAACTAGTTTGCAACGTTCGTGGTCGCTGCGGGACAGCCCCTTATGGTATTTATACCTAAAAATAGGTCAATTATCACGAGTAAAACCCGCTAATTAAAATTGTATGAAGTCTACTTTAGTGAAATGTGTACATAGATATTCCAATGATATCCGTATATTTGTATACGTATTATATATTAAGTTGTACATATAAAATACGCCTAATAAACAACGAAACCAGTGCATACTCTCTTCTTTTATTGTATTGAAAAGTATTTTGCCTTTTCTTACACTTATTTATTTTAGTAAATAATAAAAGAAAATGTTGTCGCTCGCTTAATAATCAAGATGGCAATTGGCTCGCCCCCTATTACATTGGGACCGAAACATAACTGGCGAAGTATGGGTGTGTAATACTCCTGTCTACCCCATCGGGGATAAAGGCGTGAAGTTATGTTAATTCTGCTCTGTATGTAAAATGCCTCTTAATAATGAATAATGTTGAGTGGTTTAGAATGCCACAAATCAATCATTAGCTATAAATAGGGTAGGTAACATAAGGTGTTATAGCACAGAATAGATAGTACTAACGTAGTTATAGCGTACGTCATGACATGTGTTCGATATCCACCTACGAAAAATCTTTGTGATTAGTACGATTACTTGTTCGGATTGAAGTAAGTATATTTTAGGAGTTGGGAAATAATTATTCATAATTACCATTCTGTAGTAAAAAAATATGGCAAAAAAAATTAGCAATGTATACTTTTTCTTCTTGTCCAATGATAATATTATTTAACAGGTATGTGGTCAAAAAATTGTTACGAGTCTGAGCTGTCTTTGAGCGTTGATTGAATGTTTGCAAAGTTCCTCGCGATACAGGCTTTTTTCATAATGAGTTACTCTTTTAGACAACTCGTCTAAAAAGAAAACACTTGGTCATCATTATTTGAGAGTTTTCAAGGGTCTACATTTATGTTTACTTATGGTCAGAAAAAACTCATCAAGTAGAATGATATCATGTTCGATAGTCGTCAAGTTCGCTGGGCTGATTTTATACTTATAGGATACTATACTCCGGCCGCGTCTCTGCCCGCGTGAGAATTATCGCGGTAAAAACTAGTAAAAAGTAGTGTACTGCCTCCGTGGTCCAGTTGATAGCGTATGCGACTACTGATCGGAGGTCCCGGGTTCGATACCCAGGTCGGGCAATAGTGTTACTGGGTTTTCCGAATTCTCAGTAGCAGCACGGAGTCTGGTGATGTGCCCGGTAACGGCAATAGGCTCGCCCCCTATTACGTGGGACCTAAAAATTCATGGCGAAATTTAGGTGTACACCTCTGCTGACCCCTTCGGAGATACAGGCGTGAGTCCACAATCCTGCCTCCTATCTCCACAGATTAAAATGATGTCATAATGTCGCTCAGTTGCGACATGAAAGAAGGACAAACATCAACAGACTTTCACACACACATACATAGGAATAGATACTACATTAATAATATGTAATACTATCTTATATTTATGCAAATGTATCATGTACCTACGGTACGCAAAAAGTCGCAAGGCAAATCATTTATACCTATAGATTTTATCTTAGTTCTTCGTGCTTTTAACCTCAAATTTAACTAGCTTTTACCTGTGGCTTCGCTTATTAACTAAATATACCTAAATAATAATATGAAATCTTGGGTAGGCAACTAAGCGGTCTGACTCGATTAATTGTGACATTAAGGGTTGAGCTACACCTATCAGCACCGCATCGCATTTTCCTATGCTTCTATCCTTTTCTGGCACTTAGGACCGTCATTTACTAGAGCGAGAAGGAGAGAGGGAACGCGTCAGCACGCCGCGGAATCGATCGTGCTGACGCGTTCCAAATAAACTCACACTTGCATTTATAATGTTTGAAATAGAATTAGTTTTTATTATAAGTCAAATCGATTATATCGACTAAGTAACATTTTGTTTAGTCTATTGAAAATTTCTGACAATGGTCACACTGAACTGTCAACTTCCCCTTCCGGAAAAAGACGTTTTAGGTTTTGGGCTAGCTCCGTTTGTAATATTGTAATAAATTGATCGCCTTTTGAATTAACGCGAATTGAATTAACTTGTAAATACTAATAATTGCCGCTTTTGACTTCCGGCAAAGTTTGTGATAAATTGGTGATATATTGAACATTTGTAAAACACGTGTGTGAATTCCTGATTGGTGCCCGAGGGGAAGGACTACGCTGAACTGGACACTGGTATTTATTCGATTCTCTTGTTATTTTGGCCAAAATTATGAGTTAATCTTATAGGTCCACTCAAGAGCAACACCAGGAAATATGAGGTAAAATTTTTTATGTACCTAATACTCAATACTTTACTCACTGTGCAACGCAGTGCATTGTGTCTGGATATATTGTCTATCGTGGTCAGGTAGATGTATTACACCTTCCACTGCGCACTTCTGATACATTTTCCTGCCTGGCTACGGTAACTCTAGACATAATTTTTGGTAGCAGAACGTGGTTGAAATTTAGCCGCTGTTGTATTACTGAGTATAAACTCAGATTGGTCGAAGCTTGTATCTTATCACCTTGTAGACAGTATTGTAGTGTTTGTCAGGTCAGTTATTGTCTAAAATACATAATATTTAATTGTATAAGTTGACCTAGATAATTTGAAACACATTGTCACACATAACCTCAATCAGTAATTGTTTGATTTAAATTGTTGAAATCTAGCATAGATTTGTTGCTGTTACTATTAATAAGTCACTTTGATTGGATACATATCAGTTATATGTATCAATTGATTTAGTTTATTGCATATATTCATGAACAAAGTTTGAACCTTACATTGCTAAACCTTGTTATAATATATAGATAATATTGTTAGGTAACACATAGCTATTCTGTGCTTACTTACTATTGTATATCTCAAATAACACAGCCAGTCTGTCTGTTGCAAGTAATTAGTTAATTTATTTGAATATTTAACTTTAATTAACATATTTGAAGTTTCAACTTTTGATAACTTTGACTTTGTTTTGTGTCAATATATATTGAAACTATTAATTTTGTTGGACAGTAGATACCTGTCACTTGCTTGTACCAGCAGTAAACAGGCTAATACTTTGTTGGTTTCAAAGAATTAAGAAAAAATAAGTTTTGATTGTTAATATTATTTAACGCTTGTCCGGGCTCTTTTGAATTTTGATTATGTCAGCTATCAAGGACTTGCGTGCGGCTGCTGGTGCTATTGCATCAGATTAGCGCTGGTTTTCCTCGGCCAGTGCCTTAGTGAACCGGCCTGATCGCCAGCAGGCCTTACTACAAAGGTACGAGCGGATCGATGATCGCCTGGCAAGTGTGGAACAGCAATTCCGCACTTTCAGCGCTTGCTGTCTCGAAGTCAGTCAGTCAATGATTTCACCGCTGACCAGCGAAATAAGGTCAGCGAAGACTATGCCCAGGTCTTAGACCTGTATGGTTCTGTCTCCAATAGTGCGAGACAACTAGTTGCCGATAGGGAAGGGCAACCCGGCCTGAAGCAGGAGCTTCCTAGGTCAGCACCGGGGCTGGTGAGTAGGCTCCCTACTTTGGACTTCCCCCATTTTGATGGCTGCCTAGGAAGCTACCTGGGCTTTGTTAATTTATTTGACAGCCTGGTCAATGACAGGGCTGACCTTCGGCCGGCACAAAAATTGGCCTATTTGATGTCGGTTCTGGATGAGGAGGCCAAGGGCCTCATCCAGCATCTGCCCGTGTCTGACGAGGCGTACCAGACGACTCGGGACCTAATCACCCGTAGGTACCATAATAAGCGTGGCCTCGCCGACACGCACATCGAGCAGATTTTGGGTTTGCCGACGCTCACCCGGGTCTCTGGCTTGCGCACCCAACTTTTGAACCCGCTTTGGTGGCCATCAACGCACTTAAGTGCCTTGACCTGCCCGTGGACCAATGGTCCTATCTATTGGTGCACATTGTGCTGGATAAGCTGCCTGCCGACCTGAGGTCGCGTTTTGAACAGCGCTTTGGTGGGGATAGCGCGACCCATCTGCCCCCCTTTGCTGACCTGGAGAGGTTCCTGGAGGATGAGTGCCGGGTCTTGGACAACTCCGGTGGTGACAGGCCGGCTAAGACGCAGCCGCCCAAGGTCAAGGAGCAGGCTCGCGTTCACACCCGAGCTAATGTTGACCGGCGCCCTCCTCGCTTTGCGGTCATGCAGAGCACAGCGGAGTGCTGCTACTGCAAGGTCACGGGGCACAGAACAGCCAGTTGTAGGGCATTCTTGGACCTACGCCTCTCGTAGGCGCATGGCGAATGCCCGCCGCCTTTGCTTCTCTTGTTTGGGGTCCCACTACCAGCGAGACTGCCCAAACTCTCGCCCCTGTCCTCACTGTGGAGGACAGCATTTGGACATTCTCTGTATGAATGCCAGAGAGGTTGGCCGCTTGTCCAACCAGCCGACGCCGCGCACGGGCGGGTGTTTTGAAGGTGGCAGCCGAGGCTCACCGGCGCGTAGCCGAGAGTCGCCTCACTGAATTGATCGCCACTCACCCCGCTTGGAGAACCGTAGCGTGCGCCCGCCTCCTCTCTCTCGCGCACCTGAATGTGCTGTTCAGCGTCACCAGCACCATGACTGCTGCCCCAGGTATTCCCCTCCTTTGGCGGAGCGTCCCCGCCTTGACTCGCGCCAACCTCGTTTTGGGCGGATGCGTCATTATGACCCCCCACAGATGGCGCGCGGATCAAGTCATCGCGCCTTTGAGGACTTCAAGCCGCACCCTCGTTTTGACTTGCCTGGTCCTGGCCAACGGTCGCCGCCCAGGCAACAATTATAGATATAAAAAGCGGTTATTTTAATATTACAAACAGTCTCCAATTTTATTTATATGTATAGATAGGCTCTATACAAAATATGCCATATCCATGGATAGATTAAATATTGGGATCGGCCGATAATCACAAAAATAGCAAGATTTATACATTTTTTGCAGCTTCACAGTTCTGTAAAAATAGCTGTTTTTATTACATTCATTATCATCATCATCATCATCAGCCTGCAAGAGTCCACTGCTGGATATAGGCCTCTCCAATGGCACGCCACTGAGCCTGATTTTCGCCTTTTCGTGTCCAGCCGCTGCCAGCCACTTTGCGTATATCGTCACTCCACCTAGCCGGAGGGCGTCCTACACTACGTTTGCCAAGGTACGTTCTCCACTCTAGCACTCGACTACTCCAACGGTTATCGGTTCTTCGACAAATGTGGCTTGCCCACTGCTACTTCAGCAGTGGCACTGCAAGTCTTTTTGTCACCCCTACCGCAAAGCCTTAAGACAAAGGTCTTCAACGAGTGCGTCCTACCCGTTATGACTATCGGAGCCGAGAGGTGGACATCGAGTATATATACATCGAGATAAAATTAAATATATGCTAAGTAAATTTTATAAACTAAAATGGATACGCATAATTCCAAATTTCGAAACACCTATTTCTAAATTGATCTTCAAATTGAAATTAAACTACAGTTTACGGATTTTATCGCGTTATATTGGTTTCACTTGTTATTTATTACATTTAAACCGAATGATCTAGAAACTACACTTTTATTACTAGCCAACGTTTCGAATTCTTTACAGGATTCATGTTCACGGCAGACTGAGGTGATATTTGTCTTTGTCTTGAATTTAAAAGTTATCTCAAATTACCCGAACCCGAACATTTTTCAACTATTGGTGTTACTATCTACGCAGAATGTGCTCACTGTGTCTTGATGTCTTCTGGTGACTTTGTCCTTCTTGGGTTACTTAGCTCGTTAGAATATTATTATGTCATCAAGTGATGATTGCTATAAAATGAGAAGGATGATAGAGAGGCATGGCGCGGATAATAACTATAATAATTTTATTTTGTTTCTCCATTATTCTAATTTCTTAGGACAATACTAATAGGCCCCTTGGCAGGCGTACACGGAAACATAAGTCCAACGCGCAGAGGCCCTTTGAGAGTTTTAATCTAGAATGTGTTGGAACTCTTACTGAGGAGCCTCCACAACTACACTATTAAGTGCAGACACGGCTACTAACTACTGTGGGCTATTGGGATGGGTGTTAAATGGATTGCTTTCATGAAAACTATGGATGAAAAACCGGCGTCTGCCCTAAGTACTCTCATAGTACCTACGTCGAAAAGGGGCAGACGGTGACTCGCCAACTCACTAGATGGGCCCTCTCTAAATAGCCACCAAGATAAACAAAGTCTGCCATAAAGACATCCAGAGGGCAACACTGGTGTGTGTGGCTAGGGGTGTCGAGTGGTGCGGCACCGGTTTCGCCATTGCGGGCCTCCAGACAACAGAGACCCGGAGTGGGTTTCCCCGTGGTTACGCTCTTGAGAATGACACTTCCACCCCCGAGCCAATAGCTCTTGTGGCTTCCCTCTGGCCGGCCGACCAACGCAAGCCAGAGTTGAGTCTTGCGGGCGCTCTTGGAAATCCACTCCGACCAGCCAATAAAGGCAGCCCGGAGACGAGGCTCTGACCGACTCTCTGAAGCATACGGGACCGCAGTGTCGCAGGTAGTAGAGCCTTGCTGATTTCAGCATGAATGAGCCGGCTCGACCGGGGAAGTACTACCCTCTCACAGAAAATCGACGTAAAGTAAAAGTACTTAAACTGTTGCGTTTCGTTCGGTGAGTGAGAGTGCCGGAGGCCCTATCTCCTATTCCTTCTCCCTCATCCCACTCCTCATCCTATCCCTTTTCCCAACCCCAAGGGGCGGCAACGCACTTGTGACTCCTGTGGTGTTGCTTGTGTCCGTGGGCGGCGGTAATTGCTTACCATCAGGCAATCCGTCTGCTCGTTTGCCGCCTATTAACATAAAAAAAACACATTCAGCTCGCCACAAAGCTGCCGAGCCATTATTATTATATTATTATTTTATTGAGATGATTTCGATGTCAGGCATATAACATTTAAAAAACTAAAAATCAAGGAGAGTAAAGTATGCGCATTTTGAGAGGCTGGCCGCACCTCAGACATTTTTGGTTTTTAAAATATTATGCAATTTGCATTTTTTATTATTCAAATTATTGTATTCTCGACGACAATACGTTGACGAACTTTTACTTTAATCGGACATAAAAAATTGTGATTCCTTAACACTTTTGCGTGTTAAAAATTACCTTATCGATGCAAAAAATATTAGTAGGTAAGTCTTCTATCATGAAGAGGCAAATGTAATAATTGGATGTTTATCTAAATAATTCAAATAATTAAAAAACTTGTGTCTACGGATCAAGGTTAGTAGATAGTGATAAGCATAGAAACTGACAGAATAAGAAATCAGTGTACTTAAAATTGATAGTGCCGTATGAGGCCTCATGAGGGTCAGTTGGGAACCGGAGTGCCTAACTTCCAACTTTGAAGACGCGTTCTTTGGGGCAAAAGTCTTCTAATGTCCAGGAAGTTCACTTAAGCTTAGTGTATAATTTTCATTATCGGCCTTTAGTAGTCTACTGATGGACATAGGCCTCTCCTTAATTACGTCACTATAGCATTGTCAGGCAATAGCCTAAATGTGGACCACCATATATAGATAGATATACGCTTTATTGCACACCAACATAGCATTATGCAGTACATATTTTGTAAAGAGACTTAAAACTACGATAATGTACAATCGGAGGCCTTATCGCCTAGGGCTATCTCTTCCAGGCAACCTTGAGGTGGACAGGAATTATATAAGCAAAAATGTGGAGCGGTGGTGAAGTTGCTAAAAATAATACGAAAATCTTAGATACTATAAACATAATTATATAAATTATAATTCGATAAATATACGTACATAAATAAAATACAAATATAAAATATACTTACATACATTATAAAAATATAAGAGACAGTCAAAACAGACAATACAGATGTAGTAAACGCACCACTGACTTTTCCTAGTAATCTGCGTATTAAATTGTTAATAATTAGCGCTTCGAAGAGCACGTTATGCAGTCGGTCCCGGATATAAGGAAGATCTTTGACTTTGGGTGGTTAGTCCTTAGAATATACTGACACTGGTAAGTCATAGAATACTGCCATATCTTTGGAATCCGGGAGTAAAGAGGCAGTCGCTCTGTGAAAAGCTACAATACTTCTGTCAAATTTGGTTAGACTACAAAGCCGCCTCCGGGTGCAATGCGAGAGTCGTGGATGCAAACTGAACGACGCTAGGACGTCGATGATAATTAGCTGATCCAGCAAACGATGTTCTACCATATAAATTGATCAAAATGAAAATTAAAAAAGACTTTCTGCAGGGACAAGCAAATCATCTACAAATAGCTCAATGAAATATACGGGGTTTAAAAAGACCCTCAACGAAAACTGAAGTCCCATATTGTACCAATATTTCCCAACCCCAAGGGGCAGCAACGCAATTGTGACTCCTGTGGCGTTGCTTGTGTCCATAGGCGACGGTAATTGCTTACCATCAGGCGATCCGTCTGCTCGTTTGCCGCCTATTACTATAAAAAAAACTATATTTTTCTCTATTATTTCTTAATGAGATTACTTTAAAAAAATATTTTCCCCGATATTATTTTTGCTTAGTATGACTTGGCATGACGTTCAAAACGAATAGACTTCGTCTTGATGATGGGTCTTGTGACATCCTGTATGTAACTAACGACCTATACACAAACCATACCTTCACTAAAATCGGTCGACCTGTTACTGAGGAGTGTGATCCCAAACACCTTGACATAAGACTTTTATACATATATCAGAAGATAAAATTTAAATAATATATTAATAAGTTTTTCAAAATGCCAATGTTACGCCATAGCTCTGTATTCCAAAATAGTATATATAAAATTCTTACGTTACTGACTGACCAGTTTCAATATTCGATCTATTCATCGATTTGGAGATTTGAGATCCATATTTAACATAAGCTCCAGACAAAATCCTTGATTTGATTGGATATTGAATTCAGCAATGAAGTTACAGCCAAAATTATTGGGCGCAAGCAGCTGAATTTTGGCATGTATTATGAGGAGCGACTGCCTCCGTGGTCCAGTGAATAGCGTATGCGACTGCTGATCAGAGGTCCCGGGTTCGATTCCCGGGTCGGGCAAAAGTGTTACTGGGTTTTTCCGCATACTCAGTAGCAGCCCGGAGTCTGGTGATTACGTGGGACCTAAAAATTCATGGCGAAATGTGGGTGTAATATTTACACTTCTGCCTACCCCTGCGGGGATACAGTCGTGAGCGGTGAGACTATAAATTAAAAAAAAATATGAGGAGCGTAGAGGTGCACTAAGAAGGGATTGCCTGAAACTCTCACGCATTCGACCAGAAACGTATAGGTAAACAAAAAATAAATGTGCGGCCGTAACTGCGAGCATCCTCTAGTAATATATAATAAGACCAGATCATGTGATTCCTTGGGGCCAATTCTGCTATTTTTATATGACATTGATATTATATTTTGAATGGATTTAAAAGCGGTATTCTGATAACCTAATGTCATTATCGTATAGGTAATTTAAAATAAATAGTTCGTCGTTGACATACGATCTCGTTACAGTTTCATTCAAATATCAGATAATTTAGAAGAATACGCTTTTCGTGACGTAAGTATGACACTGACATCATATCGAGACTAGGTATATTTATTTAGCAGAATGGGGCCCCTAGTTCACGACAACGGCTTTGTAGATGCCATTTGCTATTGAATTTGTATTTATAGAAGCGAGTTTAGTAACCGTACATAATGTTCATGTCTTGTATCTTAATGTGAGAGAAAAACATCTAACCTAAAATAGAAACATTTTGAACTATTTCTTTTGTATGCAACTTCACTGTACCGTGTTTCGAGCATTAAACTATCTCTTTATTCATTGATTTTTTCAATAAGCGAGCCTTCTGCCTTACCTTATGTAATACGGGCGTGAGAGTGATAATAATATGTGACAAGACAACTGTCAGATCCATTGAGACGATTAGATTTTATACTGATTATTATTAAATATCAAATAGATCTACGAAGATGGTTTCTTATCTTAATAATAATCATATATGAGCAAATTCAAACATTGTTTGATATGTCAAACGGATGAATGAATTAGCTTAAGCACACATTGCGCAACCACAATCATCGAAACCGCTCATGTGTAAACTCTACCGATTTTATACATCGAATTCAGAGCAGTGGTCTCGAACCTACCGATTTTTCGGTATTTCTACCGATATGGGCTCTGTTCTACCGAAATATAACGATTTTTCTACGATTTCACAGTTGGCAACCCTTTTCATTTATGTCAAATGTTACGGGGAAGCCCTCAATAGTATGGACCTAGTGCAGAATGCACAAAACTGCTTCGATAGTTCCTGTGAGTAGGCTCTTTCCCAATATTGTTCACAGCAATGATTTCCAGGAAATTGATACAGAGTGGCGCATTTTACGAAATTGTGAACAAATCAAAACATTTCCTGATGATGTAGAACTATTTTGGGATGAAGTAAGTTTACTAAAGGGTGGCGATGAAACTCAAATGTTTCCATTGTTGTCTAATTTCATCTTTAATATTTTATCACTTCCCCATTCATCCGCTAACGTTTAACGCATATTTTCACATATTAATCTTTAAAAAACAAAGCAGCGAAATAGGCTGTCTACTGAATCAATCACTGGTCTATTACATTCAAAACGACTCTTTAATACAGCTAATTGTTACGATTTTGAAATTAATTCGAAGATGACCGCGGCTATGCCCAAAGAATATTGGTATAAAAAATAATTATGATTGTTATAAATTAGTCTGTAAGTTATTTTTTTAATAAATAAACGAATTTTATTGAGTAATGTATTTTTTTTTTTTGTCAAATACTGATTTTGGGTACAAATATACCGATTTTAGCTGGCAATTCTACCGATCCCGCTCTATGACGTTCGAGACCACTGATTCAGAGAACACTCAGTGACGCGAGAGTATGTACATATATAAGAGGGGGCGATGCGACAATTACAACTACGTTACTCTGACCGGCCGAGCCGTACGTTAGTGGAACATTATACAGTCAGACGGTAAACAGACCAACACGCGGACACACGCGAAATAAAATGCGCTCAATTATATTAATATTACTGTTTGTTTACACAAAATGTGACGATTACCACACTCGGCGCGCATCTATCCTTGAACTCGAAGCGAAAATCCTACTCGGCGGTAACACTACGCTCACAGATAAGGAGAGTATCGTGAACGACTGTCTCATGCGACACAAGTTCAACGAAGTGGACTATGGCTTCGATCACCCGGACCAGTACAAGTTCTCGCACCACTTCTTCTCCTACAAGGACAAGATACCTGACTCCAAGGTGTACAAGATCATCAAGGATATGCCCAAGGGAGCTGTGCTACATCTCCACGACAGTGCCGTCCTGGGCCCTGATTATTGGCTGAACATCACCTATATGGACAACCTGTACATTTGCTACGAAGAGCGGATAAAGTTCTTGTTTGCTGACAAAATGCCTAATGACACCTGCGAAGTTCAGTGGCAATTAGTGCGCTATGTTAGAGAATCGGCGGAAAACGTCACCAAATTCGATCAAGAACTTAGAAAACATCTTACTATGGTCGTAGACGACCCCGACAAAGTATACTCATCGCAAGACAAGACTTGGAACTTATTTAGAAAATATTTTGCAACTGTTTATCCTTTATGGTCTTATCTTCCAGTGTGGCAACAGGCTATATACGATGTTTTAACCGCGCTGAAAGAAGACAATATCATGTATACAGAGATGAGGACTAGTCTATCGAATCTGTACGCGGCAAATGGCACTGTTTCCGATAAATTTTTAACAGCGGAACTTTACAGAACTACAGTTAAGAGTTTCCTGAGAGAAAATCCTGACTTTTTCGGTGTTAAACTTATTTTCGCGCCAGCAAGGAAGCAAGATATGGTTGGTATAGCAAATACTATACAATTAACAAGAGAAGTAAAGAAAAGGGTACCCGAACTTATTGTTGGATTTGATCTAGTCGGAGAAGAAGATTTAGGACGACCTTTAATAGACTTTGTGCCGCTATTGAGTACAGTAAAAGATATCAACTTCTTTTTCCACGCTGGTGAAACGGGTTGGTTCGGGACTTCGACTGACGAAAATCTGCTGGACGCGGTATTGCTGGGTACTAAACGTATTGGTCACGCATACGCGTTGTCGAAGCACCCGGTGATAATGAAGCTAGTGATGGAGAAAGACATCGGGATGGAGATAAACGTGCTGTCGAACGAGGTGTTATCTTTGGTGCGAGACTTGAGGAACCATCCGTTGAGTGTGTACCTGAGTTTGGGTATGCCGGTGGTCCTGGCGAGCGATGACCCAGGTGCGTGGGAGGCTGACCCTCTCTCCTACGACTTCTACGTAGCGTTTGTTGGAATCGCCAGCAGGCTCTCCGACTTGAGAATGCTCAAGACCCTCGCGCTCAACTCCCTCAAATACAGTGCGCTAGACACACTCAATAAACAGAAAGCTATACGCACTTTCGATATAAAATGGAACAATTTTATTGATAACTTCAACTGTTCGTCGTATCAATCTATTGACTTTGCCCTTAGATAAAGTTGTTGATAGTGTGAATTGTAATTTATATACCTAATGTTGTGGCGATTCCTTGAGTGATGTGAGCTGACGTATATTTATAATGTAATTTAATATTGTGTGGCTGGAACAAAAATTATGGTAATTAATTTAACAAGGTGACTTGTTGAGATGTTTGTATATAACAAAAAATCAAATAACAGTTATCATGATAAGTGTTTTTGCTGCTCATGATTGATATTTTTCGCGTGCGTTCAACTTTTATTTTAAAAGTGTAATAATGCAACAAAAAATTAAGTTTGTGTTTTTTGAATTTTAAGTAGGTACAATTTATACAAGCCGCGTAAAATTTTGGTTTTCATTTTCTTGCTTGAAACCTTACGTTAGTTTTGTTCAGTGTTTACGTTGAATGACATAAAGGTAAAATGCTGGCAATATAATTTGTATGGGTGTTGATTAATGCATGTAGGAATATAGATACTCATTTTTATAATTACCGCTATATTTATTTAAAAACATAGATAAGTAGACAATATACATATTTTAAAGTAATTGTATAGTTTGTAGGTAAATGTAACAATATATGTATTTAGAAACGTTATTTGCATTCAAGTGAAATCAATTCTCCCTTAAATACTGCCTTTTGTTTTTAAGAGTCTGTTTCGGATCAACGGAGGCAGTATGAAAATCTGAACCAACATTTTGATTCACCATATAACATAAGCATACAGAAGCAATTTTTAACAAGTACATTTTCTGTTGCAGTCTATTTATAATCGATTTTATCTTTCGCGATTTACATACACCATACAATTTTATTTACGGCCGTTTTCAACAAACGATCCATCCATGGATTGGGGATTCGGGATGCATGTTTGATATATATTTTTTTTTCCACATTCACACAACACTATCTAGTCCCAAACTAAGCAGAAGCTTGTACCATGGGTACTAGACAATGGATAAACATACATATATACTTTTTTTGCAAATACATTCATATTATACATACAAACACCCAGATCAGGACAAACATCCATGTTCATGCACACAAATGTTTGACTTGAGCGGGAATCGAACCCGCGACCTTCGGCGTAGCAGTCGCTTACACTCCCGCGGCGCCAACGGGGCGTCAAATTATTTTAGTATTGAGTTTATGTCAAATATGAATCTAAAATCTCTAAAAAAACATTGATAGATCGAATATTGAAAGAAAGAATTTAGAGGTCAGCGGGCGTTTCTCGCGATAATTGAATTATTTTTATGTATAAATAAATACATCTGTTATTCTCGTGTACTTTCAACTAGCTTGCAACGTTCGTGGTCGCTGCGGGACAGCCCCTTATGGTATTTATACCTAAAAATAGGTCAATTATCACGAGTAAAACCCGCTAAATAAAATTGTATGAAATCTTGTGAATGTGTAGGCACATAGATATTTCAATGATATCCGAATATTTGTATACGTGTTATATATTAAGTTGTACATATAAAATACACCTAATAAACAACGAAACCAGTTCATACTCGCTTCTTTTATTGAAAAGTATTTTGCCTTTTCTTACAGTAGATAATAAAAGAAAACGTCACCGCTCGCTTAATCTTAATATATAAAATCCTTGTGTTACTGACTGACTGACAGACACGCTACAGCCGAAACTATTGGGCGCAGGAAGCTGAAATTTGGCATGTATGAACCTTGGGGACCGTACGGGTGCACTAAGAAGGGATTTCCCGAAATTCCCACGGGATCCGCCAAATGGGTAAATTTAAAAAAATTGCAGGCGTAGCTGCTGGCGTCCTCTAGTAATGAATAAGACAATAGACTCGCCTCCTATTACATTAGGACTTTGGGACCGAAACATAACTGGCGAAGTGTGGCTGTGTAAAAGTAGACACCCCATCGGTGATAAAGGCGTGAAGTTATGTTATTTTATGTTAATTCTGCTCTGAGTGTAAAAATGCCTCTTAATTATGATGCTAAATAATATTGAGTGGTTTGGAATGCAACAAATCAATCATTAGCTATAAATAGGGTAGGTAACATAAGGTGTTATAGCAAGGAATAGATAGTACTAACCTAGTTATAGCGTAGGTCATGTGTTCGATACCCACCTACGAAAAATGTTGTGATTAGTACGATTACTTGTTCGGGTTGAAGTAGGTAAGTAGGTATATTTTAGGTAGATAAACGTTATAACACGATAGACAGCTTCTTAAATAACAAATTATAACATGTGTACATTCAATTTTAATTCTCTTTTGCTCATATTGTACCTATATCCATTTTATTTTTCGACATGTTATTATTTTGTTTATTACGCTTGACATTTTATTATTTGTATTATTAATCTTGACATTTTATTATTTTCTTTACTTACTAATTTTTAGCAATTGTCCCGTAGCATTTTGCCGTAAAATTTGCAACAAACGAAAATCCAATTAAATTTGCAATCTTTTTTTAAATATTTTAATTTTTTTTCGTCGTCGACAATAAATAATACATTACACACATACTTTTTCCAAAACAAGACCCAGTCTTCCAACTTGAGACTCTGCACTTGCACTACCATAGGGTCCAATTTTCAGCATTGCAACGACTCTAATAACTGAGGTTGAACAAACTCTATCCCTGGGTATCTGGAATTTGTTATTCTGCCCAGCCAGAGGATACTGCAATTAGTTCTGCAGTGACTAAATGTTTTGGGGAAACGTGCAGGAAAATTATTGGAGATATCAAAATTCCTTGAGGAAAATAATGCATTACCGACAAAAACGCTACCTTCCTCTAAAGTTCTTCATCAAAAATATATTCTTTGTGCGGCCAATAGTTTAACAGATAATCAAGAAAAAATTGGGCAAGTGCGAGTCGGACTCGCGCACGAAGGGTTCCGTACCATCATCTATAAAAGAAAATCACGTTCGTTGTATGTATACTTAAATACTTTATAAGTTTCTACCTGTTTATTAAGATCGAGTAACAAATTGCTTAAAAATTACGTTTGTTGTATGGGAGCCCCCCTTTATTATTAACTTTTATTAAATTTAATTATTTATTTTGAAAGGTAATA
The DNA here is from genome assembly GCA_944739405.2 of Euclidia mi. Classification (NCBI taxonomy): domain Eukaryota; kingdom Metazoa; phylum Arthropoda; class Insecta; order Lepidoptera; family Erebidae; genus Euclidia; species Euclidia mi. Next base: position 44,223,383 of record OX123201.2, read on the forward strand.
TTCAACTACATGTTCTGTGAAAATTTAAAGCGTCTACCTGTTACAGTTAGTAATTTTGAGCAAAAATACGAAAATAAAACAGGTTTTTTGTATGGGACCCCCCCTTAATATTTTCATTTTTTTTATTTTTAGTATTTGTTGTTATAGCGGCAACCGAAATACATAATTTGTGAAAATTTCAGCTTTCTAGCTATCATGGTTTATTAGATACAGCCTGGTGACAGACAGACAGACAGACAGACAGACAGACGGCGGAGGCTTAGTAATAGGGTTCCGTTTTTTACCTTTTAGGTACGGAACCCTAAAAAACCATCCTCGCCCGCACTCTTTTCAAGATGGCGGCCGAGGGACAAGATGTACGGCCCCCCCAAAATTTGGATCAAGCTTTACACATCCTACACATATGTAAAATAAAATTGCGTCTTCTGATAAATGCAAGCACAAATTTAATGTAAATTTTCAATGGACTAACGGCCGGTTTCTGAATTGAGAATTTCGCGTTGAGAACAATTTAAACACTAATTATATACCACTTAATCAATTTTCTGTTTCACAAAAAATTATTTTGAAACCTTTTGAGTATTTGTGCTTGTAAAATCTTAAATTTGACACAACATATGATCAATTCATGATCAACTCCATATCAACTCTATATTCGCGTTTCTGAAAACATTTGACATTTGTCAAACCTCACTTAGCACTGATAAATTGAGAAAAAAATAATTACACTACTTTGGTCTTTTAACCCGTGATCACGAGTAATATGACAGCCAGTATGTCAAAATATCCACACTACCGTTGCCAAGCAGCGGCTACGTCATACTGACGTCTACACAACAAAAAGGCCGTTAAACAGCATTTATAGAAAAAAGGTTCAAAGCCTATTCAATATTTGGAACAAATAGATTACAACATTATTAGGAACAAATCAAAGGGATAGAAAATATAAATAAAAGATTTCCGTGTTAAATTAATCCAAATAATTACGCTGTGGCCTCCAAGGAGGTATAATTCTATATACCTCCATGGTGACCACCATGGAGGTATATAGAATTATACCTCAAATATACCTGGCCACAAATATTTTGTATTAAAAATAAAACAAACTGACTTTGACATAACATACACGTTCCGTTTTCACTAAGATACCAAATTGAACAAATTCAACAAACTATTCATTAAAATAAAATAAACGTTGAAATAATTTTAAATACAACTTTATTTCGACTTTTTATTTGTTTCCGTATAAAAATAATTAACTGACAAGTGTGCTTCTTTGTAAAATGTTAATTAATACGAATTTATGGTTAGTACCGGTTTTTTTTACTTGTATTGGAACGTACTAGTGTTATTTGGTTTAATTTATTCATGATTTGAAGAAAACTCAAATGAAAGTGCTTTGAAAAAAATCACTCTGACCTGTGAAACAGAAAAAACTCAAGTTGACTTCAACTAGTTCAGAAATTTTCAACTGATGTAAGCTGAAATTCTCAATTCAGAAACCGGCCGTAAATCACTAATCTCAAGGTTATATTTATAAATCATAGGTACGAAAATGTTTTGTTTTTGTGACATCATGTGTTCAGTCGTTTATTAAAATAGTTTAGCCATTGTTCTTGTGTATCATCATCATCATCAGCCCTGTATATAAACTGTCCCACTGCTGGGCACGGGCCTCTTCTCACTAAGAGAAGAGTAAGGCCATAGTCCACCACGCTGGCCAAGTGCGGGTTGGCAGACTTCACATGTCTTTCAAGAGCATTATGGAGAACTCTCACACATGTAGGTTTCCTTACGATGTTTTCCTTCACCGTTTAGCAAGCGATAATTAACTATATATACGCACATAACTCCGAAAAGTCATTGGTGCGCGCCGTGGATTCGAACCCGGACCCTCTGCGTAGCAGTCTGTCGGTGTCTCCACTAGGCTATCGCTGCCTCACACTGTTCACTACCATGGAATGGAAAACGCTCCAAACCACCTGACAAATATTATTAGTATATACATAGTAGTAGGTCAGTCCTTTGATAATTCCAGCGGGCTATCGTTGCCTTGAAGAACATAGGTAGGTACCTACTACTGAAGTTGAAATTTTAGAATATGGCAATATTTTTAATATCTTAATTTAAGTGGTGCCCGTGTGGTGACGGATTAAGAATACGGAATGTCACTACCCCATATCATCCCATGGGTGTCGTAAGAGCCGACAGAGGGAGCATATTATGCAGAGAACAGCACTGTAAGAGAAGGAAAACTTGATACAAACTCTATACCAACCCGTTTGGCCAGCGTGGTATAGTAGGCCTATTCCTCTGTAACGTAATACTACACGTATTGCGTTATAATATCTCGCAGGCGCTTAACGCCAGCTTAGCCAGACATCGTTCGCAATATTACCAAATATGGTCATATTCGCTAGCCAAAGGCAGTTGTGAGTCATAGGCTACATCTATATAAGATGGGTGCGCGTTGTAGAATGGTCACTTTCCCTAGACATCGGAACGCTGCCGCTACACCTCGCGATTATTCTACATTCTACTTCCTATCTACTGTCCCGCTGGGGGTAAGCATATTCTAGTTGTCTGTGTGCCTATATGTTCTGTCTGTAGTATCTGTGTCTCCTAAGCATAACAGCCGATCTAGGGACCGCCTGTTCCTGACCGGTTGTTGTGTATTCTCTATGCTGTTTCCAGTTCTTCCTACGGGCTACAAGCCACGAGCTGCTGGCGCCGTGCCGCTACTAGCCAACTGCCACCCAAGCCTCCGTTCCTGCCTACGAGCTCCTACAGCCAGGCCACGGACGCCTGAGCCTGACCGCTCGACCCACATCGGCTGCACCGCCTGAGACCCGCTCAGCCTGAACATCGACCACAGAGCTGCCTGCGCAGCGCACCTTGGCCAGCTCATCGGCGACCCTTCGAGCAGCTACCCTGCGAGCGTCGGAGAGCAGCAGGAGTCTACACTCCAGCCAGCTCAGGCCAGTGCTTACCTAGTTCGGTCATACTGTATGTAAGCGGTAGTGAGACATAATAAAGAACCTGTTCAGCCTAGCAGTGTTTCTCTCGAACCCCGACATCCTACCTGAGACCCTCCGTCTCAGTGGCGCCCAACTCTAATTGTCTCACTTCCAATTACTGCAGTTGTTCTTGTTTAGGAGGTCAGTCCTTGTAAACGAGGAGGTGCAGACATCAGCGAACTGGTACGTAATATCTAACTTGTGTGTATCTGTGTATTGCTGTCTATCTTTAATTTCTATTCTTGTATACCTATTATGTGTTATTTTACTATTGTCTAATTCAAATTTCAACTACTGATTCCCTACGTAACTGTTCGCAATTTGAAATAACCGTTTTTTATTTTTGCAAGTCACTATCTATTGTCTACATTTTTACACCGAATCGTCGTAGTTTCTTTGTAAAGCAGAACTATTGCACACGGAGGGCTGTAATATACTTACGTTCTTTTCTATCATACTTATTTTATATCATCATGAGCACTAACCCTATCAAGTACTTCCTACTTAATAAAAATGAATTGGCCTACGAGGTCGCTATTCGCGGAGAGGAGCCGGCTACCTCTGTTTTAGGTTTACGGAAGCAGCTACCTAAACTACTCGAGCTGATTCCGAATGACGAAATCTTAGAGTCAGGCCTAGACATAGCAGACGACTTCAAGGGAGCTAGCCTGTCAGTTACCGATTTAGATTCGCGAATCTCTTCCCTTAAGGAATTATACGACCACAACTTGGCTAAGCGAACTACGGCTTTGCACAACCAGGTCTACCACAGATTGGGCAAATTAGACAAATCCGAACCTAAATACGGCAAGAAAATATCCGACCTGACTGAACGCTTTCGGATGCTGTCGGCAGAGCTATCTAAGATAGAACACTCGAATGTTCCGTCGGCGGAAGTCGGAGTCACGATGACTTGCACGGATTCAACCCCTGCACAGGCAGCGTCGACTCCGGTAACTGTCCACTGTGAGCATTTGAGGGTTGGCGAACTATCGAAACTCAAATTCGACGGAACAGGCTGCGTTCGCGAATTTCTACAACGCGTGACGGAATTTAGGACGGTTAGAAATCTACCTGCCAATAGATTATTCGATTACGCGTCCGAAATTTTTACTGGTAATGCGTTACACTGGTTTCGCGGTGTTAAAAATTCCATTTCTACATGGGACGAACTAGCTAGTAAACTCACAGCTGATTTTACACCGTACAGTCGTACAGTCGCTAAAAGTTTATAATCATAGTCATGATTATAAACTTTTAGCCGAGATTCGTAATCGTACTCAAGGGCAAACTGAGAGTATAATCATCTACTTATCAATTATGTTCCAACTTTTTGCGCGATTGTCACCGAACACGGTACTAACCGAACAGGAAAAATTAAATATATTGCTTCACAATATTAGACCGTGTTATTCTACAGTACTAGCTTCATGTACTACGGCTATAGACACTATAGACACTCTAAAAACACTATGTCTAAACTATGAGAGGTTCCAGTGTTTAAGTGCACAATTTCACGAACCTAGTTACCCTACGTCTAACACAGTAGCACCTGATTTAGCTTACATAAATAAAAAGGACACGCACGGTCACTATAATAATTCACAGTACTATAAACCGTCTAAACTAAAAAACTACGCTTCTGTCGCATCTATAAATGTCGAACCGAACGATACACCTGTGCCTAACCCGCAACACTATGATGTCAACATGATATCTAAATCAGCTGTTCCTACAAAAATAACTAATAAGAGGTGTGTATTTTGTCCGCGCTGCCGTTCAACTGATCACTCACTAGGGACGTGCAAGCGAGAACGTTATCCGATATGTTTTAAGTGTGGCCTTAGGGATGTCACATTCGTAAATTGTCCTACCTGTAAAAATAAATCATTTTCAAAAAAACTAATTTATTCGGATCGTCGTTCGTCAAATAAGATGACAAACCCTACCGGTTGTACATCTTCTAAACCTAAATATTTTGACAAAGAAGACTGGAAAAATTGGCTGAACACTCTAAAAGTGTATTTTCCAGTTATTCTGTGGCTGCGATCCGTGATCAAAAACCTAATACTGATTTTCGACCCTATGTTAATGTAACCATTAAGAATCTACCCCTTACTGGGTTACTTGACTCAGGTTCTGCCGTGACTATATTGGGCAATAATTCTCATATAAAAATTATTTCTCAAACTAATCTCCCTTTGAATAAGTGTGACAACCCTACTATATTTTTTCGATCGGCGGGTGGTCATCGTTTGACACCGATCGGCTATATCAACCTACCCACCACTTTTAAAAATAAAACTTGTTATTTAAAAGCGTACGTAATTCCAGAAGTCACTAGTTCGTTAATTTTAGGTATTGACTTCTGGAAAAGATTTAAATTGTTACCAAACTATATTAACTCTGTTTCTTTATCTAATAATTACTCTCGTAGTAATTCCTTGCCTAATAAAGTTAATGCTACCGTGTCAGCTATTGATACTAACACTGATAACGAGACTACTATAACCTCGGATCAGTGGTATACTACAATCTACAATGGCTGTAAAAATTCACCTACATCTTTCCCTAATTATACTATCAAAAATGATAAATTATATCGATATATGGTATCGAAATATACACTTCGGAAAAAATTCGATTGGAAAGAGGTCCTACATACCTCGGATAGAAATACCGCCATTAAAGAATACCATTCGGAACTCGCTGCGGGTCATTTAGGTATTTTTAAAACGTATAAACGTTTAGCGCAGCGTTATTATTGGCCTGGTATGCACGCTGACATTATTAAGTTTATATCTTCGTGTGATACTTGTGTCGCACGTAAACACCAAAACAATGGTACTTTATATACACACACATACAACTTACGTCGTAAACCGGCTGAGTTTAACATAGGTGATACCGTATGGAAAAGAACCTACTATCTAAGCGATAAGGACAAATCATTTAGCAAAAAACTTGCTCCCAAGTTTACCAAGTGTACTATTATTGCTAAAAAGTCACCACTAGTATACGAATTAGCGGATTCGTCGGGTAAATCTTTTGGCAGTTGGCACATTAAAGATTTAAAACTAATTAACTACACTGATTCCTAACCTAACTAGATTCTTTCATTGTACCTACCTGCAGTTTGAGTTTCATAGTCACTATCTACTTAGCACTGTCTACAGAAGTTCGGAGGACTTAGTTAGACGGATTTTTCTTGTCTAGACACGAAAAATCCTGCTGTACAAAGCGGGGTATTGTAACGTAATACTACACGTATTGCGTTATAATATCTCGCAGGCGCTTAACGCCAGCTTAGCCAGACATCGTTCGCAATATTACCAAATATGGTCATATTCACTAGCCAAAGGCAGTTGTGAGTCATAGGCTACATCTATATAAGATGGGTGCGCGTTGTAGAATGGATCACTTTCCCTAGACATCGGAACGCTGCCGCTACACCTCGCGATTATTCTACATTCTACTTCCTATCTACTGTCCCGCTGGGGGTAAGCATATTCTAGTTGTCTGTGTGCCTATATGTTCTGTCTGTAGTATCTGTGTCTCCTAAGCATAACAGCCGATCTAGGGACCGCCTGTTCCTGACCGGTTGTTGTGTATTCTCTATGCTGTTTCCAGTTCACCCTACGGGCTACGTTCACCCTACGAGCTCACTGCACCTGACGTTCTTCCTACGGGCTGACGTTCTTCCTACGGGCTACAAGCCACGAGCTGCTGGCGCCGTGCCGCTACTAGCCAACTGCCACCCAAGCCTCCGTTCCTGCCTACGAGCTCCTACAGCCAGGCCACGGACGCCTGAGCCTGACCGCTCGACCCACATCGGCTGCACCGCCTGAGACCCGCTCAGCCTGAACATCGACCACAGAGCTGCCTGCGCAGCGCACCTTGGCCAGCTCATCGGCGACCCTTCGAGCAGCTACCCTGCGAGCGTCGGAGAGCAGCAGGAGTCTACACTCCAGCCAGCTCAGGCCAGTGCTTACCTAGTTCGGTCATACTGTATGTAAGCGGTAGTGAGACATAATAAAGAACCTGTTCAGCCTAGCAGTGTTTCTCTCGAACCCCGACATCCTACCTGAGACCCTCCGTCTCAATATATCAGAAGATAAAATTTAAATAATATATTAATAAGTTTTTCAAAATGCCAATGTTACGCCATAGCTCTGTATTCCAAAATAGTATATATAAAATTCTTACGTTACTGACTGACCAGTTTCAATATTCGATCTATTCATCGATTTGGAGATTTGAGATCCATATTTAACATAAGCTCCAGACAAAATCCTTGATTTGATTGGATATTGAATTCAGCAATGAAGTTACAGCCAAAATTATTGGGCGCAAGCAGCTGAATTTTGGCATGTATTATGAGGAGCGACTGCCTCCGTGGTCCAGTGAATAGCGTATGCGACTGCTGATCAGAGGTCCCGGGTTCGATTCCCGGGTCGGGCAAAAGTGTTACTGGGTTTTTCCGCATACTCAGTAGCAGCCCGGAGTCTGGTGATTACGTGGGACCTAAAAATTCATGGCGAAATGTGGGTGTAATATTTACACCTCTGCCTACCCCTGCGGGGATACAGTCGTGAGCGGTGAGACTATAAATTAAAAAAAAATATGAGGAGCGTAGAGGTGCACTAAGAAAGGATTGCCTGAAACTCTCACGCATTCGACCAGAAACGTATAGGTAAACAAAATATAAATGTGCGGCCGTAACTGCGAGCTTCCTCTAGTAATATATAATAAGACCAGATCATGTGATTCCTTGGGGCCAATTCTGCTATTTTTATATGACATTGATATTATATTTTGAATGGATTTAAAAGCGGTATTCTGATAACCTAATGTCATTATCGTATAGGTAATTTAAAATAAATAGTTCGTCGTTGACATACGATCTCGTTACAGTTTCATTCAAATATCAGATAATTTAAAAGAATACGCTTTTCGTGACGTAAGTATGACACTGACATCATATCGAGACTAGGTATATTTATTTAGCAGAATGGGGCCCCTAGTTCACGACAACGGCTTTGTAGATGCCATTTGCTATTGAATTTGTATTTATAGAAGCGAGTTGAGTAACCGTACATAATGTTCATGTCTTGTATCTTAATCTGAGAGAAAAACATCTAACCTAAAATAGAAACATTTTGAACTATTTCTTTTGTATGCAACTTCACTGTACCGTGTTTCGAGCATTAAACTATCTCTTTATTCATTGATTTTTTCAATAAGCGAGCCTTCTGCCTTACCTTATGTAATACGGGCGTGAGAGTGATAATAATATGTGACAAGACAACTGTCAGATCCATTGAGACGATTAGATTTTATACTGATTATTATTAAATATCAAATAGATCTACGAAGATGGTTTCTTATCTTAATAATAATCATATATGAGCAAATTCAAACATTGTTTGATATGTCAAACGGATGAATGAATTAGCTTAAGCACACATTGCGCAACCACAATCATCGAAACCGCTCATGTGTAAACTCTACCGATTTTATACATCGAATTCAGAGCAGTGGTCTCGAACCTACCGATTTTTCGGTATTTCTACCGATATGGGCTCTGTTCTACCGAAATACCGAAATATAACGATTTTTCTACGATTTCACAGTTGGCAACCCTTTTCATTTATGTTTAATGTTACGGGGAAGCCCTCAATAGTATGGACCTAGTGCAGAATGCACAAAACTGCTTAGATAGTTCCTGTGAGTAGGCTCTTTGAAAAATTGATACAGAGTGGCGCATTTTACGAAATTGTGAACAAATCAAAACATTTCCTGATGATGTAGAACTATTTTGGGATGAAGTAAGTTTACTAAAGCGTGGCGATGAAACTCAAATGTTTCCATTGTTGTCTAATTTCATCTTTAATATTTTATCACTTCCCCATTCATCCGCTAACGTTTAACGCATATTTTCACATATTAATCTTTAAAAAACAAAGCAGCGAAATAGGCTGTCTACTGAATCAATCACTGGTCTATTACATTCAAAACGACTCTTTAATACAGCTAATTGTTACGATTTTGAAATTAATTCGAAGATGACCGCGGCTATGGCCAAAGAATATTGGTATAAAAAATTATTATGATTGTTATAAATTAGTCTGTAAGTTATTTTTTTAATAAATAAACGAATTTTATTGAATATTGTATATTTTTTTTTGTCAAATACTGATTTTGGGTACAAATATACCGATTTTAGCTGGCAATTCCACCGATCCCGCTCTATGACGTTCGAGACCACTGATTCAGAGAACACTCAGTGACGCGAGAGTATGTACATATATAAGAGGGGGCGATGCGACAATTACAACTACGTTACTCTGACCGGCCGAGCCGTACGTTAGTGGAACATTATACAGTCAGACGGTAAACAGACCAACACGCGGACACACGCGAAATAAAATGCGCTCAATTATATTAATATTACTGTTTGTTTACACAAAATGTGACGATTACCGCACGCGGCGCGCATCTATCCTTGAACTCGAAGCGAAAATCACACTCGGCGGTAACACTACGCTCACAGATAAGGAGAGTATCGTGAACGACTGTCTCATGCGACACAAGTTCAACGAAGTGGACTATGGCTTCGATCACCCGGACCAGTACAAGTTCTCGCACCACTTCTTCTCCTACAAGGACAAGATACCTGACTCCAAGGTGTACAAGATCATCAAGGATATGCCCAAGGGAGCTGTGCTACATCTCCACGACAGTGCCGTCCTGGGCCCTGATTATTGGCTGAACATCACCTATATGGACAACCTGTACATTTGCTACGAAGAGCGGATAAAGTTCTTGTTTGCTGACAAAATGCCTAATGACACCTGCGAAGTTCAGTGGCAATTAGTGCGCTATGTTAGAGAATCGGCGGAAAACGTCACCAAATTCGATCAAGAACTTAGAAAACATCTTACTATGGTCGTAGACGACCCCGACAAAGTATACTCATCGCAAGACAAGACTTGGAACTTATTTAGAAAATATTTTGCAACTGTTTATCCTTTATGGTCTTATATTCCAGTGTGGCAACAGGCTATATACGATGTTTTAACCGCGCTGAAAGAAAACAATATCATGTATACAGAGATGAGGACTAGTCTATCGAATCTATACGCGGCAAATGGCACTGTTTACGATAAATTTTTAACAGCGGAACTTTACAGAAATACAGTTAAGAGATTCCTGAGAGAAAATCCTGACTTTTTCGGTGTTAAACTTATTTTCGCGCCAGCAAGGAAGCAAGAGATGGGTGGTATAGCAAATACTATACAATTAACAAGAGAAGTAAAGAAAAGGGTACCTGAACTAATTGTTGGATTCGATCTAGTCGGAGAAGAAGATTTAGGACGACCTTTAATAGACTTTGTGCCGCTATTGAGTACAGTAAAAGATATCAACTTCTTTTTCCACGCTGGTGAAACGGGTTGGTTCGGGACTTCGACTGACGAAAATCTGCTGGACGCGGTATTGCTGGGTACTAAACGTATTGGTCACGCATACGCGTTGTCGAAGCACCCGGTGATAATGAAGCTAGTGATGGAGAAAGACATCGGGATGGAGATAAACGTGCTGTCGAACGAGGTGTTATCTTTGGTGCGAGACTTGAGGAACCATCCGTTGAGTGTGTACCTGAGTTTGGGTATGCCGGTGGTCCTGGCGAGCGATGACCCAGGTGCGTGGGAGGCTGACCCTCTCTCCTACGACTTTTACGTAGCGTTTGTTGGAATCGCCAGCAGGCTCTCCGACTTGAGAATGCTCAAGACCCTCGCGCTCAACTCCCTCAAATACAGTGCGCTAGACACACTCAATAAACAGAAAGCTATACGCACTTTCGATATAAAATGGAACAATTTTATTGATAACTTCAACTGTTCGTCGTATTAAGCTATTGACTTTGCCCTTAGATAAAGTTGTTGATAGTGTGAATTGTAATTTATATACCTAATGTTGTGGCGATTCCTTGAGTGATGTGAGCTGACGTATATTTAAAATGTAATTTAATATTGTGTGGCTGGAACAAAAATTATGGTAATTAATTTAACAAGGTGACTTGTTGAGATGTTTGTATATAACAAAACATCAAATAACAGTTATCATGATAAGTGTTTTTGCTGCTCATGATTGATATTTTTCGCGTGCGTTCAACTTTTATTTTAAAAGGTTTGATGCAACAAAAAATTATGTTTGGGTTCTTTGAGTTTTAAGCAGGTACAATTTATACAAGCCGTGTGAAATTTTGGTTGTAATTTTCTTATTTGAAACACAACGTTTATTTTGTTCAGTGAATGTTGAATGAATTTACGTTGAATGGCTTTAAGCAAATGCTGGATAATTATATAATTTGTATGGGTGTTGATTAATGCATGTAGGAATATAAATACTCATTTTTATAATTACCTCTATATTTATATTTAAAAACCTAGATAAGTAGCTAATAAACATATTTTAAATTAATTGAATAGTTTGTAAGTAAATGTAATATTGTTACATTGTATGTATTTAGAAACGTTATTTGCATTCAAGTGAAATCAATTCTCCTTTAAATACTGCCTTTTGTTTTTAAGAGTCCGTTTCCGATCAACGGAGGCAGTATGAAAATCTGAACCAACATTTTGATTCACCATAATTATAACATAAGTAGTATACAGAGGCAATTTTTAACAAGTACCTTTTCTGTTGCAGTCTACTTATACCTAATCGATTGTATCTTTCGCGATTTACATACACCATACTATTTTATTTACGGCCAGTTTTAACAAACGATTTATCCATGGATTGGGGATTCGGTATGCATGTTTGACATAATTTTGTATTGAGTTTATGGCAAATATGAATCTCTCATCTCTAAAAAAATTGGATAGCTCGAATATTGAATTTAGCGGTTAGCTGGCCTTTCGAATCTCGCGACAATATTTGAATTATGTATTTATAACTGTTATTCTCGTGTAGTTTCAACTGGCTTGCAACGTTCGTGGTCGCTGAGGGACACCCCCTTATGGTATTTATTTTATACCTAAAAATTGATCAATTATAAATTGTTAATTATCGCTTGCTAATCGGTGAAGGAAAACATTGTGAGGAAACCTGCATGTCTGAGAGTTCTCCAATGTTCTCGAAAGACATGTGTAGTCTGCCAACCCGCACTTGGCCAGCGTGGTGGACTATGGCCTTACCCTTCTCATACTGAGAAGAGGCCCGTGCCCAGCAGTGGGAGTTGGGACAGTAAAGGGCTGATGATGAGGTCAACTATCGCGAGTAAAACCCGCTAAATAAAATTGTATGAAGTCTAATTTAGTGAAAATGTGTATTTTTGTACATACATATTTTTTTGTACATAGATATTCCAATGATATCCGAATACTTGTATACGTGTTATATATTAAGTTGTACATATAAAATATACCTAATAAACAACGAAACCAGTTCATACTCGCTTCTTTTATTGAAAAGTACCTATTTTGCTTTTTCTTACACTTATTTCTTTCAGTTGAATTAATAAAACTTATCGCTCGCTTAATAATGAAGAAGGCAATAGGCTCGCCCCCTATCACATTGGGACCGAAACATAACTGGCGAAGTGTGGGTGCATAGACTTATAATGTGGGTGTGTAATACTCATGTCTACCCTATCGGGGATAAAGGCGTGAAGTTATGGTGTTTTATGTTAATTCTCTGCTCTGTAAGTAAAAATGCCTCTTAATGATGAATAATATTGAGTGGTTTGGAATGCAACAAATCCATCATCTATATCTATATATTATCTATATCTATATATTATATAAAAGAAAGTCGTGTTAGTTACACTATTTATAACTCAAGAACGGCTGAACCGATTTGGCTGAAAATTTGTGGGGAGGTAGATTAGAACCAGGAAAAACACATATGATACAATTAGTTGCAAAAAATAGACTGGGAGGGATTGTAGGGAGGGTCCAAGTTTGTAGGGACAAATCTACCTATTGAACGATACAACGCATGCGCTGGAAAAGTACCAGAGGAGCATAAAGCTAGAGACTTTTTTTATTTTCTTTTTATATTGTATACTGCCTGCAGCTTTAAAATATCTCATTGTAGCTTAGGATATTGAAAAGTACCAAGGTAGCATCATTTTGCAGATACTCGAAGTTTGTGGGGTAATTAATGTATTAAATAAATAATAAAGAATCAATATATTTTTTAATTGTATGTCCTATTAATAAATGAACTTAATAAAATCCAAGATCTGCTTATTGATTGCCTCTAAGGCGGAACAGAGTTCGCCGGGTCAGCTAGTTATAGCTATAAATAGAGTAACATAAAATTTATAGCCACGGTATAGCGTAGGTTCGATACCCACCTACGAAAAGTTTTGTGATATGACTTGTTCGGATTGAAGTAAGTATATTTTAGGAGTTGGGAAATAATTAATCAGGTGTCTAAAATTTAGGTACCATTCTGTAGTCAAAAGATATGGCGTGTTTTAGCCATGTATACTTTTTCTTCTTGTCCAATCTATACATATAAATAAAATTGGAGTGTCTGTTTGTAATATTAAAATAACCGCTTTTTACTAAATGCATATAATGGATGTATACTGTCAATGAAATGTATTTTTTTTAATTTTTTGTCTGTCTGTCTGTTTGTTCTCGCTAATCTCTGGAACGGCTGGACTGATTTTGACGGGACTTTCACTGGCGGATAGCTGATGTACAAAGGAGTAACTTAGGCTATAAATTAAGCGGGTAAGCAAAGTAGTTCCCTCAGGACGCGGGTGAAATCGCGGGAAACAGCTAGTGATAACATAATAGGTATGTGGTCAAAAAATTGTTGTTACGTGTCTGAGGGGTCTTAAGAGCGTTGATTGTATGTTTGTAAAGTTCCTCGTGATACAGGCTTAATTCATAATGAGCTACTTTTTTAAACTACTCGTCTAAAAGGAAAACACTTGGTCATAATTATTTGAGAGTTTTCAAGGGTATACATATGTTTACCTTTGGTCAGAAAAAACTCAATGACTCCAAGTAGAATGATATCATGTTCGACAGTCGTCAAGTTCGCTGGGCTGATTTTATACTTATAGGTTACTATACTCCGGCCACGGTTCTGCCCGCGTGAGAATTATCGCGGTAAAAACTAGTAAAAAGTAGTGTACTGCCTCCGTGGTCCAGTGGATAGCGAATGCGACTACTGATCGGAGGTCCCGGGTTTGATACCCAGGTCGGGCAATAGTGTTACTGGGTTTGCCGAATTCTCAGTAGCAGCACGGAGTCTGGTGATGTGCCCGGTAACGGCAATATGCTCGCCCCCTATTACGTGGGACCTAAAAATTCATGGCGAAATGTGGGTGTAGTATTACACCTCTGCCTACCCCTTCGGAGATACAGGCGTAAGTCCACTATCCTGCCTCCTATCTCCACAGATTAAAATGATATCATAATGTCGCTCAGTTGCGACGTGAAAGAAGGACAAACATACAGACTTTCACACACATACATAGGAATAGGAATAGATACTACTACCACTACAACTTTAGTACTTGTATATATTCTGTGATACTACATTAATAATATGTAACACTATCTTATATTTATGCAAATGTATCATGTACCTACGGTATTATGCAAAAAGCCGCAAGGCAAATCATTTATACCTATAAATTTTATCTTAGTTCTTCGTGCTTTTAACTTCAAATTTAACTAGCTTTGCCCCGTGAATTCGCTTATTAATTAAATATACCTAAATAATAATATGAGCTCTTGAGGTAGTCAACTAAGCGGTCTGACTCGATTAGTTGTGACTTTAAGGGTTGAGCTACACCTATCAGCACCGCATCGCACTTTCCTATGCTTCTATCCTTTTCTGTCACTTAGGACCGTCATTTACTAGAGCGAGAAGGAGAGAGGGAACGCGTCAGCACGCCGCGGAATCGATCGTGCTGACGCGTTCCAAATAAACTCACACTTGCATTTATAATATTGCTAGATTTCGACCGCGGTTCCGCCCGTGTCAATTAGTTAAATAACTAAATCTTCCTCAGAATGCACATTATCGGTTTTGCGTTTTTCGGGTTCTTAGGTACAGACAGACAGAACGCGGTGGTGACTTCATTTTATATTAGGTATCTATAGATAGATTGTTAAGTATTAAAATTTAATACGTCGTCAGGTATTTATTTTTGACCTTAATACACCGTAAAAACTGTACCTAATTTATAATTACTTTGATCGTTTTAATCGTAGGTTTTTTTAATTGTAGGTTTCAGCGGCGATAGCCCAGTGGTGTACGTAACGGACTGCCGAGACGATGGTCTCGGGTTCGATCCCCAGTTACCCCGGGCACACACCTCTGACTTTTCGAAATTATGTGTGTATTAATAAAAAATTTAACTCTATCGCTCGCTTAATAATGTGCCCGGAAGATGGCAATAGGCTCGCCCCCTATTACATTGGGTCCTAAACTGGCGAAACGTGGGTGTGTAATACATCTCTGCCTACCCCTTCAGGGATAAAAGGCGGGAAGTTATGTGTAGGTTTTTAGCGCTACCTACCTATTGTAGGTAGGTATATTTTATTACCCATAATATTAGTAATTTACATTCCAAATAGCTCGTAATCTTTTAAATACTGTTATTCATAATTCAACAGCTAAATAAACCGCTAGGTGTGTATTACCATAGACATGGTTTACTTTTTTTAACTGTATAATCCTGTCCAAGACGCCAAATTATTTTAAAACATATTCACGCTAATAGTCCTTTTTTAATTCCTAAATAATATTTTTATTGGTTGTGTTGAGAATTAAATGCTTTGCTGTGCCACACTAACCTCTATCAATTCGTTTTTTTAAATACAGTCGAACTGAGAAGCACCTCATTTTTTGAAGTCGGTTAAAAATCTTCAATTATTTTCGCGAAAATAACGCGAACGGACTCGCATAAAATAGGCGCAGATGAAGTTTACTCAAGCTTTCTAATTCTCGCCCAAGATCCGACCTTACACATACCTACTTGAGTACTTTTAGCATGATATCAGCGACAATCAGACAGATACACTTTCTACCGGACAATCCAGCACCAAAGACAAGAAAGGTTGTAAAGGCTAAGTGAGTGGAGAACGAAGTCAAAAGAGGATAATTGGGTTAGTTAATTCAGTTCACTCACCCATTCACAAAGTGTTCTGCAGCGTCCATAGCCTGACTTGAATTGCTGTTTGTAGTAGATCGACAAAGTTAAGCACTGTAGTAGAGCCTTGCTGATTTCAGCATGAATGGCCCGGCTCGACCGGGGAAGTACTACCCTCTCACAGAAAATCGACGTAAAGTAACAGTACCTACCTAAACTGTTGCGTTTCGTTCGGTGAGTGAGAGTGCCGGAGCTCCTATCCTCTATTCCTTCTCCCTCATCCCACTGATCATCCTATCCCTTTTCCCAACCCCAGGGGGCGGCAACGCGCTTGTTCCTGTGGTGTTGCTTGTGTCCATGAGCGGCGGTAATTGCTTACCATCAGGCAATCCGTCTGCTAGTTTGTCGCCTATTACTATAAAAAAAACCTTTGGAAAAGGTCACCGCTTAGATAGATGATCACTCGTTATGGTATTTACATCGAATCGCTGCAGAGCTAAGGCGGGTACGAAAAAGTGTCGATCACGGTTCTAGTCTCAGGGTAAGAATCGTTAGGCCATGTCGGAGGCCTTCAGTCGGCCTATAAACTCCGATACTCATGTTGGCCTCACACTCACACGTATTTATTTATAGTCTCATGCCTGTATCCCCGAAGGGGTAGGCAAAGGTGTAAATATTACACCCACATTTCGCCATGAATTTTTAGGTCCCATGTAATAAGGGACGAGCCTATTGCCGTTACCGGGCACATCACCAGACTCCGGGCTGCTACTGAGTATTCGGTAAACCCCAGTAACACTTTTGCCCGACCCGGGAATCGAACCCGGGACATCCGATCAGCAGTCGCATACGCTATCCACTGGACCACGGAGGCAGTCAAACGTATAGACAGACAAAATATACTTAAGTAGTTATACGGGCCACACACGATAGAATATAGACACTAACCAATAACCTGAAGCTGAAAATGGCTAACTCATCTTCGTAGGTATTAGAAAAATTCCAGCCTAGAGTTCGACACACTCACAGTGTAGGATCCCGTAGTTAGTCTTAACTAATACTCTACGTTTGTAAAACTAAAACTTAATAATATTAAGTAGGGGCTTTGCCGCCCGCGGAAGCTACATTTAATTATGCGCCCATAAGTTGAACCCTAGTACTCAGTTGTGTTAGTTTTTAGGGTTCCGTACCTAAAAGGTAAAAAACGGAACCCTATTACTAAGCCTCCGCTGTCTGTCTGTCTGACTGTCTGTCTGTCTGTCTGTCTGTCTGTCTGTCTGTCTGTCTGTCACCAGGCTGTATCTCATAAACCATGATAGCTAGAAAGCTGAAATTTTGACAAATTATGTATTTCGGTTGCCGCTATAACAACAAATACTAAAAATAAAAAATAAAAAAATATTAAGGGGGGGTCCCATACAAAAAACGTGTTTTTTTTCGTATTTTTTGCTCAAAATTACTAACTGTAACAGAAAGACGCTTTAAATTTTTACAGAATATGTAGTTGTATATTACCTTTCAAAATAAATAATTAAATTTAAAAAAAGTAAATAATAAAGGGGGGCTCCCATACAACAAACGTAATTTTTAAGCAATTTGTTACTCGATCTTAATAAACAGGTAGAAACTTATAAAGTATTTAAGTATACATACAACGAACGTGATTTTCTTTTATAGGTGATGGTACGGAACCCTTCGTGCGCGAGTCCGACTCGCACTTGCCCAATTTTTCTTATTTATTTAATAAACCTTCATACATGGACTACTTATTTAGTAGATTATAGAACATTTTCACAAATTTTAAAATTATTTGGTAGTTATGAATTGAACAAATTAGGTATTTAGGTGTGATGATTCATGCTCCATACAATTTTGTAACCGGAATACCAAATCGAAAAAAATTAAGAAAATTCCAAATGTGTTTGGAAATGTTATGGTCCAAAATCACTCGCTTTTTCGACTATAAAAGATGTGTGTGTAAAAGATGTGGCTGTGGTTTTAAAAGATACGGTATATTTTCCTAGCTACAGCACACGGCTTTTACCGCGTGGGAATCGGTTTTTTTGGGAGGAAATTATTAATGTAAAAAAATATTCTGCTGTTATCTTATCTAATACTTAATATATAAAGCTAAAGAGTTTGTTTGGTTGAACGCACTAATCTCAGGCAGGAACTACTGGTCCGATTTAAAAAAATATTTCAGTGTTATATAGCCCATTTATCGAGGAAGGCTATATAACATCACGCTATGAGCGACGGAAGCAGAGCAGTAGCATAAAAATAACTCGGGTGTAACCGCGGGCACCCTCTAGTAATTTATATGTACAATAATAATAATTTGTACCTATGTTACATAAAAATCCATTCAATTGTTTTTGCGAGGAAGAGTAGATAACTAACAATCATACATCCTCATAAAATTATGTATTTGTTAAATGAGATTTTACTGATAACTATTGGGAATAATTTTATTTACATTCAAACAAAATATATTCTTTATTCGTTAGTAGAGCTAAGGCCACGATGCGATGTAGGTATGCTTATTATATCGCAACCAGATTTGGGCTTTCCAAATGGAAAAAAAGTATAAGGAAACCTGTAATGTTTTTGGAAGATATATCTTACTAGAGGACGCCAGCAGCTACACCTGCATTTCTTTTAAATTTACCCGTTTTGGCCGATCCCGTGGGAATTTCGGGAAATCCCTTCTAAGTGCACCCCTACGGTCTCCAAGGAACATACATGCCAAATTTCAGCTTCCTGTGCCCAATAGTTTCGGCTGTAGCGTGTCTGTCAGTCAGTCAGTAACGCAAGGATTTTATATATTAAGATGATACATGTTTAATGGACATCGAAAACTGGTCGAATAACTGCCGGCCGAAAGAAACTTCCATTCGACAATAAGCCGAAGAAAAGATACATCTCTAAACGATTCGAACAGCGAAAAATTAAATGAATATCATGTTATACTCGTAGTTAGTCTTGAACTCTTAACTGCCTCCGTGGTCCAGTGAATAGCGTATGCGACTGCTGATCGGAGGTCCCGGGTTCGATTCCCGGGTCGGGCAAAAGTGTTACTGGGTTTTTCCGAATTCTCAGTAGCAGCACGGAGTCTGGTGATGTAACCGGTAACGGCAATAGGCTCGCCCCCTATTACGTTGGACCTAAAAATTCATGGCGAAATATATGGGTGTAATATTACACCTCTGCTTATCCCTTCGGGGATACAGGCATGAGTCTATAAATAAAAATAAATAAATGAACTCCTAAAAGACACAGACATCACTAAAAATCTAACACTGTTTGCGTAATTTACTTACTTAAGTAGGTATGTACTTCGCTCTAATAATATAACCTTGCTCTAAACCTTGGCCAACTGTTAGGTATAACACTTATAACAGTAGGTAGTTACTGTCATTCATTATCAATACCTAGATCCAGAGTAATTATTCACAATTAGGTACCTATTTCACATAGGTAGATACTTAATTTAGAATAATGACTTTTTAAGAATGTTTACCAGTTAGGTATAATTTTAGGCTTATGTAGATACCTATTGTATGATATTTTTTTATTGAAAAGAAAATGACTACTTTTTGAGGCCCTCGAAGTGCCTATTTTACTACTACTTAGAGTTTGAGTGAGAAGGCCCCAAAGGCTAATAGAGTAGAGAGTATCACCTGCCTGGAATCCACCAACTCAAAACTCGGATCATAAAGTTATGGAGAAGTCAGATCACTGCCAGAATTTCATTGCGAGAACAAAAAAGGTATTCATTTCTCTGAATGATGAGGATTGATACCGCCTTGAGGATGACCTTTACAGCGGCACGCATCTAGTCCGAAACATGCATATAATTTAGGTATTCATCTGTTATAAAAACCATACATAGCTCTGGTAAACTCGTTTCCACCAGTCCTAAGCTGTATGAACCAATGAATACAATTGGTGAATACCCAAAGCGTCCTTAGTACCTAATGTAGCATAGCTTATCTCCGATCGAACAGATCCCTAAGAATGCTTTTAAGATTGGTATTAGCCGCACAAGAATGTGCTTATTCTAACAAAGATACTTGACACGTCACCGTATTTTTATACAGGATTTTCAATTAAGGTCTTAAGTAAAATAAGTAAGACTACTTACCCTGCCATGCTTACAACGAAGAGATCACTTTTGCCATTTAATTATGTCTGAAAATTTTTCACTTATACTGTTATTGTTGCAGTCTGTCAAACATTCAGAAATTTTTAATATTCAATAATTTCGAATTTAGCACGTAAATTTATCACTGGTTTTGTTTTAAAAATGTGCAGAATTTGTCCATCAAACTGTCTAAATTTGATGTTGTCAATCCATAGACTTTTGATGGGTGCTTTATATTTTTTTTACAGAATTATAATAGCGATGGTCGACTACAAGAAAGGTCATTTAAGAAATAGGTATCATTTCATTCAAGAGACTTAGATCGGTAACGTTACTGTAAAGTCGAGTAAATACACATTTTTACTGGTTTTCCAACATATGTATTACCTACATATTTTAATGTTATGTAACATCGAATATATTACAAGATATATCGCACATTTACATTTTCCAAGATTTCCATATCAAAAGGAGTCGGATAGGCACTTCCATCTAGAGATGCACTTTATGTTTTACAGCGCAAATTTACACAAAACGAAACACAATTCTGGAACGAAAAGCCAGAGGAAAATAACCTTTATTTCTTTGAGATAAACAGTAGTTGGTGTTTTTTGGAATGTAGTGTATTTATTGTATTTTCCACCACAAGCTTGGAGTGACGCCCTCAAAAAGAGGGTGCTCACTGCTAACGAAGTCATTGTCTGCTTTCCATCTGTTTTAACTAGCTGCCATGTTCTGATGGCCTGGTACATTATGCGTTATGTACGTAGCTAACATTGCAATGCGGCTTGTAAAATGTAAAATTTGAATTTTTAAGTAGCACCGTTTCATACTCGAGCACGACATTTATTTATTTGATTACATTCATACATTGCCCAACAACAGCTTAAGGCGAAGCAAAAAATATCTTAGTCTATACACATAAATAAAATTGGAGTGTCTGTTTGTAATATTAAAATAACCGCGTTTTACTAAATGCATGGATGTATACACGGTACTTAAACCGAAATGACATTTTTTACAATTTTTGTCTGTCTGTCTGTTTGTTCTCGTTAATCTCTGGAATGACTGAACCGATTTTGATGGAACTTTCACTGGCGGATAGCTGATGTACCAAGGAGTAACTTAGGCTACAAATTAACCGGGTATGCGAAGTAGTTCCCTCAGGACGCGGGTGTAACCGCGGGAAACTGCTAGTGCGTAATAAAAACTAAGATAAGATAAGCTTTATTTGCATAAACATGTGTGTACATACGAAGAAAGTGCATACATACAAGATGACAAAATAAATTAAGTGCAGACATGTTTGTCACAGCATGACGTGCAAAAATAAATTGGTTACTTACCTACTTATAAAATTATACAAAAAAAGATACCTACATGTAACAATACATATATTCATTTTTTGTCCAAATTATTTAAATTTAATTATTTCATATTCAAATTATAAGATTAATCAGCATTATTATAGAGATCTATATAAGCAGCTTACGAACTTAATAACTGGTGTGAGACAACACAGTTTTACCAGAGCAGTCGAATTACCTTCATACATTGTTGCTAAAAATGCAATTTTGATTCGGAGGTACAAATACAAATTACCCGTCCTTTGAAACGGGTTTGTGAAGAAATAAATTGGTACCTATTTACAAATTAGGTTTGCGGTTTTTTGCTAAAGTATTATTATAATTATGGGGAAAAACGAATTCTCTCGTAATTTTACTGGGCTTTGATTTTGGCTCACCTTTTCGTAAAATAAAACTCTTTGTGTTATTTTTATTAATTTACTTGATCTCATTTGCCACTTTGTCATGACAAAGGCATCAATTATTTATCGTCTTAAGATTGTCCCTATCAGTGCATGGACCCATGGAGCATAGAATTATACCTCCATGGACTAGCCTATTATGCACCTGGTGCGAACTTCAAAAACTGCGCCCTAGAAAAATATTTAAGGTGATAAATTGGAACACATTAGTGCCTCTTTAGGGTTTGCTCTCTGTCAGTACCACTGCTCTTGGACACAGGCAGTAGGAAAAGGGGACGGGACCTCCGGCACTCTCACTCACCGAACAAAATGCAGTATAAATACTTTTACTTTACATCAATATTCTGTGAGGAGGTAGTACTTCTCCGTTCGACCCGGCATCCTGAAATCAGCAAGACTACTACCTACAAAGCTAGCATTATAGGTAAGTCAAAATTGAAGGCTATCCCTCCCAAAGATGCCTCGTGCAGAAGCGAAACACGTGTCGAAGCATAGACGGCGCATACAGCGGGTTACTGGAAGTCAGGTATCTTCCTGGCACCGATATCATCAACCTCCTAGCGTTAATGCAGTCTCAACCTGGGGTCCACTTTCTAGTCTAACCGGATTTGGCTGAATATTAGCTTTTGCACGGAACGACTGCCTGTCTGACCTCCGCAACCCGAAGGAATAGCGATATTCCATGGTTTAGACTAGCTTCAGTTTATTTTAGAGGTAAATTTAAAGATCTTCATGACAGCCGGGAGAGACAAGCGATAATTCACAATTCAATACGCACATAGCTCCGAAAAGTACTTCTTGCCAATAAAAATATTATTATTATTCACTTCATTTATTATTCTTCACTTGGCACACTTTTATATTATTTTGATTTTTCTTTTGTTTTCTCGGTTACCCGGTGTCAGACTGATGCTACGGGCCTAAGCCAAGTGAGCATCAGACATAGTTCTAGTGTTAAACTGTGAGGTGTGTGTGGTGTTAGTATTGGTTAGAGTTTGGGTACTGTCCGGTTCGCACTGTAAGAATTTTCTAACCAATCTGCATGTATTGAGTATTACTGCCTTTTGTAACAGATAGTAGGTATTATCTGGTAAATTTAAAGTTTTAAGGGATTGGTGTAACTGTCTTGGTATAACTCCTGTTGTAGAAATAACAATTGGTACAATAGTTACTTTTTGTAAGTGCCATAATCTTATAATTTTGTCTTTAAGCTCAATATATTTGCTGAGTTTTTCTGCTATAGTGTTCTGAATGTTATGTGTGTTTGGTACGGCAATGTCTATTAAGTATCCTGTTTTAGTTGTTTTATTTATTAGGGTGATATCAGGTCTATTATAATGGACGGTGCGATCAGTAAGAATGGCTCGGTCAAAATATAATTTGGTTGTAGAATTCTCAAGAACTGTTTTAGGATTATACTTATAGTAGGCTGTTATGGAATCTATAAATTTGTATTGTTGTGCAAGTTTTTGATGTATTATGTTGGCTACCTGGTCATGTCGATGTTTTTAATCTGTCTGGACTATGGACTTACATGCGCCTGTTATGTGTTGTATTGTTTCTGGCGAGCTGTTACATTTTCGGCAGGAGTCATTTTGTATCTTTTTTATAATGTGTTTACTATAATTTCTGGTTTCAATTATTTGATCCTGTATTGCAATCATGAACCCCTCAGTTTCAGGGAAGAGTATTCCTTGACTCAGCCATGCGTTCGACGCTTCTTTATCGACGTTTTGTTGGCACAGGTCGTGACGATGCCTCCCATGTAGAGACTTTTGAGCCCATATTGTAATCTTAGTTTTATCGTCGATTAGTTTTTGATTCAACTGTTCTGTTGTATCTAACAAATTGAGAGGGGTACTCTTTTTATCATTATGACTTATTGCTTTGTGGAGTGTGGATGTTGCTGCTTTGGTAAGAAAATATTGTCTGAGCGTAGTTATTTGTTTATTGTGTAGATTTGTTATGTCGATGACTCCTCTGCCTCCTTCTTTTCTGGGTAATGTCAGTCTTTGTATGCAGGATCTAGGGTGATTCTTACGGAATTTAGTCATTGTAGTTTTTATTTTGCGTTGCAGATTTTTAAGTTCCGTTTTGGTCCAGTTTATTATACCAAACGAGTAAGTTAATAATGGGATGGCAAAAGTGTTGATAGCTTTAATAGTGTTCCTAGCATTTAACTGTGTTTTTAATATTGTGTTAAGTCTATGTTGAAATTGTAGAGTCAGTTTTTGTTTTATTTCTTTGTAATGTATTTGTTGTGATTGTTTATATCCCAAATAATTATATGCGTCGTGCTCGTCTATTGATTCTATGTTTTCGTTTGTATTTGTTGTGTAATGGTGATGGTAATGTTGTCCTGCTTTTATTGAATTTATCTTGCATTTATCTATACCAAATTCCATTTGGATGTCTTTTGTGAACATTTCTGTGAGAGAAGCCAGGTCGTATAGTTGATTTTCGGTTTGCGCGTAAAGTTTGATATCGTCCATAAAAAGAAGATGGGTTAGTGTGTAATCTAGTGTTTCGCTTTCTCTGTCAAAATCGGTGTATTTTAAACTGTAGCCTACTGAGGTAGAGTTCAAAATGTTGGAAAGCGGGTTTAAGGCCAGGCAAAACCACAGTGGGCTTAGCGTGTCTCCTTGAAAAATACCTCGCTGTATCCTAATCGGGTTCATTTCTATTGTCTCTGTTGATGTAGTAATTGAAAGTGTAATAGACCAGGTTGTCATTAATGTATTTAGGACATTAATAATCATGGGGTGAATTTTGTACATGTGTAGAACCTTTAATAACCAAGAGTGTGGAACTGAATCATATGCTTTCTTGTAATCAATATACATGCTGTAGAGGTCGGATTTTGTTTTATAGACCTTCTTAAGTATAACCGAGTCTATAATTAACTGCTCTTTGCATCCTTGACTGAATTTGCGGCATCCCTTCTGTTGTTCGGATAAGATACTATTGACTTCAATGTGTTGGTATATTAATTCCGATATGCAAGCTGTGATAATTTTATATAGGGTTTGCAAACAAGTAATTGGTCTGTATTTGGCTGGGTTTGTTAGATCGTTGCAATCTTTAGGAATTAGATATGTTTTGCCGGATGTTAAATATGGTGGTATTGTAGTAGGGTCTTGGATGAATATTTTTATATAATTTTGTAAATAGCTATGGATATACGTGAATTTCTTATACCAATACGAATGGATGTAATCAGAACCTGGTGATTACCAATTGTGTAAGTTGTGTAGTACATTTTGGACTGTCTGTGGTGATACGTGTTCAAAATTCAGGGGTTGTATGTGAGTGTTGCTATTTGTTACTTCAGTTTGTATCCACTCAGCTTCAGTATTATGGTGGATAGGGTTTGACCATATTTTTGCCCAGAAGCTATGTACATCTTCTGGTATGGGGTTGTTGGGTGTTTGATTGGTGTTATTTTGTGTATTAGTGGTGGTTTTCTTGATGTTGCGGTAAAAGAGATTTTCGTTGTGAGTAAATTGTGTGTTTTGTTGTTTTCTGAGTGTGCAGGCCTTGTACCTCTGCAGTCGGCCCGATACAACTGAAAGTTTTTGTTTGAGTGTGTCTAATGTATGTGAAGATTGTGTATTCAGCTCTTCATGGATGGTGTGCAACTTATATTGCTCGATTATTTGATGTGCATGTTTGATAATGTTCCTGCTTCTATTTCCATTAATAAATTGTGTAAGACGCCCTATTTTACTTCTTAAATCTTCTAGTTTTCGCTCTAGTCGTTTTTGCCAGCTTCGTTTCCGGTCATTGGAATCTTTTTTATAGCTTTCTTTAGTCTTCAGAATCATTTTCGTCCCATTTATCTTAGCGGCTGTCCAGGCTGCACAATAAATTATAGTCTGCAATGTGTGAAAATCTGTGTTGGTATTTGTGTATTCCGGTAAGAGTATTGTATTAATGTACTGAATTATGTGAGCAAATTTTTTAGATGATTTCTGCTTTGGAATGTAAGTCCTATTAGTAGCTTCAGTTTCTTTATAAAATTGGAATGCCTGTTCAAAGGCTTCGTCTATGTGTGTTTGTCTTTCTAAATGTAAATCTACGTTGTGTGGCAATTCTAGCGTTGAATTAATGTAGTTGCGGGGTTCTATTAGGGCATTCGTCTCATAGTCATTTCTATTGGTGTCATGTGTCTGTATTGCTGATGGGTTTATTTCTTCGTAGGTAATGGTGGGCTGATTGTTTGAGCTCATATTATTTACTGCCATTTCTGCTGTTGCTTCAGCTTGTAGTGCGTTCAATCGGTCTTCGCTAATATATTTATTGTTAATAATGGCTCTTCTCTGATCTGCAATTCGTTGTTCGCTTATATGGAAGAGCGATGGAAATTTCCTTATGAATTCTTCATGCATCAGTTTGCGGTATGCTGTCCTATTGCTGCCCAGGTTTGTTATTCGGTAGTACGCTCTTATTATCGCTTCATTTTGCTCATTTGTCCATCGCATGCGAATGTGTGATGCTTTGTTATGAGGTGTGTTTTGTTTTTGTGATAAGCGTCTTGTGGTTGGTTGTTGACTGTAATTAGAATGGGTTCGTATATCTTTGTCGTCAGAAAGTGTCTGTAGCTGATCAAGTTCATGTTTGACTTCGTTTCTTATCTCGTCTATTGTAACTTGTGGCAGTAATTTATTGCGAATTATTGCTCTGCGTTGGTCTCCCACTCTTTGACGGCCTACTTGCATGTCAGGGTATTTTTCTAAAAATTTAACGTGTAGTGGCTCTAGATAATTTTTTGTGTCTGTGTCTAGTGTTGTTAGCTGAAGATATGTGCGCAGTATGAATTTATTCATTTCAGGTGTCCATCTTTTGCGCGTTGAAGAGATTATGTCCGAGGTGGGTGCAAGTTCTTCGTCTAGATTGACGTCTTGCACAACACTGTTGGAACTACTAGTTATAGATGATATAGCTCTTCCTCTTGTCATATAAGAAGGGCAAGGGGAAGGGACGGATGAAACTAACGAAGTAGTATCATCATTGCTAAGAGAATCCCGACGACGGCTGGGTAGTGACCTAAGATTATACTTTTTCAATATGTTTTTCTCCATCTATTTCCCACGAGTAGCTAGGTACTCAAAGGTCAGCCACGGCAGAGCCCTGCGTTCACCATGGTAAGGGAAAATTAAAACTGAAGGTTCCCTGGTTTTCAGAGTTCGCATACTAGCGACTAAGCTCCCCCTTAGCCATGCAGCTCTCGGCGTATCCTGTTTCACCTTAGCTTGGGTCCTTCTCCTACCTTCTCTCCTACCAGTGCCACGTTAGCCACGCCAGTAAATTCTGTATCGTGTGTCCGCCCCCCACGTGATCAGATGGTCGATCAGGACGTGTGGTTGGGTTTTAGGGGCTTATTGTTATTATTATTAAAAGTCAGAGGTGCGCGCCGTGGATTCGAACCCGATACCCCCTGCATGGTAGTCCTTTGGTATCTCCACTAGGCTATCGCTGCCACCTGGCACCGATAACATACCTAAAATATAGTTCGAAATAAAAAACAAATAAGTGATATCCTTTATATTGAATGCGGGCCATCAGTGGGCCAAGTCAGTCAAAAGCGTCAGATGATTTCCTGCATTGTACTTGCATACTAAACCCTTTTTTTGTCTGGACTTTAAAAGATGAAGAAAAGACTAAAGAAATTGAAGTGACAAAAAAGAACAATGACTCTGAGTTTGTTTCGGCCTTTCTTCTCAGGAAGTCATTTAGCTAGGAAAAGCCGGCGTCATCTAGAATAGGGTTTTGACATGTATAAGTGTTGTAAACAACCAAAATGCAGAAATAAATATGTCTTTATGTCTTTTTATGTCTTTATATGCCATAATTATAACTTATTTATGAGAGGAGTTCAATAAATCGTTTCTATTGCAATAGTTGGAGTGTTCAATCCGATGCACGATGGTGCGTGGTGTGTTTCTCTTTCTTTCCATTAGTCCTGGTATTGTATGTTTTTCACCCGTAGTCGATTTACCGCTTCCATGAAGTATTTTATATCTTTAAAGTATATCTGGCGAAAAGTGGGTGTAGAAATACACCTCTGCCTACCTCTTCGGGGTTATAGGCGTGAGACTATGTATGTATGTATGTATTTATGAAGTATTGTTACTGTTATCAGAACCTGCGTAATAAAATCGTCATTCGGAACATCTGTTGCAGTTTTACTTACATAAAGATAGATAAGTACCTATTATGCATTTCTGTGTAATAGTTATGCGTCGATATGTGGTAGATATCAAAGCGCTATTTGCGGTGTATGAATAAGTATTTATTCGTGGAAGCTATAGGACTATAGTAATATAGGTACACCCAGTATACCTATACAGTTTCTATTTAATTTATAACGTTACTGATTAATCGTTTGGTTAGTGAGAATTCAAAACATTCATTATACCTAATTCATAATATTTTTTTATTTTTTTTTATAGACTCACGCCTGTATCCCCGAAGGGGTAGGCAGAGGTGTAATATTACACCCACATTTCGCCATGAATTTTTAGGTCCCACGTAATAGGGGGCGAGCCTATTGCCGTATCGACCAGACTCCGTGCTGCTACTGAGAATTTCCTAACGGAAAAACCCAATAACACTTTGCCCGACCCGGGAATCGAACCCGATACCGCCTAATCCCACGCGCACATTTATGCCTCGAGTCCAACGAGGCAGTCAATTCATAATAATTCTTTGAAATTAAACTACAGTTTACGGATTTTATCGCGTTATATTGGTTTCACTGGTTCATCATCATCCTCTTAGCGTTATCCCAGTTTCAATCTGGGGTCCGCTTATTAGTCTAACCGGATTTGGCTGAATATTAGCTTTTCCACAGAGCGACTGCCTGTCTGACCTCCGCAACCCGAAGGGATAGCGATATTCCATGGTTTAGACTAGTGTCGGTTTATTTAGAAGGTACTGATGCCCTGTAACGACTGTCAAAGATCTTCATGACAACCGGGACCGACGGCTTAACGTGCTCTCCGAGGCACGGGATAAGCGATAATTAACAATTCAATACGCACATAACTCCGAAAAGTCATTGGTGCGCGCCGGCCCGGATTCGAACCCGATACCCTCTGCATGGCAGTCTGTTGGTACATCCACTCGGCTATCGCTTCATATATTGGTTGCACTGGTTATTATATTTACTTAAACCGAATGTTCTAGAAACTACATTTTAATTACTAGCCGACGTTTCAAATTCTTTACAGGATTCATGTTCATGGCAGACTGAGGTGATATTTGTCTTTGTCTTGAATTTAAAAGTTATCTCAAATTACCCGAACCCGAACATTTTTCAACTATTGGTGTTACTATCTACGCAGAATGTGCTCACTGTGTCTTGATGTCTTCTCGTGACTTTGTCCTTCTTGGGTTTCATTAGCCTGATAACAGGGTCCCAAGCTGGAGGAATAGGCCCATATTGGCTCACCTAAAGTTCTTTACCCGAAAATGTTATAGACTCACGCCTGTATCCCCGAAGGGGTAGGCAGAGGTGTAATATCACACCCACATTTCGCCATGATTTTTTAGGTCCCACGTAATAGGGGGCGAGTCTATTGCCGTATCGGGCACATTACCAGACTCCGTGCTGCTACTAAGAATTTCCTAACGGAAAAACCCAATAACACTTTGCCCGACCCGGGAATCGAACCCGATACCTCCTAATCCCACGCGCACATTTATGCCGCGAGACCAACGAGGCAGTCAATTCATAATAATTCTTTGAAATTAAACTACAGTTTACGGATTTTATCGTGTTATATTGGTTTCACTGGTTCGTCATCATCCTCTTAGCGTTATCCCAGTTTCAATCTGGGGTCCGCTTCTAGTAAGCGGACTTTGTCCTTCTTGGGTTTCATTAGCCTGATAACAGGGTCCCAAGCTGGAGGAATAGGGCCATATTGGCTCACCTAAAGTTCTTTACCCGAAAATGTTCTTCCTAATGATATGTAATCCGAATGATCACTCTTCCTAAAATTTTTCATCGTAAAGTTTTCATTCATACTATTTGTAGTGCAACCGGCAATGTTCATAAAACTCATGTTTCGGAAAATTGTAATTAATAATATCATTAATGTAAATATATTTAAAGTCCTACTGTTTTTTATCATAACGCTTTTATCCCTAAACATAATTACCATAATATTTTCACTCATACTCAGAAAGAAACATTTACCAAGTGTAATAAAAAATATATGACACTTTTACCAAGACACTTTTAGCCTTATATTTAGGTGTTTTATACGATAGAATCGAGAAAATAAACGATTTGCAAAAATAACACATTTTTGGCAAAAAAATTCTAAGTCCTCGCGCCGTAGCGCCCCCAAGGCA
Organism: Euclidia mi; assembly: GCA_944739405.2. Lineage (NCBI taxonomy): Eukaryota > Metazoa > Arthropoda > Insecta > Lepidoptera > Erebidae > Euclidia > Euclidia mi. The sequence goes on from OX123201.2 coordinate 44,253,799, forward strand.
ACACTTCAACCGAAATTCATAAAACACGACTCATTTACGGTTATGTTTATGGCCTAGGAGTTGATACCGCAGTTTTAACCGTACCTAAACCAATAAAGAACTATAATACCGATTCGGTTCTGGCACTTCGCCGGCCGCGGCACGCTCGCTTCGCTCGCTCGGCTCGTGCGTTGTGGTCACAGTTCTAACCTAACCTAAACCAATAATTATTAATAGGACCGATTCATTTCTGGAACTTGACCATTGTACGGTGCAACACCGCACATTTGCCACATCAGCTTTTTATCCTTGTATCGCTACAAATCATAATCGTCATATTTCAGTTTGCAACAAGCACTCATCGCGCGCGTTCTCATTAGCATTCCTATCATTAATTTTATTAACAATTAATCAGTTATATCAAGCAAATCATAACTATCATTTCTTAGCATTCTAAGGTGTAGATATGAAAGCCCCATACAACCATTGTAAGTACTATTGTGTATTTGTACCCCAGGGTACACACCGATTATAGTACGATTACTATAATAATTATTCTTATATTTTATACATGTTACGTGAAAATAAAGTTAAAAATTAATGTATATAATACTGATTATTATAAATAAAAATAAATCTAAACAAAAAATATATCTTTGAATAATAGTGTAAAAGATGGTTATGTTGATAAAATATAGGAAAACAAATAAAAGTATAATAGATGATTATTGCTATTGACATTAGGAAGTTGAATGCTTCGGAATTATGAACATTAGAGACAGAGTAGCTAGGAATTATGATTGTTAGGAAGAACATTTTCGGATTTCCAATTTATTATCGGAGTTGAAAATTTAGGTGAACTTTGGCGCACCCGACAAATATCACCTCAGCCTGCCGTGAATTAGAATCCTGTAAAGAATTCGAAACGTCGGCGTCGGCTAGTAATTAAAATGTAGTTTCTAGAACATTCGGTTTAAATGTAATAACCAGTGAAACCAATATAACGCGATAAAATCCGTAAACTGTAGTTTAATTTCAATGCGTAACATTCGCGTAAACCCAAGAAAATATTATCTTAATAATTCATTATAATTAGGTATAAAATAAAGTTCCCTTTTCGTCCTGTCTGTTTGTATGAATGCGATGAACTCAAAACTGCCGAATAGAACCTTCTTGAGGAAGGTTTAAGAGGACAATTTCACGGAGCGATTTTATATTATGAAGGTATGGTCATGTTCGTGGTATTGTTATTTACCATCTATACTTTTCAGGTGGCGTTTTGTATTTTAAGTTTTCCTAGAAGGCTGGGCGTTCTCCAGGACGTGAGTTCGCCCGTGACAAATTGACTTTCTGGTATTTCCTTTGATAAAACCTACCGTGACCACTACCAGGTTCAGGACCATGGGTGTCGCCAAGGGTGAGCAGGGAGGGGCAGCTGATCTAGAGATTCAAAAAACCCTACAATTTATAATTTTCTCAATACTTTTTTAATTTTGCCATATCAACTTGCCCCTTCACCCCTCCCCTAGGCTATCGGCGTCCTTGCCCACCCACCCTTAGGCAATCGGCTAGCGAAGCCCTTCTTCAGGACCTCTAAACTAAAATAGACATATTTAAACATATTTTTATTCATCGCTAGACGGATAACAAAAATTCATATAGGTACCTAAATAATTAATGGTTTCATCATCTTCAATTAGTCAAGAAGATATAACAATTGACTTGCCTTATAGGGTCGTCCACAATGCTCCCATGTAGGTATTAGGGTTAATCACTGAGCCAGATATAACACCTAGGGCTAAGTTCTACAGCCGTGGCTCATACAGAGATGGTATATGTATAGCCTATCCTTATATAGCCTTCCTCGATAAAAGGGCTAGACAAAACAAAAGGAATGATTCAACTCCGACCAGTAGGTTTTGCCTGACATTAGCGCGTTAAACCAAACTAAATCTTCAGCTGTATTGTTTTATACGTCTATACACATAAATAAAATTGGAGTGTCTGTTTGTAATATTAAAATAACCGCTTTTTACTTAATGCATATGGATGTATATACGGTACGGTACGCGAAGTAGTTCCCTCAGGACGCGGGTGAAACAGCTAGTATAATAATATGATATAACTAAGTAGTATAGATATATATACCGCTTTAGTCTTCAATGCGGAAAGCCAATAAATTATTGAGTACCTACGAGTACCTATAGATATTGATTACCACTCCACTGAGTGGTAATCAGCAGTGTTCATCTACCATAGAAAAAAACACCTCAATACCGCCACTATAAGTGTCTGAATATCTTCGCATATGTGCGGTAGACAAAAGGGGAGGCCACTCACTCGTCGATACTGATTGGATAGGCATTGTGTCGCTGTTCGCAATTAACTAGCTCACAATGATGGGATATCGTTACACAGAATCGTAACAGTTTTGCTAACGAATACCTATTTACAAGCCGAGGATATCATTAAAGTGGCTACCTACATTATGTAGACGACTTATGGACACAACCGAAGCGATTTGTTTGCAGTTCTCACTTCTGGTAGTTCCTATAACGGACAGACTACATGAACCATCACTGAAAGGGTCAAGGAAAATATCGCAACTGTAAAATAGGTACCCAAAAATTAATAAGTCTGCCATAGCTGAGCAGTTTTCTTGGAGTCTGAACCAAACCACGTCACGTCTTATCTACCGATCGTCACTATTAGGTACTCCAGGATGAGAACGTGAAGCGGTTGAAATCAAAAAGCATAAAAATGAGAGCCGGGAGGACAGAAATAGACTATCTACATAGACTATCTACAACTTGAAATCCAGTAATCAACAAGTGCAAACTCTGCCGCAGTAACACAGCTCGTCAATGTGTAGACGACATAAGTGTAGTGTATTGAAGTACCGACAGAGCAGATAACAATAAAAAAGAAGTGATGGTAGCTACCAAAATCCACGATTTACAATGGAGGCGGTGAGCTGACACCAGTGCCGCCTCGACCCCGTCCGGTGAAAGACGTCCTCCTAGCGCTATCCAAGTTTCAACCCGGGGTCCGCTTACTACTCTCACCGGATTTAACCAAATAAGGGTTGAGCTACACCTATCAGCACCGCATCGCACTTTTATATGCTTCTATCCTTTTCTGTCACTTAGGACCGTCATTTACTAGAGCGAGAAAGAGAGACGGAACGCTTCAGCACGCCGCGGAATCGAAAAGGCGATCGTGTTCCCTCTCTCTTTCACGCTCTAGTAAATGACGGTCCTAAGTGACAGAAAAGGATAGAAGCATATAAAAGTGCGATGCGGTGCTGATAGGTGTAGCTCAACCCTAATAGCATTTCCTCAGAGCGACTGCCAGTCTGAACTCCACAGCCCAAAGGGATAGCAATATGGTTTAGACTAGTCCCAGTTTATTCAGACGTACCTAGTGACTCCCTGTAACGACTGTCAAAAATCTTCATTGACAACCGGGAGTACCGGGACCGACGGCTTATGTACTCTTTGAGGCACGGGGCTAGCGACAATAATTAACAATTCAATACGGATTTCAATATGGATTTCATATAACGTGGATCTGAACCCGATACCCACTGCAAGGCAGTCTCTTGGTATCTTCACAGTATGTACCTACCTACTTAATAGCCATGTGAAAAATTAACATTAAATGGTAAAATACTTTACGGTGTAACATTAAGCCATGATGTTGAGAAGATATGTAGTTGGGCATCCATATTCCTATGCAGCTGTAGTTTTTCAATTGTCACTTGGCTAGGAGTCGATAACCAGTCGCTTTTATTGGTGGCGCAGTTTTTTATCTCTGGATAGGTAGAAATTTTCGTGCGAGGTGTTCTTTTCCACAAGTGACAAGTCTATATCTATTTAGTAGCATTGTATCGAAAGACATACGATAGGTATCTCCAGTCGCTTCTATTGGTGTTTATTCATGCGTTTGTCGTATAAAGTGTTCTTTTTCACAAGCAGTGGCGGCGCTAGGCGTCGGCGACGTCGGCGACCGCCGACGGCCTCGCGCCTTCGGGGGCCTCGCAAAAAGTTTTAAAAGTTACATACTTAATTTCGTTTCGCTTTCATCCTGGCTTAGGTAGCCGACACCGAATAGTTCGGGGAAAAGCTAAGCAGATGATAATGACTTTAGTTATTTTCGAACACGTGCGTGACAAGATCTGTGTTGGGTGAATTTTTTTTGTCATTTATTTATTCATACATTATTTTATAATTTTGCTCGCTTAATTTTAACGTTTTTTTTTTACTACAAAGTAAACGGGGCCTCGCGAACTTGATGCCGCCGACGTCCACATGTGGTCTAGCGCCGCCACTGTTCACAAGTCTATATTTAGTGGCATCGTATTGTTTGAGAGACAAATGACACTGACCTTGTAAATCTTGACAAGGTCGACGAACTGAGAGACAGAATGTAGGTACGCCAAGTTCAACTACTCTTAGCATAAGTAAGTACCTGCCTACCGAGATCCTGAAAATTTAAAGTAGGTAGGTATAGGTACCTAATAAGCAGCGATAGCCTAGTCTAGCAGTCTGTCGGTCTCTCCTAGTGGAGAGACCGACAGACTGCTACGCAGAGGGTGCGGGTTCGAATCCACGGCGCGCACCGATGACTTTTCGGAGTTATGTGCGTATTAAATTGTTAGTTATCGCTTGCTAAACGGTGAAGGAAAACATCGTGAGGAAACCTACATGTCTGAGAGTTCTTCATAATGTTCTCGAAAGACATGTGAAGTCTGCCAACCCGCACTTGGCCAGCGTGGTGGACTATGGCCTTACCCTTCTCATAATGGGCAGAAGCCCGTGCCCAGCAGTGGGACAGTATAAAGGGCCGTATAGGTAGAATAGTATAGTGAATAGTATAGTATTGCCTGTTTAGGAGTATCAAGGGACGTATGGGTAGAATAGTAGTAGGTATAAGGAGTGGCGGCCACGCACCGGACGTGACAGCAAAAGTAGGCCTCCCGCAAGGTGAACCAACGATCTTGTCGGGATCTCGGGCAACAGATGGATACGGGTGGCTCAGGATCTGTCAATGTGGACAGCCTTGAGGGAGGCCTATGTCCAATAGTAGACGTCTATCGGTTGTTATGATAATGATGAAGTACCTATATGTATATGATGAAGTGCGTTTCAGACATATGCCAAAAAGAGGTACTTAAGTACGTAGCAAGGAAGGTACCTACATAAAATATTTAAGTAGGTACGTGTCCTCTCTAGCACGGTAGCGCTATGATGTAAAAGCCAAGAGCCATCACCCATCCAAACGGTGACCTATGCAAACGGTAGCTTCCTTTGCCAATTTATACGAACGGCAGACCAATTCTAGTGAAACGCGAGATGATTGATAAAAAGGGCTAATGTTCTGATACTTAGAGTAGGTATAGGTACATTTGATAAAAGTGACATCTGGCAAAGTCAGTACGCATTGGGCAATTAGGGTAAGTCCCGGCTATAGAACGACATAAAGTTGAGACCAGCAAAACTCGCATTCATTCATCATTCAATCCGAACCAATACTCCGAGAATACCGCGTTCAACAAACAGACAAAATAACTCTTCAAATACATATAGATTACTAGAGGATGGCCACGGCTGTGCCCGCAATATTTTTTAATTTGCCCGTTCCCGTGGTTATTACGGCAAATCCCTTCTTAGTGCACCCCTACGGTCCCCAGGGAATATCAATGCCAAATTTTACCTTCTTGTGCCCACTAGTTTTGGCTGTAGCAGTCAGTGTGTGTCAGTCAGTCAGTAACGCAAGGATTTTATATATACAGATGATATTTTGTTTGTAGGTACCTAACCTAGTGCTGCTGCCATGCGGCTTTACTTTACAAGATTTGGTTCTGGCGACGCGATGATGGACTCTCTCGCACTCCTCAAGGGAACGATACCAAAGAGCTCAGATATTAACATAGAGGCGCACTTCCTATGGGCGCTCTGAAGACAAACTTTCTGTGACCCAAATTGCCGCTTGGCGGCAGTCGCGCTGTGACAGCTGTCTCTAGGAGATCAAGAGAGACTAACGTTCCTCCTGTGTATCTTAACTACGAGAGCAAGAGAGACTGAGAACAACGCCAGTGCCGCCAACGGCGCCAACTATGAACTAAACTGGAGACAGTCCCCACTTGGAATCGGCACACGAAATCCTTAAGAACTGCGCTTCAATGTAAATCTGTATTCATTGACGATACCCAGGTAGGTAGATGTAATTCAAATCTCATCCCTGAAACTTATGTCATCCTTACGTCACCATCGTCCTTGTGATGTCCCAGTCGCATAGTAGCAACTCAGTATTTGCTTACTAGTCTGACATGATTTGACTGAATAAGCTTTCCCACAGTGCTACTGGCTGTCCGATCTCCGCAACCCAAAGAGTGGCAATATTGCATGGTTTAGACTATTGTCAGTTTAGTCAGTTAAACTGACTCCCTATAACAACGGTCAAGGTCTTCATGACAACCGGGACTGACGGCTTAACGTCCGAGGCGTTTCTGAAACATCTGTAGGTATTTCCGAAAGAATCTGCTCCGTAGAATCTGTGAAGAAAGTATTTTTCTGGCATAGGTAAGTACCTACACGAAGTTAGAGTACATTCATCACCATCTCAGCCGAAAGAGGCCCACTGTTGCAGAGAGCAGTGGGAGCAGGCTCTGCCGTCTGCGAGCGAAATCCAATCGATCACACATTCAAACCGGCGGCGGCACAGTTCCATGAACATGACTTACCAACTGTTCTTAGTGTACTGTGATATACCTAAGAGACAATTTGCATATTTTGTTTATAACATCATAAATGACGAAAGACTGACAAAGAAGATATATACCTAAGGCAAGTGTGAATGGGACAGGACGAAGTGGAAAACCTAGGCGGACGTTCTCTGACCAGGGGGGCGATTCAGAATCTTTCGATATCGTTGACGTTGACATTCGATTCCGTTTATTCTCAAACGGGCTACCTCATTTTTTGTCAAAACTATCGCATTTCCTATCAATTTTATGCATTCAGTAGGTATGAAGTAAATTAATAAATAAACCGAATTCAATGAATATTTGTTCAAAATATCTCTGATAGGCGGCTAAAAGACGAGGACAATAATTTAACATATCGTACGATTAGAAGTCGTCACATTCTGAATCGGCCTGCAGATTGAAGACATCCTAAAGAAAGGACAGGTCAGAAGTACCCTAAACAGAACAGCATGCATGAGAAACTTGATGGAAGTGAATGAAGCAAGAGAGGTATGTCAGGATCGTTGCAAATGGCGTTCCGTAGTCTCTGGCTACCCCTCCGGGAAACAGGCGTGAGTCTATGTATGTATGTATGTAAATAGGATGTTTCGAGCGAGGAAGTACCTACTTGTCGGTCACGATGTCCTGTCATGCCAGCTAGAGAAGTAACGCTTAATATCGCCGCCGTAAAGTCACCATCATCACCCTAAAGTTGCTTCGGTTGCGATTCAAGACCTTCCACCGTAAAATACATACCAAACAGAATTTGTACTTTTGCGTTTCGTTCTCTGAGTGAGAGTGCCGGAGGCTCCATCCCCTTTTCCTTCTCCCTTATCCCGCTCCTCCTCCAAGTAATTTACCCCATGCTCACGATAGACAGCGGCGTGGTTGTGCTTTGCCCACAACATGTGTATGATTTACCATCGGGTGGGCTTGGACTGGTTCGTTTAGTTATTGTTAGTTATCTAAGTAGGTATAATATAAAAATGAATCGCTGAATGTGTCGCTAAGCGCAAATCTCGAGAGCAGCTGATCCGATTTCGCTAGGTAATTCTTTTTTTAAGTATAATATTTCTTGAAGTACGATGATGGTTCTTACGGAGAGAACAGTTAAAAAAATATCGACTGTTAAGCGGTACTTACGAAGTTAGCTGGGTCAGCTAGGTTTTAATAAAAAACATTTTGAACACAGTACCTACTACGTATAGTAATAAATTTATCTATGACAATACAAAGACATTTTAAGTGCGGGAATTATCTTGTACACGCGTTATCCCGGTTCCTTCCAAGACTTTCGCCTTAAAGGCCTATGTTCGCTTTCAGATTTAACACTATTAGCTTTTCCACAGAGCGACCGCTATCTGACCTCCGCAATCCAATGGATGCGATATTCCATTGCTTAGGCTAGCCATGTCAGTATAACAGAAATTGTAGATCAGTTTCTGTGGTCAGTATATTCAGGTCTGAATGACAGCCTGGAAAGACTTAGGGTCGGTTCACGTCTGCCGGAAGACGTAGCCGCCGAGCGTATCATCGGTCGCGTCTATTCCGTCTAATTATACCTATCACTAATGTGGCAGGTATGATTTGAACGCAGAAACGCACTAGACGCGTAATCTAGTCTAGTCCGTTTCTGAGTTCAGCATCCAATAGAAATAATATCTAGCTATTCAGATTTACCGTATGCGTATGCCCGTAGAATCTTTGGGTGAACTCCTTACGATCGTGAAATGTTTCATAACTAAAAGTGATACGAAATTTCGACGTGCCATTACTCCAACGACTGACAATGCGTTAATAGAAACGGAACAGATGCTGTACGACGCACTAATGCATCATCGGTTAGGTGTGAAAGGTTGGTTTTGGCGTCACTCGACCGATAATACGCGACGCATTTTCCGATACATACTCTCTGAAGCACGTAGAAAGCGATAATAACAATTCAATATGCGCATAACTGCAAAAAATCAATGGTATGCGCCGCGGGTTCGAACCCGATACCTGCTGCATCGCAGTCTATTGTTAGGTAGGTATCACAGAGACTGAGCCTTACTACGGGACAAACGTAACGGGACCCAGGAGCAGCACACCCGCGTTCCCTGCGTCCCATTCTTTTGAGCGCGGACAGGCACTCGCAAAAGAGTTTCCAACCGTAAAAAAAAAAACATTGTATCACTAGGCTTCGCTGCCTCAACTAGAACTAAGGATCTCATGTAGCAATCATGTTGCCCAATAACTAAGCGTTTTAGAGAGTTCAGATTAATTCCCTCAAAATAAAGCTGAGATTTATAACTTTTCGATTGAAAATACTTTTAAAAAACAGTGTAGTAATCCTCTATCAACATAATATGTGATTATCAATATAAAAATTTAAAAAGAAATTTCGAGAATATAGCTTAGTTTAAAATAACTTTATTTATGGAATACACTAAGCAATAAAAACAAGTTTTCAGCTTACATAAAAGCAGTAATAAGTCTCTCTAGTACAAACATACATACATAATAGTACTTAAATGAAGTTAATACATGGCCTAAATAGGTATATAATATTGAATATCATTAATCTTCTCCGGCCGGTACTGCGTCTTCTAGTCTCTTGATGTATTTCACTCTGAGTTCAGTGACTGCATCACCTTTGAGTTGATCCTGAAATAAAATAAATTTCAATGGTAAATACTTTTCCCATACGAATTTTAATATGGTTGGTCATATGCGGATGCACCAGAAAAATATAAATAGGATAGGATTTCAACATTCATGAAAGAATGTTTAGAAAAGTTTAATCAGAAAAGCGAACTCTATGTTTTATATCTGCAACTAGTATGGAGTCAGGCCGAAGAAAGCTCAGATGAGTTGATAGTTTCGTGTGCATCTAGAAGATGGCGTTATATGAACAGCTTATCACTTTCAACTACGCCCACTAGATGGCAGTAGCAGTATATAACAAGCATGTTAATTCGCATTTTGTTTACTAGATGGCGTTAAAACTGAAATTAAATCAAGATTATGTACCTGCACAAACCAGCACTGTACATCAAGCTGAACCATTTGCAGAGCTCCTCTGATAGCTCCCGGTATGAGAGCGCAATACTTCAGTCCATTGCTGGGCATCTCTACCCACTCGCTCAGAGGGCACTGGTCCCATACTAATGAGAACTCGTCACCAGAACTACTCCAGCTTGTGACCGTTGGCTGCATGTTGAGATACAGTCTGTAAAATACGTAATTACTGTGTTGAGCACTTGTCACTGAAAAGAGTGTTTTGTTTTAAACTAGCCAGAATGTACTTGGTTGCACGGGCTGTTTCCGCTACTCCAAGTCTGGTGTGTATTTTGCGTGCCGAGGGGAATGGTCTTGTCACTCGAGCCAGCCCAGCTCTTCGAGGAAGCCCAGCATACTCTAAGCCTTTTCATTAAAGTATATAAATTTCTTCCATTACTGACTAACATACAATGCACAGACAAAAGGTTCACTAAAATTAGATATTCTAAATCTCCACAGAATTGGGAAGAAAGAGTTCATTTTAAAAAGTTGTGAAATAAATGCAATATGTCTATAGTTGGTGCCACGAGAAGATAGACTTTTTGTAAACAAACATTCAGGGCTTTACAACCTTTTTTCAAACAGTTGTGTTTTAGATTTTATAATTTTTGAACAGTATTTTTTTCAATGCCTAATTATGCCTTTATGTTTTTAAATTTATATTATTAAATTTTACTGAAATAAAAATATTTGATTTTGTGTTGGAATGGTTCGACCATTCAAACACAAAATGAAATATTTTGTTTTGTTCATAAATCGATTTTTTTGTCGTTTTACACATAATGTATCCTGTAAATTAAGGAAAAATAGAGTACCATGTATGTTAATGATAGAGTACATACATGTTACTCTATTATTCACATGAGTATTTTTAAATATTAGACAATAAATCATTTGCTCAAAGTAGCTTACCTATCCCAAAATATTAAATTATTGACCAACAACTAATAATATTACAGATAATTAGCCAGTAAATATATTGCATAAAAAATTCTAGGCATGGAGATTTTACGTTGTCTGTGAATGAAATCGTCAGAATGGTTTAACCAAATCCATTAAAAGTTACGGTAGTCTGAAAACGCAATTTCTTTTTTAGGTATAGTTAAATAATTTTCTGCGCGACTAATAGTTTGTCATCTGCTATCCTGCACCTGCTTTGCCGAGATGCCGGCAGCGGAGGGGCTGGCGGTGCGATCCTATAAACTTGTATTTAACTTTACATTTACCCCTTCTTGACAACTAAAAAAATTAATTTTGTCCTCTGATAAATGCATGTTAAGCCCAAGAATGTAACATTTCAATGAACTAACTCCAAATGTTGACATTCTAGGCGCCAGTACCTCAAAACATGAAAAAATCCTGTTGACAGCGCATAATATCGATGAAAACCCGACCCATTGACATATTAGTTTCTAATGACACGTATCTATGTACCGTTGCGCTCATTGGATTTGACATTATTTGTTTTTGACAGAACTATCGCTAAGTCACTTAGTAGAAATTCTTTGTTTACAAAAAGTCTATGTTCTCGTGGCACGGACTATAGACGTAACACAGAGGAGGAGCAAACCATGATGATTTAATAAGATTATTCAAATGATCCCTAATTAAGGAGATAACTTACACAAAGAGAATATGGAGCAATGTGATTTTTTGTTATAATAAATATTATATTCATACAGTACATTGTAGATGCAATCTTTTGGGTGGAACAGGGATATGATTGTTTTGAATGTAATGACAGTGTCACTTATTATAATTATTGTGTCATATAGAACACAGATGGTGGGATATGTTGTTATTTTAGCCAGAAAATGTCCCTTGAAGATAGGCCTTCACAAGGTTTTCCATACCAACTGATTTTGAGCCACTTTTTTAGTGTTTCAAGTGAAATATTTAATAGTTACATAATCAGTTCATCAAAATAGAATTCAAAATAAGATATGAATCTCTATGACTTGCACTTCCAAAGTCAACTGATATCTTTATCAATGCCAAGAGGAATATAAAATGTTTATTGCCAATAGTTACATATTGGACTAGACATTATTGAGGAATTTCTAGACCTTACATTTTTAGTTACAATATTAGCACATTTTTGGTCTCAGATTCCTTTGAGAGAGCCTTTGTTAGCGTTAATGGTAATAATTATTTACTGTGTCCAACAATTCCAGGGTAAAATGAACTAATAGGTTGTAATTTATTTGCTTTTTAATTTTGATCATGTAGAAAACTATAGTTTATTCAAAATATATGTACCTGAATGCCTGCTGTATCTTATCAGCAGTTTCTCTCATCTCCAAGCACCTGGTTGACGTAGTTCTAGCTAGGAAGTCTTCGATAAGGCGAACGCCCATATTATAACCAATTCTCTCCAACTGCTTGTTTACATCATCAGAGTTTTCAGTCTCTTTCAACATTTGTGACACCAGAGCTCCATAGGTAAGAGTTAGAAGCTCAGAATTCTGAAAACATCGGCATTTGCGACCGTTAATATTAGTGAAAACATACGTGGATTCGATTTTTCTTTTGCAATTTGTGAACACTTACGACTTTCTTGGCGTCGAGCCTGGATGCTTGTCTAGACATTTTAGATGATTTCTTATATTTTTATATCTAAATAACTGACTTCTTTGTATACTGAAATTGGCAATTTCTCAAAATTCTCAAATCGAAACTGCCCTCTTCGTAGTTTACAAATCATTAGAAACTGTCAAATTGACAAATGACAGCGGCGTTTTATTTATCATTCGTATAAACCTCGTTGGAAACAAGGTAATTTTGATCCTTAAGTGCTTTAAAAAGTATTTAAAATCCATTAAGATAAAAATATCTGAGTCGGGATTGTGCTCGTATGCGTCAAGATGGCGGGACGAAGTCCCCAATTTAAAATATACACCGCATTTGTACTATATTATTCTTTGTAAGCGAAACGAGACATTTGTACTTAAAGGTGAAGGGAGTACCTACATCAAAATGTCCCTGGTCTAAGATAACGATGAGTGAGAGATAACTTTTGATGTACTTTGTGAATGTTAAAATTACATACCTTCATGTACTTACAGCGTACTATAGTGCTACATTTGATTTTGCACGATTTCTCCTCACGATTTTCATTCACCTAATCTAATCTAATTTTATACTTAAGTGATTATATAAAGCTAAAGAGTTTGTTTGGTTGAACGCGCTAATCTCAGGAAATACTGGGCCAAATTAAAAAAAATATTTCAGTGTTAGATAGCCCATTTATCGAAGAAGGCTATAGGCTATATAACATCACGCTATGAGCCACGAGAGCAGAGCAGTAGCCTTAAATAACGCGGGTGTAACCGTGGGCTCATCTAGTTCAACGATAAAATGAATCATGAAATTGGCGGGACCAATGTTTTAATCACACAACTTACGTCTCTGAAAACAGTACAGAGTATACCAAACTAACGTTTCTCAGGCCAACACGACAAGGCATTTCATGTCTGACCACTCAAGTTTAATGTAGGTATTATTTAAACTAATGATTAGGAAACCTCTGTTACCTATTTATTTACATAGGTTACCTATTATGTGCAAAGTCTGTTTACCTGTGCTTTTTTACTCCCAAAAATAAGTAGGTACTCAATCATCACTTTATCTTATCTTAGCTATCATCAGCCCCTTACAGTCCACTGCTGGACTAGGCCTCTCCTTTGAAAGGAGGAATTGGCCTACTATACCACGCTGGCCAAACGGGTTGGTATAGGGTTTGTATCAAGTTTTCCTTCTCTTACAGTGCTTTTCTCTGCTTAGTATGGTCGTCCCTCTGTCGGCTCTTACGACACCCATGGGATGATATGGGGTGGTGACATTGCGTATTGTTAATCCGTCACCACACGGACTCTCTTATATCTTATCATCTCATATCTTATCTTATACCTACTAATATATAAAGCTGAAGAGTTTGTTTGTTTGTTTGCTTGGTTGAGCGCGCTAATCTCAGGAACTACCGGTCCGATTAGAAAAATTATTTCAGTGTTAGATAGGTAATTTGTCAAGGAAGGCTATAGGCTATATAACATCACGCTACGAGCCACGGGAGCGGAGCAGTAGATTTAAATAACGCGGGTAAATAACCGCGGGCATCATCTAGTGAGTTTATAAACCTAAAAAGTTATACATAATGTATCTGAGTTAATGTATAAATAAAAATAATACAAAACTAAAGAAAATACCTACATGGTTTAAAAGACCTATCATTTTAAAATTTATATTTACTTTTCCTTTGCGCAGCATCTAAAATTTGTCGGTTTTAACACAAAATCAAACATAATGAAAAATCGAAGTTGTACCCATTTTTGTAAGAGGACTTTCATTAAAGAAATATTCATTGTTTCTTCCCTTGCTCATCTGAATACCTACGTGTTCGCAGAGACAAGAATGGAAAGCATCGATTTTCTTCATCGTGATGTTGTTGCATCTCACGAAAAAGTCCAACTTAGGTATCGGCGGTTTCGCGCACGTGTGGCATAGCGAACAAATAGGGACGACATAATTTTAGAAAGACGGCGAAATTACTGCAACTATTATTTGCACTCTGGGAAGTCGGAAATTTTCAACCATTTCCCGGCAATCTGGGAAGATTGGCAACTCTAAATGTAGGTCATGCCTGGTCTTGTCAAGCGTGGTGTTGGACAATGGATTGGACGCCCACCGGTCGGCAGCCAAATGTACTAACGACTTATGGAGGATATCTGGTAGTGGTTGGATGGTGAAAACGGGCGAGAGAGTCTTAACATCTATTACATCTTCAGGTGTGTAGTGCTCTGTGGGTGGCCTAAGTCCAGCAGTGGGCTGCCAGAAGCCGAGATAAGATGAATCAAATACCTACGTCAAGCAATTAATAACGCTTGATGACTTTGAGTCTAAACACACTATGTCGAACTTACGCGACCGAAGTTCGGCATGATTACGCCTGCAATGCTCTGACACACTATACCGAAATTACGTTGCGTTATAGCGTACAGCGTAACTTCGGTCGGGTGTAACCGCGTAAGTTCGGCGGCAACTTTTCTAGTAGTAGAGCACACATTAAACGCGACCGAAGTTCGGTTCGATTGACGACGAAAATACTACACAAAGTTGCGCAACGGCATTTCGGCTGCGTAAGTTCGGCACTTATGGTGTGTCATATCAGCCGAATACGTCGTAACGTAAATTCGGTCGCGGAACTTCGGTCGCGGAACTACGGTCGCGGAACTTCGATCGCGAAAATTCGGCATAGTGTGTTTAGATACTATATCTGAAACACTAATGAATAATTTTCTGTATCAAGCACATCCTTTTTCTTTTTTTGAAAACCTTGGTTTCAAACGCGTAGTTTAAAAAGCTCATATTGTTTTGTTTATTAAAAACGTCAAGCGTTTGAAAAATCAGAAATGTACATTTAACATAGCCGTTACACAAAAATTACTATGTTTTTATTATAACGAAGGAATTGATTATTTGTTTG
Source organism: Euclidia mi (assembly GCA_944739405.2). Taxonomy (NCBI): domain Eukaryota; kingdom Metazoa; phylum Arthropoda; class Insecta; order Lepidoptera; family Erebidae; genus Euclidia; species Euclidia mi. The sequence goes on from OX123201.2 coordinate 44,269,050, forward strand.
ATTGTTTTAATGAAGTATGGAAAGCGATGATGTAAAGCAAACTGGCGCTGTTGGTACTTCGACTGACGATATTGATTCACAATGCGCTGTAAATAGTTTAATACTCGATTACTACAAAAAGTTTGGTAGAAAAAGGGATTTGGAGCAGTTTTTCTCTTTATCTACGGCTCAGAGTGATATTAAAGATACCAGTGGGACATTTTGGAGGAAAATGAAGAGTGAAAATGATTCTTCTGATTCTGGTGGGAGAAAAAGCGAGTCGTCTGCGCATGAACTTTGTCGAATATCTATTAGATGCTCGATGCCTGAAGCTTCTAGCTCACAGGTAACTAACTTATTTGATCTAGGATGGTTTGGGTACTTAGCAAGTTCCCGGTTTTATGAAACGATATTCGAAACTTGCTGAAAGCAGTTGGAACTGTTGGGAGCGCATCTACTTCTCGTTCCTTGTCATACCTAGGGATTAACACTGTAGTATAAGGCCCCTAAGTGGATATTGGTATTTCAGATGATCTTAAGGCCTTGCTACACGGCACAATTTTACGTCCAACTTGACTAAATCACTTGATGAAATCGTGACGTGTAGACTCCAGTCGTCCAACTCAAGTTTATCGGGTGGGCGGTACCACCAGATTTTAACCAATCGGGTGGACGGAATGAAAATCAGTGATTTGATTGTGTCGTGTAGATGGGCAAGGTCAATTCGATTGAAAATTTGATCAGTGGTAAAATTGTGCCGTGTGGCAAGGCCTTTATATCAGGGGCCCAATTCTGCTATTTTTATATGACGTTGATATTATATTTTGAATGGATTTAAAAGCAGTATTCTGATAACCTAATGTCATTATCGTATAATTTAAAATGAACAGTTCTTCGTCGACACATACCATCTAGCTACAATTTCATTCAAATATCAGATAATTTAGAAGAATACGCATTTTGTGACGTAAATATGAAACTGACATGATATTGAGACTATATTTATTTAGCAGAATTGGGCCCCAGAACATTTTCGTTTTATTTAATGTTGATATTCATTTGATTTCCCTTGATCTGATTTATGACTGTTCTAACAATATTGTTACTAAACAAACATAACATAATAATATCTTCATCATCTCTCCCTTTCTGGTCTATCAACCTAGAATCAACTTCTAACATAAAATTATGTCTTAATTCTTGGATTTTCTTTTTTTGTCATATTCTGAAAATATATGTCCAATATTATTATTATGATGGATTTAAAATCTATTATATTCTTGGTTCATACCAAGCTTCCACAGGAACACAGATTAGAATATTTTATCTATACAATATTATACTTATATAAAATCAGTTTTCATTCACAGAACCCTAGAAATCTCATGATTCCTTTTACAAAACGTTAAAACCCAGTGAGCTTAAATATATAACTTATTTATATAAACTTGACATGACAAGACAGCCACAGTTATTAAGTTATTCTACTTAATAGTTCACAAACTGTCATAAAACTGTTGTAAAATGTTTTTTAGTATGGTTTACCTTTGAATTTTAGAAATTCTTTAGCTTTTTTGTTACATAATCGTTTGAGAATCCAAGGTTAGTAGCGGTTGTGTGCTTGTGCAAGCTACTTGTCATACTGCTTATTTAAACATAGCTAATGTTATTGGGTTGACAAATAGTACAATTCCCGATATATTAACTTTGATTTTATTTTATGAGTGAAATATTTATGACTTAATTGTACCTAATAGTAATATGATTTGTATGAACAAATAGTTTGTTTTTAGTGTTTTGGTGTACAGGTATTGTTACAATGATTATATAATTATGTCAACTTATTAGGACAAAAAGAGCTAAACTAGTGATTATAAACATTATGTTGCCCTATTTCAGATGATCTTATATCAGAACATTTAATATGCCTCTGCCCACCCCTTCGGGGAAACAGGTGTGAGTCTATGTATGTATGTATGTTGCCTTAAGCCATTTGTAATTTATCTGACTTATGTGAAAGTGAAATAAGTTTATTTAGGTAACAAATTTTTATAAATAAGTAAATAAATTAGATTATGTGACTTAAAATTAAATTCATGTATAACATTCTGCTATAAATGTTCTACCTAATTACATTTGTATCAAAGCTATTCTTTTTTATTATAAGTTTATAAGAACCATATTCTAGCCTAGCAAGTAAAAAAGCTCAGACAAAACCTCTTCTTAGTGGTTAGATAAATCTTTGCAGGCAATTAAATGTTTAATGTCTTGTTTTTTGTTTTTAGTCTGATGATCCAAAAACTAAGACTGAATCCCCAATCAACACAGAGTCGCCACCCATCATAACTGAGGAAGCACCCGGTGATATATCAAGACAGACTGATGAAGATTCTCTTAAATCTGATGATAATAACTCACAAAAATGTAAGTATACCTAACATCTTCACAAAAATGTAATTAATGTATAGTTGGTATTGGTAGGCTGTTTTTGCCTGTGAATGGGAATAGTCGTTGCCACTCCACCCACTCCAGCTTTTCAGGAAACCCAGTAGACTCTTTATGCTGCCCTCTGCTTCTCTCAGGGTGTCAGGTCAAATCAATAGGTAAATAACTAGTAGCTTAAGCTCATACTACTGTTAACTGTGAGCAATTTTTAATCTCATCATCTTGTAACATGGAGATTTAAATATAAGCGCACACACTGGGGCTCTTTTACGCGATACAGGTACATATAGGTAGTAGAGCCTTGCTGATTTCAGCATGAATGGGCCGGCTCGACCAGGGAAGTACTACCCTCCCACAGAAAATTGTCGTAAAGTAAAAGGTGAGCACTTGTGACTCCTGTGGTGTTGCTTGTGTCCGTGGGCGGCGGTAATTGCTTACTATCAGGCGATCCGTCTGCTCATTTGCCGCCTATTACTATAAAAAAAACATTAATTTGGTGCAATACATAGCTAGGCTGCCTAGCTGTTGCTTGTGTCTGTGGGCGGCGGTAATTGCTTACTATCAGGCGATCCGTCTGCTCATTTGCCGCCTATTACTATAAAAAAGAAACATTAATTTGGTGCAATACATAGCTAGGCTGCCTAGCTGTTGCTTGTGTCCGTGGGCGGCGGTAATTGCTTACCATCAGGCGATCCGTCTGCTCGTTTGCCACCTATTACTATAAAAAAAAACATTAATTTGGTGCAATACATAGCTAGGCTGCCTAGCTATGTATTGCACCAATTTAATGTTTTTTTAATTATGCCTAGCCTAGGCATAATGGCAGTGATAGACTAGTGGAGATACCAATGGACTGCTATGCAGAGAATATCCAGTTTGAAACTATGGCATGCACCACTGACTTTTCCAAGTCATGTGCATATTAAATTGTTAAGTATCACTTGCTCCATGCCTAGCAGAGCACGCTGAGCCGTCAGTCCCGACTGCCATGAAGATCTTGGACAGTACTTACCCTCAAATAAATTTAGTGAGTCAGTACCCTCAAATAAATTGATACTAATCTAAACCATGGAATATCGCTATCCCTTTGGGTTGCGGATAAGAATAATTGCGGAAATCAGATGGCAGTGGATCTGTGATAGTAATCTGTAATAGCTTATATTCTTTCATATCTGGTTAGACTAGTAACACTGGGCTCCTATGCGTGTAAATCTTGGATCTAACCGGGATAGCTCTAGAACAATAGATTCCAACCCGATACCCTCGTCATAGCAGTGTGTTGCTATCGCCTCTAGCCTATCATTGCTTATACTAGGAGTTTGTAAAATAAAAAATATAACATGCACCCTTGTTTAACAAGCAATTAGAGTCATTGAGTGCCCCTAATTTCTTTCTTTTGGGAACAACAATTAAATTTATTATTTACATTCACAAACCATTCAGGTCATAATGCTCCCCTTCTGTCTGAATAATTAAATGTCCCACTTCCATTTCAGCTTTTGATCCATTATTAGATTTGTCGTCTCATAAGCCGCTGTCGCCGACAAGCAGTATTACTTCTCAACGGAAACTAGAATGGGACTCCCTTGCTGACGTAGGTTACGGCAACGAAAGTGACCGCAAAAACTCAGCATCAAGTTTAAGTACGTTAGAACGCCTTGCTCTTCATCAACAGTACTCGAACAATGATTCTAAGCAGGAAATTGGTGCTCCCACATGTCATTCTACTCCTGTAGACGACAACGACGCTAAATCTAAAAATAAAAAAGGTGCTGGAAGGAAAATGACTAGAATTATCAAAAAAGATGTCGACTTTGTCGAAGTTAATGTGCCTCGTACATCTGAATCAAATCCGCCTCAATCTATTAATGTTAATCTCACTAAACACATATCTTTTAATGTTGAAAAAGATGGTGGCATAACAGTTGAAAATATACGAAAAGATGTTAATGTGTCTCCTGAAAAAGAAGCTGTAGATGCAGATTTACCTCAATGTCAGCCAGTAGATAAAGGGAGTCAGACTTCATTACCGAAAACCAAAGATAAATCAAGCAGTTCAGTTGAAGAACCAAAGCCTGCTGACAGAAATACGCAGAAGATACCCGTCATGATCAGCTTGAATACGATAAGAAAAAGAATAAGAAGAAAGAAAACAAAAGTAATTAGAAGAAGATTACGAACCAGAATGAAAACAAATGAAAATAGAGATATTCCATCTCAAGAGAAAAGTGGTGAACAGTTGTCAGAAGCTGAAAGCTTTGAATACATGCCAGGACATATTTACAACCAAAACCAAATGAAGGCAAATGAAGTCCACGAACCAAGACCTGATCATAATAGCACTGCGGGAAACAAATCGAGCTTAGAATCCAGTGGTGGTATCACTACTGATTCCAGCAAAGGTTCGAAACATTCTCTCACCAAAGATTTAGAAAAATGCATCGAAGTACTAAAAGAGACTTTGCAAAAACGTTACGACGATGGCGAAATAAAAAAGAAGTTAATCAAAGGAATTGTCCAAAAACTGTTGAATTCAAAATATCGAGATGATGAAACCACTACTGATTTTTTATCTGGACTTACTTTCAATAGTAACAAATTAGATTTGAAAGGAAATAATACCACGACAAGTACTTCGGACGCCAACAACACAGATGATAGCAAACATAAGAGACCAAAAAAATCTATTTTGCGAACGGAAAAGTTCGATTCGAATGTTATTGCTTCGACGTCGCAAAGTGTCCCTAATTTATTTACTGCTACAAGTACTGAAAAAACAAATATCAACTTGATAAAAATGTTGACGTCCAATACCGAATCGGATGAGTCAAGCAGAGGAAAGACATCTTCAGACAATGCTCTCCCTAAAACATCATCTGAAGAACTGTACCTGAAGTATTTAGAAGCATTGAGAAGGGAAGAGTCTTACAAAAGACATTTAAGAGACAAAGAAATGTTTTTGAAGCAGAAACTAGGAAGTTCCGACACTGCATTCAAAGCTCCAATAAGACAGGATGCAAAAATTAACGAGAGATTGAAAGATTTGATGAAAGATCTAACAAGAAACAATTATGATGATGGATCGGGCGATGCTAGTAAATTAGAAGGAGGATCTACTTCTGACAGAAATTTACGAGAGTATAATGATGTCGCGAGAAGCCAAAGAAGCCATTCAGTATTTACCCTTTCTTCAAGTCATTCCGATTCACCTAAGAAGCCGAATTTGAAGAAGAAAATGCAAGTCGACAGGGACTTTGATGCAAGTTCTAGTAAAAATCATTATTGTTGCTGTCCACATCATTCTAGTAGTTCTAAAGTAGGATATGTTGACAGTTCTGTGCAAGTCAATATAAAATGTCAATATGAAGATGGAAGTAACGAAAAACTAAAGGATCAGTCTGGGAAGTGCCCTAACTGTCAGAAATGCGAAAGGCATCCTAGTAATTTACCAAATTCGGAGCCAGATTCGATTGCTGCAATAAAGAACCATTGCGAGGATTGCAATGTTCAACAAAAGTCTAAGCAAAGTCATCGAAGTAGTTCTTCAAGTTGTCCAAAATGTGGTAAATGTTCTAAAATTGGGGACACAGAAAATGAGCCTACTGTATCCTGTCCCAAATGCTCAAAATCTCCTAGAAATATTGCTAAAATGGTACCTGACAAAACTACTGGTGAAATAAGATATGTATGTGTGTGTAAAGGAAAACCATCTTCCTCAACCACTACGGGTGATTTAATGATTTACAAATGCTCCAAATTAACGAATCGTGGTATTCAATTCGAAGATCCTAAGGAAATAAACGCGTGTGCTCAATGTGAAGGATCATGTAAGTCCGAAGAGGACGGTATACATATGCTTAGGGCTCCTCATAATATAGACAACGCAACTGTTAGCACCAGTTCTGATAATACATCAAATATAAGAAGACATTCACAATCATCACAAACGAATATGCTAATCAAAATGATGACCAAAAGAGATAGTGACATTAGTTCGGTACCACAACCTTTGAATTTGTGCGGAACATCAACTAGAGTTCTGGTTGGTTCAGCAAACGGCAAAAAGACCGTTATCATTCACGAAGCCACAAGATGCTTACAAACCGAAATCAGTTTCAATCCTAAAATCTCTGATCCATCTTTATCTGATATCATTATTATAAACAATTGCGCTGAATTAATTTCTGAACAACAAAGGGAAATAGTGGTCAATGAAACAGATGCTTCAGAACAAAAGAAAACATTCAGTGACGTTTATACCACTAGTAACGAGTCCGGTAAATTCATGCTGAGAACCAGTGAAAGTCTATTTGGAGGAGAGATCAAAGATTCAGATATCAACATCATTGAAAGCAAAAATTCTAGTATAACACATCCTGCAAAGGCTCCAAATGACTATGCAATACCCATACAAGGCACCAATATGACTCTCATGGTGACGTTGGCTTCGACAGGAAATAAGGAGGTTAGAGAAGAAATTGACCAGGGTATCGGGGCCAAAAGAGCTATTTTAGAGCAAGGCACATGTATTTCTGCTGAGTGCGCAAAATCTGTTCAATGTCATTGCAGTACTATGACAAACAGTACAAGGACTGCCACCAGTTCTGCCGACCCCACTAGTAACAAAAGCACTATGAGTAGCAGGGCTTCTCCAAGAAAATCTTGGATGTCAAGACCGACCACCGCAAGATCGCCTCAACGGAACACTTATCCGAAAACCGATACCATAAAAGACAAAAAGCTCTTCCGTCGAACTAATACTGATACGGGTAGACTAGAAACGAGTTATGGTTACGCACAAACTGAACCTCTAACTAAAATGCACCCAGAGCCACCGAGAAAACAGCTTGAATCTAAAACTGACACTACTGGAAGTTCAAGCCAAGTAGTCAATTCTGATGTGGATAAAACGATGCTAAGAGCTGGCCATAGAAGTTCTGAAGAACACTCTATCGAGAAAAAAGAAATAGGTATCCAAAAAGATTTGTCGGAAGATGACATCAGGATGAGAAGATCTACTCCTGAAATGGTATCCACAGGTGTTGGTAGTCCGATAGAAACGCCCAAAAAGGGCAGTGGCGTTAGTTGTCAAACAGATCAAGAAGAAAAATATGAAAGTGCCCGTTCTAAAAGCTCTGCTGGAGAAAAAAGTAGTAACGAAATTGTTGAGAAGTCTGAACAAAAGACAAAAGTCCAAGAAAACAAAAAGGTTCAAGAAGTAATTCCAAAGAAAACTAGCTGTAGTAATTGTGGATCTGGGGATGAGTGCCAATGCGCGAGTGATGTAGACTGTAATGGACTTAAAGATCCCATAATTAATATGATACAAGACATCACTAAACGGTATTCGAAAAATGATATATTGAAGATAAAAAAGAAGAAATGCTTCACAGAGATAGTTACTGTCCTCAATTATCTACTTGAGACTGATGATAGTACTGACCGGGAGCCAAAAAGTGGGAATCTCACAACAGAATCAAGTGATGGCAAATCAAAGAAATCTTCTAAAGCTAATTCACCGATTCGTCTAGATAAAAGTCCCAAGACATGCTATCGTCAGTCAGCAACATCTCCAATTCGTTTCGACAATAATAATAAGAAGTCTTCAAAACCAAAATCAAGCTGTTGTGATAAAACCAAAAAAGCCTTAAGAACCTCAGAGAGTGAATCTGTCCCGAGCAAGCCTAATAGGGTCAACCAGCCTTCTTCAAAATCAGCTAGTAAGTGCACCGAATCATCGGATGCACCTGGTTCAACAGATCTGCCTTCTACATCAGATTCTACAGCGTGTAAAATATTAAATAAAATAAAGAAAGAATGCGAGAAATACCATCTGAGAAGGTCTAAATGCGGACGAAAATGTGAAATTTCTAGCAGCACCTCCGTAAATTGTGATGACTGCAAGAAAGTCCACCATTGTGGCTGCAGACACAAATGTAAAAGATCTAAAACTGTGGACAAGTTACAGAAGAAATGTGTGGCTTACAATTTGATTTTGCAAACCTCCGAAAGTATGTTGAGTGAAGAGACAGTTTGTGAACAAGGCCGTCCACTTCAGAATATCGTAGTGAAAGTGCCAAAACGGAAAGAAAAGCTGCGCACTGAGACTTGTAAAGAGACTATCTACAAGATTGAGAAAGGTCTGAATTGTAGTCCTCGGGGTCAGCGGTCGAGAAGTTGTCCAAAAGAGACGGAAATGTCGAGCACTGACGACTATATTAGAAGGATGCAGCAATGCACTGTTAGAGAATACTTGGAGAAGAACAGACCAGATTTTGTGGAGAAGTGCTCCGAAAGGCAGAGTTGTTTGAAGTTCATCAATGAAATGAGGTAAGTTTGAATTTGATTTAAAAGTTTATTTTATGTTCAGGATCGTAAGGTAACTTATTCTCGGAGTACAACTAGTACTCCCTCATTCAAATAAGAATGACTTAACGCGTGAAAAAATATGTTTTGCGCATTGGGATTTCTGCCTCCTGAAAACGGCATTACCTCAATTTTAGAGACAATTGAATAGTCAATTGGTAGGCAATGACTTCGACATCAATATAAGTAACAAAGCCACACTCAAGAAATCGACAAAAATGACTTCGTCAGTTGATCAGTTCAGTCATAGAGCTCACCTTTTTCGCCGCAGACCTCAAGATACTGCTTCACCTCGCTTGAAAATGATTGTTATCCACCAACCTACTTGTACGGGATCTATGGGAACTAACGGCTGCGGTGGAGGTACATTCAAGTGTCTATTTAAATGAATTTGATGTAGAATACTAATCAAACTAGTAGCTTGCTAGAATATAGGCCGTTCCAACTACCCTATTTCCTTTAATTTAAAATTATCCTTCAGGATTTTTACCACGATTTTTTTGTACCGAAGTTCCAATTATTTCAGCACCGTTACGAGATTAATGATCTTGATCATTCATATTCTGATCATCAGAAATTATTACCCTACTTTCGTCTGATTTTCGTATAATAGGCATTTTAGTTAAAAAAATATTTTGAAAAAAAATATACGTTGTATGTTGAAACTATTTAAACATGTTCCAATATAAGTATATATTGGAACATGTTTAAATAGTTTCAATAATTTAGTCATATAAAGTTCCCGTGTTTATAGGTGTACCATTATGCTACCAACCCTGTGATCCATGCAATCCTTGCAATTCTAGTCCATGCAATATTTGTGATGCATGTAACGTGCATAAAATAAGCGAAGTGACGAAAATTGGTGAGTTCTATGATTTGTTAATTTTGGTAGTCTTTTAAAAAATATCAGCCCTAATTGTAATGATTCTAATGCTGGGCTCTAACCCTTTTTCTAGTCAGGTTAGGTCCACCACGCTGGGTAAGTGCGGATACTTCAAAAGTCTTTCGAGAGTTTTATGGTGAACTGTCAGACAAGCAGGTTTTTTCAGGATGTTTTCGGTCTAGCGAGCGATATTTATCAAATTTATTTATGTGATGCACTAGTAAGAAAATATAACAGAATAGGAAAATTATTCGTGTCGTCATGTCAGCTGATACCTCCGTACACTGTTGGACTTAGGCCTATCCCAAGGCTCTCCTCATAGGCCGATCTTGAGGCGCCCGCATCCATCCACTGCCCGCGATACCAATAAGGTCTGTCCACATTGCGTGGCGACTATCTCTGCTGTGACGTCCGCTTACGTAATTCCTTAAATTTTGAAATGGGCTTGTGTCATTTAAAGGCGTCGTTTGTGTCGTTAAAGTACATTCCTGCTCGGCTTACGATAGCGAGTGCCTCTGTTTGTCGTTATGTTTGGTTTCGAGCATTAAATACTTAGGAGTGCACATCGATGAAAAACTTACCTGGCGCCCCCACATTGAAGCACTATGCTCTAGGATAAGGAAGTTGACGTACATTTTTAAAGAGTTACGTTATTCGGCTGATCTAAGTACACTAAATCTTGTTTACCAAAGTTTATGTGCCTCAATTATTACCTACTGTATACCAGTATGGGGAGGAACTTATAAAAACCTTCTACTCCAAGTAGAAAGGTCTCAACGAGCGATACTTAACACATTGACTGCTGGCCTAAGATTCGTAGACGGTCTTTTGCTATGCGGCATCCGGCCCCGCAGAGCGTGCCCAGCCTCTCGTGCTTAACGGCACGCAACGTGCGTGCAGGTCGAGCGTGTGTCTGTGCTGACGCGACACGCGACATACGAGTTTCTATACAAAAAAAACACACATGAGTTTTCGTCAGCACATGTGTGGTATGGGTACGATTCACGCGTCGCGTGTTTCGGTGTCGCGTTGGGCTAGCCGCATCGCAAGCTCCGACACTTGGGACACACCATATAAGTTTCCAGCAGTCAATGTGTTAAGGTAATGCACTCTAAACGCAAAGACTATCCAACTGATCAGCTATACACAAAATCCTCAGTCCTCACAGTACGTCAACTCTTCATTTTGCGCACAGTTTTGCGACGTCACTCCACCCTACCACTCGACGCAAAAAGCCTGCTGAGACGTCGAGGTCACTCTGACTGTGATCCCGTAAAATGTCGCACTTCATTAGCTAGCCGCCAGTACATAGCACTATGCGCACGACTCTATAATAAAATCCATCGCTTGATCAATATTTACCCATTAACGAAATTCAATTTAAAAAATAAACTCACTGAGTGGTTGCAGACCTTGTCATACAAGGACACTGAAAATATTTTAGCTATTACTTCTTAACTCGCGTGCTAAACAGTAACTGACATATTATTTTGCTTTTTTCTGTATTATCTATAGTTGTCATATATAGTTGTCATAATCATCCGTATTTTTGGAGGGATAGGGCCCCTAAGATACAAGTATATTTTTACTTAGTTTAGGGGTCAGCTGTCCATTTCGTACAGATTAATTGTTTGTACAACTTATTTGTCCATGTATTTCTGTATTTGTCTGATACTTGTTTTAAATGTACAATAAACGTTATTATTATTAAAAAAAAAAAAAAATTGACGGACAGATGGACGATACGAAGGTAGATAGACAATATTTGCCAGAATTATCTTGCATAATAAGAATTAACATCTAAATCACACTTGGCGCGTTTCCAGAGCAAACGAGCGCACAGCCCACCGGGACCTGCTGTCACTGCACGTGGACAGGCAGCCGGACCTGACGCAGCTCAGCTCCGACGAACTGCGACAACTCGCGCAACAGATAGGACTCGACCTGCGACGGAGGAGACGTAAGTGTCGGTTTATTCACTGCACTTCTGCCGTAAAGTGAATCTGTCTTAATGCGAATCTGTCATGAAGTGAACGAGCGTTCCCGCGAGGTTTACTTATGAGCCTTTTACTTTTTTTACACGAGGTCAATGACTGAGGCAATCCAGTAAGCCAAGACATCTGACAGAATATATAGCTTTTCCACAGAGCGACTACCGTCTGACATTCGCAAACCAAAGCGATAGCGATATTCCATGGTTTAGACCAGTAGTAAATGCCCGGTAACGGCAATAGGCTCGCCCCGTACGTGGGACTTGCAAATTAATAACATGGCAACATGTGGGTGTAATGCAATATTACCTACACTTCTGTCTACCCCTACGGGGATACGTTCTTTAAAAAACATAAATAAATTATATTTTAATTTTATTATTTTCCAGCTGCTCCAAAATTTATAAGTGAACGCGAGATGAAGAAGCATTCTGAGAAAATCTACAAAACACTGCCAGAAGTTGTCCAGAAAAAAGAGGAAAAGAAAAAGGAAAATATCAAAAAGACTAATTTATTGATGGCTAATATATTTAAAAAGGTAACTAAACTTTCTAACGTCGTAGCAGAGGTAGGCCTCCTGCAAGATGGACCATCTTGTTGGGATCGCGGGCAGCGGATGGATGAGGTTGGCTTAAGATCGGTCTATGTGGTGAGCCTTGACGTAGACCTATATAAAGCAGTGGACTTCTTTCGGCTGATATGATGATGATGATTACTAAACTTTCTAATCTAATAATACTAGCTTTCGCCCGACGACCGACGCTTAGCCTGCATGAAATGTACAATCAAACAAGTCGGCGCTGGACCAGTTTGGAAAAAAATCCCTTGGCTCGCTCATAGAGTCGAGGCACACTAGAAACTGGTTTTGTATACGAGTGTCACTCGAAGCGACGATGTCTTGCTGAGCGATTCTCGCCCTTATGGTGGTCTAGCAGGAAGTTGTTCGACTGTACATCTATGACCCAAGCCCCCAAGTACGAGGGAAAAGGCCTGAGGCCTCCTCACTCACTCACCGAACGAAACGCAGCGCAGAAGTATAGATATTCTTACTTTACGTCGATTTTCTGTGAGAGGGTAGTAGTTTCCTGGTCTAGATGGCGTATTCATGCTGAAATCAGCTGGCCCGTTGAACTTCGTGCCCCCATATATTTTGTTTTTAATATTTGTTATTTTTTTAGGGTTCCGTACCTAAAAGGTAAAAAACGGAACCCTATTACTAAGCCTCCGTTGTCTGTCTGTCTGTCTGTCTGTCACCAGGCTGTATCTCATAAACCATGATAGCTAGATAGCTGAAATTTTCACAAATTATGTATTTCGGTTGCCGCTATAACAACAAATACTAAAAATAAAAAAATTAAGGGGGGGTCCCATACAAAAAACGTGTTTTTTTTCGTATATTTTGCTCAAAATTACTAACTGTTACAGGTAGACGCTTTAAATTTTTACAGAATATGTAGTTGTATATTACCTTTCAAAATAAATAATTAAATTTAAAAAAAGTAAATAATAAAGGGGGGCTCCCATACAACAAACGTAATTTTTAAGCAATTTGTTACTCGATCTTAATAAACAGGTAGAAACTTATAAAGTATTTAAGTATACATACAACGAACGTGATTTTCTTTTATAGATGATGGTACGGAACCCTTTGTGCGCGAGTCCGACTCGCACTTGCCCAATTTTTTATATAGCCAATAACGAGCACATAAAATAAAGAATTATCTAATTTCGTGCAGGCACTGGGAAGTAATACGCGTACGAACATTCCGTGATTCCATTTTTTTTATAGTCCCACGCCTGTATTCCCGAAGGGGTAGGCAGAGGTGTAATATTACACCCACATTTCGCCATGAATTTTTAGGTCCCACGTAATAGGGGGCGAGTCTATTGCCGTACCGGGCACATTACCAGACTCCGTGCTGCTACTGAGAATTTCCTTACGGAAAAGCCCAATAACACTTTGCCCGACCCGGGAATCGAACCCGAGACCTCATCCCTCAACCTCAATCCCACGCGCACCTTTATGCCGCGAGACCAACGAGGCAATTTTAATTATTAAAATCATATTTCTCTTTCCAGAATCTCCAAAAGAAGACGCTCCGTGGTTCGGTGAATTTATCAAATTATAGCACTGTTATAAAGATATGACGTTTGTATGTTAACTATAGTGAAATTGATTGTTTGTCCGTTGTTCTGTATCTAGTGTTGTGTATTGACGTTCTATCGTAAAGTTTATGAGGGCTTTGTGCCGTTTTTAAATATTATTATTATTATAAATAAATTTGTATATTTTGTCTTTATTAGCTTTTTTACCCTGTAGTTATCGATTTTGTAGTGCAGCCCATCATGACTAATGCTATTGAATATTCAAGAATTTAAATAGCGACCTTATCTATATCAACATAAGGATGTTTTTTCAAGAACAAGACATTATCCAAGCGATGTGTTCGATTGCAGTTTGCTCTGAGCTAAAGGTTCTGACAGACTTGATATGCTTGACTTAAATTGCCGAACAAAACAATGGGCATAGCGGGAAACATTGCTAAGATCATTATTACGATATTTCTAGCGAACACTCTAGACCCGCGCTCAAAGATCTTGAAATTAAGTTCGAACTAATTTACTGTTATATCGCTAGAATACTCGCCAGGACGCTCGCTGGAATGCTCGACACATCGCTCGCTAAAACGCTTACCTACGTTGATTTTTCGGTAATGTAACGTTCACAAGAATGTTCATTTAGGGTTGAGCTACACCTATCAGCACCGCGTCGCACTTTCCTATGTTTCTATCCTTTTCTGTCACTAAGGACCGTCATTTACTAGAGCGAGAAAGAGAGAGGGAACGCGTCAGCACGATCGATTCCGCGGCGTGCTGACGCGTTTCCTCTCTTTCTTTTAATAATTCTTTAATAATACTTTAATAATTATTTTATTTCCAACAACAATTCTCGCAAAAAACGTTTCGGAGGCCTTCTTTTAAGTATCGTAATACTTGTGTCAGAGGACCACACTCGTCCATAAAAAGTATGTAATAAACATAGAAGCCTTAAATTTAGTATGTTTTATCAAAATACATAAAAAGTAAAAGTGGAAAGTAATACAAAATATCAAAATACAAAATTATACAAAAGAAAAGTTATGTAATGCATTTATAAACGAAAAAGTACGTGTTCGTGTATGTGTGTCTGTGTATGTCTGTGTTCGTGCGTGTCTGTGTTCGTGTGTGTGTGTATGTGTGTTTCCGTGGTGTGCATCATAATTGTGGGTTGGGTATTCTAATTTATGGGTTGAAGAAGTGACTCTGTTTCTGTGTATGTGACGTTCTTAAGCCAGGAAGTAACGGCTATCAGCAGTGTGATGCATCTGCTCGGAAAATTCATTTTGCAAAACAAAATAACTATCTCATCAACTTCGTCTGCAATGTGCTTGAAACCACAAAGGGCATTCAATAATAAACCACCAGTTCTTTACAATATTATATTATCATACATAATCAGTTTCTAAATCCAGTTCACTCATTCTTTCAAGGACCATTTCTTTTAACTTCTGTCGGTGAAGCTTGGTTGTCGCCGTCAAGGGGAGCTCACTCATGAACAGAACACCGCCCCGCAGTCGTTTCGTGTTTGACAGCTTTTCTGAAAGATAACGCAATAATCAAATTGATTAGCTCGCTCAGAATTCTACAAAAAATTAATTTTGAAAGTTCGTTTAGTTCGTAAGTTTTACAGTCGAACTTAGTCTTCAGATCTCCTTTGTAATACTTAGCACGTCATTATAATCGCCATATCGTTAGATTCCTTGCATCCAAGACTTCGTCTTTGAGCTAGGTGTCCTCTTAGCGTATTTACATTTTATATAAGGCCAGAACGCAGGGGTGTGAAACTAATCGCGTATAGATTGGAAATAACTTTTTTGCTGAGTTCTTCCAATCTATACACGATTAGTTCGCAAATACTCGAGTATACTTCGTAGTGATCTAACTGACTTGCTTATACCTTTGCTTATACCATAATATACAGTGCCAGTACGCATACGGACTAATCGTGTATAGATCTGAAGATTATTCTGGATTTTGTAAGGCATTCATTATATTATGTCACAAATATAATATGTAGGTAAGTAGACATTATGTCCAATTAAATAGTTTTTAATAAACTAAGTTGACGGAGCTCTGCTTCGCAGGGCTCCTATGTTTGGGTAAAGGCGCAAAAGAGAACCTAAAATAACATATCTAGTTACTTGAATTACATACAATTTAATCCTCCACTAATAAAGTTCAAATATTATTTCATATATGCACCCATTATTTCACTAAACTATATTTCTTGTCTTGTCAGGCAGGTGTAACTAATGTAGTATAGTCCGGGACTTGGACGCATGTACTCACGTTACGAACTATACACAAGCAGTATCTACGCAAAATTCGTGTATATATTGTAATCACAGATTTAAATATAGCATTACAATATGTACGCAACCAGTTCCCTATGGTGGCGTTTTGGCCTTGTATAGCCTGTAAATACGCGTCCTCTTACTAGTCTAGGGAACCAATATGCCACGGATTAAGATAATAATAATAATCGTCTACCTATTAGTACAAATACTTTGTACGTCATCATATCAGCAAAAGGACGACCAGTGCTGGACATAGGCTTCCCCTAAGGCTCCCCGCTACCCGCCAATCATCAGTCCACCTTGCGGCAGGTCTCCTCTGCTACGACGTCAGGTAAGCGGCGCCATTCCACAACCTTTCTGCTCCAACGGCTATCGGTTCTTCTGGCTATGTCTTTAGCACTTACCATTAACTAAGTCCTTGATATCTTGCGCGGTGAGTTGAGCGCCAGGTCGTGGCACGACACACGCGACGGCTAAGTCCCCACACTCCGGCTCCTGCACTGCCGTCACCGCTACGTCCTGCACGCCTGCGTGCAGACGGATCACTGTCTCCAGCTCCACTGGCGATATCTAAATAATGAAGAAGTTGTATATGGTTAGGGTAGGTCTAATAATGGTACAGTCCCTCAATTGACTTTGCCATCGGCAGTTCAGAGCCGTAGGCAGAAAACGTAGTACCTATTTATTTAAGGTAGATATAATTATGTCTAGGGTGGGTATAGTATAATAGGTAATTACAGTCCCACAGCCCTAAAAAGACTCCGCTATCAACAGTTCAGGAGACAGAGGGGCGCGAGAATTAACAGTTTTTTTGTATTCTGCTGTGTCCAGAAATGTTAAATAACAAAATGATCGTGTATCCCCCTATTTTTTCTAGTGAGGTCAAATTTACAATGGTGTTGTAAGTATAACTCTACGAAATTCACCCGTTGCAAATTCATGAGATATCTTGTATCAGTCGGGGATGTGCTTTTGAGTCGGGGCCGTCTTCCGGACCGGGACTTTTGCAACAGTCCCTTTAAATTATCTATATGTAGAAGAAAACTTATTTACCTGGTGATTTCTGTACTTGAGTAGCGATTTGATTCTGTCAACATAGAAGAAGTTCCAGTTTTCATCTCTGTAGAAGAGGTCTCCGGTCTTGAACCAGTTGTCTTCCGCGAATGCCTCCTTCGTCGCTGCAGGGTTGTTGTAGTACCGCTGAAAAATAGGTTTTGATTATTATATTTTTTTAGCTGCGAAAGCGAATCAGAAATGAGGTGTTCCGCGCGAGAACATAAGTCTTATGTACTTTGTGCCCAGTGATTGAATGTTTAAGAAGAGAAGTAAGTAGGAATAGAAGTAGTCAAGGGCTAGGTACGTCTATCTAGGCTCCACTATCACCAACGCTGGAGGCTGCGAGGATGAAATTCGGAGGCGTCGCGCGGTGACGAAATCCGCAGTGGAAAACTCACAAAGATTTGGAAAGATCGCAGAATAACCAGAAACACTAAGGTTCGACTGATGAGGTGCCTGGTCTTTCCAATCTTTCTATACGGAGCCGAGACTTGGACGCCGAGAATGCAGGATCGCCGCAAGATTGACGCCCTGGAAATGTTGTGCTGGAAGCGCATGCTCAGAATCCCATGGACTGCGCAACGAACCAATGTTTCCATCCTGAAGGAACTCAACATCAAAGAGAGATTATCGTCGACTGTGCAAGTACGAATCCTCAAGTTCTTTGGCCATGTCACCCGTAACGAGGACTCAGTGGAACGATTGGTCGTGCAAGGGCAAGTTGAGGGCAAGAGATCACGTGGGCGTTCTCCGACACGATGGACAGACCTCATTAAATCTGTGACGCACTCCAATATCAACGACTACTCTCACTCCGTAAAAAATAGAACTACATGGCGACGCATCACAAGAACGGCAACGGCACAAGAACCGACCGACGCATGACCACGACCACTCTAACAAAAGTGCACGACTGAGAAGAAGAAAGAGATTGAATGTTTGCAAAGTCGTACGACACAGGTATTCATAGTGCTAGAGTAAGTAGTCTGACTAAAAATAAATAGGTTACCCTACTTACCTAGTTAGCAGCTTGCAAAATATCTAACGGTGCTAATGCTAACACTTGAACATTCACTTGTAATGAGCGTTCTTGCGAATGTTATCTACTTACATTACAGAGAAGAAAATAGAAAGATTGGGCGAGCATTCTATGGAGCGTGCTGGCGAGCATTCTAGCGAAGTAAATTTGCTTCAAGCTTTTTGATGATGAAAGATCATGGCAATGTTCGTAACGATACTTAGTTCAGTTCGACAAGTTTAAAAACGGTGATTGCTCGATGGTCCATTACAAGTGAATGCCCAAATCTGTCAGCCTAACCTTAAACGCGTTATCATACTAGCGGTTTGGGAGTGGTTGCGGAGCGGGGCGGACGCGCAGCGAATGCGTCGCGAACACGCCGCGGCTGCGCAGCGAGGACGTCCCGGACGTATGGCAAATGCGTTAAGTTTTCGTCGCGTGTTTCTAGCAAATTATCGACGTACAATACATCCAGTAACAAAATGGATTCCGATGAGGTAACACTACTGTTGGCTTTATTACTTTTACTCGTTGCGCGTCCGCAACTCATATGTTGCGCATGCGCAGCGTGTTCGTTGTGAGCCCGTAACGAATTCGTTGCGCGCCCGTTCCACTTTGAGGACGTTCGCAATCCGCTAATATGATAAGGCCCTAAGAGTAAAGCCGTGTCTTGTTTAACGGCGGCTGCTCGGCTCCCAATATTTAAGATATCCATGGATTTTGTATGGAGCTTATGTCAATGATGTATTTGAAAGATTGGATAATGAAACTGGCCGTAGGTAAGTTACCTTGAAAATCCCAAGTCCTTTGACCCATAGCTCGCCGGGTCTGTTAGGCTCCATTATAATGTCCTCCTTTGTCTCCAAATCTATAAGCTGATAAAATAATATCGTTAGTATACCGACCTTCAAAAGTTTTACAGTAAGAAGGGCAATGACATGTCAGTTATCACGTAATTAAAATTTAGCTACCTATTTTTAATATGCTTAAAAACAGTTGCTGTTAACGTAAAAAAAATATGAAATGTAACTTTTTCTCGCCACGTGGTGTCGCATGTGGAAGAAAAGTCAGTAAATATAAAAAAAATGTATCCATAATTCAGAAAATATATGTAGTTGTCCCATAGTAATTTACACCCGCTGCAGCCTATGCCGTCTCCAAGGTTTACCTAATCTATTTGTATGATGAAATTCATCATATTCAGCTCAGTCGTTTAAACGACAAAATGGAACATACCTATACGTTTTTGCATTAATTTATGACATATTGTAATCTCATCTAAATCCTGTAATCTCTAGATTAGAAAATTTACGCCGACAAGTAACGGACTTCGCCAACGTATGCATTTGTACATGTGTATTTCGCAAACATTATGATAAACTCTCAGACAAAGGTTACAATGTTTCACCTTCACTACATATTTAGACTGAACAATACCTACTTACTTTATGCATATTTTGTTGTCAAGCATGAAATTAAACCAAGCATGTAGTAAGGTTTCCTGGAAGAAATTGCTTCGATACCTGGGTCAATCTCAAAACTAAGCAGCACGAGTGTCACAGGCAAATTTCTACTCAAATAACTACTTTTTTGTAGTAATTTCTAATGTAATACATACTTGGATTAGTATTAAATAAATGGACCAAACAATATTTTTGAAACAAAATACCTAGTATTTTTAAAATAATTTTATGTATACCAAAACTCCACTCCATGCTATGTCACAACTCCGTTTTGAATGTTTTACATGTCAGTGAGTAATAATGTAAAGCTTATTATAACCATTATTATTGATAAAATAAATAATAGATAACGTATGTTATATTTAATGCAATTATATTAATTACACACTCGGTAAATATATATTTATTTTGAGGTTGATCTCGTGGCCCAAAAAAATTACCACTCCATGGACACTACTTTTTTGCGAAGTTATTTTGAGATAATATTTATTGGGAATAAATAGGAGAAATATTTCATAACTAGAGGACGCCAGCAGCTACGCCTGCATTTATTTTAAATTTACCCGTTTTGGCCGATCCCGTGGGAATTTCGGGAAATCCCTTCTTAGTGCACCCCTACGGTCCCCAAGGAACATACATGCCAAATTTCAGCTTCCTGCGCCCAATAGTTTCGGCTGTAGTGTGTCTGTCAGTCAGTCAGTAACGCAAGGATTTTATATATTATGATTATTTGGCAACATTAAAGTTATGTCAACGTCAAAACAGCTGTCAGTAGTTCCTTGTGTCTACCGTAAATATTTTGTGAACGTTATTAGCATAGACTAATATATTATACCTGGAAATTAGTTTTTACGTAAAAAATTAGAAAGCTTAAACCTGCTTCTCCGTGGACGCAAAGTTAATTACACCAGGTATGTTTTTTTTGGATTACTTTTCCATATTACGACGTCTTTTGGGGACATTTTTTTATGTTTGCATGTAATAACCTCAAATGCCGCCAGACTTTGAAATAGTTGGAGAAGTTGCTTGAAATTTCCACTCCATGGACTTCAACTCCGTGGGCTATCAATGCCCATGGAGTGGAAGAAGCGTCCACGGAATGGAGTTTTAGTTAGTGACTTTTATGTTTAAATACATATGAAATGTTGGTATGTGTCTATTCGTAATTCTTATCGTAAATGTTGACTAGCCTTTTGTTAGAACTATATTAAATATTGTAATTACTTGTCAGTGTGAGGATAATCATAAACAACGATAGTATGAGGTGAGAGGTGTATGGAAAATACACTTTCAGTCCCACTATTTATTTGCGGGAGTAGGTACTTATAGGCTTAGGCTCTAGGTTCTTATGATGGTTTTATTTTTATAATATTAGGAAATGATTTTTTTTTGTTGCATTGAATAATCACTTTTACTGTCTGCTCTTGGTCGTGCAGTGTAAGTTAATTTAATGGTAATGATTGTCACTAATGCGTGGGTTTTATTCCCTGGAGGGACATAATGTTATTGTAATTTTTTTCGACATAAGCCATACATTTAGGCCACGAATTTATTAATTTAATCCCTGGAAGTCCATGCCCATAGAGTGTAACTTAAGTAATACTTTGAGCTACGCACAAATTACTTACATTTTTATAAATCATACTATTTGGTGAAAGCTTATACGATTTTTTTTATATAGGTTAATGCTTTTGGAACTATGGCTGGCAATCAATCCGAACGGAAAAAAGAAGAGCGAAGACGCAAGAAGAAAGAATGCGAACAAAGACGAAGGGATAAATTAAAATTAGGTCCCGTGGCATACGAAGCTGCAAAAGCTAAGGAAAGAGAAAGATGGCAAAAGAGGAAAGAAGAAAATAAGGTTAAGAGTATTAAAGATATGACGCCAAGACAACAAAGAGTACAAAGGTCAACGTGGAGAAAACAATACAAAAGAAAACAACAGATTCGTAAAAATCAAGAAAGTGCCTTAAGATCTGCGATTGAAATTTCCTCACCAACAAGTGACGACGAATCCGTATCTATGGTTCAGAATGTGAATAGTCTTGGATTGTCGCCATCTCAGTCATGCTCCACTCCGTCGGTACCTTCTGTGGAATCTCGCCAAAAAGTTATGGGACAAAAAATAAGAAAGCGTAATTATAATATGATGAGACGTATTATAGAAAAACAACAGAAAACAATACAGCAATTACAAATTAAAATAAATAATTTAAGAGTACAAAACGCAAGAAATCATTTGAAGGCTTTGCGAAAAGAATCAGAAAGATTACCGCCTTGAGTAAGCATTTCTTGACTCCCGGAGACCTTACGCACTACGAGAAAAAGAGATGTTTTGACTTTTTTTGATTGTGATGAAAACAGCAGAATCATGTCTGGCAAAAAAGAAACTATAACTCGGAATCAGGTCAAAAAACAAATACGTTTACTTACGGACACATTACGCAATCTTTTTGAAAAATTCATATCCACTGATCGTCCCTACCGGATAAGTTACCCTACATTTTGTCGTCTTAAGCCTTTCTGGGTTTTGAAACCAAATGTCTCAAAAAGAGAAACATGCCTCTGTAGTATTCATGAAAATTTTCAGCTCATTATTGATAAACTATATAGCCTGAAATTGATTCGTGAAAAGTTCTCAAATGATGTAGCAAAAAATGTAACGTGTTCTACAAATGACGATGACTGCATGATGAGAAATTGTAACTCATGTCATAATAAGGTACCCCAAATTGGTGTTTTTGAAGATGGTCCTATAAGTTTTAAGAAATGGATTAAAATCAACGAGCAGCGTATTATTTCCGGGTCAGCTAAGATGATTTCTAGAGTTGTGAAGCAAGATATACTTAGTACAAAAGTTGAACTCGTTAAAGAAATGATAAATTATTTGCCAAAATTTTTACAACATAAGCATTCCTGGACTCATCAGACTCAAACTATCTCAGAGTTAAGAAAAAATCTTGTGAAAGAGGAAGTTCTCATCCACATGGATTTTTCAGAAAATTATTTATGTAAATATGGTAAAGAGTTACAGTCGGTTCATTTTGGTGCATCTCGTCAACAGGTGACACTCCATACTGTTGTAACTTATCATGTATCACCTACACCTGGTGAAATGGTTACGAAATCATTTTGCAGTTTATCTGAATCTTTACGACATGATGCTTGTGCAGTATTTGCTCATCTTAACGGTATATTGGTTCGACTTTTAGGGTTTACGCCCATAAGTTCTTTGCATATCTTAACAGATAGTCCCTCTACACAATACCGCAATAAAAAAATATTTTATTTGTTAGCAAACCATCTTGTAACTCACTATAATTTAAAAAAGGCTAGTTGGCACTACCATGAAGCAGGACATGGAAAAGGAGCACCAGATGGTGTTGGTGCTTATATAAAAAGAACGGCTGATCGACATGTTGCTCTTGGGAGAGATATACAAGACTTAGATACTTTGTATGACACCTTGATAAATATTGAAACTAAAGTTAATATATTTAACTTTTACCTCAACCTAAGCTACTTAAAACTATAAAAAACACTATGTGTGTTCATCAAGTGTACTGGAATTTATCAATGCCCAACAAAATTTATCTGCGAAGGCTGAGTTGTCTTGTCTGTCAAAATGATTGCCACCATTTTGGCATAGGGAGCTACACCTACAGCGAGCAATTGATTCATTCTTCCCCACCTAATGAAATTAGCAATAGCTTGACAGCAAATGAACGAGAAAACATAGATCGGAGTCCGCTAGATATTTATATCAGACGACCTAAGCGTAGGCGTTTGATAATTGAGAGTGATGACGAAAGTACGGAGCAGGCAAAAGAGGACTCGTTTATTTTGAATGAAAATGATGGTTACTTACAGAACCTTGGTGAAAATTCGTCCCAAAATTTGCATTCTGAAGAGTCACAAGGTCTATATGACAAAGATGACGATGACGATGAGTTAAATATATTCTAGTTTCTCTTGACTAATTACTTATGGTGACTTCTTGCTAAAGATTGATCTCATTTTATGTTCAAATGTTAAAATTATAAAGACTGTTAGACTGTAAACTGTTTATACAAGACCTGAATAAAAGACTGATGATTCGTAAATATTTTTTTTTTAAGATTTTGACCCAACAATCTAGTAATTACAAGTTTTACACCATGCTCCATGGACGTAAATCCACTTCATGCCATACTCCATGGACATGACCTCACTCCATGCCATACTCCATGGATATTACTCCACTCCGTCGACACTCCATATTTTAATTTTGAGCTTTGTGCTGTTTTAAGCTTGGTTATTATACAAAACGTATTGATTTAGGTCTCCACAATACATCTAGTAGGTATATAAAAATAACAAATATCGTCATAGGATTTTTTGAAATTTTAATGTCCAACTTTTGAGAATGACCCACCTAAGGCCGCCATTTGTACATTCTGTTTGTGCTTAGCACAGATCTTTTGTTTTATAATGTAAAATTTTGAAAATTTTACTATAAAGAATAATCTATCTTAACCCTTCTTCAGGTGTGGCTTACATCAGTTAAGTACCTACGGACTATCTTGTTATAGAATGGTCATTATTACCCTACGTATCCACTAGATAAGAGGCAGCCGCTGGTCTAGGGGGTGCTTCGACCCAAAGCAAACGCAAGAGATGCTGCCTCAACTCGAGCCAGGTCACACCTTTACTGTACGGAGCACGGAGTCTGATAATGTGTCCGGTAAGGGCAATATTAGGCTCGCCCCCTATGAAGTGGGACCTAAAATTCGATGGCGAAACTTGGGTATTACACCTCTGCCTACCCCTTCGGGGACACCGGCGTGAGTCTATAAAAAAAATATAGGTAGCAGGCGTCTTAAAAAGCTTATAAAATGTGTATCATAATACGAGCCCCTTGCAAACTCAAGTAAGACTATAATTAATTATGGTTTTAAGGCAGTAGACATAATTATATAATTTGTTACTATAAAAGACAAATTTCTTGACAATACACGGTTTTAGTGTAGGTATAGTTTAATAGTTACTCGTAATAAAAACGTACTTAAGTCATTTATTTTCGATATTAATGAATATATTTTATGTAGGTACCTACCTATCTAAGATATTTAAACGATAGATAAAGACAGATATTACACTTTATTGCACTTCAAAATAATATTGTTGATAATGCAGTACGAGTGACTTAAACCATGAGTATGAGAAATGTGCAATCAGCGGCCTTATCGCTGCGAGTGAGTGCGATTTTTCCATGCAACCTTTGGTCGAGAATGATGTTAGCATAAATCCATTATTTATGCTAACACACACACACACACATATACAAGAGGCAAAACTTGGTGTCTTCAGCAAGTTTTCCGCGTTGTGTAGATGGTGCCAGAAGGTTACAGGATCCTAGCCACTGTTGAACGTGGGGAAGGACCAGTCAATCGGATATAAAATCTTTACTAAATAAATATTGGCTGCCTCCGTGGTCCAGTGTATAGCGTATGCGACCGCTGATCGGAGGTCCCGGGTTCGATTCCCGGGTCGGGCAAAAGTGTTACTTACTGGGTTTTTCCGAATACCTACTCAGTAGCAGCCCGGAGTCTGGTGATGTGCCCGGTAACGGCAATAGGCTCGCCCCTTATTACGTGGGACCTAAAAATTCATGGCGAAATGTGGGTGTAGTATTTATTATATAGTAAATAAATACTTGTTACGTACTCTGTACTGTAAGTGACCCACACGTTGGCCACAGGAACCACGCGGGGCACCGACGCTCTGGAACCCCAAGCAGCCCAATTCGCTCATCCCAAAGCAGTCTTGCAATATGGTTTT
Source organism: Euclidia mi (assembly GCA_944739405.2). Taxonomy (NCBI): domain Eukaryota; kingdom Metazoa; phylum Arthropoda; class Insecta; order Lepidoptera; family Erebidae; genus Euclidia; species Euclidia mi. The sequence continues at coordinate 44,294,471 of OX123201.2, forward strand.
TGGAGACATACTCTGAAACAATTTACAATTGTAATTAAATGATAATTTAAGACGCTTAATAGGTATTGGTTTTTTAAATAAAAGTATGAGATGTAATTAAATGGTTTAGCAATTATACAATTTGGTAAGCCACAAAAAACAGCATTTAAATAATTTGGTCAGCATACAAAAATGTTGTTTGCAATAAAAAAATCTGGCAGCAATCCTTGTTCCGTAAATAATCTTGATAATGGTCAAAAATTGAATCATAAATAGGCAGCTTACAATAACATGAGTTTGCTTAATAAACATTCAGTCTGCAATATAACTACTTACTTGACTACAGCAAGATTTCATGATTGATCGGCATGGAAAAAGTTTAAAGTACTTAAATATTATTATCAACAGTTAGTGCCTAGGGTTAGGTGCGACGAACTAAATAAATAGGTTATATTAGATTCTCTTTTGACCCTTAACCCAAAAATAGGAGCCCTGCGAAGCAGGGCTCCGTCAACTTAGTGTTTTTTTTATTTAAAAGTTCGGAAATTTACCAACTCATGCTGGTAAATCTTAGGAGTTACTTGTTCGGGTAGTCGATGCAGCGTACTATCGATTTGGTTTACTGTCGATGTAGCATGCCGTCGTTTTAGTGTGCCCACTAACGATGAAGCGTACCAACGATTTGGGGTACTGTCGATACATTAGCCCGTCGCCGTCGATGGAACGATTTCGATAAAGCGACCATCGATGTAGTGACTGACGATATTATGAACTAGACCCACTACACTTAGATATTATTGTGTCCACTGGACGAACAGCAGAAATCAACTTTTTACGTGCAACGTTAGACACAGATTAGTCTGGATTTTTGTAATAAAACTCAATCTAGAGTCTAACTAGTTACGAATGCATGTAACCTCTCAAAAGAATAGACATTGCCATGTTTTTGTAATAGTCTGCAATAAAACATACCTTTATTTTGTCGATTAGTTCCGTAGATACAGCACTGCCACCAACGTAAATAAGTTCGAAGCTTGAAAAACCGCAGTTCATTTCCTCAGCAAGCTTCACAAGCGTGAACAACATCGTTGGACTGCTCGAAAAGAATGTTGGCTGCAATTTAAGTGTTGTTTTCATACTTAGCTACATTAACATCAGTATAATTACCGAGACATAGGTAGGATAGGCAGCGATAGACTAGTGGAGATACCATCAGACTGCCATGCAGAGGGTATCGGGTTCGAATCCACGGCGCGCACCAATGACTTTTCGGAGTTATGTGCGTAGTCCATTGTTAATTATCGCTTGTCCCGTGCCTCGGAGAGCACGTAAAACCGTCGGTCCCGGTTGTCATGAAGATCTTTGACAATCGTTACAGGGCGTCAGTGCCGTCTAATAAACTGACACTAGTCTAAACCATGGAATATAGCTATCCCTTCGGGTTGCGGAGGTCAGACAGGCAGTCGCTCCGTGGAAAAGCTAATATTCAGCCAAATCCGGTTAGACTAGTAAGCGGACCACAAATTGAAACTGGGATAACGCTAAGTGGATGATGATGAGGTATGCAAGGAGCATTATCTAGTATATTGATAAGGGAAACACTGTTGCACTTGATACAGAGGGTAAATTATCAGAAACTGTACCTACGTAAATCAGCAGAACAAATTTCTTTTTCCACATGTTTAAGTCTATTTGTATACATGACGCTTTCCCATCGTTTATAAGCTGATTAAGCAGTGTGCACATCCACAACCTGGCTTTGTGGTGGAGTCAAATATAAGGAAGTGCATCTTTTACTTGCGTAGCAATAAAAGCGTTCTCTTTTAGTTGATTTCAGATGATAATATATAGTTCGATAGCAAAATTAAATAGCAAAGTCATGTAAAAAATCTTACCTTATATTTTGCAATGACCTCAAGCATTTCTTTGGGACTAAGGGGTACAGACGACTGTAATCTTGAATACTTTATGAATGGACTTATTATATAGTTGACGAGAGTAGACAACCATTGCAACGGAGCCACGAGAAGCACTAGGCGAGTTGGTGTCGGAAATTTTGTAGAGAAGCACCTGTCAGGAGAAAACGCAACGCATTAAAAAATAGCGATGATTCCAAAACCTAAGAAAATATTAAAGGATGCATACCAAGTGTAAGGTGTAGCTATCATCATATTCTTATGCGTCAAAGCCGCACTTTTGGGCAGTCCTGTCGTACCACTAGTAGATATCAGCAATGCGATAGTCTCGTCGGGATCGAAGTCTGTTGCTCTGAAATAATAGACAGGGATAAAGAAAAGCCCCTTGCCTTGGATTCCTTAATATCTATGACTGTGGTTATGGTAAGGAGTCAGAATCAAAAACACGACATTGGTGTTTGTATTCATAACTTTATACGGACAATAACATCTGTCTTATTTATAAATCTGTCCTACTGCTGGGCTTTGAATTCTTATTACTATGCAAAGGACTGTGCAAGGTGTACTTGGCCAGTGTAGTGGACTATGGCCTCATGCCAAAGTCCACCACACTGGCCAAGTACAGACAGTCAGAAATGACACCGTATTGCAATATGGACTGATTATCTTGTTGGGATAGATGAGTAGTTGGATGCGGGCGTCTCAGATGGTTCATATAGAATTTTTGGCCTTGGGGATGGCGTATGCTTAGTAGTGACGTCTTAGGGCTGGTATGGAAATGATGAATTAAAACATTGCAATAACTACTTACTTAAAATTCTGAACATCAACTTCATCACCATATTTATCCAACATTTCAGTCAGACAAAGCGTGTAAGGGCTCTTGCCAAATGAGATAACGATGGTGTCCATTTCCAAGTTCTGTATTGTGTTTTGAACATCCTGCACCTTTTCACTTTCACAGAAGACAATTTTTGGCTTGACCCCTTCAAAAGATTGTTTTAGATCATCTGTAAAAAATAATGTAGTGTAATATAAAAAAGGTTTTTAATTTACTGGATTCGCTTTTATTAAAATGACTTGTGTAGTTCTACTGATCCACCAATTAAAAGTGGGTAGTTCAATTTTTTGCCACAGAACCCATAACCGTTTTTTTCAACTATATTCTCCAGAATACGCCTACTTGTGTTTTGGAGTAGAGGTCGCGCTTTATTAAACGTAGCATGGTACTCTATCCGGCAAAATGGTGGCTGGATATGAAAAGCCAAAACTCAATGATGTGCTATCAGAGCGGTTTATTATATACAGCAGTAGACTAAGTCAGTCCGATGATGATGATGATGATTATGTGGAAACAATAAATCTTGTTGTCGCATTTTACGCAGATTTTTGACTTATCTTAATATTAGTTTTGATGCACATTTATGCCTCGATGGTCTCGCGGCATAAATGAGCACGTGGGATTGGAAGGTCTCGGGTTCGATTCCCGGGTCGGGCAAAGTGTGATTGGGTTTTTCCGTTAGGAAATTCTCAGTAGCAGCACGGAGTCTGGTAATGTGTGTGTGTATCCCGGTACGGCAATAGGCTCACTCCCTATTACGTGGGACCTAAAAATTCATGGCGAAATGTGGGTGTAATATAACACCTCTGCCTACCCCTTCGGGGATACAACCGTGAGTCTATAAAAATAAATAAATAGTTTTGATTACTTATTTACAACACACACCTTTCGCTGGAGGAATAAATCCTTCATCAAAGGGGTCTTTATAAATATTCAATCAAGGAAGTCTGGATGAACTGTGTTTCATGATTGAATACTTTTAAAGTGCCCCGCGACACAAGATTTAGAACTACTGCCGAAGGTAATTAAACAAAGTAACGAAAATTACTAACACATATTCATCGTCTTATCTTTAGGCGCAACAGCAACTCCGAGATACAATCCAGCATAGAAAGGTATAGTCAGGTCCAGATGGTTCGGAGCCATGAGTATCATGACGTCATCCTTCTGCACACCCATCCGTCTGAGGCTGGTGGCGCAGCGAACAGTTCTGTTAAGTACTGAGCCATTGGTCTCTGATTCACCGGTTGCTCCATCAATCTGGAAAAGAAGAGGGTTCTTATAAAATGATACAGGTTGCTCTCTATGCCAATAGTCATAGACTTTTTTTTGGTATCACCGAAGCATTCCTCGCTAGCCCCGACGGGTATTGGCCCGCCAGATGGTCAGGCGGGCCCCGAACAAAACCCCCTTGGCGGCGGATGAAGGTGTTGGGCTCCGCCGCCAAAACACCCAGCGGTCGCAGAGGATAGGGAAGACGGCAACGCAACACTGCATCTCCTCTTTCTCTGCGGCCCCACTGCGACGCAACAATGGTGCGCCCACATTTGGTCGCGGTAGATAGGGCGCGCGGCAACGCAACACCGACACGCCAAGCCTGCGAGTGACAGAAGAACTGTCCCTCGCACCCGCACCATTGGACGAATCCTGCGCAGGCCTCCGTCAAGCCCACGCGGAGCGTCCACTCCCGGGATCTCGCTTAGCTACACCGTGGGTAACCTAACCCCGCTTACTGAGCCTCCCCACCACGACAAGGTGGAGATCCCACGGGGGGGACTAGTCATAGCACCTTCAGTAAAGAAGAATTTTTTTTTTATGGCGTTGCGCATTTGTCCCCGAAGGGTAGATAAATGTAGATATATTTATTTTTATTTCTCCCTTTCTTTAGGTAAATGTGGTAATACATAAACCCACATTTCGATGTCTGAATTTAAGGTACCACGTAATAGGGGGCGTGCCTATTGCCGATGGCCGGAATATGCCGTATAATTCACTAGCTGAGTGTTAGCCTAACTTTGTTCTTCCTTACCATTTATTTCTAGAGTTATGTTAGTGTTTCTTTATCATGCCAAGGAACTAATAAGGAAATATAATTCTGAGTAGCGAATTACGCAATCACGTCATCGTCATCATCATAACAGCCTATCGAGGAGAGCACTTTAAGCCAGCGGTCCTAGCTGTCACGAAGACCTTTGACAGCTGTTATGGACAGTCAGTAGGTACCATTGAATACACTGACTATGTTCTGGAATATCGTTATCCCTGTGAGTTGCAGTGGTGAGACGACAGTGGCTCAGCGAAACTACACTCTATACTGGATGCATACAAAACATTTTGTCTTGGAGCCCAGGGTGCGTTTGCTGATTCAACCAGATTTGACAGAATATTCCATGCGATATTTCGTTGTTTATGACGATGACAAGTGTCAGTATATTGAAGGGTAGTGTCCTCCAAAATGACTTTCAAAAATCTTCATGACCGTCGCGACAGACGCTACCTCGAAAATGTATGCCCTTTTTGATTACAGATATTGAAGCAGTAAGACACACCAGCAAAATGAAATTTTTATATATTATTAATCAGATCTTAATCTAGGGACTGCTCAGACAGATACACAATTAGAAGATTTTCGCTCGATAGAATTTTAATTTGAAAAACATGCTTTCTCTAAATATTTTTACGGACCACCGGCCGAGTACCTAATGACTGGGCCAAAGCTGTAGTTGTGCCTCTTTATAAAGGAAAAGGCTCGCAACAAGATTGCAAAAACTATAGAGGCATTAGCCTTCTCAGCATTGTTGGCAAATTGTATGCAAAGGTACTTATTGAAAGAGTTATGGAAGTAACCGACAAGAAGATATGGGATGTACAAGCGGGATTCCGAAAGGGTATGGGATGCACGGATCAGGTTTTTTCCTTGCGAAGCATAGCCGAAAAGTTTTTGGCCAAAGGTCAAAAGGTCTATTGCACATTCGTGGATTTGGAAAAGGCTTACGATAAAGTGGTGAGGAATGAAATGTGGTCGGTGCTGTCAATGAATGGGGTGGACAGCAGCCTCATTCGAGCTCTGAAATCCCTTTATGAGGATTCTAGAGCTTGTGTGAGGATAAACGGGGCATACACTGACTGGTTTACCATCGAGAAAGGTGTCAGACAGGGATGTGTAGCGTCGCCGTGGCTGTTTAACCTCTTCATGGACAGTTGTTTGCAAGATTTAAAACAGTGTGACTGCGGATTAAGGATGAATGGGTTACTCGTCAAATGCCTCCTTTATGCTGATGATCAAGTAATACTTGCATCTTCAGCGGAGGAGTTGCAGGAGATGATAGCAATCATGCATGGTGCGTTAGAGAGGAAAGGAATGAAAGTGAATGTAAGTAAAACGAAAGTTATGGTTTTGGAAAAGGAGGAATGCGTTACGGCTTGTAATGTTTTGATCGATGGACAGCGAGTGGAACAAGTGAATGAGTTTGTTTACTTAGGTACGTTGTTTACAAGAGATGGTAAGAATGAAGAAGATATTGAAAGGAGAGTTAATGCAGGTAATAGTGTGAATGGAGCTCTGAAAGCGTTTATGAACAGTCAAAACGTGTCCGAAAAGGCACGTTTGGCTGTACATAGAGGCGTCTTAGTGCCTACCCTTATGTATGGTAGTGAAAGTTGGGTATGGCAGAAGAGATTTGAAAGTAAAATAAATGCTGTAGAAATGAGAGCACTGAGAAGTATGTGTGGTGTGTCTTTGACCGACAGAGTAAAGAATTGTGTGATACGAGAGTGGTGTGGGGTAAAAGAAGATGTAGTGACAAGCATTGAGAAAGGCATGTTAAGATGGTTTGGGCACATGGAGAGGATGGATGACGATAGACTGACAAAGAAGATATATAAGGCAAGTGTGAATGGAACAGGACAAAGGGGAAGACCTAGGAGAACGTTCTCTGACCAGATTGGAGACATGCTGAAAAAAGGACAAGTCAGAAGTACTCTTAACAGAAGAGCATGCATGAGAAACTTGATGGGAGTGAGTGAAGCAAGTGAGGTATGTCAGGATCGTTGCAAATGGCGTTCCGTAGTCTCTGCCTACCCCTCCGGGAAACAGGCGTGAGTCTATGTATGTATGTATGTATATTTAAAAAATACTTAACTTTTCGCCTTGAAATTGCTACTCACAGAAAGAAGAGCTAGTTTATTTGGGACTGACCTAACGATTTTTTTCTAAAACAATTATTACTTGAGTTATGAACGAAATAAGATTTCAGACAGTTTCGTCATGGCATGCCAAGTCAAAAACCGTGCGACCTTCAACTTTATAGCTAACACTTAGCGATGACCTCTGCACGATTTTTTGACCTTCGAGGTAGCCTCTTAATTTACTGAGGTATGGGACAAGCGATAATTATCAGTTTGTCCGCTTGAGATACGAGAGATCCTCCTCGTATCCATTGCAGCGTATCAGCAGTTATTAGTGATACGCAGAAATCGTTTGTTGCGCTTTATAGCTTACAGTTAAGAAAGTATTAAATAAAATAAAAAATACATGATAAAAATGATTACGGAGAGATAGAGCAATTATACATTATCTTTATCTGCATTTGTAAAATATTTTATTAATACAATAAAGACAGTGCACTTATGTCACCTAAAATTATTTCAAACAGTGAGCGATGATCTATGACCCTGAATCGGTTTTGCACCGAAACCGTATGTAATTAAGGCGATCTGGAAAAATATTAATATTGTGGACTGTATAGGGATGGGTTCTGATCGCCTAGAATAGGAAAAGGGGGTGGGTTCATAGGAGGAATCGGACGCGGAAATATGGGAGCACACCTACCTTGTAAGTCAGTCTTCTTCTTTACAAAATGGCGGCCACACAGCCGGTCAGCGGGACCGTTGGTGGCTGGTGTCTTCGTCCTGGTGTCTTCGAGAATTTTATTTTTAAATGTTATCCTTAAATGTTACTTAGATAGTAAATCAGAATAAACCGTTGACTGGTGCAGAATTAGACTGCGCGTACGGGCGTTGGCACGTGTGCTTGTGTGAGTTAGGTACCTGCAATCCGAGCTCGAGGACCAGCTGAGCGGCGGCGACGGTCAATACCGAGCAGATTTTTTTAAAGTATGATTACGATACAATATTTTTAAGTTTTAGTGATTTTGATAGAGTATTTGAGTAATTTTTCATGTATTTGTATTCAGTTATAGTAGCATATTCACCAGAAAATATTTTGCAAATGCATAGCAACACACTGTATAGGTGTCAGTTCAGACTCTTTTGCGGAAAATCAACAATCACCGAGCTTGTTTCTTAAATGTTTCTTTTACGAAACTTGCATCTAAACATATTATAAAACGATGTCCTCTTCGTGTCCTGTCTGTTTGTATGATCGCGGTAAACAAAAAAGTACAGAACTGATTTTTTACGGTTTTCATTTTTACTGATAGTAATCACACTTCCGAGGAGTTTGAGTTGAGAGGGTTTTGGTGTACAATTCATGCGGACGAGGCCGCGGGCGCAGTGTAGTTATTAATATATAGTAAGTCCTGTGTCGCGGGGCACTCTACACATTAAAACAACAAACAAAGAACGCCTAGACTCAAAACAACAATTGCCCAATTGTAGCTTACTTGCTATCGTCTCTGACTAATATTATGTCAATTTGCTTCGTCTATTAATATTGCTAAAGGTTAATAGAGCAAATTGGTAATAACGTCGTAGGTAAAGGTAATATGTATTGTTTTTGTTAATTTATAAACTGTACAATTTATAGATTGACAACGAAGTAGAATGTAATTGCACCGTTCGAATTCATAGAAAAACTCGGTGTTTATAAATAGAGAAGACTGGAAGTGCTTCTGGCTGTTGCCATATTATTATAAACAACGCAACAGATTCGTGACTTAAAATTTATCACTTTACGAGTTCTACACTTAGCAAAGAAGGCGCCAAAAGTTTATCAAACACAACACAAAATAATTTTAAGTGCAAGTAGTAAAGGTTAAATACTCCGGCCAAATAAAAAAAATGCATTCCTCCCAAATCTTACGTTGTCCTCCTTATGACAATTTAAACGAATCTGAAAAGTGACTATAAAAATAAATATTATGTATGTTGAAAGGCCGTACCTGCATCACAAATTCAGGATCATCTTTCAAACTCTGCAATATAATCTTCCCGAGATGAAACCTGTCACTCGGTATCCCGGACTCGGCGACAATCCTCGAAGTTAACTCAGCCACGTACATATGCACCCAATTATTACCAAAACACTCTTCAGCCATAACGAAATCTTGTTTAAAGATCTACTTAATTATATCACAATATTTAGTTTAAGTAAAACTGAATAAACTACTATGACTGTCAAGCTCTCGCTTGCTAAAGTAAGACTGAGTTTTAAAATAAATTCAGTGTTTATATTTTTATCAACCGGTTTATCAAGGTCAACGACTCATGACAATGTTTTTCGTACGCCGGCGCAATAAAAATTAAAAAGACGATAATTATGTCATCGGTCCTAGTTGTTATAAACTAGAAGCTATTACCACGCTGGCCAAACGGGTTGGTATAGGGTTTGTATTAAGGCTTTCATCCCGGGAGTCTCGGTCTCGAAAATTTCGAGAGTCTCGACGATTTTGCGGTGTTGTCGAGACTCGATACTGCTGCCTCCAGTTTTCGAGACTATCAAGACTTTTGAGACTTAAGTCAAATAATAACCACTATTAAAAAATCTTGTGAATTACCGTGGTTGGCAAAAAAAAGACGTCCAGGCTAAAAAAGAACTTGCCAACAGCTTTTCCTGACAGGGTTTTCGCAGCCAACCCTATATCATCCGGTTCGCAGTGAAGTAACGCTCATTTGTATATAAGATTTGTCTATTAAACAAATTCCATTATCCACCAAGGCCTAACACCTCAGCACGCCTGAGGTGTGGGAGTGGGAGTGCGGTGGTTCTGTTTTTCAAAAAAGGTGACAAGACCTTGCTGAAAAAGTATAGACCCATTTCACTCCTGAGCCAAGTCTACAAGTTGATCTCAAGAGTCCTAACAAACCGCCTCGCCAGAAAACTCGACGATTTCCAGCCATCGGAACAAGCAGATTGTACAGAAGATCAACGAGTACAATCAGCCGTTGTGTATCACTTTCGTGGACTACGAGAAAGCCTTCGACTCCACCGAAACCTGGATGCTCTGCAGCGGTGTCGCATCGATTGGCGCTACATCGAGGTGTTGAGATGCTTGTATGACACGGCCACTATGACCGTCCAGCTCCAGGACAGTAAAACCAGCCCCATCGAGTTGCGAAGAGGGGTGAGGCAGGGTGATGTAATATCCCCTAAGCTCTTCACCAACGCACGCGAACATCTCTTTAAGACGCTGGACTGGGCTGTACGGGGCTTAGACATTAATGGCGAGTACATATCCCACCTTCGGTTTGCCGACGATACGTCATCGTGGCAGAGAGCCTGGAAGAGATAAGCGAGATGCTGCACAGCCTAAATGGAGCCTCTGGATAGGTCGGTCCCGGCATGAACTTGGATAAAACCAAGATTATGTTCAACCAACACATTGTGCCGGGACCGGTTTATGTCGACGGATCGATGCTCGAAACCCAGATAGCAACAAACTTGCAGCAAGTTTAAATCAAACTTGCTAGTTTCACTGTGACAAACTTGCATGAAGTTTGCTTTTGCAAAGGTTGCACAGGTACAAGGCACAGGTTGGTGGTCCGACAACAGCTGGTCGTCGAGCACCTCCTGCTGTATTTAGGAGGTCGACCGACCACCAACCTGTGCTCGTCGTCATCCAAATCCTTTGAAAAACCAACTTCATGCAAGTTTGTCACAGTGAAACTAGCAAGTTTGATTTAAACTTGCTTTAAGTTTGGCAAGTTTGCATTGTTATCTGGGAATTGTTCAAGATTATGTCTACCTTGGGCAAGTAGTCCAGCTTGGTAGAAACAACTTCGAGAAAGAAATCGACCGCAGGATCCAGTTGGGTTGGGCAGCGTTTGGCAAGCTACATCGAGTTTTCTCTTCGCCCCTACCGCAATGCCTGAAGACCAAAGTCTTCAACCAATGCGTCCTACCTGTTATGAAGTACGGTGCCGAATGTGGCTCACAATGGCACTAGCCCACAAACTAAAAGTCACGCAGCGAGCTATGGAACGTGCTATGCTTGACGTCTCTTTGAGGGATAAAATCCGAAATGAAGTTATCCGACAAAAGAGCTATGGCTCACAGAATTAGTAAGCTCAAGTGGCAGTGGGCTGGCCATATCTGTAGAAGGACTGATGGCCGATGGAGCAAGCGTGTCCTAGAGTGGAGACCACGCCTCGGCAAGCGTAAGGTAGGGCGGCCCCCGGCTTGGTGGACCGACGACCTGAAAAAAGTGGCTGGGACAGACTGCGTTAGGCTGATTGATTAAACAAATTGATAAATATAACTAGTATTAACTTAACTGTCGAAGTGTTAATGCCTGCCAACCCTATAAATACGCCAGAAAAATAGACAACCAAATGTTTACGTACCATTAAGGGTTCATACATTCGGTTAGTACTAAAGGAGAATGCCCATTCTTGTATGGACTGTCGTTGCGTTTAATGTTTTATTCATTAAAGTCGTATGTTACATGAAAAGTCAAATACATATTTATGTTTTATACTTTTCCTAGTCTGGGCAGGATTTTTTTGCCAACTCATTTGCGATATATTTTTTACATGCAAAATTTAATATAAAATAGTTTTCATCCGTTAACCAGATGGGTGAGTGTCGCTCTTCTACAGATCTTAGGCTATCATCAGATCCTTTCTATCTGAAAACACATTATATGTATTTTGCTTCCTACGTGCCTATTACAAAAAAAATACTTGTATGTATTCATATTATTTAAACTCATTGTATTAATTACCTTTTTTTTTTTTTTGGTATTGGGTTGGAAAATCCTCATGGAGTCCCTCCGCCCCGGGGGCAGGACGAAGGGGACTGTCAGACTCTTACTGACTAAAAACCAACCCGTGTTCCTCATGTACCCGTGTGTCGAAGGGTAGGGATTCGCATAAGCATTCGTCGCTACCCCCCGACGGGTATTGGCCCGCCAGATGGTCAGGCGGGCCCCGAACAAAACCCCCTTGGTGGCGGATGAAGGTGTTGGGCTCCGCCGCCAAAACACTCAGCGGCCGCAGAGGATAGGGAGGACGGCAACGCAACACCGCATCTCCTCTTCCTCTGCGGCCCCACCGCGACGCAGCGAATGGTGCGCCCCCATTTGGTCGCGAGAGATAGGGCGCGTGGCAACGCAACACCGACACGCCTCTCCTCCCGCGACCGCACCCGACTGCGAGGGACAGACAGAACTGTCCCCCGCACCCGCACCGTTGGACGCATCCTGCGCAGGCCCCGTCAAGCCCACGCGGAGCGTCCCCTCCTGGATCCCTCTTAGCTTCACCGTGGAGTTCCAAGCCACGGTTACTGAGCCCCCCCACCACGACAAGGTGGAGATCCCGCGGGGGGGATATCCCGCGGGGGGGAGATCCCGCGGGGGGATTGTATTAATTACCTAAATGCGTAATCTATGAGTTGCGTAACCTTGCGTAACTAAATGCGTAACCTTATTTCTAAAGAGTCTCGAAAGTCTCAGTTTTCTCGGGAATTTCGAGACTGGGCTGAGTCTCGAAATTTCTTCCCGGGACTCGAAAATGTATCGAGACTGAAAGCCTTAGTTTGTATCAAATTTTCCTTCTCTTACAGTGCTGTTCTCTACATATTATACTCCCTCTGTCGGCTCTTATGACACCCATGGGATGATATGGGGTGGTGACATTTTGTATTCTTAATCCGTCGTCACACGGACATTACCGCATACTGTTATAAACAAGAAATACCTACCTATCACTTGAGAGATCTAAATTAAAATCTCTGTTAACGGTTTACTACATATTGGAAGAAACTGAAGGTCACAAGCAAAGTTGATATCGTGATAAACAGAAAGCAGAGAAGATGAGATTGGCTTAGATTAGATAACATACGACAACGCATAACACGGCACGTCCTGACACGAGGCGTCACGTCTTGTTTCGTCACGTCTCGTCTCGTCACGACACGACACGGCACGACATGGCTTGCCACAGAATGGGTCGTCACCACAGACATAGATCTACATAGATAACGCAAATGCATGCACTTCGCGTGTCTGAACTCCGACCAAGCGTCGAGCTTGGTCGCCACTAACTTCAGTCCCCGCGCGTCCGTTTTACCGTTAAGTAAACTTTATTCACATTACGTTGCCGCGTTTGCTTTGGACGTTTGATCTGACGTTGTGTATTAGGAGACGATGAATATCGCACAAGCGATACTGTCGCGCATCGCTTCGACTTCGTGATACAGGCAACGTCACAGTAGGTATTAAAAAGTCGGCACGCTTGGTTTCAATACAAATCGTGATAATTGCGTTATCTATGTAGTTCTATATCTGTGGTCGTCACTCGTCACGCCACGTCACGACACGACATGGCTCGTCATGGACCGGCACGTCTCGACACGGCACGAGACGTTACGGCACGCCACGTCACGTCACGACACGACACAGTACGTCACGGCATCGCAGGACACGAGTCGTCACACGCACTTCACGGCGCATCACGGCATGACACGGTACGGCATGGTACTGTTACGCGGGACCGGGAAAGTGTCTTTTTAAAAAAAGATATTTGAACTAGCTAAAATTATTTATTGGAACACGGTACACACACGTAATATTAGATATAGTATAAACTGGATTTAGAAATAGAACTGGTACAAAGATTTAGAATAAGAGCCTGGCACACTAAGGATATGGTAGAACAGTTCGCGTTAGATGATGGATGCAGACTGAGGTTGAAAGGGACTGAATGAATAAGGAAGGCAAAAGTGCTGATACGGAGATTTAGGCATTGGTAGGGATTTGTGATGAGTAGTATGGTTAGGCAACTATGTTAGCATTTTAGGGTTCAAGAGGCGTTTGTAACATCCCCTCGATTTAGAGTAAACTTAACGGTAAAAATGAAGTTTACGGGCAAGGAAAGAAATAGCAAGGATTACGAGTTGCGAATACGAAGAGTAGGTGATATTATAGTGGGAAGTTCAACTTTATCATTTTTGGGTACAGTGATAGGAGTTTCGCGAGATTTTAAAATTTTCCTGAGTATGCCAGTTTTACAAATTAAGAAAATAGTACAAATTAAGACTAGAATTAGGATTACATAGATTGTGGAAGTATAGCACTTCTCATAGAGTACAATATGCGGTTTTTCAATAAATTCGTTTAATTATTTAAGTAGTTTAGGATTTTCAAAAGCAATGGAATCTAGATTTACATTTTTCAAGTTAACAGGAGGTAAGTTGGATACAATACTAGTATATTTATTGAAATTACAGCAGGAGTCGTTAAGGATATTTCATTTAGCGATTATAGGTTTTAATATAATATTAATATTATTCTTAGAGACTAGCCGTGTAGGCGACACACCGATAAGTACAATAATCCGCTACCACTTATATCTAGGTCTACAATAGAGGTATTACATTCCATACTTAGCTTACTTCTATCGGACATGACAAACAACCATTTGTTGTTTTGTAAATGTTGCCAAATGTTTACATTTCCAGTGAAAAACTTAGTGTTACATAATTCGGGAATTTCGGTAAGTAGGTACTTTAATAATAATCTCTGTTTCCCAGGATGGAGTTGCGACGGTAGAATAGGATATCGGAGTGTTACACAGGTAATGTTCATGGTTTATCATTTTACAATCGTTTAGATTATTAAGTTTACAATAAGTGGACTTATCTTTACTTATACCTTTATACTTAGTAGAAGGAACAATAGTAGTATAAGATACAGGTTTACGAGGTTCATAGGGTACTGGACAGGGTAAATTATGATACAAGTGGAAATTAGTGGGATTGACTAATGGAATGTCTAGGACGAAAACTATTTTGTTTTCGTTTTCATAACAAGATATAGAAGACATATTTATACATACATACATACATAACGTCACGCCTTTTATCCCCGAAGGGGTAGGCAGAGGTGTATTTCTACACCCACTTTTCGCCAGATATACTTTAGTCCCACGTAATAAGGGGCGAGCCTATTGCCGTACCGGGCACATTTTCAGACTCCGTGCGGCTACTGAGAATTTCGTGACAGAAAAACCCAATAACACTGCCCGACCCAGGAATCGAACCCGGGACCTCCCGATCCCACGCACGCATTTATGCCGCGAGACCAACGAGGCAGTCGTATAGGGTTTGATGTCGAGTTTTCCGTCTCTACACAAAGATGGTATTTGCATCGTGTTATCCCTTAGTCGCCTCTTACGACACCCACGGGAAGATAGGGGGTGGTGACACTTGTATTCTATGCCGTCAACCACACGGCGACATATTTATAATGTTTTGTATATTATATAGGCTTAGAAGAACTGGAAGGCGTTTAGAATTTGGTATGAATCTATAGTTATTAATCAACTCAGTGTAGAGTTCTTTAGGCGTTAGAATAGAAGGGTAAAGTTTACTAAACATTATTGAGCTTATAATATCTTCAACTTTGAAGGATAGTGTTAAGAGACTATTTTCTATCATGGAAATTAATTCTAGGATACGTGATCTTATTCCTAATTCTCTGGCGATAAAAGTTAGATTTTTAATGTCTTGGTTAAGACCGTCGAGGGCGACATTTAATTCATGCTCGTTATGATTTATAGTATAAAGGGTTCGTTAAAAGCTTTGAGGGTTGAGGTAGTAATGAGGATATTCTGTTCTACTAATGACGCTAGTTTCTTTTGATCGGACTCGACTTCTTGGATGGCATTATTATACCGGATAGCGTCATCTTCGTCCATGGTTCCGAATAACTTTTTCGAAATAGATCCTATGATAGATAGCTTTTTCGAAATAGAGGGGTGCGCCTCATAGAGATTGGTGAGTGACATGGTAAAGGATAGATTCAGTGTTACGATATAGGTCTTCAAAGCGAGTAATTAGGGGTTGAAAGAGATTGAAACATTCTATGTTATCTAATGCATTATCATTTTCACAAAGTGATTTAGAAATGTTGAGAATATAGTATAAATTATCTATATGTGGGAACAGGTAAGATATGTCTACTGGTATAACTGCGCTAAGGTAACTATCAACTAAATTTAACGATCCTAAGGGGTCGAAATATATTCCTGAACTGTTTGTCAGGGGTTCGACGAATTCTTGACCCGTTGAAGGGTTGCTGTAAGAGAATAGAATAATGATATAGTGAACTAATCTTCAGTACTAGATCTAGAAGCGAGTTTCACCTCATCATAGTGACGGGTGACGTGCCTACGGTTTATTAGAAGGGTTAGTGTATTTCTGCCGTTTATCTTCACGACTTTGTAAGGGTCTTTCCACACTGGCGATAGAGCTTTGCGCAGTCTTACATGATTTTTCAGGTAAACGTAATCGCCTACTTTATATTGAATGGGACGTGAGTGATTGTCATAATATTCCTTGGATCTTTCTTTTGACTTTTGAATATTTTCGAGAGCTTTGTCTCTTGAGAGTTTGAGTCTATGATGTAGGAATTTTACATATTCAGGGTATGTTAGTTCTGGGCGTAGTTCGTAGATAGAGTCAGGGATGAAGGCTTTGTGGCCGAATAGGAGTTCGTAAGGGGTAAAATTGGTTGACGCATACAGAGGTATTATAGGCTAACATTGCCGTGAAGACGAATTTGTGCCAATCGGTATGATTCTCATTGACGTAGGATTTGAGGTACTCCTTAAGGGTAGAATGACTACGCTCTAAGGCGCCTTGAGTTTGAGGATGATACGGGGATGACCATATTTGTTTGATTTTGAGAAATTCGCAAGTTCTCTTGAACATCTCTGCGGTAAAGTTGGTACCTTGGTCGGTTAGGGTAGTTTTAGGGATGCCGAATAGAGAAATAAAGTGTACTAGGCACTCGCATGTATCTATATATGCATTAGCTATAGTATAGGCAAATGAGAATTTACTAAGGTCATCTTGCATAGTGAGTATGAATTTTAATTGTTTTAACCCTGCTTCTGGCAGAGGGCCTACGAGATCCATGCTAAGGCGTTCAAAGGGTTTGGTAGAAGTGGTAGTTATTTGCATAGGAGCTCTATTAGCTTGTCTGAGGGCTTTATTGCTTTGACACAGTGTGCAGTTTTTTATATAGGTCTCGATATCTGAACGCATGTTTTTCCAATAGTATTTTTCTTTAATTCGATTTAGCATTCGGGCTGTGCCAAGATGACCTGCAATAGGGATATCGTGGTTTTCACGAAGGATTTTAGGTATTTATTTATTTATTTTGCACAAACAAGGTGTACAAGGTTGGACATAATACCATAAGGCATTCTCTACCCGTCAACTTGAAGGTGGAGCAGAGATAAATGTGGTAGGTGCATTTAATATCAGACTTAATCAATATTTTTTAAAGGAGATGTACCATTTGGCCATACATTATGGGCCTGGCACGGCCAAACACCATGTGTGTTTTGAAGATAAATGACTACTCTATTAACCTGTATAATTTCTTTTTAAATAACGTTTGGTGGAAATAAGATACGAGATATTTGAAATGGAAATTATTCCGCAACTAAATATACCTCAAAATTGAATTTTAACATAAATATAATACCTAGATGTAAATAAAAGTATGTCTTTGCGTCTTAAAGAACAAAAACTACATAAAGAGTGGCCAATAATAATGAATAATCACCTGTGTACTAGGGAACCTCGTACTATGTATACTCGTCCAAAAAAGCTAACCACAATCACAAACACCGCTGCATATTCTTAGCATGGGTAGAAGGTACTGATCATTATTATTAAATTTATATTCAATTACATTACATTAAAACCTTACGAAAACACCAATAAATCAGAGCAAAATATTTACGATACACAGTAGCAACACGAATGACATAACAGATAAAAAAAGTGTTGCAAATGGTTTGAAAAAATATTTCTACTATCGATTAAAAAACAAAACGATTTTTACCGATTAATAATTATGGAATGTATAATAAATTATATATTTCTTGATTCTTTTTACAAATATACTTATAAAGTAAATAAAATATATTGTTTTCTAATATAGTAATAAAAATATTATTTCCTTAAAACAATTTCTGCCTACCATACTTCATTTTATTTTTAATGCTGGCAACATAAGACATTCATCCGCTATTACCATAGCTTATTCAAAATAATTAATCTTTAAAAACTAAATTCTTTCACCGATACTCTATCAAGAAACGAAAACGATGTAAAATTTAAAAAAATTATATGTTTAATTTCAACGATTCACAACTTTCTGGCCGCTACAGGCCGTATTTGGTCTTTCTCCTTTAACCTAGTGATATTTATATTATAGATACCTTATAGGGATAGAATACAAACATACTATATTATAGTACTACATAATATACATACTTACATAAAATGAATAAATATATAAACCAATATATATATATATATATATATATATATATATATATATATATATATATATATATATATATATATATATATATATATATAAACACTTAAAGTAATGGATGAGAATGATGTGCTAGTCAATCTTTTGAAAAGGAGTTCACGTACTTTCATTTTGAATGCGTAACGGTTAGTGGACAATCTGATTTCAGGAGGGAGTGTATTCCATAAAAAAACAGACTGTACGACAAAAGATGACATGACGAACCCAGTAGAGTGACTGGGGCAAGAGCGAAGAAGATTATGAGAAGAACGAAGATCTTTCTCATGTGTTGAAGATAGAAATTGGAAATATGAGGTGAGATATGTCGGCGGCGAAGGAGACTGGAGAATAGAGAAGATAGTAGTAAGAGCACGCAAACACCGGCGTTGACGAATTGGTAGCCATTTAAGTTCGGAACGATAAGAAGAGACATAGTCATACTTACGAAGATTATAGATGAATCGAATGCAGTTATTGAGAAGTCGGTCGTACTTATTGAGATGTTCTGCATTCAGGTCGTATTAGCACATATCACCATAGTCGATCGTGGGAAATATTAGAGCCTGCACAAGCATTGTTTTGGTCTTGGAAGGGAGAAAATTTTTTAAACGGTATAGTGCTCTAAGCGTTCCAGTTACCCTCGGACTAACCTGAGTCACTTGCGCTTGCCAATCCAGAGTCGAATCAATGTACAGGCCAAGGTTCTTTACGGCTGAAGAGTATGGTATAACCAAGCCATTGAACATGATAGGTGGCAATGTTTTCAGGTCTATTCTGGACATTAAGCGTCGACTACCTACAATAATGGCTTGGTACTTCGCTGGGTTAATGGCTAAGCCAAATTTACTACACCAGTCCATCAGCGACTCAAGGTCCCTATTCATTTCAGAATTGGCCACAGTTACATTATCCACTCTCGCCTGGGAGTACAACTGCAAGTCATCAGCATAAAGATGATACGAACACCGAAGATTAGGAGTTAAGAAGTTAATAAAAATAGAGAAGAGTAAAGGAGAGAGAATGCCACCCTGAGGAACACCAGAGCTTATGTCTCGGCAACTAGATGTAATTTCATCAGAACGAACAGACTGCTGGCGTTCCTGAAGATAAGTTGAGAACCATTCCAGTGCATCAGGCGAGATCATGATATGGGAGAGGATAGATAGAAGGATATCGTGACTGACGTGTGTGTGTGTTAAAGGCGCTCGAGAAGTCGACCAAGGTCAGCACAGTGACCCTAGTGTCCTCCATGCCAGCCCTAACATCGCCAGTCACTTTCAGGAGAGCAGAAGTCGTGCTGTGACCGGGTCTGAAGCCGGATTGTAATGGACTAAGTAGGTTATTCTGATAAACGAATTCAGACAGCTGTTTATGTACACAGGCTTCAAGCACTTTTGATAGGAAGGTCAGGATAGAAATTGGACGGAAATGGTTAGGGAGAGAAGGGTTCGTAATCTTAGGAAGTGGAATAACATAAGCTTTACGCCAAAGGGAGGGGAAAGAGCCACTGTCGATAGAAAAATTTACAATGTGGGATATAGGAGGGATCAGATGATCAAGGATCGGGATGATCATGCGGCGGCTGATAGAATCAAACCCCACATTTCTGAGAGTATTTCAAGTAAGTATTTCTGAGAGGGTTGGAAATATGAGAGTATTGTGATAGACATTGATGCTTATATTAGTGTTATTAAAGATATAGCAGAACAATATATTGTATATTTTTGACCAAATATGTTTATCGAAAGGATCACGGAAATCAGTGATAGCTATTTCTAAGCTTTTGTTGGTTAGAGATAAGGATATAGCAAGGAATTGATTTTTAAGATAGATTAGGCTTTTGTAAATAGATTCATAAGAGCAGTTGTCGAAATGGTATAATTTGGTAAATAGGAAGTATATAGTGGATCCTTTGTGCTCAAAGGATATAAACGTATATAGGGTTCTTTCCCTATTTAGAAAATCCGCTAGGATCTGGGACGTTGCTTAGGATTTCTTCGATATAAGTACGGATTAGAAGTATCAAGGTCGATTGAGGTAGGAACAACGATGTATTTGCTAGGAGTTTTAAGAATACTTTCGTTAAATTCGAGGATTTTAGTATTACTATGAAATTGTTTTTCTGACATGATTTTCAGGAATTTGCTGTAGTTTTCATCAGAAGGAGGAACGGGATTAGCAGGAGAAGCAGTGGAACCAGAAGGTGAGTGAGGATTTAGAACGGGTTCAGTGGATTCAGCGGGATCAGCGGATTCGGCGGGAGGAAGCAGAGGATTGGAATTATCAGGTGAGTGATTATTGCTTTCAGGATTTAGGATATCTGATAAAGCGTCGTCGTTTTCTAACAGGTCTATCGAAGGGACTTTGTTAGAGCCTAAAGGAACAGAGGGTATCTGGATATCGAGGTCGTCAAGAGTTATAGGGCTAAACGCAGGTGATGGATATTGAATATCTTGACGGGAGGTAGAAGGAATAGGATTATCGTATAGATTTTGTATTGGGTCTTGAGTTGGTTGTACAGAATTCACTGGGAATCTGGATAGGGAATCAGCATTGCTGTTGATTACACCTTTCTTGTATTCGATTTTGTAATCAAACTCTTGTAGTTTTAGACGCCATCTGACTAAACGGGAACCTGGGTGTTTACAATTGAAAAGCCATTTGAATAAAAATAAAAAAGTGTCTTTATTTATCTCATATACGAGTTCATACTTAAATTGAAGAATCCCCAGTAAGTTACTGAAGTACTTGTGTAGGGGATACTTCGTTCCTTCCCTTATATTATAACAACAATGAGACCAATAAAAAAAACAGTTTTACCATACAAGACCAAAAAAGAAGAAAAAATTAATAATCAACTAAACAAGACATATTAAATAGTTACAGCTAGTTCATTACATTATTTCAGCAGTGTGTGCGTGTGCGTGTGCG
The DNA here is from genome assembly GCA_944739405.2 of Euclidia mi. Lineage (NCBI taxonomy): Eukaryota > Metazoa > Arthropoda > Insecta > Lepidoptera > Erebidae > Euclidia > Euclidia mi. The sequence goes on from OX123201.2 coordinate 44,315,653, forward strand.
TGTGCGTGTGCGCGTGCGCGTGCGCGTGCGCGTGCGCGTGTGCGTGTGCGTGTGTGTGTGTGTGTGTGTGTGTGTGTGTGTGCGTGTTGTCCACGACTCAATGCTCAACAAATTACTTATTCTGTAAAGGTCTGTCGTAGGGTACCTGAATGGCTTGAAGTACATAACCTTAATCAGTGATCGCTGAGCCCTTTCAAGGTCTATAAATTTAGTTTCTGTTGCTCCATACATTACCACTGATTGTACTAGAGCAATGTAAATGTTGTTGAGAAGACATTAGATGGCGTAAAGTTTTGAACATCCAGATGAATTTTCTGACTCGTTTCATCATGATCTCAATATGCAAATGCCAAGATAGTCTCTAATCAACAATAACGCCAAAGTATTTTGTAAAAGAGACCTGTTGTATCGATGGGCAGTCACAGTTTTTGGGTAAGCCAGATCTACATACATGCATTCTGATGGTACAATCGTCACTAGGCTGAGATCTTTGATTTGGTGTGAAACAAATGAAATTAGTTTTGGTTACGTTGAGGGTTAGTAGATTATTAGTAAGCCACTTGGATATCTCGGCCAAGCCCTTCTCAGCCTTAGTTTTTACACTCGACCAGGACGTACCAGTATAAACAACTGCGGTATCATCTGCATAGGAAAAAAGCTTACTCCCGCTGCTTCCCAAATTACACAGTTCGTTTATGTAAATCAGGAAGAGCGTTGGGCCTAACACGCTTCCCTGCGGGACTCCATAGGAGACATTTTCTTCGACACTGATCAAGTTATTGACCTTTACAGCTTGTCGTCTATCGCTAAGGTAACTCTGAAAAAGGGACAGCGGTACACCTCTGATTCCTATGTTTTCTAGCCTACGCAAAAGAATTGAGACCGTATCGAAAGCTTTTTTTATATCTATAAAGACTGCTAGACATTTGTCTCCCTTGTCAACCTTCTCCACAATCTCAGATGTTAGAGCCGTAATAGCATCTTGTGTCGACATCCCTTTTCTAAACCCAAACTGCGAGTCTGATAAAATATTATAGTTTTGCAAATATCCAACGAGTCTCCTATTAATAAGTTTCTCCAAAATTTTGGAAATTACTGGCAACACCGAAATAGGGCGATAGTTGTTAACATCATTCACATCCCCCCCCTTATGCACAGGTGTCACCACAGACCGTTTAAAATCTTTGGGGAAGATACTAGTATTAAAGCACAAGTTGGCCAATTGGCTAATCAAAGGAACCACAAAGTCTCTGGCTATTTTCAGAAACTTAACAGGTATACCATCCCATCCTGGTGCACTATTCGAGTCAAGATTGATCAGAATACTGTCTTTGAATTTGAATGGCCTATGATTAGTGACAATAGTGAATTTATGACCATATAGATAGGGACGGAAAGTTTTTGTTCCGAATAAGATGGCGAAGCATTCTTTTTCGGTTGTGGAATAGTTAGTTTCGGTTTTATTTAGTGTTCTCGAAGCATAAGCTATAGGGCGGTCTTTACCTATATCCCCTTGAGATAGGATGGCGCCGATAGCGGAGATAGCATAGTTAGACGCGTCGCAGGTTAGGACAAAAGATTCAGTGAAATCAGGGTAAATAAGGATAGGAGCAGAAACGAGTTTTTCTTTTAATTCGTCAAACGTTTGTTGTTGCTCGTTTGACAAGGAGAAAGTGATGTCCTTTTTAGTAAAGCAGTTAGGGGTTTGGCGATTTTGGAGAATTCAGGGATAAAACGACGATAGTAAGAGACTAGACCTAGGAAGGATTTGGTATCTTTTGGACATTTAGGAATAGGAAACTGTGTTACAGCCTTGATTTTGTCTGGATTTGGGCTTATGCCTTTGTCACTAATAATGTGACCAAGATAGCCGACTTCTTTGCGTAGAAATTCGCATTTGTCGGGCTGGAGTTTGAGGTTATGTTTACGTAATCTTTCGAAGATTTTAGAGAGCTTTTCGCAGTGATTAGGGAGGTCTTGTGTATAGATAACAATGTCATCAAGATAAATGTAGCAGTAAATGCCTTGAAGGCCAGCTAGGGCTGTGTTCATGAGACGTTGGAAAGTCGCGGGAGCATTTTTAAGTTCGAACGGCATGCGTTTGAACTTGAAATGTCCTTGCGAAACGGTGAATGCAGTTTTAGGAGCGTCCTTTTTTGATATGGAAATTTGGTGAAAACCAGAACAGAGATCGAGAGTGGAAAAGTATTTGCTTTGACCTAATTGGTCTAGGATTTCGTGAATTTGTGGAATTGGGTAACTTTCCCCGATGGTTATATCGTTAAGCTTTCTGTAGTCTATAGCGATGCGCCATTTCTTTTGGCCGGAAGAGTCAATTTTCTTTGGGACTACCCATATAGGGAATGACCATGGAGAAGTAGAAGGTTGGATAATGTCTTGAGATAGCATTTTGGAGATTTGGGTTTAGACTTCCTTTTTGTGGATTTCTGGGAATCTGTGGATTTGACGTTGATAGGCTCAGAGGGATTAGTATTTATCTCATGCTCTAGTAAGTCAGTGGTAGTAAGTTTGTCGTTAGGTGATTGGAATATGTCTGAATATTGGGAACATATGTCGAGGAGTCGAGATTTTTCTGCGTCGTTTAAATGTTCTGTCCTAAGCATGTTTAGGACTTGGTTTTGCGGGATGTAGAAGATTTAGTATTATAGGGTTCGGAGTTATAGATAAAAGAGGAATTAGCATTGAAGGGTTGGAGATTTATTTTAATATCGGAATTGATTTCGACTGTGTCTTCAGATGTATTTAATACAGATACGTTTACTCTGATGTTGTCTTTTACAGTGACAAGGGAATTAGCAATTAGGAGAGAGTCGGAGATATGTTGATCTAGAATGAGTCCTACACGATATTCGGGATTAGTAACTGCACATTCAATTATTGTTTCGGTGCGAGGCGGAATTTTGTAGGTTAGCTCGTAATATTTTAGTCTAACCACGAAATGTCTGATTTGTAATGTACCGGAATTGTAATCAATAATGCCATCTAAGTCATTGAGAAGATCGGTGCCGATGATGCCATCGTAATTCAAGTCTATTTCTTCAATTACGTGGAATTTATAAGTAAGATCGGAATGAGCATCTGTGAATAATTTTAATTGGAAGTGGCCTATAGTAGACACGGTTTCGTCACTGGTATTAATACCTTTTAATTGAATGGTTTCATTTTTCAGGGCTGGCATCACGTTCATTGAAGATCGTTTTACAAGACTAACACAGGAACCGGTGTCAACTAGGAACGAGAGGTCACGATTATTAACTTGGGTTCGGATATTGACGTGAGGTAGGTATCGTTTATTAGAGCTGATTTCGTATATAGTAGGGGTTGGAATGGAATTGGCTGAATTAGGAGATACAGAGGATGTAGTAGACGCAGTGAATTTAGAGGAGTTGGTAGTCGCAACGGACTTGGTAGATCTATTGGTAATTGGAGATTTAGCAGGTATACAGGAAGATTCAGTGGACTTGGGAAGTGAATGATAAGGTTTTGAGGATACAGCGGATGCAGTGGGAATAGTGGATCTGGTATGTATATAACGAGACGTAGAGGATGCAGTGGATGTACGGGGCACAGCGGATGCAGAGGATTTGGTAAGTATTTTATGAGATGCAGAGGATACAGTGGATATAGAATGTTTAGAGGATCTAGTTAGACTATCTCGGGATGCAGTGGATACAGAGGATGCAGTGGTAGAGTTTCGCGGTCGAACTCCTGATACGGCGGATGCGTAGGATTTAGTAGGAACAGCGGATACAGAGGATACAGGGATAGAGCTTTCCTTTTGGGGCTGGTTACCCTGCGGTATAGCTCTGGATACAGAGGATTTAGTAGATACAGTGATTGGGCTTTCCTTTTGGGGCTGGTTACCCTGCGGTGTAGCTCTTGATACAGTGGATTTAGAAAGGACTGAGCTTCCCTTTTGGGGCTGATTACCCTGCGGTGTAGCTCTTGATACAGTGAATTTAGAAAGGACTGAGCTTCCCTTTTAGGGCTGATTACCCTGCAGTGTAGCTCTTGATACAGTGGATTTAGAAATATTTGTTTGTGAACTTAAAAAAACTGTGAATGAGTTATCAACTAAACATGATGTTCTTAAAAAGGCGTCAACAAGGCTTATAGACGGAATACGATCGCCCAGTAAAAGCTCAGCTTCAAGTCCATGTAATAGATCACACGTAAAGATACAGAATATCGATACAACATCAAATATTACGAAAAACAATAAACAATGCCCAGTAAAACTCAGTATCAATACTACAATCACGGCTCAAAATAAAGCTTCCCCGATGGCCAACAGCAATATCATTTTACCTAAGAGTCCCACGAAGAATAAAATGTGTATCGTTAGTGCGAACAAAACATTTGAACATCGCTGAGGAGACATTTCAAAATTTTCAAATCTGTCACTATGTCTCACCTAATTGTGGAACTGTGCAACTTTTAAAGAACTTACAACAAAAACTTACAGATTACTCAATGCAGGACTATTGTGTTGTTTGTTGTGTTACTTTATTGCAGAGAAAGACTTCCTGCGAACTGAAAATTATATTGAAATAATTATAGAAATAAGAAAATTATTACTAATGGTACAACATACTAATATTATACTGTGTTTACCTACATATAAACTAAGTAATTTTTCAGCTATGTTTAACTGGCGTATTGAAACTTTTAATAGCTTACTTTGTTTAGATTTGGAAACCTACAAATATGCTACAATACTAGACTCGAACTTATTATACGATTTTACCATGTTTTCAAAATTTAACAGAAAATTGAACAACCGAGGAATGAAAACTATTTTTGATGATTTACTGGTACTTGTAACAAGTCACTATTCTGAACTAGACAATAACTGTAAATCCTCTCCTACACGTACTGATTTTTTTCTATGAACACTTTTATATCATCCACCAGAACATTGCTGGCCTTATAAATAAGTCTGATTTATTAACTATATACGCTCAAGAAGTGTCAAGTAAGCACATCATCCTGGACATTATATGTATAACCGAGCATTTCATAATGTCTGACCAAGAGTCACTGCTAAACATACCAAATTATAAGCTTGCTACATGCTATGCCCGAAATAATATAAAGCGCGGTGGGGCTTGCATTTTGATAAGAAATGGCCGTCAATATAAAGAAATGACAGATATAATGAAATACTCGATACCAGGCATTATAGAGTGTTGTGCCATTGAATTGACTCATCAAAATATTATTGTCGTATGTTTGTACAGACCGCCTAAACTGTCTAATCTAAGTACATTTTATGAAAGATTTGATGCCATTTTGAGAACTCTGTGTAACAAACACAATAAGAAAATTATAATATGCGGGGATTATAATATTGATAATTTAAAAAATAATAGAATTTCTTTAGAATTTAAATGTTTTCTTTTAAGCTATAACTTAAAATTAGAAATTAATCAGCCGACTCGCCTTCGCAGTAACACATGCTTAGATAATTTTGCCCACAATTTTAAACATAAGTGCCAATTTGACGTAGTAGACTTTGGATTATCGGATCATACGGCACAGATAATAAAATTAAATGTTCGCAAATCTAGAGAGTAAAGATACGAGATATGTCTATAGAAAACTTAGAAAAGTTTAAAACCTACATCCAATGCTTATCGTTTTCTGATGTATACGACACGGAAGATCCCAATAAAGCCTACGATAATTTCATAGAAACATTTACACTACTGCATAATCTATGCTTTCCCTATAAACTAATTACGGTAAAGTCAGAAAAGAAAATTAAATGGATTTCACGCGGCATACGAATTTGCAGTAAAAAGCAACGACAGTTACTTTGGAAGCGTAGATAACAACCGACAGACGAGAATAAGCATATATTTGAAAATTATTCGAAGAGATTTAAAAAAATTGTTCGTTTAACCCAAAAAGCTCAAAACAGTTATTTGATCAAAAACTCAAAGAATAAATCCAAAACGTCTTGGCAGATTATTAATAACAAAAAACAAGTTCGTAAACCGGTTATTCAAATAAAAAAGGACAATATAATATTGACAGATCCTACTGAAATAGCAGAATCTTTTAAAAATTTTTTCATTGATCAGGTTAAAGATATATAAAAAAATAACCGGACAGGTGCTATCATAGACATAAAACACAGCCTGCATTCAATATTCATGTTTCCAACGAATCCTAAAGAAGTCATGCGTATAATACAAAACTTGAAAAATAAGAAAAGCGTTGGCTACGACGACATTTTAACAAAAGTAATTAAATTTGTCGCTCATCTCATAGCTACTCCACTCAGCCACATTATCAACCTTAGCATATCGACCGGAATATTTCCAGACAGTCTTAAAACTACTGTAGTAAAACCCCTCCATAAGAAGAACTCTAAGGATGATATGAACAATTATAGGCCAATTGCTCTAATTCCTGTGTTTTCTAAAATAATAGAAAAAGTCATTTATGAATCAATTTATAATTTTTTATCAAAATTCAAAATACTTTGCGATGAACAGAAGGGGTTTAGAAAAAATCATAATATAAATATGGCTATTTTCGACTTTCTATCTAAAATAATGCCGAAGGTAGATAGCAAAACACCTGTATGTGCAATCTACACTGATATGTCGAAAGCTTTCGACTATGTCAAACATGACACTCTTTTAAAAAAACTTTACGCATACGGAATTCGTGGAAACGCTCTCAGTTTAATAAAAACATACTTAAAAGATCGTAAACAATTCACAGAAATTTCTAGGGTCTGCTCTAAATCTAAATTCGAATTAAAGTACTTGTCATCCTGTAGATATGTGGAGTTTGGTGTACCCCAAGGTAGCGTCCTCGGGCCGTTACTATTTTTATTGTACATAAATGATCTGCCACGTCAAACTCCACATCCCATGGTATTATTTGCAGATGACAGTACGTTGTTAATAGAATGTCGTAATACAGAAACATATGAAAATGAAATCAATAATACCCTTAGATCCGTTGTAAATTGGCTAAATAACAATAATTTAATTATAAATCTTAAAAAAACAAATATAATGCATTTTTACCAAAGAATTTATCCCATAGACATGAACATACATTACAATGGCCAAATCGTAGATAAAGCAAAAGTTACAAAATTTCTAGGAATTCTAATAGACGACCAATTAAATTGGAAATTGCAAGCAGAGAATATTTGTAAAAAAATAATCACATCTGATTACGCCCTACATAACTTGTCGAAAAAGGTCAGCGCTGAAACAATACTTGTTGCTTACCATGGTCTTGTAGTATCGGTTTTGAGATTTGGTTTGATATTTTGGGGTAATTGTAGCGAAAAAGAAAGCATTTTCATGCTCAAAAGCGATGCCTTCGAGCCATGTTTGGGTTAAAAACTACAGACAGTTGCGTTCCTATTTTCAAGACACATAAACTATTAACGTTTCCATGCATGTATATATTGGAAATATCTATATTTGTGAAAACAAACACACACTTATTTCCTTTATATAACCAAACTAGAATAAGATCTACAAAAATGAGATCTCACTACCAAAGTTTGCTTAACACAGGCTTTCATAAGACTGCATTATTAAAGAAAAGTGTTATCGGCATGGCACCTGTTGTTTATAATAAAATACCGTAATATGGGGTGAATAGGGACAAATCGCGACTTCATGAATAGTTTTAAGACAGTTTTTTACAGACATATTGCTGTACCGGCTTTGAAATGATTGAGTCTGCGTGGGATCTTTGTTATCGAATATAAAACTGTGCAATTAACATTGCGATTTATGCAAAAAGCATTAAAATATATGCCATCCCTATTCACCCGGAATTTGGGGTTAATAGGGATGAGAAAAGGGTTAATAGAGAAATTCACTAGGGCTGCCACTAGTGTAATAAATCAATTTCTAAGTTTTGCCTACTTAACTCATGTGTAATGAAAAGGTAGCAAGAACACTAACGGTTAGTCGCAATAAGCATCTAACCATTAAATATATTTTTTTATGGACTCACTCACGCCTGTATCCTCGAAAGGGTAGGCAGAGGTGTAACATTAAGTAACATTACATCCACATTTCGCCATTAATTTTTAGGTCCCACTCCCACGTAATAGGAGGCGAGCCTATTGCAGTTGCCGGGCACATCACCCAGACTCTGTGCTGCTACTGCGAATCTGGAAAAACCCAATACCTAACACTTTTGCCCGATCCGGGAATCGAACGCGTGGCCTCCGAACAGCAGTCGCATACGCTATGCACTGGAGCCATGGTCGCGCCGGGACTGATGTCATCTCACTAGATGTCATTCATCTGTTTGTCCTTGTGAAGAGTGGGTTTCGGCTACCATTACTACGCTGGTTTTTTATTTTTATCCTATACTACCTAGATATAATCTAGGTATTATACTTGCTGATTTGTGAAATATTTTTTTCTAAACAAAAACATCATAAAATAAACATAATTATTGCCTATTAAATCGTTTTAACTGTTCGTGACAACCCTACAAGGCTGTTTCTATTCATCCATAAGTCGTTCCTATTCAACTCATTCTCATCCCTTTTCACCCCTCCTTCGTTGTTATTGGTACCTGACCCGTCCCCATTGACCCCAAAAAGAACAGATTTTTCACCACTTTCTAATTTATTAAAAATTATTGAAATTAATCAACACAGCTGACTTAATTTTTTTGTAGATGATGGCGAAAACACTAAACAACTTATTTAAAACGTATTCGTCTGCTGAAACTTTGAAATACATTTTAGAGCGCAAAGTTTCTGACACCGTAAATAATTGGCATCGCGGGAAGTTATTTTCAAATGGCTGATTTGAAGGATTGCAGCTAATGTCAGGCTTCATCAGTGTTGCCATAATAGCTCCCAAAGATGTACTTTAAACACAAAAAAAGATGTACATGTTATAATAGATTGGTACTAATATAGAGCGTCAAAAGCATTTCCTGGTTTTATCCCTATTCACCCCTTGATCCCTATTCACCCCATATTACGGTACCCAATAGAATTAAAAATCATCCTTTGCATATTTTTAAAAAAGAATTAGTAAAACTTTTATTGGATAAGTGTTATTATTCTGTAAACGATTTTTTAACTGATAAATATATCTAAAGATAAATGTATGTGTAATATCCTTAAGTTAAATTAATTAAAATTAATTTGTAATACTTTAAAAATATGCATGCTTTACAGGCAGAATGTACAAGGATTCTCTATAAATAATATTGTAACATCATATTGTTATACCTACATTCTTGGCAAATAAAGATATCTATTCTATTCTATTCTATTCCCTTTTGGGGCTGGTTACCCTGTGTCTTGATACAGTGGATTTGGAAATGATTGAGCTTCCCTTTTGAGGCTGGTTACCCTGTGGTGTAGCTCTTGATACAGTGGATTTAGAAAAGGTGTCATTATGAAAGGATTGAGACGATTTTGAATGGTTTTGGGGTCTCACGAGACACCGTCATGAGCCCTCTATTCGTTTAAGGGAAGATCTTCCTCGTAGGTAGAGTCGTCTTGGGTGTAGTGGACCCGATTTAGGACGTTTGGACGTTGGAGAGGACGAGTCATGTTCGGGTTAGAGCGTTGGGGGTAGGTGTTGTTGTTCCTAGCCCTATTGTTGTTGTATTCGCGCTTCCGACAGACGTCTATGGTATGCCCTAAGTTCTTACAATATCGACACGTAGATGGCGTAGAGTTGGACGACTGACCAACGTTGTGGACCATTGGTTTAGGACGATCTTGGGAATCAGAAGGTTTTTGTGAGTATCAATTTTGATAAGGGTTACGTTTTGATAGTAGCATTTGTATTTTTCCCTCGGATATAGCGTAGTTAATAGCTTCGTTGAGCGTAGAAGGACTTTTCATGCGAACTAGATTGCCGATTTTGGGTATAAGACCCATTAGGAAAGAGTGTAAGGCTAGATCTTCCATAGCGGAAGTCTTCCCTGACAGCCCTGCTTTTTTCTTATTTGAAAGAGTGATTTCTGTAAGAATTTGAGCGAGACACGTTTCAATTTTGATTGAGTATTGGCTGACCGACTCACCCGGCGATTGGTGAGTTTCTTGTAATTCACTGAGTAAGTGAGCGTAATGTTTACGCTCGCTGAATTGCGATTGTAAAAAAGAGCTAAGTGACTCCCAACTGTCGAAGTCTTTTATAGAAGCAGCGGATTCAGCCTTGCCTTCAAGCCGGCAAAGAATGAAATTTAAAAAATTGGTTTTTGAGTTGTTGAAGCTAATCGATATGCGTTTTCGCAGTTATTTAAAAAGGAATTTAGTTTATCGCGAGACCCATCGTAGGGTTTAATGAATTTGAATAGTGTATTAATATCGATACGGTCAAGGAGAACTGTTTCTTCCTTCTTTGTCATCATTGTTCACACCTAAAAATAGTACAAAGAAACACAGAAATACACAAAGGCAATGGAAAGATATAGAACTTATAGTAAGAATTAGAACAAAGGGTTACTTAGATAGTACAAAGCTTGACTAAGATTTGGTATAGTGTTACAATGTAAGTAACAATGGAGTTTGTTGTAGCTCGATGCGGTGACGGTCGGGCGGCCGGAACTGATAACGATGTAGTACTGAGAATATGGGATTGTAACGCACTGTGTGGACTTTGTTCACTTTATGAATTTGGGCAGTTTCGATTTTGAAATGGAATAATATAGCACTGCACTGGATAAAAACGTTTGCACTTACAGGACGCTGGCGACGATGATGAGGAGAATAACAATAATAATAATAATAATAATTTATTTATTTTCTCTCATAAAGGTACATATTGTATATAAAAACAATAAAATTTGTTGTCAATACAGCTGTTGAACAAGACCTTTGTGAGAGAACTGGAGTCTGTAGTAGGTTCGAAACCTGTATGACAAATCTCCAGGCCCCTCTCTAACAAATTTACATCATAATCTGCTGATGTTTACATTAATTTGAAAATAAACATAACTGGCTCATAAAATAAGGGTTGCAAGAGAACATGGTACAAGATATTATGATAAATTATATATTTTTAATTAAACTAAAAGCATGCATACAGTATATTTGTGTGTATGTGTTAGAGTTTGTGTGTATGTGAGTGTGTGTGTGTGTGTATGTGTGTGTGTATGTTTGTGTGTATGTTTGTTTGTACATGTGGGTGGGATTTTATGTGAAAACGTGCGTGTCGGGTGTATTTGTGCGTGTCTATGTGTGTAAGTGTGTGTGTATGTGGGAGATAGATATCATTAATGTAGGGCAACAAGAATCTGTTCTAAGTCATCATATTTAAGACCACGCAACCAGTTTGTGACAGTTTTTTTACATTCAGTTCTGCACATCGGGTAGATATTTAAGATTTTATTTACCTTATTATAAATAAAGCTGCTAAGATAACAAAAATGATGCTGCGCTAATCTAGTCCGAAAGGATTGCGTTTGGCATACGGTATGTTTACGACGATTTGTTGCGAATTTTGATGGTTCGTAAGGTATCCGTGAATGAGTAGTTAAAATGGTATTTAAGATAAATAATTGCCGAACTGAGAGGACATCACAAGTTTCGTATAGTTTGGTATTAGGAAAATGAAAGGGCAATTTCCATCCAACTTTAAGAAGTGCCCTCTGAGCACGTTCTAACTTCAACAAATGGGTTTTATCGGTTCCACCCCAAGTCACTATACAATATTGAGTAAGTGATTGGCACAGAGCCAAGTACACTTGTCTAAGAATCCCTGTATCGGCAACATATCGGAGTCCCTTAAAAACATACATTAATTAACGCAACCTAGAGGCAAGTGTGTCAATGTGGCAATGGTATGAAAGAACATCATCTAGCTGTACACCTAAGTATTTTATACATTCAGTTCTGTGTAGTGTGGGACAACTGCAATGCATATGTGATAGTGAACTGCAGGAATGTGCAATCAAGGTGTGGGAACCATTCATGCATTTACCTTGGGATGAGAGTGAGAATGCAAGGTATTTTGTTTTGTCCACGTTCAATGTTAACAAGTTATTAGTTAGCCAAGTTACCACTGCGTTGAGTCCTAATTGAGCGCGACTGAAGGCCAACTCCCATGTAGATGCATGAAATATTAGAGCAGTATCATCGGCGTAGGTAAAAATTGAACCATTTTGGAGATTGAGCTGACAGAGGTCGTTGATGTAAATTAAAAATAATGTTGGACCGATGATACTACCCTGGGGCACTCCATAGGATATAGGTAGTTCCTCACTAATCCAATCTCCAATTTTCAGACATTGGCGCCTACCAGTTAGGTAGCTCTTGAAAAGAGAGAGTTGTTCGCCACGTATACCAATGTTTTCAAGTTTGGTAATGAGCAGGGAGACAGAGACCGTGTCGAAAGCCTTAGCTAGATCTAAAAATATTCCAATTACTTTTTCTTTTTTGTCCAGATGAGTTACAATTTTATTGGTTAAATCAAGAACTGTTGTATTAGTGGATATACCGGACCTAAAACCATATTGATGTGTAGAAAGTAGATGATTATGATCTAAATATTTAGTTAGTCTTTTATTTCTGAGTTTTTTCAAAACTTTTGAGAGTGCGGGTAAAATAGAAATAGGCCTGTAGTTCGTTGCACGGTCTCTGTCTCCTGATTTATGTATGGGGTGAACTATAGCCAACTTGAAAGCATTTGGGAAAGTACCTGTACTAAGTGCTAGATTGCAAATAAAAGTGACCGGCGAAGTTAGGATACTCTTAAACCTTTTTAGGAAGGCTCCAGAGATATTATCAGAGCCCACTGCACAATCGCTTCTTAGACTTGATATTAATAGGTCAATTTCAGTCTAATTCGTTTCCAGTAGCACAAAGCTGTGCAGGGACTTTGGAGAGTGTTGAACTTCTTGGTGTTTCTTTGCAGATGCTATATTTTTTTCGGCTAGAGAGAGTCCAATATTAACAAAAAACTGGTTAGTATCATTAATAGAACGTTGGGGATCCGACAAAGATAGGAGATCAGTAGCTGGTTGTTTTTTCTTGGTTGAGTGGGTAATAGATTTGATGGCTTCCCATAGCTTTTTGTTGTTGTTTTGTGCCTTACTTATAAGATTTTTTTCAAAAATAAGTTTAGCTGATCTCAGAATACTCGTGCAGTAATTTATGTATCTGGTGAATGTGGTTTTTAAAATTAAATTGAACATGGCCACCTCGTGTAGAGTTGGTATGTCCCTTCTTAGGAACCTGGAGCTCGGCGGCCTGTCTGCGGGCCACTCGGGGACTGGAACTCGGGAACTCGGGTGTTGTTCACCGCGCAGTATGCGGCGGATGGACGGTTCGAGAGATAGCGCGATTCTCGAACTACGACGAATGCGATGCAGAGACGAATGCGAGACGGCGGAGTATTACTGGAGCGAGATACGGAGACGGACCGGAGATTTCCGAGGAATCCCTTTACGCTGCCACCAAATGTTACGCGGGACCGGGAAAGTGTCTTTTAAAAAAAGATATTTGAACTAGCTAAAATTATTTATTGGAGCAGGGTGCAAGGAAGCAGAAGGAAGAAGTGAATAAAGAGTAGGTATTGTAGTGGTAAAGTATCATTAAGTCGTAAGTATACGGTACGTTGTTGGTGCTCTCCGCGTCGAACGTTTGCGGTCACGTCATGGCAAGACTACGCTGCAATCATTGCTTCTAATCCCGATACCCGTTTCCAGTCGAATTGGTCCAAAAAGAAGACCGTATCCATCATAACCATTAAACAAAAATTCCAATCTTGAGTCACAACTCTTGGCTGTTTTTTGACAAAAAGGGGGCATAAATAGGAGGATAAAGGCGTAAAGGGGAGGAGAACTTCGATCAGTCGGTGTGGTCTTACATTTCAGGAGCCCATCTACAGGATGTAAACCTTAACGAAAACTGAAACCCCATAATGTACCAATCATTACGATTTTTTTTTACCTCTGTACCATACCTGGGAAATTACTGGTTCCGGAGATATTTAGGCCTAAATTTACTATGATTTTTTTGTAATTAGATGCAATATGAATGCATTTACTCTGCCAACCAGTTCTATAGATGTCCTATGCACCCATGGATAAGTAGGGATTTCGAAAATTGCACGCGCGTAATTTTAATTGCGGATTAAAAAATGTGGTTCCTTAAAGAAAATACGTTTCCCAGATTTTATTTTCGCTTAGTATGACTTGGCATGATGTCCAAAACGAGTAGACTTCGGCTTGGTGATGTGTCTTGTGACACCCTATATATTCGCTCGTGACCCACCAGTGGGTCGCGACTCATAATTTTGGAAATGCTGATCTAGTTGATTCTACAAAAGCCCTTCAAAAATAAATCAAACACATCATATTACACTTGTATTAATATATTATCACAGGTAATCAGTTTCTAAATCCAGTTCACTCATTCTTTCCAAGACAATTTCTTTTAACTTCTGTCGGTGAAGCTTGGTTGTCGCCGTCAAGGGGAGCTCACTCATGAACAGAACGCCGCCCCGCAGTCGTTTCGTGTTTGACAGCTTTTCTGAAAGATAAAGTATTGATTGGCGAGTGGTCTTTACTGTTTTGGAAGTCGGATAATTTTTTGGTGTGGGTCGCAACATGTCGATGCCTTGCGCCATCACATCTTGCTGCTGCCGTGCTTGGCACGGCGGGTTGTGCGTGCGATACTGCTGCTTCAGCGGAGAGTTTCAAACGACGTAATTACGTAAATCTAGTAGGGGATTATGTATTTGAGCCGTTTGGCGTGGATACAAATTTCACTGGTTTCGAGATACCATATTCATAGAATATCCTAAATGTGCTCTTACCATCTTAACTGCACTTCTCACTACACTCTTAACGTCTTACTACTCTATAAATGGATTCCCATACGAAACAGCACTTGGAGAGGCCGCCTTCTTTTTTAATATAGAAAGAATACGAGAGAAATATACCATATAATATAGATACGTACCCTTGACTAAGTCCTTAATTTCCTGCGCGGTGAGCTGGGAGCCCGGTCTCGGAACCACACATGCGACGGCTAAGTCCCCACACTCAGGCTCCAGCACTGCCGTCACCGCTACGTCCTGCACGCCTGCGTGCAGACGAATTACTGTCTCCAGTTCCACTGAAGATATCTGTAAAAGAAACACGTTTTCTTCCGTAAAGGGCATATATTGGTCACAAAGAATAGAGCTTAAACTCATCGTTATTTTCACCCTCGATTTTGGAGTCCAAGGTCTGCATATATTAAGTAAGTATATTATTACCCTTCAGCACCTAAAGCTATTACTGTCTCCTGAGGTCAATGGACCCCACATACCTACATTATGCAAGAAGAGAATCACGTCATTACAAAAATGAATTTGTCTCCTACTTAATATCTGACTTTTATCCATATCTACATCTTAAGAAGAAATCCCAATTTACCTGGTGATTCCTGTACTTGAGTAACAATTTGATTCTATCAACATAGAAGAAGTTCCAGTTTTCATCTCTGTAGAAGAGGTCTCCGGTCTTGAACCAGTTGTCTTCTGCGAATGCCTCCTTCGTCGCTGCAGGGTTGTTGTAGTATCCCTGAAAAATATAGACAAGACAACTTTTATTAATGAATAATGTGAAATACAGGATTTTTAGCACAGCCTCAACATTGATATTTGTGACATTGTGGCAAAACAATAAAATCAAAAACTACCTAGATAGGTAGTTACTACTATGAGATATAACTGTGAGACCGTGATTTGGTTGGCCAGAAGGTTACCTACATATTCATGTAGGTACCTTTCTAACTTGTGTCCATCTTTCTGTGGTTATAAATGTAAGTAAGTAAGTAATGTAAATGTATATCTTGTTTAACTTACCTTGAAAATGCCGGGACCTTTCAGCCATAACTCGCCGCGTCTGTTAGGCTCCTTTATAACGTCTTCCTTTGTCTCCACATCTACAAGCTGATAAAATGTTATACCATTAGTATGTACCTTATTTGCTTAGCTTTGCTATTTCTTCTGCAAAGACAGGACGCGTCCGAACGAGAGCTTATCTAACGCGCTTTTAAAAAAAGTGTTTAACTATGGTGTTTACGCTTTCGATGAGAGCGTTCACACGGGCGCTTTTAAATCAGTTACACATATTCCGTTACGGCTGCTTATCAAGAAGGTTCGCATGTTGACTGATGTCGATACGGCTATTGCAAAAATCTGGGCTAAATAAATACTTGTTACGTACCCTGTACTGTAAGTGACCCACTCGTTGGCCACAGGAACCACGCGGGGCTCCGACGCACTGGAACGCCAAACAGCCTAACTCGCTCATCCCATATGTGTCTTGCAGTATGGTCTTTGGAGTCAGCCTCTGAAACAAATTTATACATACTTAGGTACAATCAAAAAGTCGGCGCTGGACTTTTTGACTTTTTGATACTTTGAAAAACATTCCATTGGCTTGCTCGTAGAGTCGAGGCACACTTGAAACTGGTTTTGTATACAAGTGTCAATGTGCGTGTAAAGTATCACTGGAAGCAACGATGTCTTGCTGAGCGATTCTCGCCGTTATGGTGGTCTAGCGGAAAGTTGTTCGATTGTACATGCCTTTTGCCCGTCGGGGTAGGCAGCGATAACAGAACGCCACTTGCTTCTATCCTAATAAACTTCATGCGCTTCCTCTACTTCCTTTTCGGGTCACTCAATAAGAACTGGTTTTCTCAAGAACTTTGTATCTAGTACCAGATTCAGAACTATTCTTAGTTTGGATGAAAGAAACAAAATCAAATCGTGTATCCATCTTCACATTTATTGCAGAAAATGTCACATTGAAATTATTTTAAATAATGACCAGATTTTAATGGATGATCTAATCTCCTCGTAAGACTAAATCTAGTGTCATATTAGTTAGTTTAGAATAAGTTCTATTTAACGCATAACCCTTAAACCAGACCATTATATTTCAGATTTTCAGTAAAATCCAATGATATTATAAGTAAAAATTACAATTTCATTAGTAATAGTAGTCATATCATAAAGTCATTTAGCAGCATATTAACTTCAAAGTAACCTGTAAACTTTGCCATAAATCGTTTACCGTACCTAAAAAGGCTTCATATTCTACGGATCTGAAAAATGCCGACGGGTTTGATGATAGAGACAGTCTCTACCGCCAAATCTCTGTCATAGTTTGACAGTCTCTAATAGAGAATGTCAAAGATCTTACAACATACCTGTATTTGGGCGAGTAGTTCCGGAGATACGGCACTGCCACCGACGTAGAGAAGTTCGAAGCTTGAGAAGTCGCCATTAATTTCTTCAGCAAGCTTCACAAGCGTTGACAACATCGTTGGACTGCTTATAAAGAACGTCGGCTGTAATTTGAGAGTTTAGGGTATCATCTGGTATCTGGACAAAGAAACTTGGTTTTCCCACGTCTTTAATTTTAGTTTTAGAGCGCAGCGCAGTGTCTTGGCTGCTATACCAAGTGCTATACCAAGGATGCTGCGCTGCATAGCTTTTTAGCAGACCGCAAGGTTCGACGTTTGCAACTCAGCAAGTGTACAAGTTTGAGCACCGTAGGTAAGGATGGGCAGAATACACATATTAGTGAATTTTTGCTCCAGGGAAATCGGCAGACCACCCTTAGCGTCTTCATGGACCAGAAGCTTTTCCAAGCGTTTTCGTTACGGCGATCGATTTCACTTTCTAGCTTGTTTTGGAAAGAAACTTACTGGTCCAAGCTGATGTATTGATCGACATAGTATATAAGATCGACATAGTATATAAAAAGAAATAAATACCAAGAGTCTTACCTTGTATTTCATAATAACCTCAATCATTTGATTGGGAGTGAGGGGTACAGACGACTGTAATCTTGAATACTTCAAAAAAGGACTTATCACATAGTTGACAAGGGTGGACAACCATTGCAGTGGCGCTACAAGAAGCACTAGGCGAGTTGGTGACGGAAATTTTGTGGAGAAGCACCTGTCAGGGTAAACACAATGCTTTAAAAAGAAGAAATATGTACAATTCTTCCGTTAGTGACTGGTGACGATAACGCTTAGCCGGCACTACGGGGCGCAAGAAATATAGCATGTACCTATGTTCCTTTAGGAGCATAGGGGGCACTGAGAAGGGATTTTCCCAAATTTCGGTGGGATCCAGCAACATGAATAACGCGCGTGCGTAGTTGCATCGTCTAGTACCCAATAAATTGTAAAAGGACGTTTACATACCAAGTGTAAGGTGTAGCTATCATCATATTCTTATGGGTCAAAGCCGCACTTTTAGGCATCCCTGTCGTACCACTAGTAGATATCAGCAAAGCGATAGTCTCGTCGGGATCGAAGTCTGTTACTCTGAAATGATACACAGAAATTAAGGTTAAGCTCCGTGCCTCAGAGCCCACGTTGAACCTTAGGCGCTGACTGTCATCAATATCTTTGATAATCGTTTTTGTAGGTAGTCAGTAGGTACCATTGAACATACTGACAGTGGTTTAGATCATGGCTATCCACTTTGGTTGCTGAGGTCAAACGGCAGTCACTCTGAGGAAAAGCTATTATTCTGTCATATCTAGTTGAATTTGAAAGAGACCTGACTTCAAGACGAAAGTCATGAATGATTTTTTATGCTAATAGGCGACAAACGAGCACATGGATCGCCTGATGGTAAGCAATTACCGCCGCCCATGAACATAAGTAACACCACAGGAGTCAGAAGTGCGTTGCCGCCCCTTGGAGTTGGGAAAAGGGATAGGATGAAGAGTGGGATGAGGGAGAAGGAATAGGGGATAGGGCCGCCGGCACTCTCACTCACCGAACGAAATGCAACAATATAGGTACTGTTACTTTACATCGATATTCTGTGGGAGGGTAGCACTTCCGCGGTCGAGCCGGCCCATTCATGCTGAAATCAGCATGGTTCTACTACCTACTAAATGCTTATGGGATGACGGTAGCACGACGATGCTGATAGACAGAATTAAAGTAATCACAAACATTCATAAAACCGCCAATTAAGCATTGCGTAATAATTTACGAAAAATAAATAGGTGGGTTTGGACCTCTTCTCACAATGATAAAGGTGGTCAGCACACTGATCAAGGCCGAGCTGGTAGATTTCAAATGTCTCTCGAAAACGTTATGGAGATTTGTGGGACGTGCTGATTTCCTTCCATATTTCATAGTTACTGCTGGACCCTTGCCTCCCTTAATTTGCTCTACAGTATCCCGTGAGTCTATTGAAGAATTTAACCTACTATAAAATGCTGGCCAGACGGGTTGGTAACGGAATTAATGTCGAGGTTGCTGTCTTTTCGCAAATACATTGAGTCAAAAAAGTATCGGAAATGTATTATTTGTTTATGGTTCTAAATTCAATTTTTTTTTCTTTTTGTTGTTGTTAGATTGGCACAAAAGTTTTCCATTTTGGAGCGGAGTTTGAGTTGCATCTTTTATTCATATTAAATACAGTGCTGTTTTTAGTTATATCATATCTAGTGTGTATTGCGAATTTCATAACGGACAAAAACATCGAACAAAGAGTTTGTCTTGAATTTTGCATCGCCAATGGAATTTCCTGTTTGGAGTCAATGAAAATGTTGCAGAAGGTGAATCGAATTTATCAAAAACTCGTGCTTGTAAGTGGTAGAAAGCGTTCAAAAGCAGTTGAGATGTGATGGAAGATTTGCCTCGCTCTGGTAGGCAATCAACGTCTGCAACTGAAGTTAACATTGCAAAAGTGAAGCAAACAGTGACTGAAAATCCTCAATCAACATTGAAAGAGATAGCCACCGAACTTTCTGTATCTCACGAGTCAATCCGTGTACCATTTTAACTAATCATGATGGTATGAAACATGTTGCCGCTCGGCTAGTCCCAAAAAACCTGAATTTTCTCCAAAAACTCAATCGCATGTTAGTCGCTGAGGACATGCTAGAACAAGTCAATGCCGGCCCAACATTCATGAAACGCATTGTTACTGGTGATGAGCCGTGGTTTACGAGTTTGACATGCTAACTAGTCAACACGCTTCGGAGTGGCGCCTTCCAACTGAACCGAAACCGAAAAAACCACTCCAAACTCATTCGAAAGTCAAAGTCATGTTGAGTGTTTTGTTTGACTATCGCGGTGTTGTGCACTCGGAATTCTTGCCGGAAGGTCAAACGGTAAATAAAAATATTATTATTTGAGCGATATGCGACGAAAAAGGCCAGATTTGTGGAAAAAAATCTTGGATTTTGCACCACGATAATGCGCCTTCGCACATGGCTATCATTGTTAACGAATTTTCGACCAAACACTCAACAAATACCATCGAGCAACCATCATAAGTTCACCAGATATGGCTCCAGCCGACTACTACATTTTCCTAAACTCAAATTTCCACTTCGTGGCACCCGTTCTCAATCGGAAGAAGACATAAAGGAGAATTCGCAGCGAGACCTGAACTCAGTTACGGAAACAGCGTTTAAAAAATGTTTTGATGATTGGATTATTTGTATCGTTGTCGTTGGCCTAAGTGTATCGTTTCTGAAGGAGCATACTTTTTAAGATGATAAAATTAATTTGGATAAATAACAAACAGTTTGTGAATTATTGATCTTTTCCCCGTACTTTCTTGACGGAGTAGTATCTATTTTCTTAGTTACCTTCTACGACACCAATGGAATGAAAAGGATTAGGGACATTCTGCATTCAAGCGATAATTAAAATTTCACCAGACATATCGTAGCGCAAGTAGGTCCAGGCAAGTTGGATAGACAGTCTTTTTGGGATCGCTGGGGGAAGCTGTTACATGTGAGCGGCTCAAGAACAGTCAGTGTGGAGAACTTTAGGAGGGGCCTATGTCCAGCAGGGTCCTGGTGTGGACGTTTGAGATGATGAAGACGAATAAAACTTTTCAAAATGCTTACTTAAAATTCTGAACATCAACTTCTTTGCCATATTTATCCAACATTTCAGCCAGACAAAGCGTGTGAGGGCTTTTGCCAAATGAGATGACGATGGTGTCCATTTCCAAGATCTGTATAGTTTTCTGAACATCCTGCACCTTATCACTTTCACAGAAAACTATTTTCGGTTTGACTGCTTCAAAAGATTGCTTTAGATCGTCTGTAAAAGAACAATGTATTTATTAATAAGAAAATAATTCCTGATCACTGGATTTGTTTTAAAGAACACCGCCTCGCTGTTTTAAACTGCGCGGAGTGTCGTGGATATCGATCCCCACACAAGATAACACTGTGTAATCTGGTGTAGTCTAGTTCCAGTCCAGATTCAAAGCAGACAAGGACACCCATTTGTTCTTTGAGGCCATTGATGGAAAGTTTGTAATGCTCCCCACGACACAGGATTTATTTTAGGTGCAGGAGAAGTCCATTTTTTTTAATAACTACTAACACATATTCATAGTCCTATCCTTAGGCGCAACAGCAACTCCGAGATACAATCCAGCATAGAAAGGTATGGTTAGGTCCAGATGGTTCGGGGCCATGAGTATCATGATGTCATCCTTCTGCACACCCATCCTTCTAAGGTTGGTGGCGCAGCGAACAGTTCTGTTGAGTACCGAGCCATTAGTCTCTGATTCGCCGGTTGCTGCATCAATCTAGAAAAGGACAAGATTTTTAAATCGAATCTTTTATCTTAAGAGCGGATAGTTGGAGATCTGAGACTGAAACTGATCCTTCTTAATACTACTAATAGGTGCCAGACGTAGAGACGTAGACTTGCAGTAAAGAAGAATTAGAATGAAAAGAAATAGAGGTACATCACCAGCGCATCAGTTGAATTTAGTGACACACCGACTTCGGCACCACCAACCGTTTTCCAGGTTAAAACTCGTTGAAATCTGCACACAAACTTCGATCCAAATTGGTCAATTTAAGAGCAGTTAGGTAAAACACATGTACAGAACAAGTACATATACCTACGATACGACTTTTTCCTAGCGTATTTCGATCAAACACTTCGGAATCCGGAAATGAGTTTCCGTTCTGCATGATTTTCAGCATCTTGTATTGTGAGAGGATGGACAAGCATACCATTTTCAGAGTTTCTTATCCCGTTTACTAAGGCTTGGCAGGGCATAGTAATATTTTTTTTCAAGACACGCATATCACTTGCTGGTTGTCTTAAAACATGGCCGTACCAGCTTAGAACTCTAGCAATTTATCAACTCATCATCATCTGATCGTTTGGTTGCATTCGTTTATACTTTATCGTCTTGGAATCCGCGGTCCACTTTTTGGTCTAACCAGATTTGAAAGATTATTAGCTTTTCTCAGAGCGACTGCCGTCTGGCAGCCGTAACTCATAGAGATAGCGATATTATTATATGGTTTATGACGATGACTGGTGTAATCTAAAGGTGTAATCTTCGATCAACAATAAATATTGTTGATCGAAGGGTGTAATATATTCAAGTCATTCCGCATAACGACTGTCAAAGACCTTCATGTGGCAAGTCGCACACAACTAGACAAGAACGCTTACTGTAACATCTACATTTATAAATAAATTTCTCATACGTCGTTGCGCGTGCAAAAGTCGCTATGTGTTTTTTTGTTATTTTCGGTTTTTGATGCAGTTTTAAACGTTATCTAAATACACACATACTTTAAAAACAGTTATGTGATAACTGCAATATTTAAAGAGTTACGGAAAGTAGCTATGTGGCAATCATACATCGAATGTTCCATGTCAACACGCTAAGTGTTTTAATTCACATAGCTAAAATAAGTTTACTAAAGTGGAAGCAAAGTTTGCGCCCGAATATGTGCTTCACTGCACATAGCGTGTTTTTTGGTCAAGTTCGGATTCACTCGATCACGAAACGCACAGGTCGAGCGTCACATAGATAGTTTTGCCGAAGTGATTGCTCATTACATGTCGTTTTTAACATGAAAAGTATTATAGCGTAACATAATGGGTACTGCTAACATAAAAGGGAGTGCTGCAGTCTCTCCAACGGTGCCACCGTTGGAGAGACTGCAGTACTCCCCAGGTTTTCATCGAATAACAGGTTTTCTCATAGTCCACAAACACCAAGCATAGAGCTGTTATACTCCTCCTTCTGTATAACCTGCCGCAGCGTATGTATGTGGTCTATGGTACTATAGCATTTACGAAATCCGGCTTGCTCTCGAGACGATTCGCGATGACCCTAGAAAACAATTTATAGACGTGACTCAGAAGTAAGATGGGTCTGTAGTTCTTCAAAAGGGTTTTGTCACCCTTCTTGACGAAAAGCACCGCTAAACTTCTGTGCCATGCTTGTGGCGTTTTGCTCTTGACTATGCCGGAGCATTTCCACGGAAGGTGCGCCGCCAGCTTTCAGAAGCTGCTAGAGCATTAATTTTTTTTAATTATGAGGATGTACCTGGTGGTTTTTCAAGTATAAGACCTCGAAGAAAAATCGGCGATGCAACGGTAACATACATAAGAGGACTTCTGTATTTAAACGGTAATGTGAAGTACAAACTAAGTACTAACAAATACGGCACCCATAAGGGAACCTATATGCCTTTATGATGGGCCATATAAAATTGGTTTGGTCTGGGTTTGTTGTGGCGACCTTAAAATTCATATGAAGAAAACAAATTGCTTTTTTTTCTACGATTTTTAATATTTTCACTTTGTCTCGTTAAAGCTAGAGTATTTTATGATGATAAAAATCATGCCAATTGATTATGAATACTTTATTATTTGATTGTTGCCATAGACAATGGTGTGACAGGAATAGACGTGAGTGCTATATCCGTATCGATTATCAAATAAGTAATCGATACGTTTAACCTTTATAGAGTTGGTTTGGTTTAAAATGCAGTTATTTAATATTTAATCAACATTATATCAATAAGCTAACATTTTTGAAGCAAAACAACGTTCAAATTAAAAAAAAGGTAACAGCATCGATTTAATGTTGTATCGATTTCACATAAAATCGATTTAAAATGTGCAGCTCTCCTTTTGTCTTTGGCTGTGACAGTTAGATGCTACAAAATACTTCTGAATTTTGATGTCAATCTGACATAAATGTCATTTGATAATTCAAACGTACCTACCTACATTGTTTAACTGTCATACTATAACTTTCCTTTTACCTACATTGTTCATTCTTAACTCAAAATTCAAACACCGATATCTTTTGTTCCGCCTTTCCTGAGTGAAAATAGAATAATTTATAGACTCTGTTACTTACGCCAAATTTATTGATTATTTTTTATTACTGTTCACTTCAGTATAATTTCAGACATTTTGATGTATGGAGATCTGCCATTGTCCTTTAATCACTTACAGAGTTTAAAGCAATACATACACCGTGATTACCACCTATTTTACAACAATTTGATTCATTAATAATGTCCCATCGTTGATCTAATAACAATTAGTTTTGTTTAATTCAATAAACTTATAATGTCATTTGAATACAAAAGCTGCTATCGTTTTTTATTTACTTTATTAATAAAGATTTCTATCTAAAAATAGCTATGTGTCATTGTAGAGGTATTTTCTTGAAGATTACATAGAATTATAAAGTAGTTATGTGCTCTTATTGCACGAAGCATGCATTTACGACTCAAATAAATAACTCTATGTGTCAATTTTGCCCATTATGTTTAAATAAAGCATTATTATTAATGTTATATATTTAAAAGTAATATACAACTACGTAATTTTGTTGTATGTGTTAAAGTTTACATAAATTATTTGAATACTCTGATAATTTTTCGAGAAAATCAGTTTTTTACGTCTCCTGTAAAGTATGTAAAAAGCACATAGCGACTTGAGCACGCGCAACGACGTTATTATTATATTTTTAATGAAAATATTAGTTTTACAGTTTATTGGAGATTAACTGGTACAGATCGACAAGGTTACATGTGAAATGTGAAGGAATAAAATTTTATCCAAAAATGTGAATGAATGAATGAATGATATTTATTTGCATAAACATGTTGTATACATACATTGGTGTGCATGCAAGATCTTACAGTGTATTGGTTCATACATGTTTGCCATAACTTGTGGCGTGCAAATTCTATTAGAAATGTTATAATTAATTATTAATAATTCAATTACATTTTTTTTTAATAAACAAATGAGAGTCAATCAAAGAATATAAACATAAAATAAAATTAAGAATAAACAAAATGTCATGTATAAAAGTAATGAAATAAATGCCAAATCAATTAATAATAATTTTAAGTTACACACAATAATAAAGTCAACAATTATATCTAATGTCAATTTTTTAAACATATATTAATTCATTGGATTATTACAATTTATTAATACATATTATAACAATAATAATTGGAGCTGGTGTAAATAATATTTTATTTATATTGAGTCATTCAAAAACTCTGTGACACTATAATATGCTTTAGTCATTAATAGCGATTTCACTTGACTTTTAAAAGCTTCTGTGGTACATAAGTGTTTGCCAACTCTTAGGGAGTTTATTGTGTATAACTGGAGCCATACAAAAAATGCTTTTGCGCATAAGTGTTGTCCGAGCCGTGTGCAGACACAATTTGCTATTATCTCGCCTATTTCTAGGTGCTACGTCTGATAGACGAGGAAATAAACTTGGGTTGGAGTTAACAAATGAAGCCATTTCCAATATATAAATACATGGCATTGTGAGTATATTGAATTGCTTAAAATACGGTTTACAACTATCAGTAACTTTGAGATAAAACATAGATCTAAGGCACCTTTTTTGGGCTTTGAATATTGTGTCCTTTTCGGTTGAGTTGCCCCAAAAAATAATACCGAATCTGATTAGAGATTCCACAAGTCCATGATATGCAGCCAACAATGCTTCTCTGCTAATTACTCGTGAGAGCATGTGAAGAGCATACGCACTACTGCAAATTTTTTTATTAAGTTTGAATGAAATTGATAAAAAAATCAAATACGTTAGAGAATAATATGGCCCATTGCGGTCATATTGTCACAGACATCCTTGCGGATCCCGTTGTTGCGGATATGGAGAATCGTTTATTTATAAATGTATACATATAATAAGACAGTAAAAAAGTATTTGTGTACATTGAATACATATATTTACAAAAAAAATATACAGGGAGCTAAGAAACATTAATAGAGCAAGAATCTAAAAAAAAACTGTCTGTTTGTCTGTTTGTATACGCTATTCTCCGAAGTTACTTGACGGATTTGAATGAAACTTTTTTGTTATATTGCTATTAGATCTGGTCAACATATAAGCTATAATTTATTTTGGAAAGTGGAACACCTGATGAAGGACCACAACAGCCCAGCAAACCTATAAGACTTAAAAAATTGCGGCTCAGCAAAAAACATTACGCCTGATAAGCATTTTCTGTTGCAAAATTAAAATTCGAAGATCTCGGACATCTGGTGTGGAACTCTAAGAGCCCATCTACATTATAATATATACGACTTGACGTCTTAACAAAAGTTGTTTAGTCTGATGAGCATTTTCTGTTGACTTATAAAATCGAAAATCTGAAACACCTCACGAGGGACCTTATGAGCTCATCTACACTATACAATTAACAGACCTGACGGCTTTCCAAAAGTTGCTTAATCTGATGAGCATTTTCTGTTGAATAACTAATTCTTCGATCAATTAAAGACCCGAGGAAGGACATAAAGACAAAGGATAGTTTTGTTGACATCCATGCGGGCGGAGTAGCGGGCGATAGCTAGGTAGGTATAAATTATTAACAAACTGCTCTATAATGGATTGACCGATTTTAAAGATAAGTATTTTGTGTAAATTTGTTAGATCTGAGAGAAGGCCGTAGGTAACATTTTAATTTTTGTTTTTTTTGCCTTTTTTATTGCCGATGTAGCATCAAAAATCTGTATATATAAAATCTTTGCGTTACAGACTGAATGACAGACAATGCACAGCCAAAACTATTGGGCGCAAGAAGATGAAATTTAGCATGTATGTGCCTTGGAGACCGTAGGGGTGCACTAAGAAGGGATTACCCTAAATTCTCAGGGGATCGGGCAGAAACAGTTAAATTAAGGCTTTCTAACACTGAAAGAATTTTTGTAATCGTTGCAGTAGTTCTTGAGCTTAGCGCGTTCAACCAAACAAACAAACTCCTCAGCTTTATATTTTAGTATAAGATTAGTTACGTAGATTGTCGCAATGGAGAATCAAACACAACACTTTTCGTAAGTTACGAACAGAAAAATGCTAGATATTTTCTCAATTCGTTTGCAGCTTTACCTAATCTTTGGTTGTCCTTTTTGTGATAATGAGTACAAATCTAAAACTGATTACTATAGAAATAAAAATACGTAGGTACCTGCATCACAAAATCAGGATCATCTTTCAAACTTTGCAATATAATCTTCCCGAGATGAAACCTGTCACTCGGTATCCCGGACTTGGCGACAATTCTCGAAGTCAACTCAGCCACGTACATATGCACCCAATTATTACCAAAACACTCTTCAGCCATGACAAAATTCTTCTTTAAAAACCTAGTTTATTATATCACGATATTTAAAGTCACTTTTACGAAGTTAAACTGCAAAGACTGTCAAGTGTTTGCTTGCTAAACTAACACTGAGTTTAGAATAGAATGTAGTGTTTATATTTTTATCAATCGGTATTAGAATAGTTTTTCAAGGTCAACGTTACTACCTGTCTGTATTTCGTACGCGCTCGCAATATAGATGAGAAAACAGCGCAACAATTTTATCGTTGATTATAATCTTACTAGATGTATAGCTACGCATTTCAGTTAGATTATTATTAGTCATCGTTTAAACTTAATTTTCATTATTTGGAAGATCTAGTAAATTATATAGCACTGTGTTTAAACCTGGATTGAAATCTCAAAATAGAACGTCATGTATTTGAATTCGAAATTCTTGCCAATGGATCGAAGAAGAAAATTCACATTATTTTTAATACTTATACATTTCACATTTCGATTTTTCTCTATCGGTTTGTTTACCATTATGCTCATCGTCTTCCTAGGCGTTATCACAGTTACAGCCGGAGGCCTTTACTAGTCTAATCAGATTAAATTAAGAGCGACTGCCTGTCTGTTCTCCGCATTCCAAAGGGATAGCTGTATTGCATGTTTTAGACTACTGTCAATTTATTCATAGGTAATGGTCTCCCAATAACGACTGTTTGGTAATGATCTCCATGATAGCCGGGAGTCGGGACTGACGGCTTAAAATACCTACTCTCCGATGCACGGGCGTAAGAAATAATTTACAATTCAATACACCTAACTCCGTAAAGTCATTCTATCGCTACTTTTGTGCCGATTGTTAAATGACAAAAATATATATTGTTTAGACATTGTGCAACAATTCATAATACAGACACAGTAATTATTCTCAAACTATTTATCTACCTTATCAGTTATCACACATCCAACAACGTGATGTTCGGTTGATAAGTGGAGGTAAATGTTTAATCATAAAATAAACCAACAATTAAATAGTTATCAAAAGTTGATTATCTTAGCATAATGGTGCTGACACACCTGGGGCCCAATTCTGCTATTTTAGATGACATCGACATCATATTTTGAATGGAATGAGATTATATTTTGAATTGACTACAAAATCGGTATTCTGCTACACAATGTCATTCTATTCTAATTTCGATATATTCAATTTAATGTCAAATATCCTGACATGAGTAGGTATTGCCATTAATGAAATAATTAACTTTATTGCTGGTAATTTGATGTTACAGCGTTGCCTATGATTTGTTTTTTACGTAATATGCCCGCAAGTACGCTCTCACATTTTATTTCAATTTAACAGTTCCTTACGATCTGGTAGATGTTTCGGGTAATCTCTTCTTAGTCAGGGACCGTAAGGGTGCAGCATACGGTCCTCGAGGAACGTACATGTAAATTTTTAGCATCCTGTGCCCAGTAGATTCGGCTGTGCGTTGCTGTTAGTCTGGGAATTGTGAATGAATTTTATATATACAGATGATACTACCTAGCAGTGCAATATGGCAGTCTATAATACTAACCAGTACCATTTTAGTAAATGAATTTATTCGTTGGATTGTGAGAGATTTTTTGATACATAATCAATAATGTTACATACGATTTGAAATCGAACATTTAAAATATGGGTGTTTTGAATATGTGTATTTACAGTTTGACGTTTGTCTTTGTACAAAAATATATTTAGCAGAATACCGTTTATGTATTGTTCAACTCTCAATATATTCGCAATTGTCTTCTCCTAAATTAAGAGAATACAATTATGACGTAAATATGACACTGACATCATATCGAAACTGCATTTTGAACAAATATAATTAGCAGAATTGGGCCTCTGAGCATTCACTTGTAACAGAACAGCGAACATACGCCGTTTTCTGTTTTGTAGAACCAAACATTTGTAGAACCAACGATCATTCTAGCGAACATTCTAAATTCAAATAGTCCGTAGAACATAGAAAATATAGAAATCGCACTACAATAAATTTATTTTATTTTGTTTCTTTTATGGATTGATGTTCTTAATCTGAAATAAACATTTTACAATACAATAGTAGTTTTACCCAATATGTTTACTTCAGTTTGACTTTTTCTATCTAGTAATAGTAAGATACATAAACAAATGACGTTTCTAAATAATAAAACAGCAGATGTTAATTTGAACAGGAATAATAAATCACACAAGAGTCTGTTCCTACGTTCAAATTTATTTATCAATATCGAGAGCTTATCAACATTCTATTGAAATTAATTCTCAGTAAACCAAATCTAAGGATCTATTTTAAATATTATCGATATTTTATCGATATTTATTCAGAGCAAGCCCTTCACTAGTCAAGTTAAAATTAGTGACAAACTACGAAAATTCTCCCCTAGATTACGATCATAAGTCAAAGTGAAGTAAATATGTATATTTGGTTTAACCGCCATTGTTGTGCGAATTGTATGAGAATGCTCGCTAAAACACACTAATTTCTTTTGTAACATTCGCGAGAATGCTCATTACAGGTGAATGCTTATTTGCTTAAGTGTATCAGCGCCATTAGATATCTTCTATTTTACGATAAGATGATTTAATTGTATATAATATACTTAATCTATGTAGGGTTGTTAAAGAAGTATTTAGATATGTTTAGTTGATAAAAATGTAAAACTTTATAGATAACTATATTATGTCACTAAAGTCAACCGTGACGAATCAATCAATCAATACAAATTGGCAAATTCTAACAATATTGCAAAAGATGTGTGGAAAGTAACTAATAAGCATACAAACAAAAAAGTGAACTATGATGTAAGACTCAACTTAAAATTTAATAACAAAATGGTAACGGAACCCACAGAAGTAGTAAATGTTTTTGCCAATAGATTTAAAATAGATTAAGTTCAATCCACTTTTCACTCAAAAGCAGCCATGGATATTGTTAACAAAAGTGCAACTATAACAATGCCAATGTACACATCTTTGAACAAATAAATGTATATTTATCTTCCGATACTGTCCTGACTGACGGACGACGCACTACCGTAAGTAAAGGCGCAAGATGCAAGTCAAGTAAGGCAAATGTGTGTAGGCAAGTCAATAGGTAGTTCATACGATGACCATATTAGGAACTTTAAAAAAAAAGGAAAGCTTTGAAGCATCTGCAACCGGCGAGCACGTATGAAAAGAGTAATAAATGTAGAGGAAGCTCGTGAGGTTTGTAAGCAGATGGCGCTCTGTTGTCTCTATATCGCGAAGGCAATGCTGGTGCAGGAATCGAACCTAGCCTAATCTCCTAAACATCTACTGCAGGTACAAGACCTTTTACTGCGCGTATACGCGACCACACCCGTTGCAAGTCGGCCGAAAAGTCAGAATAACATAGGTATTTATACCTTAAATTACTTTCATTTACGCGATTAATGGCGTTATCATAGTTGCGGTTTGGGAGCGGTTGCGGGGCGGGGCGGACGCGCAACGAATGCGTCGCTAACACGCCGCGGCTGCGCAGCGAGGACGTCGCGGACGCGTGTAAAATACGTTAGGTTTTCGTCGCATGTTTGTAGCAAATTATCGACGTACAATACATCCAGTAACAACATGGATTCCGACGAGGAAACACTGCTGTTGGCTTTACTACTTTTACTCGTTGCGCGTCGCTTTTTACTCGTTGCGCATCCACAACAAATTTGTTGCGCATGCGCGGCGTGTTCGTTGTGAGCCCGTAACGAATTCGTTGCGCGCCCGCTCCGCTTTGAGGACGGTCGCAATCTGCTAGTATGATAAGGCCCTAAGACCCGTTGAATAATATTGTATAGCGTATAATACTCGTAGTTATAGCCCCACAGACGTGCTGTAGTCGCTCGCACTGTCCCTTTTTAGGCTTCCGTACCTAAAAGGTAAAAAACGGAACCCTATTACTAAGCCTACGCTGTCTGTCTGTCTGTCTGTCACCAGGCTGTACTCATAAACCGTGATAGCTAGAAAGCTGAAATTTTCACAAATTATGTACTTCGGTTGCCGCTATAACAACAAATACTAAAAATAAAAAATAAATATTAAGGGGAAATATACAAGAACCCATACAAGAAACGTGTTTTTTTTTTATAAATAATAAAATAAAGAAAAGTAAATAATAAAGGGGGGCTCCCATACAACAAACGTAAATTTTAAGCAATTTGTTACTCGATCTTAATAAACAGGTAGAAACTTAAAAAATATTTAAGTATATATACAACAAACGTGATTTTCTTTTATAGATGATGGTACTGAACCCTTCGTGCGCGAGTCCGACTCGCACTTGCCCATTTTTTTTTATTTAAGACTAAACTTCTTCCTTTAAATGCCCGTCTGCATCTATCGTTGACAGAAATGCAGTCCATTTAAGGCAAAAAAAGTTCTTAAACGCGCGTCGTGTTTATGCTATCGCTATCGCATGGTGTGCTATCGCTCTTTTAGGTGCGTTCCTGCCACGAGATAGCACTTTGCCGCACGAGACAGCATTTTGTGTGATACATAGAGTGTTGAGTCGAGTGTAGGTGTACATTGACTGTTTGTAGAGCCCTTGCAACACAGAATATATTCTTAGTGCAGAAATTGCCCTTTGAAAGAAAAATGTTTATACCCCAACAAAGTAAATAGATCATGAAGACATGTTTACGCCCTTGCTATAGGTCGGTTCATGAAAGATGACCACTGCGCAGAAATAATTTTTTAGGTCCCCGTGGAGGTGCGGGGTGAGGCGCGGGCGGACAGGGGGACACACATCGAACAAAGTGACATTTCAACAAAGAAAGCGTCGCCATCTATTAATTGGCGAGTAGAAATTTCTTACTACGAGTGTATTCTAAAAGCCCAATAGATGGCACTACAATTTTCGAAGTTATTGCAAATTGTTAATTGATTTTAGAAAATTTTAAAATGATTCTCATAATGTTCTCCTATTTTAATAGTTTGAATGCACAGCTTACATATTTTCAAATGCAAGTTACATAATTGACGATTAAAGTTGTATTATTATGGTATCAAATAAAACAAACTGGCAACATTTACGACAGCTTCTCAGTCTTGTTAGTAATAAGAACCAAGAAGTGACAACAATGGGTAACTCAAAAATTTGAGATGATGAAAATCTGACTAAGATTTTCATCATAATAAAAATATCACTATATTATAATTACTAGCTGTCCCGATCGGTTTCACCAGCGAAATTTCTGAATGTCGTTAATGACGCCATTTATCGGGTCCAAAAAAAAACCACCCAGGAACCCATTTAAATACACACATAAAATTTCATCGAAATAAGCATCTATAGAGACAGACAGGCTTTATTTCATACTATGTAGTGATGATAGTGATAGTGAAGTACAAAAAAGAAGCAGATTTGTTACATGGTCTCGAATTTTGAGGACTCGATTGATCCTAAATGTGACCTAACATGTGACAAATGATCGCTTTCTTCAACATGACTGTGATATTTAGAAAATAATAGACAACACAAATCATTAACTAGATAACGACTAATACTACAAAAATAAAAAATAAAATGCACTTATTTCTTTTATTTAATTTTTAGTGTTGCATTTTAAGGAATATGTGTTTTAAGAAATATGACTAGAGGCGAAAGCTTAGAATTAAGATTTTACCATATCTAAATAGCACCTTTTTAAGACTGGTATAACGCTTAATGAAACAATTTTAGATATTATTATGTCTCAAATAATTTTAACTTTGTAAATATATTACTTTTTAACATATAATTGTATGTTAAAAGTTAAATATTTATAAAGTACCATGATAAAAAAAAAACAAAGTATAAAGCATATTTTTAATAACTCGTTTTCAGTCTTATTTCTTTAAACATTCTTCGCAATTATAATACATGTTTCGCAAAACTAGTTTTATAAAGGCAAATATATATTTATGATCAATGATTATAAATATTTATTTTGCTCTGTAATAATATTGCTCTTCTGTCCAATAACGACGCAAATAAATGTGAGCATTTACTCCAGGGGGAATATTTATATGTTTTTGTATTTATTATTATTACATGTATTTATTTATAATTATATACCTAGTATTAATGTACCTTTTTAAATATACAGTATTTATTTACACTTATGCCTAGTATTTATTCAAGTATTATTCTAATATCATTACTCACATAATTATCTAATGTCACGCCTACTTTTATATTATCTCTGCACCACCCTAGATTGACTGGTAGAGAATGCCTAAGGCATTAAGTCCGCCTATGTAGGTACCACATTTTTGTAGTGCAAGAAGTTAAATAAAAAAAATTAAAAATTATATTTTAAAGTCTGATTTAAAAAATCACGTTATAAAATATTTCTCCTGAAGTAATTGCTGATATTTATTTGCGTTAATATTGAAACAGAAGAGAAGTACTTATAAATCTATATGTATAGGTATGTGTAAGTATACAGTGATGTTTACCCCAAAAACCAGATGGCGCATTGTTGCCTGTCAAAGTCAAAAATGTTTGCGTCTCAAGCAAGTCTCAAGTCTCTCAACTCTTTTTCCGTAGTATATTTATACTCTTTGGAATGCGTCAAGAACGGAGCCACGCCATTGGTGGAGGAATGTACATATGCGCGACGGCCGCCATTTGTGGTCAACTTTCGTGAACCGATCTGTACCTAATGTTAACAAATTCTTGAAAGAAAATCTCCTCAGACTAAAGAACAAACAAGAAAATTCCCTACTGTAATCATAAATGTTTAGATAATACATTTTATGATATGAAAACACGAAACTAATTTGTTATTTGCTTAAAACTGGGTTAGCAAACCTTTTTTTAAATTACTATGACTATGATAACACACAGTGATATAGTAAATAAAGAGCGAGTCCTTCAGCAAGGTGAACCGACGATCTGGTTTTAAAAAATAATAATAATAAATAATTTAATTTCGCGTGGCATAGACGCATAGATAAATACCTTACAGTCTAATATACAGTTGTTGTTAGTATAAATATACTTATAAACTATGTTAGTATCGCTTCACTTGCACGTTGTTGATGCTTCCGCGGACAAGTGCCACACGAGCGCACCCGTGTGGCACTTGTCCGCGGAAGCGACGGAACACCACTCCTTTCGGAAAAAAGTCTTCCTTCAGTACAACAGGCAGAAAGCACGTCGGGACCCGCACCACAAACGCCTTGAAGTTGACGTTGCGTTTTTAAGATCGCGGGAAGCGGTTGAATGCAGGCGGCTCAAAATCGGTCTGTGTGGAGAGCCTTGGGAAGGCCTATGTCCAGCAGTGGACGTCTCTTGGCTTAAATGATGAAGTAAAAAGTATGCAGACATACCTATCTCGTCGAATTGGTTTGCTCATGCTGGAACTAGCAATGACCTAGTCACCATCATCATGGGCCCAGTGTTATACCAGTTGCATCCAAAACTCACACCTTAGAGTCCGGGGTCCGCTTACTAGTCT
This sequence comes from Euclidia mi, assembly GCA_944739405.2. NCBI lineage: Eukaryota > Metazoa > Arthropoda > Insecta > Lepidoptera > Erebidae > Euclidia > Euclidia mi. The sequence continues at coordinate 44,350,561 of OX123201.2, forward strand.
AATCAGAAATGACTGTATATCATCTGTTCCACAGCTGTCGATACCGGCTGTCAGAAAAATCTTTGACAATCGGTACTGGGAGCCAGCACCCTCAATTAAACTAATATTGGTCAAACCATCTAATGGCCGCCATACACGCGACGGTTTACCGGAGATATGTGCAGGTATACATACCTGCGCAGTAATAACGGAGTGTGGTGAGAATATACCTGTGCAGTTTTATGTAGATACATGTTTGACCTGCGCAGGTAAACTTGCCGTAACCTCTCCGGTAGACCGTACCGTGTATGGCCTACATAATATCGCTCTCCTTGTGGGTTGCACAGGTCAGACGACAGGCGCTCTGTGGAAAGATGAATTTCTGTCAAATCTGGTTAAAATTCGCCTAGGTTCGGCTCTTAAGTGAAAGCCTTGGATGCAACCACCATGACGCTAGGACGATTAATCTCGTAGACCTATTCGATAAGCAGTTTAGAGTTATTACATAGTAGGAGGTAACATGTACCGAACCATGTTTTCGTGTGACGTAGTAAGCAACCTCATCCGTGCGGTGACAGATTAAAAATACGAAATGTCACCACCCTATATCATCCCATGGGCAGAGAACAGCACTGTCAGAGAAGGAAAACTTGATACAAACCCTACACCAACCCGTTTGGCCAGCGTGGTATAGTAGGCCAATTCCTCCTTTCAAAGGAGAAGCCTAGTCCAGCAGTGGACTGTTAAAGGCTGAGGATGATGAGTAAGCAACCCTAGTGGCTCGCATCCTGGCTACTTGCCTGGATACACGGTGGCCGCACTAAGAGGTGGTTTGCGTGGTGGGTCACTAGGTGCCTTGGTCATTTGCTTGTCGGCACATTGACGAGATGGCACTTTCAAAAATAGTTTTTAAACTGCTTCTTGCAGAAAAATCCTCTTTAAATATGCCATTTCACGCCATTATCGACAATTTTGGGTTCACGACGACAAGTCACGGTCAAGTAATGGTGAGTATAATGTTCTGTATAAACAATTGCGAAATTGTTGCACCTGTACTTTTATGAAGTTCATTAGCTAGATGACACAGAGGTTCTCTTTTAAAAACTGATTCAATTAAATAACAAATTATTTCATCCGTTTTCTTATATTCTATAATGCCTCACGCCTAGTGACAAAAACCAAGACGTTTGTTTACTTAGTTAGACACTAAGCGACTAGCTAGAGCGCCAAGCGTGCAGTGCGGCCGCTCCCGAACATTATCGAACGTTCGTTTTACCAGGCCGGGCGCACTTCGCATTTTAGGTACAAACTTACAAGTACCTCGGCCGACCACGTCGTCGTGGTTGGATTTAGTAGGTTGCCGCGCGCCGCTCACATTAGACGTCACGCACGCAACGAGTGCGACCGCTCCGTATTCTCACGCGCCGTGTTCATACACTGTTCAAATTATATACTTAAACGCCTTTAACAACAATAATGTATCATCACAAGTCTAATGAAAAGTATTGCTTAATTAACTGTGTGTCCAAAGCGACTTGAAAATTTGATTTTATTTATATTACGAGAGCAACTTGAAAATTTGATTTTTTTTTGTTGAGATATCTCAACGATTATGGTGTCAGATTAAATATTTAGTTCATAAACATTTTATCTGTTTGAATCATGTAAATCGGTCCACGCGTTTAGGAAATAACTAAGAATTTGTATAATAAAAATGTAAACGACCAGAATTTTTGTGCTTTTGTTCTACTAGCTCCAATAAGTGGGATAGGATACTTATAGGATAATTATTTATTATTAGGTACGTGGTCAAGTAGGTAGATAGACGATGAATAAATATAGTAGCAGCGCCAAGTCGACAACCCTAGCGCGCCACTCCGCGCCAGACAGCGACAGCGTTATGTGTTAGAAAAGAACGGGAACTGTTAGGTTAATATCGCATTAGGCACTGAGTGCTTATGCGAGCTGAATTGAACTTTATTGCTTAGTACCAAGAGTCGTAATTTCAATAAATTGGTTTGAAAAGTGAAGCTTCTGTACGATAGTACTATTAATTATTCTGTGGTTTTACTAAGCTAGTCGCTTGGAGACTAGCTAGGCTCTAGGCGCTAAGCAAGCCACCTACCTCCCTGTGCGGATGTAGGCTTATGGTTACAATGGTGTCAAGTCCTCACTTTACTTTGAGATCGTTACTTGAATGTATAAATAGTTCCCCGTGACACGGGATTAATACCTAATTATCTTTAAAAAACACATTCCAACTCTTACTGTTAGTTCCACTTACGTAACCAGGATGCGAAGCGAGCACTCTCATTATCATGGCGAGGCGTTAACATAGAGCACTGCCCTCGTCCACGCTACCTGGGCATCACCCTGGACAGAGCGCTAACATACAAGGCCCACTGCTTAAACACCAAGCAAAAAGTCTGTGCGAGGAATAATCTGCGGCGACGTCTAACTTCAACAGCCTGGGGAGCAGCCCCGCATGTTCTCCGAACCACAGGGCTCTCACTTTCGTATTCCGCGGGCGAATACGCGTGCCCAGTGTGGCACCGATCCGCCCACGCAAAGGAAGTAGACGTAGCCCTAAATGAGACATGCCGAATCATAACGGGCTGTTTGAAACCAACCCCGCTCTATTTGCTATACCCTCTAGCAGGCATCGCTCCACCGAATGTGCGACGAGAAATAGCCTGCGCAGTGGAGAAACATAGGCAAGAAACAGACCTGCGACACTCACTGTATGACCATAAGATGCCTCGCGCCCGCCTTAAAAGCCGAAAAAGCTTTTTAAGAATAACTGCTGCCACAAATGACAACCTAAAATTGGCAAGAGAGCAACTGTGGGGCTCTAAGTACCCGGCCGCACCAAACTTCCCTGCAGCGAAAGAAAGCCTGCCTCCTGGGTACAACTTGCAGTGGTCGACCTGGAAATCGCTTAATCGCTTGAGAACTCAGGTCGGGCGCTGTAGGGAAAACATGGCTAGATGGGGATTTATAGACCACTCACTGGTCCACTGCGACTGTGGAGCTCCATCCCAGTCTATGGTACATTTGCTTTCTCTTGCCCTCTTTGCCCATCTACCTGCAACAAACAAGACCTTAAAGTGGCTTCAGATAATGCCGTCACCGTGGCCAAGTTTTGGGAACAAAAAATTTAATGTGAGCTATTGATACGAAGAAGAAGACTGTTAGTAATTGTCGTTTCTCTCTGCAGTTTCGAATAATCGAAAATCGACTGTATTATAAATTTATTCACGCTGTTCCCATAGTTCACGTCCTTACGACGGGTCATCCAAACTTTATTTTTTCTCAACCATTATACTTCTTGTCAAAGTACGTCATTTGTTCAAGGAGCTTCAAGGTTACAAGAAATCTGACAAAATCTATCCCAATTCATGGTTGGGATGGCTGATCACGACGACCGGTTGGCGCAGCGCGAGTGTAAGCGACCGCTACGCCGATGGTCGCGGATTCGATTTCCGCTCAAGTCAAACATTTGTGTGCATGAACATGGATGTTTCTTATGGATGTCTTGGTCTGGGTGTGTCTATGTATAATATGTATGTATTTACAAAAAAAACAAAGTATATATATGTATGTATGTTTATCCATTATCTAGTACCCATAGTATAAGCTCTGCTTAGTTTGGGACTAAACGGTGATGTGTGTATGTGGTAGAATATTGCGATGAGGCAAAAATCGTTTTCAATTTATTAAAAACTAAATTGTGCCTGCTTTAGGCTAGTGAATAATTACCGCACTATTTAGCAAAAAGGAACAACAATATAAAAAAAATGGATATGAAAAAAAACGTTTATTTTTCAAAAAGAAAATTATAAATACATTGTAATAATCTTAGTCAGTTTCTAGTTCCAATTCATTTTTCCTTTCCAAAACTATTTCTTTCAGTTTTCTTCTATGCAGTTTAGTCGAGGGAGTTAAGGGTAGCTCTGTCATGAAGAGCACGCCGCCCCTCAATCTCTTGGAGTCTGACAACTTTTCTGAAAGCCGAAAGTAAACATATGATGTACTAAACAAGATTAGTAAATAATTTATAATATGGAGATTGACAAAAAGAAGTACATTGGAACTTCGTATATACTCGTATAATTAAGATAGTTCTGTCTAAAAGTTGATAAACAGTTCTTAAACTAATAACTACGCTTGTCACAAAAAATTCTATCACTAGTTGATTGAATCAGGCGTTACTTGGCGAAACTCCATTGTAACCTAATGGAAGGAAAGAGGAACCCACCAGGCAGTAATTGCCCATCGGTCCTGAGGATGCCTCGTGGAGAGGCGAAACACGTGTCGAAGCATAATCGGCGCATAGAGCGGGATACTGCACGTCAGGTATTTTCCTGGAACCCATATCCTCATTATTCCATATATCCCTTATTCTTTGTCTTTAGAGGAGTTCGGTATTGTCAACCTTTTTCTATTGCAATAATTGGGGTGGTTTGGTTCCTCTTTCTTTCCATTAGGTTAATTCTATCACTTTTGCTATGAGCAGTATTTGGTAGTTAAACTTGGAAATTGAATAATTTCGCGGTGAAAGTCTAAAGCTAGCTGAAGAAATCTTTCACTCGTATTCAGAAAATTCGTGAAAGTTCGTGATACCTCTGACCAAGTCCTTGATCTCTTGCACAGTGGGTTGACAGCCAGGTCGTGGTACCACACAGGCAATAGGCAGTTCTCCACACTCAGGCACTGGTACCCCAGTCACCGCTACATCCAACACTCCAGGATGCAGCCGGATCACCGTCTCTAGTTCCACTGGTGATATCTGAAACGCAAGGTCTGTTTATGGCTTGAAATTGAGGAAATTAACTAGATATGTTTCCAAGGCTGCCTCATCGTGGATTCAAACTGTGATCAAGGCTATCAAAAACTTACGACCACTAGTTAATCTAGTAATAAAGAAATAATTCCAAGATCTACGCTCTCCCATCGTGATGGATCTAAAATCAGCCTTGCATAAGATTTAAGACTCAGAAATTCCGGGTACTTCAAATACGGAAAGTTAGTAGCTAGGTTGTTCAAGCTTCTAAGTATAGCAACACAAACACGAAAATTTCTTTAAACAGTAGTAAATATTGGCGTAGGAATCAAAGTTTGCTTTGAACAAGTAATATTGTCGTGGCGTACAAGTAATATTGTCGCAGGTGTTGCAAAAAATGCGAGAGAAAAGGTATCTGTGATATATGATTCGCCCTCGGATTGCGCAGTGGATGATTTCTCTTAAATCATCTCCATGCATTTCGGAAACTACTTCTTTCGCTACTCATATTCTGTATCAAGTTATGTTATTGTAGTTTGAAGGTGATGTATTTATGGTTCGAATTTGACACAATGATGGTAACATACTTAACTTTACTATTTTATCGAATTACCTGATGATTTTTGTACTTGAGTAACAATTTGATTCTGTCCACAAAATAAAAGTTCCAGTTTTCATCTCTGTAAAACAGGTCTCCGGTCATGAACCAGTTGTCTTCTGAGAATACCTCTTTTGTTGCTGTTGGATTGTTGTAGTACCCCTGAGAAAAACAGCTGTCAGATAAACGGTGCTTTGAAATAGACCCATAGTTACTGGATGAATGGGCAGAAGATAGGACACGAACAGAAAAACCATCGGCGGTAGACAAGTTCCGGAGTAGCAGCGAAATACCGAACCAAGGCTAGGCTTCCCGCAAGGTGGACCGAGGATATTATTGGGCTTGCGGACAGTGGATGGATGCTGTTGGCTAAAGATCAGTTTATGTCGCGAGCATTGGAGGATACCATCTTTGAACGTTTTACGGGTGAGGGGATGATATCAAAATGCTCATAATAATAAACGGTTTGTATGAGATACTAGGTAACTCTGTTTAAATATTAATGTTTAATATGTTATTGAATAGTACCTTGAATACTCCAGGTCCTTTCAACCACAGTTCACCAGGTTGGTTCGGCTTCTTTACGTCTTCTTTCGTCTCCACATCTACGAGCTAATAAATCAGAAGAAATATATTCATGTTATTAATTTTAGTTATTGTGTTATATCAGTCGCAATATGATTCGACGAAATGTGCGAATCGATATTTTTTATAATATTACTTTTTCTGTAGGCGATTGTACGACGTAAATATATTGGTGTGCGAATCAACAGCTTCTAAAACATCTATTAGCCTATTCGACCTTTGATTTTGATGCTTCAATTCCTTAAACAGGTAATCCTGCATAAAATACCTCTAGTTAGTAGCTGCTGTGTTGTAAATACATATTTATTGGCGCACTTCGGTTGTTTATGACAATTATACAAGTCACAAGCCTTATTCTAGAGTCTAGATTATGCCGGATTTTCCTAGGTAAATGACCTCTTGAGAAGAATCAGATTCAGATCAAGTAATCTGAAATCACGTTATGATTTATCACATCCGCGTTATTAACGGAAAACAAATTTAATGTAGAGTGAATTTTACTGAGTCCAAGATTTTAACTCATTATCAGCCTATGCGCTACTAACCTATTCAATAAATGTAGATAAAATTTCAGTTAAAGATATATTTTTATAGCAGTTTATTTCTTAGGTATTTAATAGATTATCTAAAATAAACGGTTATAAAAATGTATAATAATAATAATAATAATTATATAGTTAAATAATAGTCCTATTTTATATAGTTAAATTTATTTTGATATATTAGGTTTAATTATGTAAAATGTGACTTTGTGAATAGTATTTAATAAAGAGAATAATAATAATAATAATCTCTTTATTTGCTGAACAAAGGTATTGTGTAAAAGATGTTACAATATTGTGATTATGTTCGCTTTGCTCCACCATATTGGCATGCAAACATATTTAAATAATAAGTTATTTTTTATTTCATACCATTAACAAAAATGATTAATAAAAAAAAGCTAAAGAAAACATCAAATAAAGTAAAATATACAACATAAGAGAATGTCCATATAGTAATAATGTTACAATGTCAATACAATAATAATGGTGGAATTAATACAGTAATAGTGGTAAAATGTCAATACATAATGATAACTAGTGAGTATTACTTTTCATCCAAAAAATCATTAATGGTATAATAGGCTTTAGATATCAAAAAATCTTTAAGACGCTGTTTAAACAAGTGCATGTTTAGGCTTTTTATGTCATTAGGCAGTTTATTATAAAGTATGGGTGCCATACAGAATATGCTGTTATGTATTAAGGCAGTATTGGCTTTACGTATCCTAAGTCTATCAGCATTATTATGCCTTCTATTGCGTGTACCGTATTTGATAGCTTTTCAAACAGTTGAGGATTAGTTTTAATAAAGTTTGCTGTCTCATAAATGTATAACGAAGGGACAGTTAATATTTTGTACTGTTTGAAATATGTCTCACAGCTGTCAGTTGGTTTGTATGTATATTGTTCTAGTATAGATAAAAAGAAACTACTTTATTGCACGCACTAGTGGTTGTTTGTTATCGTTATACGCACTACGCGTATTACGACCAGCGCCTCTACCATGAGATAGGCCAACACACGTATTATGTCGATTTGATGGTTTATTCCTCTTTGTTCACCTGGGTGATACCATTTGGGTACAACAATAAAGACTCCTTGGTGTCTTCATTTCACCTCGGAATGATTTCACCCACGTGAAATAATTCGACACTTTGTTAACCAAGTAATTGATTCACCCAGGTGAACAAAATGGACTTTTTTTATTCATTATGTGCATTTTTAGCACCCACATAAAGCCTCTTTGCCTTTTTACCTGGGTGATATCACCTAGGTGAAATCATTCCGAGGTGAAATGAGGAAATCAAGGAGTTTACTTTCTGCACCTAGGTGAACAAAGTGGCATAAACCGATTTGATATCTAAACCGTTCGGCGTTCTGATTGGTCTACTAACATGCACACTTGAAGCACTCGATACAAGCCAAACAGTGCGTCTATCGAATCGAGCTGAATCGTATGTTTCGTAAACTCATGGTAGAGGTACAGTGATGAAAACTTTGACTGCATTTATCACTATGCAGATAGGGATAATCGTTCCGTTCAAAGATCAACAGTTTTATAACTCTTAGATTATTTATTTCCTAATAAAAAATCGATGATTTGTAGAAATTTTTGTTTTTATCAACGTTGCTTCTCAAAATTGCCTTGATAGTTGTTGATTTACTTTTAACGATTATTTGTATGTTGTATTAATTATCTTGTCATTAACATGTCTGGATAGATGTCTACATGTTATTCAGTTTACATGTTATTATAAATATACGCTGGTATTGTTTAGGGTCTTTTGACACATAATTCCACATTAATTTGGTTTATAAGTTTTAAAAGTGCTTGCATAAAAATAGTGGCGTGAAGTAGCTACCTATTGAAAGAAGAAAGAAAGAAAGAAAGAAAAAGCGTTTATTTCTATCTGACGAAAGACATGAACAAAAAAGACAATGTAAAAAAAAAAATGTTGGTTGTATTATTAAATAGATTCTGATGTTTTTTGCTAATTAGCTATGATACACATTACCTACGATATACGATTTGATAGTAAATAATGAGGCTTTTGTATTAAAAAGATGACATTTGTCTGTTTAGATATAGATACGACACCCAGGCCGAAAACTTGCTTAAATCGATGGCCGCTGATATTTGCTATTATCATAATTATGTCATTCTTATTTATAATCCAACTCCGTCTGAATTGCTGAACCGATGTTGACGAAACTTTGTCTGTTATGGACTAGGCCCTTCAATATCACGTGTCTTTAGTTTAGACTCCAACGATAAGGCTCGAAAAACGCTGCTATTCACATAGGACATTTGTGAAATAAGAAACATTGTGAGTAACAGTTTGATAAAAAAATTTGTAAACCGTTACCATATTTTATTTATGTGAATATATGATAAATCAGGCAGCGGTGGGATGCGGCCGCAAGATCGGTCTGTGTGGAGAATCTTGGGGGACATAGGCCATGTCCAGCAGTGGACGTCTGTAGGCTGACATGGTGATGATGATGATGAAATGATGTAGAGGAAAGAGCTTGTGTAGTTACCCTGTACTGCAAATGTCCGTTCCGTTTGCCAGAGGACCCCCGTGGGGCGCCAACACACTGGAACGTCAATGAACCCAGCTCGCTCATGGCATATGCGTTCGTTATGATGGTCTTTGGAGACATGCGCTGAAATTTATAACAAAAAACGTATGTAGGAAACTGTTGGCGTATTTAAAAAACCTGTGTAGGAAACTGTTTGCCTATTTAAAAATTATTTCTTATACAATACTGAAGGCTTACTAGTTATGACTCAAATGGCTCGATTGGGAAAATAATGCCCTCATGCAATCTTCAATCCGGCGATATTTCTATGGACCGTTTGTTGCATAGGTATTCGAAACTAGGTCGATATTCGCGAGAAAACACCGAACATTTTGTGAAAGCATACATTAAAATGTTCTGACTGTCTTTAACGTAAAATAAGAACCAAAACAACAAATAATAAATATATACTTCGATACCTCCTACGTACAATATCGTTACTACATTTCATCAACTTTACAGTATCGCCATTGAAAGATACGGAAGCAAATCAATAATGTTTGTGAAGTCAAATAAGCTAATTTAAGAACCAAAATTGGCATACTGACATATTTTTAGGCTAAGTTTATGACCTAATTTTTAGGCTAAGTTTATGTAAGATTTCTTGTTATTTTTGCTTGAATTCCTTAAAAATCACATACGATTTTCTACTTTGAAAATATCAGCCGTATTTAATTATTGTACATAGTACTTACTATATTTTACGTTGACACTTATCTTGAATTAAGTAATTTATATTATATATAAGATAACTAACATCGGAACTAATAATATAAAATTGTGTCGTAAGTTACAATTATCATAATATTAAAGCGAATACATGAAATAAAATATCTTACATTGCATTAAATAAATATATTTCATAATCAAATCACTCCAAATAAATTTTCCTTTCAGAAAAAGAACTCAAAATACTAATCAATGGCATTGCCATTCATTATTACAGTAGTTTTAGGAATGTAATATGATATCTTTATTATTATAAGATATTTTTTTTGTTTCATTCATTTTAAGAGCAATCACTAATAGAGTCGTACGATATTCCCTGATGAAAGCCTAGAAATTTAATTAAAATTTTTATGTCGTACAAAATCCGTCCACCTAAGAGTAAGCCTAAAATTCTTATGCAGCGCAATTTTGCTGGCATGGACATTGATAGTTTACGTAAAGATGCAAGTGATGTAGACTGGACTCCACTGACTCACTCTGAATCAGTTGATGATAAAGTCGATATCTTCACCAATCAAATAATTAAACTTTATGATAAGCATGCGCCAATTCGTCCGGTGAAAATCAAACATCCTCCCTCGTCGTGGCTCACTGACAACATCAAACAGCTTATACGTAAAAAAGTGGCAGCTAAAAGGTACAAAATTAGGCCTGATGCACATAACTTGCAACAGTATGTCAAGATTAGGAATCACTGCAATAAGGTGTGTAGGGACGCACAACGCCAAACAAAATGTAAAAAACGGAGATCCAGCAAAAGTTTGGATATTTCTAAAGACCTTGGGGGTAGGCAAATCACGTCAAGACATCAATCCTAAAGACCTCAATATTGATTTGCTCAATCAACATTTCTCTGCCTCGTCCAATTTTGACAGGACTACTAAGGCACACACAATTGACTATCTTTCATCTCTGCCAACCCCTAGTTATTCACCTTTTGTCTTTAATCAAGTCTCTGATTGTGATGTTAAGAAGAGCATAATCTCAATCACATCCAACGCAGTTGGTAGTGACTGTGTCAGCCGTAATATGCTCCTTCCTATCCTCGATATAATCCTACCCATCATTTCCCACATCCTTAATTACTCCTAGTCCAATATGGTATTTCCATCGATATGGAAGGACGCCCAAATTACTCCCATACCAAAAACCTGTCATCCCTCATCCTTTACCGACTATCGTCCCATCTCCATACTACCATTCCTATCCAAAGTCCTTGAATGCCTCGTCCATGACCAAATAAATTCATTCCTCTGCAGAAATAATCTCCTTAATTCCTTCCAATGTGGTTTCCGCCCGGGTCATAGTACAGTCACATCCCTTGTCAATATTACGGATGACATCAGGTCCGGTATGGAAGGCGGAAAGCTCACTATTCTTGCACTGTTAGATTTCAGTAACGCCTTCAATACAGTGGACTTTGAGATTCTTGTTGGTGTTCTTCGCTCTCTTAACATATCTCCAACAGTGATTGATTGGCTTCGTAGTTACCTCTGTGGCCGCCGACAGCGTATTCGCATTGAGGATACATTTTCTGCTTGGTGTAACATAACTGTTGGTGTGCCCCAGGGTGGCGTGTTGTCTCCATTACTCTTCGCTATTTTTATAAATTCTATCTCTAACAATCTTCGCTCTTCCTACCACCTTTATGCAGATGATCTCCAGATCTATACGCAGTCACCATTAGCGCAGATAATACAGTCCATTAATGTAATTAACAGTGACCTGGCACAAATTTGCAGTTGGAGCAAATCATTTGGGCTGAAAGTTAACCCTTCTAAAACGCAAGTCACTATTGTTGGTAGCCCCAAATTGGTGTCAAAAGTAAACTGGTCGGAGCTCCCTGATATTGTCTTTGATGGTACATACCACATTTCACATACAGGACAAAGTCCAGAATTTGGGTGTTACGATCGACTCTGCTCTTACTTGGGGACCACAGATCCAAGAAGTAAGTCGAAAAGTGTTCGCTTCAGCAAGCTCACTGAGAAGATTAAGGAACTTTCTCCCCACTGCCACCAAAATTGCGCTTGCCAACTCGATTCTTTTACCCATTATCGATTATGCGGATGTCAGCTATCTAGATCTCGCCGAAAACCAACTCGACAAACTTGAGCGCCTCAAAAATGTCTGCACGCGATTCATATTTGGATTACGCAAATATGATCATGTTTCACAATTTCGAACGCAACTCAAGTGGTTACACATACGTCATCGCCGGAATGCTCACATTCTTACTTTACAATGTATTGTTTAACCCTTCAACTCCTTCCTATCTTAAAGGTCGATTTGAGTACCTACATGATACACATAATAAGTTTTTGAGGTCATCAGAAAATTTAAAACTGAAGATGCCGGGACATTCCACGAGCTTTTTTGATAAGTCCTTTACTGTTACTGCTGTACGTTTGTGGAATGCTCTACCGCTACCTATTAGACAGGCTCAAACAGTAACGAAATTTAAAGCGATGGTAAAGGAACACTATCTGTCCTTGTAGCTTAAGCTATCATTCTACTATAATAATTTATATCATTATAAGTCGTGTTATTATATACTATAGTACGATTATTTAGATGTATGTATATATGTTTAGATGTATATATGTTTAGTTACATAGGTATATATTATAAAATTATAATTAAAATTTTGGAATATAAGTATTGATGTAATATTATCATGTATTTATGTATATATTATAAATATATATTTATATGTATTTACTTCGTACGCCTACAACCACCAATAATTTCCCTTGCAAACCATATCCATCCAAAGGTTGCCTGGCAGAAATCGCTTTTAGCGATAAGGCCGCCGCCCACTGTACTTTTATTATAGTCTAAGTTTCTACTTTGTAATAATTATATAGGTGAACAGTAAAGTATATAATAAATAAATAAATAAAATAAATTTTCTTTGTGTGTTCTCTATGCGATCAACGTACTTTTGGCAACATGGGTTCCACACCTCAGAGGCGTACTACACCAGATTGCTCCTAACAAAAGTACAATAAAGTATTTTTAATTATGTAGATTTAGTGAAATATTTCGATGGCCGCATAATTAACCCTAGATATGCGATTCAAAAATGAGTTCGGTGATACACGCCTAAGTGACGAACAACGCTACATTTAGGAAGTAAACGACCACCCAACGTATATGTCGAGGGTATTGTGGTCCCCCCCCCGTGGGATCTCCACCTTGTCGTGGTGGGGGGGCTCAGTAACCGTGGGTTAGAAGCCACCCACGGTGAAGCTAAGCGGGATCCAGGGAGGGGACGCTCCACGTGGGCTTGGTAGAGGCCTGCGTAGGATGCGTCCCATGGTGCGGGTGCGGGGGACAGTTCTGTCTGTCCCTCGCAGTCGGGTGCGGTCGCGGGAGGAGAGGCGTGTGGGTGTTGCATTGCCCCGCGCCCTATCTCCCGCGACCAAATGGGGGTGCACCATCGTTGCGTCGCGGTGGGGCCGCAGAGGAAGAGGAGATGCGGTGTTGCGTTGCCGTCCTCCCTATCCTCTGCGGCCGCTGGGTGTTTTGGCGGCGGAGCCCAACACCTTCATCCGCCGCCAAGGGGGTTTCGTTCGGGGCCCGCCTGATCATCTGGTGGGCCAATACCCGTCGGGGGGTAGCGAGGAATGCTTTGGTGAAACCCTACCCTCCGACACATGGGTACATGAGGAGCACGGGTTGGTTTTTAGTTAGTAAGAGTCTGACAGTCCCCTTCGTCCTTCCCCCCCGGGGCGGAGGGACTCCATGAGGATTTTCCAACCCGATACCAAAAAAAAAAAAAAAAAAGGGTATTGTGGTCCGTTTAGGTTGGTCCGAGAATATGTCACCATTGAGCACTTTTCGGGATTAAGATCTAGCTTATTATTTTTACAGTAATCCTCTAATCGCCGAAGATCTGTTTGAAGGGCAATAGTGTCCTCTAAAGATGATATTGATGCATAGATCTCCATGTCATCAGCAAAAGAAAGTAGATTTGATGACATGAAGCACCAATCGATGTCATTGACATAAATAGTAAACAAAAGAGGGCCCAACAACGAACCCTGTGGGAAATATAATTATTCAGAGGTACAGCTTGCGACCTATTCTCCAGTATGTACAGTTTTCGCAGTAGGATTAAATGATCGATTCGGTCGAACGCCTTGCTGTAGTTGGTGTAAATAACGTCAACTTGTGCACCATTATCCATGGTGTTTGTGATAAAATCATTAAGCAAGACGAGGTTCGTAACAGTAGATTTACCCCTTAAGAAGCCATGTTGTGATGGGCTGAAGGAATTTTTAAGTGTAGAGTAGACCTGGTTATATACAATCCTTTCGAAGATCTTACCTATAACACATAGTTTGGAGATTGGCCTGTAGTTGATTATTTCTCTTTTAAAACCTTTTTATGAATAGGCGTATTATACGCCGATTTCCAAAGTTTGGTCACTACACAAGATGGCATTTTTTTAAAAATAGAAGTGAAATTCGATAAGCAAGGGACAAAGCACATCGTACAAGAAATTTAGGGGATATATTATCTGGGCCTGCTGCGTTGCACGTATCTAAATTAGACAGTAATTTACAAACGTTTATAGTTATGTTAGATATATCCGCGCAACATGATGTTTCAGGAAAATAATTGGCGTCATAATCATAATTGTGTACAATTTTAAGGAAGTCTATGTCTATAGCCTATTAGGATATGTAATATTATACCCACATTTCGCCATTTAATGAATTTGTAGGTCCCACGTAATAGTAGGCGAGCGTATTGCCGTTATCGGGCACATTACCAGACTCTGTGCTGCTGCTAAGAATTCGGTAAAAATCAGTAACTTTTGCCCGACTCGGGATTCAAACCCAAAGCTCCCGATCAGCAAAGGCATAGGCAATGCACTGGAAGTTTATCTTAACTTGTTGAAGCAGTTCTGGTGACACGGCGCTTCCTCCGATGAAAAGAAATTCAAAGCTTGAGAAGTCACATTTGTGCTCTGCTGCGAGTTTCACCAGCGTTGACAACAGGGTTGGACTTGTTATTAGAAATGTTGGCTGGAATTTAAATATTTTTTTAAATCATTGGCTTGTAATTACGAAATAAAATTTTTGCAATACGATTGTATTTACCTACTATAGAATGAATGATATATGAATAGATTTTATCGAACGCTGAAAATGTTGCGGCCAGGGAAAAGTAGACCAATTCAGACACTGTTTATCTGCGCAACATTTCGCCATCTTGTCTCTTCGCGACCACGATCGGTGTAAGACGATCGATACGTCGCAAACAAATAGGCATTTATACTTTTTTTTCTTTTTTGTTTTACGAGGTGGAAAATCCCTTCGTATCTCCGACTCTTGGGGGAAATGAGAGCCGGAGTATGTGGTGTTTCCACTAAAAACCACCTCGACTTTCTGATGTACCCCTGTGTCGGAGTGTAGGGCATCGCCAAAGCATTCGTCGCCACCCTCCAACGGGCATTGGCCCGCCAGATGGTTAGGCGGGCCCCGAACAAAACCCCCTTGGCGGCGGATTAAGGTGTTGGGCTCCGCCACCAAAACACCCAGTGGCCGCAGAGGATAGGGAGGACGGCAACGCAACACCGCATCTCCTCTTCCTCTGCGGCCCCACCGCGACGCATCGAATGGTGCGCCCCCATTTGGTCGCGGGAGATAGGGCGCGCGGCAACGCTACACCGACACGCCTCTCCACCCGCGACCGCACCCGACTGCGAGGGACAGGCAGAACTTGTCCCCCGCACCCGCACCGTTGGACGCATCCTGCGCCTCCAAGCCCACGCGGAGCGTCCCCTCCTGGATCCCTCTTAGCTTCACCGCGGGTGACCAATCCACAGTTACTGAGCCCCCCCACTACGACAAGGTGGAGATCCCACGGGGGGGAGGCATTTATACCTTTAATAAGTTTATTTTATGCAATTAAGACCCGCTAAATTATTTTGTTATGATTTAGCCATCTCATCATTATTAATCGTTTATGTGCTCTTGCGATTAATATAATTATCAATATTTCTTGCCGTACAATAAATGTTATAAACGGTTTAAATATATTACCTTATATCCAATAATTAGGTCAAATAAATGCTGTGATGTCACGTTGGATTCAGATGTCTGTATTCTTGAATACTTGAGGATCGGACTGATGACGAAGTTGAGGAGTGTAGACAGCCATTGCAGAGGTGCTGCTAAGAGGACTGACCGAGTTGGTGATGGAAACTTTGTTGAAAACCACCTGCAGAAAACATATACAGGATGTCTTAATCTGGGTACAAATCTTTAAATGGTTGTGCAGTACAATAGCAGTACTTGTAGATGTAGGTATGCTATTCAAGTTATATCTAAAGCAATTCTCGGTAAACCTTAAGGTTTAAACAAATAAGTTTGTTTATAGGAACGTTTCTTCAGTTTTTGATGATCCATTTTTTTTCTGTTCGTTGCATTAAATTGTGTTTCAATTCCGGATGCAATATCCCCTCAGCCCTTAATTTTTTTGTATCTATGTGACACAACGTTGAGTTAGGAGCCTGGTAGGGAAGGATGAAGAACTAAATATTGTTTTAATATTATAAACTAGCTGACCTGGCGAACTCTGCTCCGCCTTAGAAGCAATCAATAAGCAGATCTTGGATTTTATTAAGTTCATTTATTAATAGGAAATACAAATAAAAAACAATATTGATTCTTTATTGTTCATTTAATACATTACCCCACAAACTTCGACCCTCTCTAAAATGATGCTACCCTGGTACTTTTCAATATCCTAAGCTACAATGACATATTTTAAAGCTGCAGAAAGTTTAATAAAAGAAAATAAAAAATGTCTCTAGCTTTATGCTCCCCTGGTACTTTGCCTGAGCATGCGTTGTATCTTTCAATAGGTAGATTTGTCCCTACAAACTTCGACCCTCCCTACAATCCCTCTCAGTCTATTTTTTGCAACTAATTGTAACCTATGTGTTTTTCCTGGTTCTGAGCTACATCCTCACCAACTTTCAGCCAAATCTGTTCAGCCGTTCTTGAGTTATAAATAGTGTAACTAACACGACTTTCTTTTAATATAGATATTACAAGGCCACGATCATTTTGATCTTAAAATATAACGATCATGCCTTTCGTATTGATAAGGGCTCTTAAGATACTGTTAAAAGTTTGGTTTACCAAGCATAGGGTCCAGCAATGGCCATTTGTTTGTGACTCAGAGCCGCAGCTTTTGGCAGCCCGGTCGTACCGCTGGTAGATATCAGCAATGCTATCGTCTCTTCAGTATCGAAGTTGCTTATTCTGAAATAAAATGAACACTCAGTAACGCAATTGTGCCAGATTAAATTAAAACTTGGTAGTAACAATAATAATATAATTTACTTCAGATTTACATCCATACTAGACATTACATAAATTTTTCAGATTTATTTGGTTTCGGTTAAGCTACATAACTTGCCAAATGTTGTAAGGCTGGTACGGACTACGAGCTTCAAGGTTTGGTTGGCAAGGTAACAATGCAACCGGAATAACGTTAGGACGCTGATGATGATCTACTAGCTTTTGGTTGTTGTTACTAGCTCGTCATAGCAAGAAGAACTCCCATTTTATCGTGGCTATGATTTATTTAAAACAATTGAAACGTCGGATAATGATGACAAACATTATTTTGAGTCTTTCAATTTTGACACTGTTATAAAATTCTTAAATGGCAGTTTAGATAGATAGATAATTGCTTTATGCACACATGTCGTGTGCAATGAAGTGTGATGCGTCATTGTACACGACATACAATATGTGTGATCACTATAGGTATACATAGACAAAAAAAAAAGAGAAGTTAAAATGAATATTTTGATTGGCGGTCTTAGTGCTAAAAGTAACATTTAGCATGTACATTATTCATCACATTAAGCATCATTTAGTTTCACAATTATTACTAATAGTAGGGGAGGTCACGATGCTAAATTGGGATTTACTCAAGCGTCATTGAGACCTATTGGGTTGCAAAGCCAAGATGATAAAATTATAAAAATGTTAATATGTAATGTATTACCTTTTCATCGGTGGGCTATTGATTTTAAAAACTTAAAAAAAGACTCTTGCGCTAATCCCTCCAGCTAATCATCAGATTATGAGAAAGCATGTCTAGGACGTTAAGATGAAACACATACATCTTAATCTGACGCGCTTGAGTATCTCAAAATGGCGAATTCTTTTTGCACGTTCTAATAGTGACCACGAGTTTGCGTCACACACAAATCGTCAGATTATTCAATGAGAGCCTTTTTTAGGTTCACTTAACATCCCCTTAGATAATCTGACACGCTCGATTAATTTTCTTTTTTTTTTTGCATTTTAAAAATCTTTCGTTCGATCATCGATGCAAACGATCAGATTAACATTCATACGTTATTAAAAACACGTAGGACATGGATGCTATCAATATAATAGCTGCGCTCAAGTAAATCCCTAAATCCCTTCATGGGCTCCCCTACTATAATCTTAATAACCACATATAACTTACTTAAAATTCTGAATATCCGCTTCACCTCCATATTTCTCCATCATCTCAGAAAGGCAAATCGTATGGTCACTCTTGTCGAATGAGATAACTTTAGTATCCAACCCCGCGAGCTCAACTGCCTCTTTAACATTTTGCACCTTCTCACTTTGACAGAAGACTATTTTTGGCTTGACTACTTCAAAAGAAAACTTCATATCATCTGGAAACAAGAACATTCATCACATCACCCGCTCTTAGGTATTCGCAACAATCGATTGCGAATCATATTGTAGGTAGGTATTTGTGCGATAACTAGTATTCATTCGAATTTATTACATATAACAAAATTAAATTAATTTAAGAATGAAACAGTTATAACTACTTAAATGCTACTACTAAAATTAAATTAAAATACAAAACAAATAAAAAAGAAAAAAAATATTCAAAGGGCGTCATGAAAGTCCTCCACATCGCCGTCTATTGGGTGTGTGCCCGGTAACTGGGAATCGAACCCGAGCCCGTCGTCTCGGCAGTCGATTACGTACACCACCTATCGCCACTTTTAAATGCATCAATTATTCAAATATTGTATCCTCCTTCTCGACAGTCTGCATGCTATTGTTTAAAAGAAGGTAGGGTATGTGTTTTGTCTCGTGTAACCGCTGAATGCCTTCAATGCTGTCAACTTCAGATCTTAATTATAGTAAGCAATCATCTATATCTATAATATAAAAATGAATCGCTGAATGTGTTGCTAAGCGCACATCTCGAGAGCAGCTGAACCGATTTTGCTAATTCTTTTTTTTATAATGCTCCTTGAAGTCTCGTACATCAAGATGGTTCTTACGGAGAGAAAAAATAAACACAAAAAAATAAAGAATCAACTGTTAGGCGGTACGAAGTTCGCCGGGTCTGGTAGTATTACATATATTTAATATTCTTACAAGCGTTCATAGTCCTATCCGTTGGAGCAACTGGTAGTCCCAGACACCACGCAGCGTAGAAAGGTACAGCCAAGTCAAGATGGTTCGGAGCCATAAGTATCATGACGTCGTCTTTCTTCAAACCCATGTTCTTCAGGCTGCTGGCACATTGTATGATCCTTTTGAGTACTGATCCATTAGTCTCTGATACTCCAGTAACGCCATCGATCTGTAACAATAAAGGGCACTTGAGTAAGCGTGCTGGAAAGTATTATTATTGGCATACTAATGGAAAGAAAGAGGAACCCACCATGCACCCTTGCATTGACCATCCTTACTACCATAAGATCACTAGCAGTAACCCATACCACTCCTATATATCCCATATCCCTTTTCATCAGAGGAGGTCGGTATAGTTAATCTTTTCCTATTGCAATAGTTGTGATTGTCAAACCGAGGGTGGATGTTGATTTTATTTATCATTCCATTAGTAAATAATGGAGCTATACCTAGTACCACCTGATTCAATCAACTATATTATCAGTGGTTAAAGACACTCTTGAAAGATAACTAGTTTAAATATTTGCCGCATACGCGCCGCACTTATAACAAGCCACTTGAAATTATAGGCACGCTTATGAAGTATCATCGAAGGTTATCAATAATTCTAAAGCTTTCGGAAGAATCTGGCTAATAAATGTTTAAGTAGCAGATGGTAAACAAGCAGACGGATCGCCTGATGATAAAGTTATTACCGCCGCCTATGGACACCCGCAACATTATAAAGGACTCACGGGTGCGTTTCCGTCCTTTATGAAGGGAAAAGGGATATTAGAGGCAGTTTGAAAGTTGCACCGATGTAAGACAAGCTGAAAGGAAATCGTTTGTCGTGGTATAGCTATGTAATGAGGAGGGATGAAAATCATGTGACTACAAAAGTGATATGAGAGTTGAGGGACATATAGCAAAAGAGAGACTAAAGAAAAGATAGATAGATTGTGTGAAGAATGACATGAATGAAAAGGGAGTAAATGTTCAGATGGCATCTGATGGAAGAGAATTAAAGAGAAAGATATTCTGCGCCGATCCCAAGTAATATGGGAACAGGGCAGGCAGAAGAAGAAGTTAATAAAATGTATAATAATATACATAATTATAAGTTTTTATCCTAATGATATAAAATCAAGTGTGCTATAAGATTATAAAAATTCTGGAGAGTAAATCTAAATTTTCGATAAATATATAAAGATATTCCTGATAAAATTAGTGTAATACTAGGTGACTTGTAACTCTTATATAGTATTAGCTTAGCCCGCTGTTACACTCGCGTTATTTAGGGCTACAGCCCCTTTCCCGGGGCTTGTTAGTGTGACGGTATATAGCTTCGTCGATAAATGACCTATCCAATATAGAAATATTCATTATAATCGAACCAGTAGTTATTTAGATTTGCGCGATTACAGATAGTATATCATTAAGCTGTTTCCAACGATAGGATTATATTTTATGAATGTCATGCAGTTGCATTCACAGGCCATGTAGTTAAATAATTTTTCCACGTATAGATAAGATAAATATAAATTGCATTAAATACTTACAGAAATCTATTGATATTTTGTTTTTTACAATATTGGGATTAAGCCTTCAAGGAGGCTTCATTTATCACTGCAAAGTGATTGGATATGGTAAGTAATAATTGCAATGGACAATACCTGGAAGGGTGGCATGGATTGAAGGTTGTCACTTATTGTGCTCATATAATTGCATAAATAACCTGTCATTTTCCTTACTTGTTAAGGCCACTAGGTGGACCATAGAGAGAACTTATATGGTCTTAATTGCGAAGTGAGGTCGAATAAGATTGAGATTTTTTTACAAAACACAAAGTTGCTAGATAGCCATCCAGTTGGTTAAGCCAAAGTGGCAAAGGTAGACCCTATAGTCTGCAAGACCGATTGTCGTTGCGTCAAAGAGGTTTCGGAGGTGACCACGTACCCGAGGACGCAGATGAGGTTACGAAGTCATTAGGACCCCACAAGGTGGAGTGACGACGTCGTAAAGCCATCGGCCCAGCCAAGAAAAGTGGTGGCGGCAGCGACTTCGATGTACATGCCGTGCACTACTCCGCCATCCGACGTCAGGTCGGAATAGAACGCACTATAGACATCGAAATAGCTGACGCTGTCGGCCACCGCTGCTGTTGGTGAATGGGCCAGGAACTGCGGCAAGCGGCTGCGGCATTTAGAAAGGCCTTCTATCGAGTAATGAAAGCTATTTGTGCAGAAACTATGAGAATGTTCTTTTATAAACCGTGTACCTATTCATGACCGCTGGTAAACAGCGCTTGTCGTGCAACCGTGTCGTGTTCTACAGAGTGAACGCCGAGTGCCCGCTGGAGTAATGCGCATGTCCAATGTGAGGTCGGCTTTAATGGCAAGCAAGGCTTAAAAGGTAGTAGAGTCTTGCTGATTTCAGCATGAATGGGCCAGCTCGACCGGCGAAGTACTACCCTTTCACAGAAAATCGACGTAAAGAAACAGTACCTATATTTTTGTTTCCCGTTTCGTTCGGTAAGTGAGAGTGTCGGAAGCCCCATCCCCTATTCCTTCTATAAAAAGGTATCGCTCCCCGAGCGTTGACGCGACGAATCGTCAGAATCCATGTTGACACTGACAAGATGTCACTAGTGTTTCGAGCCAACACGCCAAAATATGCCCGTTTACGCGAGTCCGGTTTTATGCGATTAATGTAGCGCGCGTGTAAGCGCGTACGCTGAAACGACCGTATACGCGCAGAAAAATACGCTAATCTGAAACCGCCCTAACCCGTAGGACTAGGAGTGGGATAAGGATATCCCACTCCTAGTCCTATCCCTTTTCCCAACCCAAAGGCCACGGCAAGGTAAACTTCACTAGGCTATCACTGTTGTCAGCGGCAACTAAGTATATAGGTATTATCTACTGTGTGATATTATGACAAACCAAATTGATTTATGTTATTACTTATTAGTATCTACTTCATGTAGCGCTGATAACGATAATAATTTACTATACTATATACAAGTATTGCCTGCTGACTGCCTCGTTGGTCTCGCGGCATGAATGTGCGCATGGGATTGGGAGGTCTCGGGTTCGATTCCCGGGTCGGGCAAAGTGTTATTGGATTTCTCCGTTAGAAAATTCTCAGTAGCAGCACGGAGTCTGGCAATGTGCCCGGAACGGCAATAGGCTCGCCCCTATTACGTGGGACCTAAAATTCCTGGCGAAATGTGGGTGTTTTATTCCACCTCTGCCTACCCCTTCAGGGATACAGGCATGAGTCTATAAAAATAAAAGTATTATTATCATCGGGCCCTGTATATAAACTGTCCCACTGATGGGTATGGGCCTCTTCTCACTGTGAGATGGGTTAGGCCATAGTCCACCACGCTGGCCAAGTGCGGGTTGGCAGACTTCACATGTCTTTTGAGAACATTACGGAGAACTCTCAGACATGCAGGTTGCCTCACGATGTTTCCCTTCACTTCACCGTTGAGCAAGCGATAATTAACAATTTAATACGCAGATAACTTTAAAACGTCATTGGTGCGTGCCGTAGATTCGACCGCGAGACCCTCTGCGTAGCAGTCTGTCGGTCTTTCCACTAGGCATTAAAATTTAGGCTATTAAAATAATTGCGTTTTCAACATGTATTTCTGTCCGATTAGTGACTAGCGGCCAACCATACCCTTAGACGTCAATAATGTTAACCAGGTATCACACCTACGTGTGTTATTCTAGAATACATATGGAGAGCAATAAAGATTTTGAATTTGAATAAGGATCATAGGGAGGACACACTAAAGTTTGTCCATCCTTTGAGCGTGAACGCACTAGCGGCTAACCGTACTTAATTTTTATATGAAAAACATGATGTCAACGTACTGACTTGCGGCTAACGTCTTTAACGCGGCCAGCCGCATGCACGCTGCATTGTGGCCAGCCGGTAGAGTGTCGACGCTCTTAGAGAGTCGTCATTTTGTTCACGTCTACACGTAGACTTTAGTTCCCAGGGTTAGGGCGGTTTCAGATTAGCGTATTTTTCTGCGCGTATACGGTCGTTTCAGCGTACGCGCTTACACGCGCGCTACATTAAGCGCATAAAACCGGACTCGCGTAAACGGGCATATTTTGGCGTGTTCGCTCGAAACACTAGTGACATCTTGTCAGTGTCAACATGGATTCTGACGATTCGTCGCGTCAACGCTCGTATGAGTTGCGCGTGTGCCAAACGGCGCGCCTATACGCGCCTACATGCGCTCCCAAAAACGAGCTTATACGCGCGTATAAAACGCTAATCTGAAACCGCCCTTATACTTTACGTTGCTACGTCTTTATGATCATTTTCTTTCAGCTCTTTTAATGCATGGCACAAATATTCAACAGTAGACCAAGTTGTCTCTATAGTAGTTCTTTTGAAAAGTGCAGTAGTGTAATCATGATACATTCGCTAAATCATGCGTGGTGAAAACCAAACGTAAAATAAAAAAATAGGAACACATGCTTTTTAACCAATGGAAAAATAAAATACACACCTGGCACAAAACTAACTTAAAATTTTATAAAATTTAATTAAATGTGTTTTTATTAATTAATATTTTTTTTTTCATTTAATTTTAATTAAATATTTTTCCGACGACTGCGATGCGGATGAGTTTCATGACGCCTTCTAAATTTTAATTTTTAAGCTTTTTAATTTTCACTTCTTGTATATATAAAATAGTTTTAATAAATTATTTTAAGTCTTAATTTATATCTTAAACTATATCTCCAATTCTTAATTGTTTTATGGAAATAAATAAATTAAGTATTTAAAATTAAATTATCAGAAGTTAAGAATAAAAAAATCCCATCAGTTCAAGCATAATTTGAAAATTCCAAATATTATTAGTTTAGTTTGATAGAAATATAATAAAATAAATATAAAAAAAAATGCTCATATACCTATGTATAAAGTTACATACCTGCATCACAAAATCGGGATCATCTTTCAAACTCTGCACTATTATCTTCCCGAGATGAAACCTGTCACTCGGTATCCCGGACTCGGCGACAATTCTCGAAGTTAACTCAGCCACATACATATGTACCCAATTATTACCAAAACACTCTTCAGCCATCACGATATCTTTTATCAAAAATGTTTATTTATTTCAATCAAATGCGTCTGTAGTTCTGTACTGCACGACCATGAGTTTCTAATATCTATGTTATTATCAGTATTATACTTATGATTCAAGCAAACATCGGAAGCTATGATATATGTATTATATAAACGTAGTATATATCTATATTATGTCGCAGGCAATTTGTATGATTCGGCTTTTCACAAATGGCAATCTCCATTTATAAATGCTTGCAATTATAATATACCGAAGGCAAATTAGCGACTCAATTACTTGTTATAAGGGATTATTTAATTGACGGTTAACTAGTCTTATATGTTAAGTTGACGGAATCTTGCTTCATCGTATAAGAAAACCTAACATAATCTAGTAACTTACCTGGCGGATAAAAGTTCTTGAGAACTGTAAGACTTTTGAACTTTGCCGCGGGTTATTAAACCGAAGATATTTTGTTTACGAATTTTGCCATCTTCAATTATTTGCCTGCGACATACATATAAATTATATAAAGACAAACAGTCTACTGATTACACTCAGAAACATTGTCAGTTACTGCGCGGTTTGTATCTATCGCTATTCCATTCCTAGATTACTTACCAGCTGGTATAACTGGTAAATCTAGTTTATAGACAAGCCTATGTTGTAACAAAAGCATGGAAAGTGTTTCAAGACATTACTAATTATTGCGATAATTACTGCAGACCACTTAGTGTGGTTTATGAGGGTTCGAAATCTTGGCAAGAAGTCATATAAGACTTCTTTTTCTTAGAATTATCAAATCAAAATTGCATTGAGTATTGACTTACATACTTGTACCAATAGTCTTGCGCCTAATCTGTTTAAGGATTGGATAAGATATGCTTTCTTACAAATTAAATAGGGTTTGTTTTCTTGATCCGTCGCCACAGAGAGAACTTAAATTTCAGTATTGAATTGTACAAATCTCGAGATAGGTATCGATATTTTTTTCACTATTGCAAATTAAGCCATGACAAAGTCAGTTAAAAGGTTGCATTTAAAGTGGTTACTTTAAATGCATCCTTTTAACTAACTTTTTGTGTGTGACTGTGAAATTAGGTACACATCCCTACTTAATATTATAAATTCGAAATTGTGTATGTATGTATGTATGTTCTGTTTTCACGCTAAAACGTCTGAACCGATTTTGTTGAAATTTGATATAGAGATATACTGGACCATGGAGACGGACATAGGCTACCATAAGATGCAAAAATTAAACTGGGAGGGATTGTAGGGAGACTGGAAGTTTGTACGGCACAAATTTACCTCTTGGAAGTAAGAACGCATGCGCTATAATAATTGAGTGCGCATGTGCATTTATCTGTCAGTACTGCCACATCATACATAATGTCATATTGTGCACGGTGATTATATTGTTCGCATATATAAACTAATAATTATATACTACGCTTAAACGGCTAAAACGATTTTCTATAGTAAAATTATAAATGCGAAAGTGTTTCTAGATATCGCACACCCAGCGGTATAATGACACATCTACTTTTTTCTTATTTTACAGAAATGAGGGTCAAAGATTTTACAAATGTTTGAAATGAAGTTATGACTTCATTTTACGTTATATAATGAATTTTATGGTTTTAGCAACTAGTATAGACCTTAATAGATACTTAGGGATAAAAAAATACACTTCAGGTTTCCAGGAGTTGCTTCATAACGGGCAAAAAAGAAGAAGAGCCATGCAATTGTGCCGTTATACTTTTAAAAACTTCCAAAAATGTCATATATGCCCCCAAAGCCATTATTAAACAGGATTTGAAAACCAAGAAATAAAGACATTTGCTTAATAGAAAACAACAGTTTTTATTTGAAATCAACATGCCTACATAGGCTGCACTAAAAGTATCGAGAATGGAATATTTCCACTGTTCCTGTCATATTAAAATATTTTTAATTGAAAACTCCTTGGTTTTAAAAATCGAATACCATTTATTTATTTAAAAAAAGATTCTCGGTCTTGTCACAAGGTTTTGTCAAACTTGTTTAGTCGTTGAGAAAATGGAATTGATTCGAGAAAATTCAAGAGCGATGATTTATTATGACTTTCGAAGTGGTTTAACACAAAAACAGTGTGTTGATCGGATGATTTCTGCATTTGGTGATGAAGCCCCATCCAAAACCACAATTTATCGTTGGTTTGCTGAATTCAACGTGGACGTGTCAAGCTCAGTGATGATCTCCGTCAAGGTCGTCCAAAAACTGCAGTCACCCAAGAAAACGTTGATGCTGCGCGTAAGCTGATGGAGGAAGATCGACATGTGACATACCGCGAAATTCAGGCAACTTTAGACATTGGCTTGAGTCAAATAAAAATAATCTTGCATGAACAATTAGGGGCATAGGGTTCCCACCAAAAACTTAGGGTCCCAAGCCAACCTCACCTGCAAGTGGTGCACCTGCCGATCAACGGACGAGGCTCTGGCAAACAAAATATCCCGATAAGCGGCAATAGGCTCGCCACCTATTACGTGGGATCAAAACACTGGCGAAAAGTGGGCGTTTAATATGCCTCTGCCTACCCCTTCGGGGAAACAGGCGTGACTCTATGTATGTATGAAGGTGTAAAAAAGTTGTTTTCCCGATGGATACCGCATTCGCTCTGTGAAGAGCAAAAAGCGGCTCGCGTTACTTGGTGCGTCGGAGCTCTCGAAAGATTCCACACAGGATCCTCAAATGCTGTATACAACATCGTATCAGGTGACGAATCCTGGATATACGCGTACGAACCCGAAACAAAAAACCAGTCACGAGTTTGGGTGTTCGAAAATGAGTTAAAGCCAACAACAATTTTTCGTTCACGGAGTGTTGCAAAAAAATGGTGGCCACGTTTGTCTCCAAAACCGGCCATGTTATGACTATTCCTCTTGAGGGACAAAGAAGAAGCTTTGGACGCCTACAAAACAGCCATTTTGGAGACGCCAACTTCCGAATGGAATGGTTGCTTCAATAATTGGTTCCATCGTATGGAAAAATGTGTCAAATTTCGCGGAGAATACTTCGAAAAGCAATAAATACATTTTTAAATAGTAATGTTGTGTCACTTCCTTGATTCCCGAAATTTTCAGACTTTTTTAATATTCGTATTTGTAATTTTATTCAAATAAATTAATATACTTACTTACATAAAAAGTTTAACTAAAGTATTATAATAACCTATATTTGGCTCGTGAAACGTTAAGAAATAGTCATCATCAAACTATAATAAATAAAATAAAGAATAATCACCAATCTTCTCTTAATTTTATTGTAAACGTAGGTAATAATCATATTTTTTTTATCATCATATTATGGTGAGATAGTTACTCTCCGTTCTAAAAACAAAAGCACTTAAAAGTTTGGCAGTTTAAGTTTAGATAAAGGTACGATAGTGAAATCCAGATCCAAATCAAGGTTTACCTTACTGCTCCGAAATTTTAAGGAAGTTTACTTTACCTTTAAGTATCTTTATTAATTAACTAAGCAGTAAACAAAACTATAAGCATTGCAAGCTTTGTCTCTCTGTAGTTAGCTGTGAGTTAGATTTGCGCATGGAATAAATAGCGATGTCACATTCCTTTGTCTAATGTGCCATTTTGCCAAATGTGTTTTGAAATTTTTTTAATGTCTACTAACTTACTACGTTAATAAAATGTCACATTTGCCACTTACGCCAAGACAGATTTAGAAGCGATTGCACCTCGCCCGGCACAACTGACAAATAAGCCGTTGTTATTCGCGGAAGCGGGGGGAACGTACTAAGTACTACATTGACACTTAACGCCCTTTCTCAACAAATAGGAAAACTAACACCGTGCCGTTTTACCACTTTATAAATTATACACTTTTTAACACTTAGGCCATAAAAACTCAATTTCGCTTTTTTGTAAATTGTGCCATTATTCTGCTAGGTGAGCGATATATATTGGACATAAATTGGAACATGGCTTTGGCATTTGACTGTATGCAAGGCGATGTAATTATGTACCTTTCGGTATAGATATAATGGTAGGTACCTATATAGTGTCAGGAATAATGACCGAGCTATTTTGTACATTAAAGAGTTTCTGAAGCCTTTAGAATAATCAGGAGTGTCTTCACACAACTTGAGACTGAAAGTAGATTTGGGTTACCCCAAATTTAACGCGCGCGAAGCCGCGGGCAAAAGCTAGTTTAAGTCATGTTTTTAACTTTACTTGTATTAGATGGTTCAGTTATTTTGTTGGGTTTTGGAAATTAAATTAATTAAACAGTGAAATAAGATATAAAATACTTTACATTTTTTGTTTATCCTAAAATATCGGTGTTCCGGGCTTTTCTGTTCACAGTCCGGAAATCCCGAAAGTACAAAAATAAAAAATCCTGTTAGATTAAATATACTGATAACATAATATGACACATATGCTACCAGTATATTCTTTCAAATACAAATTGGCTCTATCAATTTAGGACACATTCTTACATATTTCATTTCCATTGAAATGGTTTTGATAACATTTTATTGATGATAAGATAAGATTGTCTTAACATTTAGTCACTTGAATAAGATTCATAATATATGGTTTACGCAAATATGATCATATCTCTGAATTTCGCATGAAGCTCAAGTGGCTGCCAATCCGCCTTCGCCGGAATACTCACATTCTCTGTTCCTTGTTAGTAGGTACTTAAGAAACTTGTCACCAAACACTACTAAGGAGAGATTCCATGACTGCTCTTTTAAACTTGCATTGATATTGTACTTATTTATGCTATCTATTTATATATTTTAAGAAGTATATATTTATGTATGTTATAATATTAGTATGTAAGTACATAGTGTTATTATTAGTTTTATTGAGCTCATCAGAATACACTATTCCTTGAAGTACCTACACCAACCTACCCATTCTCTCAGTCACTAATTAATATAATCAATTCTTGGTTGTCTGGAAGAAATCGCATTTTGCGATAAGGCGGCCCTTGTACCACTAGTTTTAAGTTGTTTAAAATTTGATTACTGTACTCTTATATCTGTTTTGTTTTTCTCGTGTACAATAAAGAGTTTTAATCTAATCTAAAATCTAATCTTAACAACTGTCAGGACAAGTGATTTTGTATACAGGGCGACAAAATCACTTATTAACTTATTCAGACACTGACGGCATTTTATGAATATAAGTGCAGTTATTGCACAGACAACAAAAATAAAAAACAACAAATTAGGCTTATAGGGAATTATGTAAACAAAACTGTGTGCCAGAGAACAAATATCGCAAAGTGTGCAAAAAGGTGTTCCCTCGATTCTGAGAGAGGCGATTTTATTGCATCTGTTTCGACATGTTTGAAAATACTCTCAGGATAGATGCTTTCATGGTCCAGTGGATAGCGAATGCGTCTGCTGATCGGAAATCTCGGGTTCGATTCCCGGGTCGGGTATAATTGTTTACTGAGTTTTTCTGAATTCCCAGTAGCAGCCATCTATTAATAATAATAATAGTAATTTATTTCAGGTAACAAGAAGATAAACTGCTAACATACATACAATTATAATCATAAAATTAAACAGAGTGTTGTTGCTTACATTGTTTTCAAGTTAGGCTGAGTGTTATTTTGTAACCTCTTCCTTGAGGAAAGTGCCAATATGTTGTGTCGGCACACGCACCACGTACGATTAGGTTATTTTATGGCGAGACTCCAATCTCTCGACTCTCAAGGTCCAGTTGGTCTTCCTGCGTAGGTACTCCACGACCTCCTCGTCCTTGGTGGAATGATGCAGCCGGGACTCTTACATTAGTGTGATTGGTACTGCGGGACGCAGCAGCATGTTAGGTCCTGCTAACCCAGTACCACAATGGTTACGACAACTAGGCTTCTTCTTCTTCCTCATCACCTTGATGAAGCCGTCCTTGTCGTCCGTGTCCTTTTCCGGGACTCTCGGTTCTTCGACCTTGTGTTCGGAGGGTTCACAATGCTTTTGATGGCCCCCTTTTTTCTCCTGCCGATTTTGCTGCGTTTTGCATACGGCAGTAACATCGGCATAGGCGCGTTTAGGTTTTGACGCATTCACACTCGTCATAACCTTGATAGGTGCCGATGACCCGAGGTCACCAACAGCACATTGGCACCTAAAAATTCATATCGAAATGTGGCTAAATTTCACCTCTGTCTACCCCTCCGGGGACATAGGCGTAAACATGTGATCGGTCTATTGTTGCCAGGCTCATTGGTACTACGTGCTTATGGGCAATTACAGTCATCATAATAGCTGACTGTAATTGAGATGATAAGAGGTTATGCGAAGTACGTCGGTGACGTACGGTGGCTGACGTGCAGCCAAAAAGTGGGTGTAATCTGTCCAATCCTGGAGAGTTCCAATTAAATAATAGATGAACTCTATTCGTTTTGTCCAGGCTAGAAATTAGTTTACTATTATATCAGGCAGGGTGATGTCAAATAATAGAAAAATTAAGGAAATTAAAGCAGTTTTATTGGCGTACTAGCATTTAAAACATTGACATATAAAGTAAAAAGAGTTCTTATAGATCCGTTTACAAATTTACAAATTAAGTCCAACACATATTGGTAACTGGATTACAAGGGTGGGGTCGTTTGGACAACCACCTTGAGAACCACCCGTTGTTCCACCCGAGGTTCCACCCGTGGTTCCACCCGTTGTTCCACCCGGGGTTCCACCCACACCAGGTAGACCACTTGGTAGTCCACTCGGCAAACTACAAGGCAGACTATTTGGTGACGGCAAACAGCTTGAGAGAAGCACGCCTGATGACAGGCATAGCAGTATCTGAAACAAGAAAAGGAAATTACAATCGTGACTCCTGTTCCTCTCACATGAGTTTAGCAACCGCACGTCTTACGTCGGTTCGATAGCCTTTCGGCTTCTGATTGGTCTACTACTGGGTCATATCGTCGAAGCATTTGGTACCAGCTAGTTAGTGCGTAGAACGTCTATTGAATTAGTTGCAAAGAGCACTAGGCACTGAATGTCATAAAATGACTCACAGTGACGCCATTATATTTCATATCCAGTAACTTCATCATCATCTAGAGTTATCCCCATCGCATCCAAGGCTTTTGCCCTGGGGCGCTTTCTCGGCTTACCAGATTTAACAGAGCGATTACCGTATAACCTCCGTATCCTGAACGGATAGCAATTTGCCATGGCCTACTCCAGAGTCAGGTTCAATTGAAGGGTACTGACTTCTTGAGACGACTTTCAAAGCTTTTCATGATCATGACAGCTGAAACCGCCAGCTTATCGTTCCCACTGAGGCATGGTTTTATCCAGAGAACAAAATCATTTTTCGGAAAATGATTGCATGTCAAAAGTTAAAAATCCCTCTTTTATTACTATGTCTCTTTTATTTATATGTCAATAACTTTTGCTTCTTCTTATTTAAGTTATGTGTATGACTGCAGTTTCGACATACTTAGCTCGGACATTCGGATAGTTTTAAATATCTTTTATATGCGTATGACTCGACGAACAGTGGTACCAAAAGCATTCATATATTTTTAATGAAAAATATTTACTGCCTTTAGTTTGCTTGAAACGAGCAAGTAAGTTACCAAGTAGAATAGCAAATAACTTACCAAAAAGAATGATGTTTGTGCAACCATGTTAGTTACCGATGAGTACTCAGTGAGATATAAGTAATGCGGAATTGAAACACGTTTTTATACTTCTTGTAGTCAGCTGCTACAATAGGAAGATTTCAAAACTAAACACCTGTATTGACTTTATTCTAGAAGTTATTATATTGAAGACTGCATACTATTGACTGAGGTTAGTCACACTATGTCCACAAGCAAACCCTCAACTGCTGGTACGTAGCAACTGGCAATTGAGTAAATGCGGCAACTTAACAACATCTTAGCGTTATCCCGATGGCATGCAAGGCTTCCGCCTCGGAGTCCAGATTTCTCCTTCTTATCTATCCAGTTTAGACCAATATATTTTTTTTATGGTGCTCTCCGTTACAATTGTCAGATATCTTTATGGCAGCCGGGACCGACTACTCGTCCAGGCACGAAGCAAGCGTTAATTAACTGTACTTTTACGTTTTCCTACGGGATATATACCACGTACCTTTGTTTTGAGTTACCGATATTTAGGAAATAGAGTTACGTGGTAAACATCACGAAGGCAAATATAGAAGTAACTTAATTAACTATTGAATACGAACATATTTTTCAAAAGTTATGTGCTGTTGATTCGAATCCGATAGCATTTGCAAGGCAGTTTGTTGATATCTACACGGCTATTGCCGCCTTAGAATAGCATCCTTAACATATTCGGTGATTACAAATAAGATCCTTAAAACAAACTTGTATATTGACTGCACAGTTGGCGTAGTGGTTTAAGCGGCCGCCTCGCCGCTTGACACTGCGCTGAGTGTTGTGGGTTCGATTCCCACACGAGGCAACACATAGTGTAATTCACAAATTGTTGTTTCGAGTTTGGGTGTTCATTGTGTCCGTTAGTTGTATGTTTGTAAAGTCCCTCGCGACACAGGATTTAGTCCTAATGCGGCAGTTGTCTTTAAAAAAAAGAAAAACTTGTATATTTAATGGCTACGTGTAACAATTACAGGGTTAATGTGTATTTGCACAATAGTTTTTACTTTTCATTATTTAATTGGACACTATATACAAAATTTATTGAAACAGTTGCAACAATTTCCTATTGTATAAATTAGGTACTTATATACGTAGTTTAATGCATCTGTTTTAGAATCAAAGCCTTTTGAAAACTATGTGCATAGCTTACCTTTCACCAGTTGTATAAATAATAGGTTTGTATTCAGTTTAACTTGTAAGACAATTGATTTGTTTCGGCTGCAGATGTTTTATAACAATATGAATACTAGTAGACATTGCTAATAGGTAATTATTATTAGTCATAAAAAGTGCCTTCATTAAAAGCCTTTTATTCAAACTAACCTTAAATATGAGATGTAGCAGTAATTTTAAATCTAGTAATTTGTCCAAATGTCGAATTTTTACCCTATTTTCATCCAATTTTAAAAAAATGTAGCGTTTCAGCCCCACGTTCTTCATTAACGTTCTAGTGGTACTCCGGTGTCTAAGACTTTTTGCCTTGGAGCCCGCGGTCCACATCCAAGCATGACCAGATCTGACAGAATAGCCGGTGGTTACTAGAATGCGAAGCAAATAAGTAATTAATAAGGGCCCCATTTCATTAGAATGCCAAAGTAGTGTGCACTGTGTCGTGCCACCAACAAGTGTATAGGGTACAAAGGGTATTTCGGCTTGGGGTGTCCCATTTTTTTATAATTTTTTTTACGTCGATTGTATAGCAATATAGCAACTTTTACCTTTTCGACGTCCATTTGGACATTTGTCTTTACTGGCTTTAAAACACCCAGCCTTCCAACGTTAGACTCTGCAGTACCATACGGTCCAATTTTAATTCAATACAACGACCCTAAAAACTGGCGTTGAAAAAGAAGATAAACGCTATGCCTGGCCATCTCAAATTGATAGTCTGCCCTGCTCTGGGGATACTTTAAAACGCTTAAAGTTTCGAATAAACTAGTTACTTCGAATTAACTTCGGATCACTGTGGTCAATTAGCAAGGTTTCCATATTATTATAGTGATAGCATTGTACAGAAAGTGTTAGTCAGGCCATTACCTAGGTATGAGTTTAATGAATTCCGAAATAAAATTTTGATTGGAATGAATGCTATGAATCCTGATTTAATAGAAATTGATTCACCAAATAAAAATTTCTATAATTTATTTAATGCAGTTAACAACGAATTGCAGCATACTTTTAGGACTAAGGAGAAAGTAGTTAAGGCATCTCGAGCTTTTAGTGAGTGGACTACTGCAGGTATTTACAGAAGCAGAACAAAAATGTACAAGTTGTACGTTATGAAGAAATACAATTCTGATCCGAACTTCACAGAGTATGTTAGGAATTATTCCAAGATATTTAAAACAGTGTGCAATAGCTAAGGCTGCTAAGGCATTATTTGTTAGGAACAAAACTAAACAATCCTCGAATAAAATTAAAGCAACCTGGCGAGCTATTAATGAAGCTACAGGTAAGACAACACTAAGAGGTAATAGTTTTAGTTTAATTGATAGTGACAAATTAATTCATAATAACAAAGAAGTCGCACACATATTTCATGAATTATTTGCTAGCATACCGATTGCTACTACTAGAGTATTAAAATCATCAGCTATAGTTGCAGAAAACCTATTAGAATCTAGTGTAGGAAAATGTGATGTATTATCTAAGTTCCATTGTATCAATTCTACCGACATTATAAGTACTTTTCAATCTCTAGAGTCTAAGAATACAGGTGATCACTGGGGCATTTCTGTTAAGGTTCTGAAAAGTATAATTGATGTAGTAGCTCGCTTATTTAAGCAACTTATTTAATAAGTGTATTGAATCAGGTGTTTTTCCTGATCTTATGAAACATAGTAGGATATTACCTCTTTTCAAATCCGGCAGTAAGACTAATCCTAGTAATTATAGACCAATATCGATACTACCTGCCTTTAGTAAGAATTTTGAAAAGATCATACGCAAGCAACCACTTAGACATTTTAATCCAAACAGCCTCCTTTATAGTGAGCAATATGGTTTTACCAAGGGTCACTCGACAACAGATGCAGGAGTAGCGTTACTTAAACACATATTCAGTGCATGGGAGAGTGCCCAAAATGCTATTGGTGTGTTTTGCGACCTTTCAAAAGCATTCGATTGTGTCTGCCATGAAACGCTCTTATGTAAACTTAGACACTACGGCGTACAGGCTAAAGCATTGGATGTCAATAAGTGATACTTAAGTGACAGAATCTAATGTGTTGAAATAAACAGCTCAAATCCAGTGGCTTACCTGTTGATTTAGGAGTGCCGCAAGGCGGCATCCTAGGGCCTTTCCTGTTTCTTGTTTACATAAACGATTTACCTTTTTACTTGAAAAACATTTGTGACGTTGTACTGTTTGGTGACGATACTTCTTTTATATTCAAAGTAGATAGAAATGAGGAACATTTTAACGAAATAAACAGTTCGCTCATTCAAGCAACTAAATGGTTTAATGTAAACAATCTAGTACTGAACGCCAAAAAACAAAATGTATTAAGTTTGCTCTGCCTAAAGTCAAAAACCTACCTAGTATAGTTCTAAATGATGATGTACTCGAAACATCTGAATCTACATTATTTGTAGGAATAACACGTGATTCGAATTTGCAGTGGGGTGCGCATGTTACATTTCTCTCAGGGAAACTTAGCTCAGCTGCTTATGCCATTAAGAAGGTTCGCAGGTTGACTGCTGATACGGCTATATTGGTTTATTTTAGCTATTTTCATAGTGTTATGTCATGTGGCATACTTTTATGGGGTAGGGCTGCTGACATCGAAAATATTTTTATATTGCAAAAACGGGCAGTTAGGGCCATTTAATACCATCTTATATTTTAGACTTGCCGTTAAGGTCGTTTCAGACAATAGTTAAAAATAATCTTATACTAAAGGCATATTATAGTCTAAATCTTGACGATAAGTGCGCTTGGAAATAAATATTATTTTTTATTAGGCCAAATTTTTGTTTATTAGGTCAATAAACAGTTTTATAGTGTAGTTAATTACCGTTTTCCCTTTTTATACTAAATTTGCATACTAGTTCTACTCTTTTTATTATAATTTATCGGATTTGTAAGGTGAGGGTAACTCGTGTTCCTGAACTGCTAACTAATAGATTGTAAATTGCTGCAGGTTTATATACCGTTAGTTTTCGGGACATACTGTTCCACCATAGCTTTGAACAGTCATGTTTGCGAGTTGCCTACATCAAAAGACGTAAGTGGATGCTCCTGTTTCACCATATTTACTTTGGGAGGCTTACCAAATGAACATAATTTATTGCTTGAGTATGATATCAATAACTATTAAAATAAAAACATGCCGAAAGGTGGGTGTATTATTACACCTCTGCCTACCCCTTCGGGGATACAGGCGTGAGTCTATAAATAAATAAATTAAACTTTGCATAAGTATATAACTCACAATGTGAAACAGTTGCAGCTCCTTACAAAGATAACATGTAAAACCATTATACTGGCAGTTAAAAAGAGTGACCGTGAGTTTTATTGCCCGTTCTTTCTCGTGGTTCTACCTATTGCATTGCGAACGTGGCAGTAAAGTCAAAGTCAAAATCTTTCATTCATTTGGGTCACAATGTGACGCTTATGAACGTCAAAATAATAAATTATAAAATAATTACTTAAGGACTCTACATTTACATTTACTGTCACGTTCGCAAAGCAAGGGCGTAGAGCTGTGAGAAAGAACGGGCAATAAAACTCACGGTCACACTTTTTCATCGCCAGGTTTTGCATAATACACATAATTTACGTTGCAATATACGCATATTTATTGTAATATACGCATATTTATTGTAATATACGCATAATTTTGTGAGGTGCTGCAACTGTTACGCCTTCTATATCACTTGTATATATTTACTGAACATAATAATACTCAAGCATAATACTTAATTTTAATTTTGATGTTCATTTAGTTAGCCTCTTCAGAATAGTCATGGTGAAATAGGAGCATCCACTTACATTTTATATACCTAATAATGCAGGCAATCCGCGAAAGTGATCAGAACCATGATGAAAATGATGCAGTTAAATATTAAAATTTAATACCAGCTGTAAGACCGTCATCGACCAGTCATCGCAAGTAGCACCCGTTCACGATTATGACGCATGGGCCAGCCATCATCCCTTTCGCCATATTAGAGGGACAGGGATGACCCGACATACGACGTCAATACAAGAATTGACATTTTGTGAGCATGACGACAACGACAACAAAAGAAAATGTAAATGTAGAATCATCTAGTAATTAACTTAATTTTTTTCGTTCATAAGTGTCACTTTGTGGCCTAAATGAATAAATGATTTTGACTTTGACTTTCTGGAGTGCCTAAATGTTTTTGGGACACCTGCAGCAAAATTATTGGAGATTTCAAGATTAATTGAGGAAACGGATGAATTACCGACAAAAATGCCACTTTATTCTAAAGTTCTTCATCAAATATTTAATACCGGCGCTTGATCAGACCCTGTACCAAAGCCTGGCTCATCTCGAAGACTGGGAACACAAATTTAATGGAAAAACGTAGAAATTGACAAAAAACAACAATAAGAAAGATATAACTTTTTATTGTTGGCTTTGCGACAAAAGATTTAGGACCAAAGTTGTAGAGAATATAATTTGCAACAAATATCTCTTTCAAATAGGTATTCTTTGTGCGGCCAATTGTTTACCAAATAATAAAGAAAAATCATCTACGCT
Source organism: Euclidia mi (assembly GCA_944739405.2). NCBI lineage: Eukaryota > Metazoa > Arthropoda > Insecta > Lepidoptera > Erebidae > Euclidia > Euclidia mi. The sequence continues at coordinate 44,388,304 of OX123201.2, forward strand.
CTTTCGAATGGCAGTCGAGGGGCAAGAGGTAAGACCCGACAAATTTGAATCAAGCTTTAAACTAGGCCTCTCTACACATATGTAAATAAAATTGCGCCCTCTGAAAACTTTTCAATGGACTATTAGCTTAATAGGAGGCATTAAACCTCTGTGGTAAGTTTAGAGATAAATAAAGAATATAAAACAATGCAGTGAAGTAAAACAGTGCAGTAACGAGATTTAATACAACTTTTCTGTACGGTTTTATATTTTTATCTAGATATAAACTTACACTTAGTATGATACTTAATTTTAAGAAAATATATATATTTATGAAGGTTTAACCCATATTCCCACTAGTGTGTAACCTATGTTGCCAGGTTCAGCAGATAAAAGAAAACGAGTTTTGACACTCGTGAAGTCCCGTGGAAAGTTGAACTGTCTTGGAAACAGCAACGAACTTAATCGGCAATAGGTTGGAGGAGTTCTAAAATAAATAATCTACCTACTTACCGTCTTAGCAAATCGGATAACCTTGAGATAAAATGGTAGTAAGGGATAATAATTATAGTCGCTCCATCGGCCCACGCAGGCGCAGCGTAGGTAACACTTTTATTTTATTAAGTTACAGGAGGCAAACGAACAGACGGTTCGCCTAATGGTAGTCCAGTACCGCCGCCTATGGACACCCGCAACTATATAGCAATCACAAGTGCGTTGCCGTCCTACGGGTCGGGAAAAGGTATAGGAGGAGTGGGATGAGGAAGAAGAAAAAGGGAATGGGCCTACGCCATACAACCGTTATGTCGTTCCATTCCTCACTTCAAATATTGATCGAAAGTCACAGTTGATACCCTTAATAAAGCGTTACAACTTAGCATAATATAACTTTACGCCTTTATCCTCCAAGGGGTAGGCAGAGGTGTATTACATACCATTACTTCACCAGTTATGTTTCGGTCCCAATGCAATAGGGGCGAGCCTATTGCCATCTACCGGGCACATTGTTAAGCGAGCGATAATAAACATGTTTAATACACACTGGAAATGGAATTATGGAACTGGGCGGTCCACGTCAGCCGTATGCACGAGAGTCGTTGGACAAGAATCGCAACACTAGATAGAAGACGTTGCCAAGACCGGCCCCGAAAGAGGTGGCGAGAGATAGAAGACGTTGCCAAGACCGGCCCCTAAAGAGGTGGCGAGATGACTTAGACGCATACCACAAGCTGGTTTGAGATTGCATGCGACAAGCAAGGCTGGAAAGATTTGGGGGAGGCCTTTGCCCAGCAGTGGGAAAAATATACACACATAACTTCGAAAAGTTAGGGGTGTGTGCCCGGGGTAACTGGGTATCGAACCCGAGACCATCGTCTCGGCAGTCCGTTACGTACACCACTGTGTTATCACCGCTTCACTCGCACCCGTACTTGGTCAGAATGGTGCAATATGGCCGTAGCTTTCTCATTTTGGACAAGGGCACTGTGCCCAGCAGTTGGATAGATTACAAAAAAGGCCAATAATTATGATAAAACGTCACGTCAAACTACATACGTTTGGTCTGAAGCTAGCTTGCAACCTCATCCACGTTTCGTTCACAAATAAAAATTCGGTGTGTGTCGGGCCACGTACAATGCAGGGTTCTGTAGTACCCCTTACCCAGCGACCTGGATGTGATAAAAAGTTTTCAGCTCTAGTACTTATTCGTTTTTTCGTAAAACCGCAGATGAGAAGACGGATTGACGGAGATGGCGAAACTAATAAAGGGTTTCTTATCGTTTACTACGGAACCACAAAAAGGTGCATACTGTTTAAAAAAGACAGCGACAAAACCCATATACGGACATATTTTATACAATAAAATATAAAATTTTAGTATCTGTTGGAGAAGAAGAAGAAACATTTTTTGTCACCGATACGCTATAGGTCATTGACGGAACATTCACTAGCAGGTAGATTATAGACTGCAATATTGCAGTTGGTAATAACCTTAAATGTTACTAACCTCAGTCAATAGAATAATACAACTATAGAACTAAAGTCAACACAGCTGTTTTGCAGTACGATCTTCCTATTGTAGACAGTTGTATATAAACGTGTAGCAGTTCCGTATTACTCATAACGTACTGAATATACTCATCGGTAACCAACATGGTCTCCCAATTCACTTTGGTCTTGGTAAGTTGCTTGCTAATATCAAGAAAAACATTCTAAATATTTCTTTCGTTTAACCCTTTATAGGGCATAGTGACCCTGTGGTGGAAAAACTTCACTGTTGACGGATTTAGGTATAATATGGGGGCAGAAAATGATAAATATATATTTTTAATTTTTTTATAATTTTTCTATGGTGGTAAATATATCCCCTTTGCCTGTGTAGGAGGACAGTATAGAACATTACGAGTATGGAAAAGGTGATCTTGAATTAGTCTAATGTACAATAGGTTAGTCTGTGGTCTACGTAAACAACAAATATAATTAGAAAATACATTAACTATATTTATTTTCCAAACAAAATCAACAATTATATGAAAAGCAGCTTAATTATGTCCTAAAATTAAAATAAGCCTATTTAATATATACAATACGAAAAATAAAATAAATTAAAATTAAATTTAGAAGGCGTCATGGAAGTCATCCGCATCGCAGTCAATCGGAAGCGTGCCCAGAAGACTGGCGGCATTGCCTCGTTGTATAGCAATGCTTATCTTTTGTGCTAAATACGTGCCAGCCCTCTGGTCACCCGAGGCGTCGATCAGTCTCTTTGCGAGATCCCTAAAAAGGGATCTCGCACTTGGACCCCATGGCCCCAAGGTTTCGACCCCAAACGGCTCAAATACATAATCTCCTACAAGATTTACGTATTAGAAAATAACTTTTATTCATAGGAACAATGACTACTGTATGTGAAAAGCCGTGAAAAATGGCAATATTCATAGTGGCACAGCACACAGCCACAGCCACCCACAGGCATAGGGAATATGTTTCCCACCATAACAAACGAATAAGTATTATAAAATATCAAGACACCCAGGGAAAAAGATTAAATATAATAACACATGCCAAAAATAAAACTTGCCTCAGAAATAAAAAGATTCAAGAGATAGCCCTAACTAGAAAATTGAATACGTAAAATTGCTACTTTCAAACTTCAACAAACCACCGAAGAAAAATATACTTGATAGTTTACAATTTCTTTACGTCAAAATAATGACAGATTAATAAAAAAATAGCTAAAGTAAAAATAAGTACCGCAAGGATGAGGTTTTGTTACTAAAAAAAATTAAAATCATGGTGGGAAAAATATCCCCTATGCCTTAAAAAGGGTTAAGGGCTTTCATATTCCACCGCCTGGACATAGGCTTCACCTAATCTGCATTTTGGGTCAATAAAATATTTGATGTACTAAGGCAGCGATAGCCTAGTGGAGATACCAAAAGACTGCCATGTAGAGGGTATTGAGTTCGAATCCACGGCGCGCACCAATGACTTTTCGTGCCTCGGAGAGCACGTTAAGCCGTCGGTCCCGGCTGTCATGAAGATCTTTGACAATCGTTGCAGGGCGTCAGTACCTTCTAAAATAAACTGACACTAGTCTAAACCATGGAATATCGCTATCCCTTCGAGTTGCGGAGGTCAGACAGGCAATCGCTCCGTGGAAAAGCTAATATTCAGCCAAATCCGGTTAGACTAGTAAGCGGACCCCAGTTTGAACTGGGATAACGCTGAAAGGATGATGAAAAGATTTGGTGTACTATAGGTACCACGCTGGTCAGTGGGGTTGGTATAGGGCTTAGTGTCGTCCTTTCCGTCTCTTCACAAAAATACTATTTGCTGCATGTATTTTCCTTAGTCATCTCTAAGGAAGACATGGAATGAAATAGTGCCACTTCGTTTTCTTATTTCATCACCTCACAGAGATGAATATATAATAGGTATATGAAAATATATATTCTACACGTTCCGGGACAGAACATCGAGGGGCGGTACTCCAAAACCTACTCAATTTGACACTAGAATTCCCCATACAAATTCACCCCCCGCTTGAAGACGTTGTGGTATACCTTGTACTGATTTATATTGCGTGATACGACAGTACGTTTCTGGACGTGACCATTATTCATATTTTATATGACTGTTTTCACGAACAAATTTATAGCAAAACAACAATAAAATACAAGTAATTATGAAATTATATCTACTTTTCACGATCGCATTCGGTGGCATGAGCTAAAGCGACGCGGGGCTCCCGCGCAATGACACAGTGTAGTTTACTTGTGTGCTCATAAAACTTCACGATGTGACACTAGCCAGCTGTAGGTTCTTGTAATACGACACTAATACGTCACCCTACAATATTTTCTATTGCTGACGCCCGTTCTTTGACGAGATGTCGTATTTCGAAGCTTAAAGTCAGCCGTCGATGGACGTTGTGTCGTTATCTATAGGAATTTTAGGACCGTCCCTCGACGTACTGTCCCGGAACGTGTTAACAATCATTATCAATCAATCACTATGTATAAAACTATTTATTCTTGCTTTCTGACTGACTGACGCCAACGCACCGAAACTACTGGGCAAAAGAAGCTGAAATTTAGCATCTATGTTCCTTGGGGAGCGTAGGAGTGCACTTAGAAGGGATTGCCCAAAATTCCCATTGAATCGGTCAGAAACGGTAAAAAAAAAAAAAAAATGTATTGATGTCGTTGACTTTGTGAAAACTTAAGTGATAATTCCCATCGCTTGTTTCAGACTCTGGTATGCGTGGCATCTAGCGTGCTCTCGTTACCGTCATCTTGTGATACGTGCGGTGGTCTACCTGGTGGTGTGCCGGGTGGAACCACGGGTGGAACTACGGGTGGAACCACGGGTGGAACTACGGGTGGAACCACGGGTGGTGTACCAACGAACCCTGGCACTGGGAATCCTCTCGCCTGTAACCCAGACAACCCCCTCGTTGTAGTCGTGGCACCAATACTCGTCGGACTTGATTTGTAACCTGGTCTAAAATTTGAAAGACCATAATTAATTAATTGATTATTTTGTCTGTTACGTTTTTGTAATTTATGTCTATGAATAAATATATTAGTTATTTGACTTCTTCTTTTTCACTTAGCATCGAAACATTAATACTGTCCCAAACCACGGAATAGTAACGACAATCATAGCGATAGCCTGATAGAGAAACCAAGAGACTGCCATGCTGAGGGTATTGGGTTCCAAGCCACGACGCGCATCACCGACTTTTCGAAGTTATGTGCGTATTAAATTGTTATTTATCGCTTGCTTTGTACCCTTGTAGCACGATAATATGGCAGTTCTGAAGCCATGAAGATCTTTGGCAGTCGTTACGGCGAGTCAGTACCATCAAATAAACTGATATTGGTCTAATCTAAACCATTGAATATCGCTACCCCTTTGGATTGCGGAGGTCAGACGGCAAAGCTGTGAATGAGCTGATATTCTGTTTAGACTAATAAGCAGACTCACGTAAGCGTTGGATACAAGTGGGATTACGCTAGGACGATGATGACCAACTACAATCATAAGACATAATGTGTTGATGAGGATGAACGTACAAATCACTTAAAATCAAATTTAATTCTGCTGTATTAAATGTTAGACGAATGTAGAAACCATCTGTTTTAGAGGATACTCCACTAAGTTTTAAACACTGATCCGAGCCGACCGTCCGGTCACCGAGTGTCGATCGTCCGGGCGCCGGATTCCCTCTAAACAGCCGGTCCGGTCATAGTGTGATCACTCGCAGAGATCTGGTAATCCTAAGGGGCGACGCAGATATACAGAAGCGCGAAAAGCGTTTTTCACTATCAAATTATTTATTATTGACACTGTTCTTACTTCGAATAATGTACAAAATCCATAGATTGTAATACAACATACAGAAAATCGCAAGGTTTTCACTAAAAGAATATGGCATTTGGTGGCCATAGTCTCCAACATCCGTTATAATGAAATAGAACTTCATTTGAAACTTTGAGACTTTGGTTAAAATACATTGTAATTAATTAATATCAAGATGTATTGATATTCGTAGTGACGTTATAATAATTTTATCGATACTTTTATTTTACAGACTAGCTTCGGCCACGGCTTCATCCACATTGGTATCACTTATCGCACAAGAAGTCCGGCAATATTTCTTCAACATGTTTTTGCATGCAAGAGTAACAAATATATATACATCCTCAAAAACTTTCGTGTTTATAACAAGACAGTGGCAAACAACTTCTAAGTTCTAACCCATGCAGTGAACACCTCAGTAAAGGTTAAAGATGATATGTGTTGGATCTTGTGGATAACACCCAGTTTTTAGGCATAACGTTGGATTCTAAGCTGCAATGGGGACCACATATTAGTAAATTGTCGAATAGACTCAGCTCTGTAGCATACGCAGTCACAAAAATTCGCCAGTTAACTGAAATTGACACAGCCAGGCTTGTATATCTTAGCTATTTTCATAGTGTAATGTCATACGGTATTCTCTTGTGGGGAAATGCTGCCGACATTCAGACCATCTTTGTTCTGCAGAAAAGAGCTAAGTATTCGAGGAATTTATAATTTGGATTATGGGGCTTCGTTAAGGAATAAATTCAAGGAAATGAACATTTTAACAGTTGCAAGCCAGTACATTTATTCCAACCTAATATATGTATTCCAAAACAAGGCCTCATAATCAAAGAAAAGTGATATCCACAATTTGAATACTAAAAATAAGAGCATACTAGTAGGGCCGACCACCCGGCTTGTTAAAATAAAAAAATCTTTTCAGGCTAATGTGTGCGCTTTTACAATAAAGTGCCAAGCAATATACAAAATTTAAGTTTTAATAAATTCAAAAAGGTTATAAAACGCAAACTTTGTCAAAAAGGGTACTATTCGGTGCTAGATTATATTGAAGACGAGCTTTTGCCCGCTGCTTCGCACGCGTAAATTACGATTAGACAAAATATTTTGTACAGGCCTACCCTATGCGGACTTGTACATACTATTGAATTGGCTGTAAACTCTCATATTATGCTCCGGAGAAATATGTCAATAACGGATGGGTTAGCGAAAGGGGCAATGGGTGTTCCTAAAGGATTTAAATGGCCGGCACTAAGAAGAGATCAACTTGTGCCAGGTGAACAGCCTGATGATTCTGCTCACGAGGCTCTGCTTTCTGAACAGGCATTTTTTTTTTTCAATGCTCTATTACGTAAATATGCATTTAAAGTTACTTTTTTATTTTAATTTGTATAACTTTCTGATATAGACGATATAGTCTGGTGATGTTCCCGGTAACGGCAACAGGCACGACCCCTATTACGTGGGACCTAAAAATTCATAGCGAAATGTGGGTGTAATATCACACCTCTGCCTACCCCTTCGGGGATACAGGCGTGAGTCTATAAAAAAATAAAGTAGTTACCGGTGTTATAATAAACAAGAGGATGCCCGCAGCTACTAGGTACCACATATTTTTGTACTGACCCGTTTATTTCCAATCTGGGATTTTCAGAAATCAATCCCTTCTTAGTGCACCCTTACCGTCCTCAAGGAACATACATGCCAAATTTCAGCATCTTGCGCCCAATAGTTTTGGCTGTGCGTTGTCTGTCAGTCAGTCAGTAACGCAAGAATTTTTTATACACAGTTATTATCTACGGGGTACCTGGTCGTTTAAATTAACAATAAAAATGTATAATAAAGAATAAACCGGTCAAGTGCGAGTCGGACTCGCGCACCGAGGGTTCCGTACAAACCTGTAGGTATATGTAGTTATTTAAAAAAAAATAGATTTAACTAGGTTTTCGAACTTTTTCTTATGTGCTATAAAACGTTGTTTTATGCAAAATTACAAGATTCTAGATTGACTGGAATAACCCTTTAGCTTTGACTTGAGCATTTGATATGAATTTCAATTTTATACCTCTACGGGTTCATGAGGAAAGCGATGGTATCTTTAAAATTATTAAAAATATTTTTAATGTGCAAAAAAAATGATTTTATTTTAAGATGTTTTAAAACGCTGTTGACACTATTGATATTTATTTATCATTTACTAACATAATATATAATTATAATATTTGTTTACAATTAGCAATATAAGTAAATTAAGTCTTAAAATAATAAAAAAAAACGAATTAATATACAGGGTGGCGCTACCATAGGGGCACTTTTTGAACAGAGGCATAGTGTACAACATTCTGAAGCCTTGTACCAAAAATCAATTAAATCGGTGCAGTAGTTTACCCACAATATCGATTTTAAGTTCCGCAATTTTTGCACATGCTTTGAATTCCACACAGCTGATACAAAACGGTCAACGACCCTACATTGCGCGCCGCGACTCACTACGATGCGGGCGCCGACTCGACGCCGCGCGAGGATTCCCGCATATATTCGAGGACGCGCGAATGTTTTTTGTCAGGTTCAAGCATTTATGCACTTTATTGTAAAAAAATATAGTTTATTTTCAAGTGCGTTAATAAAATCCTCTCCGCTGCGCTCCGTTTTATCTGCGCTGAGCCTAACTTCGGATGACGTTGAGGCGTCGCGTCGGAGCGAGTCGGGGCGTGCAATGTAGGGTCGTTGACCGTTTTGTATCAGCTGTGTGGAATTCAAAGCATGTGCAAAAATTGCGAAACTTACAATCGATATTGTGGCTAAACTACTGCACCGATTTAATTTATTTTTGGTACAAGGCTTCACAATGTTGTACCCTATGCCTCTGTTCAAAAAGTGCCCCTATGGTAGCGCCACCCTGTATACAAGGGAAAATTCAAAAAATTAAAAATTAAAATTTAGAAGGCGTCATGAAACTAATCCACATCGCAGTCAATTGGAAGCGTGCCCAGAAGACTGGCAGCATTGCCTCGTTGGATGGCTATACTTAATTTTTGAGCCAAATACGTGCCAGCCCTCTGGTCACGCGAGGCGTCTATAAGTCTCTTTGCGAGATCTCTAAAAAGTGATCGCGCACTTGGACCCCATGGCCCCAATGTTTCGACCCCAAACGGCTCAAATACATAGTCTCCTATTAGATTTACATATTTGCGCCGTTTGAGTGTCTCCGCTGTAGCAGCAGCAGCGCCCGCACAACCTGCTGTGCTGGGAAGATGAGATGGCGCAAGGGTATCGACACATGTTGCGTCTCATACCAAAGGCCTACCCAGCTTCCACGGCAGTAACGACATCCCGTCTGGTCTTTTGCCATCGTCGCGTGCCAAGCCTTGAGGTTCAAGTTGGGCTGGAACGCCAGCGGTGGCACGAGCACGGCGCAGTATGTCATTGAGGTTGGCGTGTCGAGAAATACGACCCGCACTCCTGCTGCATGACAGGCCATGGTGACCAAGGCTATCGACAGCCTCTCCACAGTGACAACGATGCGGAGAGACACATGACGCACCTAAACGGAGGCAAGTAGCGAAGCGGAAGGTCGTATCGTCCAACATGGTACCTATATTGGACGATGGCAGTGCCTGAAGCCAGAGGCCCGATTCCCATTCTCCCACAGCCAGCAGGCGAGCACGCTCCGCAGCGTTGGACGATGTATTGAGAAGGTTTTCTCGTACCACGCTGCAAAGCGGCCCATCCCATTGCCTCTGGGAGGAGAAGTTTCGGGGTAACTCAGTTCCTGGACAAGCATTTCTCCAAGCGTTCAAGGCATCGGTCTTACACGGCACTTCAGAATCAACCAGTGTGGGAGCTAAAATTTTCCTAGTCAATTCTGCAGTGCTGTGGACCGATGACAAGAACGCTGGCAGGCTTACGTCGGTAATTTTGCGAACGCCGAGGCCGCCCAAGCGCACAGGTAAGGACGCCTGTAGCCACACCCGGTCGTTCAGGGCCACATTCAAAATTTTACTCAGGGTATTCTGTATAATTTTGTCAATTTGAATGAGTGGAGTTGGATTTTTCCAAAAAGGTGAGCACCGTAATGCGTGTGTAAATTTAGGGACAGAAAGACAATATCGAATAATAATGAAAGCCGAATGTATATTAATTTTGAGTAGCCTGTCAGAAATTTCACTAAAATTTTAAATTTTTTCCTGTATAAAAGAATCAAAACCGTCGTCTAAAATTGGGAACCCCAGGAGGCGAAGAGAACTTTTTTCAACTTGAGTGATATTGGGAGCCAAATATTGAAATTTTGAAATAATAGAGGATTTATCTAGATTGTCATTAATAAAAATTTCGCATTTGTTTGTCTTCAGTTCTAAGCCTATGGATAAAAATTTTGATTTCAGAAGTGCTAGATCTTGATACACAGACTCTACGTCACCGCCCAGGGTTCCATAATCTAGGTAACAGATGTTTAATTTAGAATTTAGTTGGGTTATAACTGGATGGAAGGCCAAACTAAAAATTAGTGGTCCAAGAGGGTCACCTTGTTGACCACCGACGGCAGATTCTAAAAGATGTTCTTTGTATATTAATTTAGAAGGGTGTCTATAACATTGCCAAAGAAAATTGTAAATTTGGGGTGTTTCCAATTTAACTTGTGTCAACAAAGTGTCCCTGTTGACTGAGTTAAAGGCATTCTTTAAGTCAACCTTCAAGATAACCTCACCTCCATTACAGTCAAGGTATGATGACAAGGCATGTACGGCAGCCTCGCAGCCTCCTCTGGAACCATAGCCCAGCTGTTGTGGCTGAAATTTACAAGATAAGGAGGTGTTAAAATGGCGACAGCATATCTTGGCTGCCATACGCCTGTACGTGCACCCAACGGCAATGGGACGAATGCCACCATCCCGGCCCCGCTTTCGTAAGGCGCACAGATTAGCGCCATACAAAACGTCGACGATGGCATCGTTCACATTGCCGGAGAGCATGAGATTAGTTAATGCCGTTAGCTCACCCAAAAGCGAGTCGCCGGCCGCCCCAGCGCTTGAACACACAAGATCTTTCAAATGTTGTGGTGTCAAACCGTCGAGACCACCAGCAGATCCGCTCCGGAAGGAGCCAACGGCACCAACCACGTCCTTGGCTGTAATGCTGAGAAAACCCGAGTCAGTCATAGTCAGTGTTAGGTGGATCAGGAAAGGAGAGGTTATCCCCTGGCGCTGGATGCTTGCTCTGCAGACTCGCGAGTGTGTCGGCAGAGCAAGGCGCCACCACATCGGTACTGAACAAAAGCCTGGACGCTCCCCTGATATCACCTTCCCTGAGTTTAGACTCTACATGGTGGTAGATGGTGCTATTGCGGTGTGCTTTGGCAGGATGGTAATTTAATTTTGATGTCGAAATATTGCAATTTTCTTTAATTTTTGTTGTCAAACTTTTTTTTGTAAGCCTGTCTTCTTGAGCATGTAGAATTCTATACGGAAAGGTGAGTAACTGTTCCCAAGCCGTAATAGAATTCTCCCGGATGACAAGGCCTATGCATTGTGCTAGATTTTGAGCCACTGAAGGCCTCGCACCACGGGGAATTCTCTTCAGAACCGGAATGGAATTTTTTAACTGACTCAAATATTGCCAAAAAGGAATTTTAGGGGCGTCTGTGGAATTACTGTGTGTAGTACTGGACGTATTGGGGCCGGTAAGTACATTTTGGTTTTTGTGAATTTTGCCAAAATGTACTTTAAGGCCCCGCTCACCTTTGAAAAATCGTGCCTGGGAACAGATGGGGCAGCGCACCAGGGTAGAAGATGTGTGAGGTTTACTGGCACCTATTTCTTCATCGCTCTTGCCACCATTACACGACATATGCCGAACAATTAACTATATGCACTAAAAATAAACTTATCTAAATAAATAATATCAAAACAACACTAAATAATAATTTAATAATAATTTAAAAACAACACTAAATAACAATAAAAATTTGGGCGGTAGGTGTAAAAAAGTCAACACATATTCGAAATTTTAAAAGTTTAAATTTAATTATTTCAAAGAGTAATTTCCTGCTATATTTGTTTACACTGAGTGATATTGTTCATAATTGCACTGTACTCACGTTTGTAGAACTGATACGTAGTTCTATGTAATCTTACATCTACAAGTTACACCACCTGCCAGCACTGCACACTCATACCATATAAAACACCATTAAGAAGCACACAGGTACTGAACAGCGACTCACAACAGAATGTCTGAGCTATCTGATATTAAGGCAGCACAGAACAGCCTAGAGGAAATGTTCTCGAAGAGGATGGCGGAGCTCGAAGCGCAGCTACAGGGAGGCACAGCAAAAGACACTGTTGCGAAGGTGGCAGAGGAGTTCCGCACCTTTAGGGAACTCATGTTCACTATGCTCAGCCTTCTTCGGAAGCAGATCAATGAGTGCTGTCAAAGTATTGACAACATTGAGACGAGGCACAGGCGGAATGCACTCATATTTCTTGGAGTACCGGAGGTGGACAAGGAGGACTGCAGGGGCACCATGTTGAAGATTCTTGACAGAATGAAGCTTCCTTCAATCACTGGAGATAGTATCAACGTGTGCCACCGAATCGGCACCTCCAGTAGTGGTCATCACCGTCCAATCCTGGTCTGGTTCTCCGGGATGGACCAAAGGTCTGCTGTCTGGCGTGCTAAGACCAGACTCAAAGGTACATCTACGTCCGTGAAGGAGTTCTTAGCAAAATGCAGACAGACGATCTTCGGTAAGGCCCGGCTACACTTCGGAATGCGACCCAGGACGGTGTCATCATGGTGAAGACGGCGGATGGCACTCGTCACAAAATAATCACCACCGAAGATCTCAATAGCTTGCTGCAACAATATCCCAAGCGAAGTGATTCCGCATCCGCGGAAAGGAGTGGCGCCGGGTCTGCTGGGATGTCAAACGCGAACTCCAAACCGCGTAAATAGCAACTTTTTACTATTAACAGATAAACTTTTACCCTAATTTTTAATATTGACCTAGTTTTGTTATGTTTACCGCGTGTTCAACTTCAACTTCAATTTTGATTAAAATGGCTCCATCGGTGGGATCGATGATTTTGCCAATGTCAAGGTGGAAAAAGAGATCGAATAAATTAATAAAAATGCAAATATATACGACTATTGACCGGTAATAATAGCTATGGTTTCTCTTTGAAGGGTCGAGTCACTGAAAAAGGACAACACAAATAATTAGTAAACATTAAGATTAAAGGAACTACAGAGATTATTAGAAAGGAGAAAAGGATGAAAGCAGAGGATATAATATATAAGTCTATAATTTTATTTTATTGATAGAGATAAATTTATATAAAATTTTAACAAAGGGAGTGTGAACTAAGGTTAACAGAAACGCGAGGTTAACAGGTCTAGGGATTTGGTTAGGAAGAAGGTCATAGAGAGGTGTAATTAACTTTGGGCAAGAGAAAAAAATGTGTTCCAAAGTACCCTCGTCAAGGCCGCACTCACAAATGGAATGATCTCTCACACGAATTTTAGCTAAGAATACTAGGGAGCACACAAAACCTAAGCGTAACCGGATAATGACAGATGTTGCAGGTTTATTCACCAATTTATATTTGCAAAACCAGGATTTGGGAGGTATGGTAGGTTGTATGGAGCCATAAAATTTACCCTTGACCAGTTTGGAAGTCTGCCATAGATCATTCCAAGATCTAACCATTGAAGACTGAGCCTGTGAGCGTAGATCACGAGCAAAACAGTAGTTATATGTAGAACAACCAGACTGGGCTGCTGTTTTGGCGTGATAGTCAGCAATTTCGTTACCCGTTATCCCCGAATGACCAGGGATCCAGGCAAGAACTACCTCAATGCCAGCCAAGTGACACCTATACAGCGAAGCTTTCGTTTGCAGGGTTATGTGGAAGTTATCACGAGACTTGAAAGGGTTTTTCTGTAAATCAGATAGGGAGCTGAGGGAATCTGAGAGAATGAGAGCCTTGTTTATACTATGTGTTTCTACAAAAGTTACTGCTTCTAACAAGGCAATAGACTCTCCAGTGAAAGTGGAATTTTGGTGAGGGATCTTAAAATTAAGGACGATTTGATATTTAGGGAGCCAAACTGCAGAACCAACAGGGCTTTCGTTGGACAGCTTAGAAGCGTCGGTGTATAGGGTCACCCAATCGGACCAGTCGTTGGTCAAGATATCAAGTAGCTTGAAGTTGGCCTGACTGCAGCCCTTGCCAATACCAAAGTAAAGGTAAATTCTAGGCTGGAATATTAGGGACTGGAAATCTGTGAGAAAGAGGGGATGGAGGGAAGACTGAAAGACGGGGGCAGAAGTGCATGTGAACTTCCTGTAGGAAATAATGAGGAGAGGGGGGTGTTTGTGGGTCCAATAAGAAGAAGTAGAAATTAATGTGGTTAGAGACTGAAGAATGGGAATCAGAGGATGGGAACTAAGTTGGAGGGCGCCGAAAAGATATCTGTCAGCGAGGAATTGACGACGAAGATGGAGGGGAGGATCCAAGCATTCCACTTGAAGTGCATTGATCGGGGAGCATTTCATAGCACCCGCTATAATTCGCAGACACTTTGACTGAATTCTTTCTAGTCTGGCGAGAGCGATTTTGTTACATGGTTCTAGTAGGAAGCCTGCATAGTCAAAGTGACTACGAACCACAGCGTTGTACAAAAGCTTTTGGCAGAAAGGGTGTGACCCCCATCGAATCCCTGAAAGGGCCCGCATGACGTTCACACCCCTTTCGCCCTTCCGCTCAATGTAATTCAAATGGTATATGCCGGAGAGTTTGGAATCAAGGATGACGCCCAAGAATTTGACGTGATCAACAGAGGCGACAGTTTCATTACCCACAGAAAGATGGATGTCTGGGATGTTGCGTTTCCGGGAGAACACAACGGCGCTGCATTTGGGGACAGAGAGGGAGAGGTTGTGGTCTGAGAGCCAGGCATCTAAATAGTGGAGGGCAGAATTCAAACGAGTAGATGCCTGTTGAAAGGAAGAGGAGCAAGAGTACAAGGCAATGTCATCAGCGTACTGAAGGATGTTACAGAACGAGGAAACAGAGCGGTCAAGGTCATAGGTATAAAGGTTGTAAAGAATTGGACTAAGGACTGACCCTTGCGGGAGCCCTTTCCATACAAGTCGAGGAGGGAGGAGGGTACCCTGATGACGGACGGAGATGGAACGGCACATTAGGAGGTTAAATATTAAGTTGGTCAGCCTCACGGGAAGACTCAGCTGTAGCATTTTCTGCCTGAGTAGCGGAAGCTGGACATTGTCATAGGCAGACGAAATGTCGAGAAAAACCCCGATAACGTGCTCATTCCGGGAAAAGGCAAGCCGGACCTCAGAGGTAAGGATACTCAGGCTATCCAGAGTACCCTTACCTTTCCTGAAGCCAAACTGGGTATTGGAAAGTAGGCCTTTGCTTTCCAGAATCCATTCTAGCCGGTTTTTTACAAGGTTTTCCATAATCTTGGCTAGGACTGAGGAAAGGGCAATAGGTCTATAGGAAGAAGGGATTTTGGGGTCTTTACCAGATTTGAGAATTGGGATAATAATTTGGGATTTCCAGGATGCCGGGATTAGACCTGTGAGGAAAATTGCATTTAGGATGCCAAGAAAAACTTGCTTGCAGGTATTCGAGGACTTACAGATAAAGGAATAGGGAATACCGTCTATGCCAGGCGAAGAGTCACGAAGATGGCCTATGGCAGTGACTAGTTCGGAGAAGGAGAAGGGGTCATTCATAGGGTCTGGAGGAAGGGCAGTAATAGTGGGGTTGGGAGGTGGAAGACATTCAAATTCTGGAACATAGGGAGGAGCTAAGTTGCATTCAAAGGCGTGGAGAAAGGATAAAGGGTCGTTTGACGTGATGTTAGGGTCTTCCACGTATCTGCGGTAGGACTTGATCTTTCTCCAAATAAGAGAAAGAGGGGTGCGGGGGCTCAGGGAATCACAAAATTTACGCCAACCTTCGGCTTTTTTGGAAGAGAGGAGTCTGGATGTGGTAGCGGCAATCTTTTTATAAGTGAGGAAGTCGAACATGTTTAAGGAAGATGCAAACTTGTTCTCCGCCTCCCTGCGAGAGCGAACGCTTGCAGAGCATTCAGCATCCCACCAGGGAGGAGAGGAAAGAAGTCTACGAGAAGGTAATTTAAGAGGGATAGAGGAGTTAGCGGCGGATAAGAGGGCAGAGGTAAAGCGGTCATATAAGACCAAAAGGTTTGAGGGATCGATGGGAGGGAATGAACCAATTTCTGAATCCAGCAATACTGAGAATTGGTCCCAGTTGGCTTGGGGGAGACGGTGTTTAAGTAAGGGTTGGAAAGAGGATGTACGTGGAGGAGGTAAGGAATAATTAAAGGTAATTAAGATGGGGAAGTGATCACTGCCAAAAGAATTAGGTAAAACGGACCAGGACAGATGTGATACTAAGGAAGGAGAGGCAAATGAAAGATCAGGGACACTGATATTATGAGAGGGAGAGCTTCTACGGGTTGGAGAGCCGTCATTCAGAACACATAGGTCTATAGTATCTAGGAGGTCTAGTAAGGAGGAAGAGGAAGGGTCATTACAATGAGATCCCCATAGTGTATTTCGGCAATTAAAATCACCTAGTACTACTATAGGGGCAGGAACAGAGGAAAGAATAGAAGTTAGGTTAGAAATAATACTAGGATTAGGGTGGGGAATGTAAATAGACACAAAGGAGACGTTTGCCACTCTTGCGGCAACAACATTTAGGCTTGGGTCATTGGGTAAGGAAATTTGGGAGAAAGTGATAGATCTATTAATCAACAGGGCGCAACCCGCCCATCCATCCTGTCTGTCATCACGGAGACACGAGAATCCTGCAACCCTAAAATGGGAACCAGGCTTCAACCATGTCTCAGAGACCGCAAAGACGGAAGGCTTGTAGCGGTTGATCAAGTAGATGATATCATGTTTATTGCGCCTAATGCTTCTACAGTTCCATTGAAGGACTTGGAGATCCATTAAACGCATTGTTGTGGGATAGGACTCGGAATAGTTGTTCTACAAGAACAGAGACATTGTACGGTAGGGTGTCGGAAAACTTTGATAACATGTTGATGAGTGAGCACAAGAGCAATTCAACTAAGTTATCATTTGGAGTGGCTAGGGGAGTGGTTTCAGTTTGGGATAAAAGGGCACAGCCATTAGGTTGGAATGAAGAGGGGGTGGAAATTATAGCATTGTGAGCGGTGGAGTCATATGATTTGCCAAGTACAGGGGTGGGTCGGGGAGGTTGGAACACAGTTTTTTTATAGGAAGTAGTAGGAGTAGACGGGGATACTGGAGCAGTGGGGGTACATTTTTGAGGAGTTTGGGAAAGAAGTTGAAGGGATTGGGGTGTTGCAGCTGTCTCAGAATACAGACGTTTAGCCTGGGGGAATCTGACTGAAGCCTCCAAAAAACTGACATTCTCCTGGGACATCACCAATTTTATAGATTTTTGGCGGGAGTGTTCTGGGCAGTTACTGTCCATTGCTGTGTGTCTGCCCCCATTACATAGGAAGCAGGACACCATGGAATCTTCAACGGTACAGGTGTCACCGGGATGGGGTTGGGCACATTTAAAGCAGCGGGGTTGAGAGCGACATTGGGTGGCAATGTGGCCGAAGCGGCAGCACTTTCTGCATTGGATAGTGGGTAGTTTGTAAGTGGAGACGGGAAGGGAAGCATGATAGCAGTATACCTTTTCAGGGAGGGTTTGCCCCAGAAAAGTAAGGACAACGGAGTTTGAAGGGATCCAAGTGGTCTGACCATCCTTTTTAGACTTTACATTGAGGCGTCTTGCTTTAATTACATCACCACAATTTATAGGAGTGTTGATGCCAGTCACAAGTTCTTCAAGGGACCAATCAGTGGGAATGTCTCTAACCACACCCATTCTAAAAATTTGGAAGCGGGGAATGTACGCTGAGTATTGGTTGCTACCCAGTATGCTCAGATCTAAAAACTTATTGGCGGAATCTGCCGAGTTAAACTCGATAGAGATTTTGTTGCGGCCGAGATTTTTAATACCGCCTTCCTTTATTCCAGTGATGTTATTTTTGTGTAAAAACTGCGCAAACTTAAGGATCTTAAAAGATTGGCCTGACGCAGGGTTGGGTTCTATTTTGGAGACATATACCGAGAATGGAGCCTTATCCGAGTCTGAGTACTTCGCCATGGCGTCGTTTTCAAACCCGGGTTTCACATAAACGGATTGTATCGACTCAGCAGGTGACCGTGTTTTTTTAGGGTCAGTGTTGATCGTATCGTCGGCTGACCGTTTCAGCATCTTCCCTTTGTCGGGCGGTAAACCACCGCCCCCATCTGGGGGCACCTCCATGACCTCCATGGGAAACAATGAACGGCTACGATGGAAGGGTAACTATATTTGCAACTTACGTAAAACAATTAACCACCACAAAAACAGCACAAACAAACACAACCTGGAGCCACAAACAGAAACAATCCGCGATATGTTTAAAAAGATAACCTAAAAACGTGTTTTCAAGTCACTCTGTAACCACCAAGTCCAACCGCGTGTTGTTAATTGTATTTTTTGTACTATTTACCTATGTCAAGAACGCAACTGTCAGTTTGACAGCTCTGAGTCAGAGTGACATTTATTGATCTGCGTTCGGAAACTGTCACTACAATCAAGGAGGAAAATTATTACTATTGCTACAACTGATTGATTCTCTCCGATTTTTATGTATTTTGCGCTTTATTTTGTTCAAGAGGATTCTACTTGATTTTGTATGTCTTCTATTAATTTTTTTTTTTTTTTTGTTTGTTTGTGTTAGCTGGCGGGTGGTGCAGAGAGGACTGCGTTTCCAACAGCATAGACGTATATTTTGTTCATAGATAGTTTATCTTATTTATTTGTATTTTATTTTTATATATATATTATTTTATTATAGAACTTATGGATACAGATAATATTGATACATATTTGTCGGCTAATGAGTCTTTTACCTCCTCAAACAATGAGAGTTTTTGTTCAGTGGACGGTACGTTAAGCGAATGTTTACAAAACTCACTTGCGCTCCGTTCTGGGTTTCTTAACGTGTGTCACATAAACGCTCAGAGTATACCTAGTCACTACAGTGATTTACTGGATACATTTTCTGACTCGAATGTGCATGCCGTCCTGGTTTCGGAGAGTTGGCTAAAACCAACCCTTCTTTCCACTTCCTACTCTCTGCCTGGCTTCATACTCATTCGAAACGATAGAATGGTTAAGAGGGGTGGTGGAGTTGCTATCTACCTCCGCAGTGCTTTTTCTTTTAAAATATTAGCTGCCTCTTCACCCATCTCTTCGCCTGCGGAGTACTTATTTATTGAGATTGACGTCAAGGGAGCTAAAGCTGTCCTGGGCGTCGTCTATTGTCCCCCCTGTGCTGACTATTTCTCCAGTCTCGAGCCGATTCTGGAATCTTTAGGGTCTCAGTATGCGCATCATATCGTCATGGGCGATTTTAATACCGACCTCCTCTCCCGATCTTCCAATCTTTCCCATAAGCTCCTCGACATCATTGAGTCAACCAGCCTCCATGTATTACCCTTGCAAGCTACACACCACAACGACAATGGGGAGGATACCTGGCTTGACTTAATGATTACCTCTGCTCCTTCCCTTGTAACCTCCCACGGCCAACTTCCTGCACCCGGATTCTCCCGTCATGACCTTATTTACCTTACATACCGTCTGAAACCTCCCAAATCCCCGCCCAAAGTTGTGCGCATGCGTTGTTTTGGTCGAATGGATGTGGATAAGCTAAATCAGGATGCCGCATCGATAAACTGGGACAATTTGGTATCTGCCTCCACGGTGGATGAAAAAGTGGATATTTTTAATGCTGTTGTTGGTGAACTGTATGATGTGCATGCCCCCATTAGGCGGGTGAAGCTGAAGCGTCCACCGGCACCCTGGATTACAGCGGGTGTGCGAATGGCTATGCGCCGTAGAGACCGGGCGTTTAGGCGGTACAAGAGGGATCGGTGTGAGGATAATTGGTCGCTTTTCAAATCTGCAAGAAATCGATGCAATCAGATGGTGCGCAACGCTACGCCGACATATTCTAAGTAATATCACTTGTTCTTCGCCTGCCAGTATCTGGAAGTTCCTTGGAACATTAGGTATTGGTAAGCAAAGGAGTGTTGATTTTCGTGGGACTCATGATTTGGATGATATCAATCGTTTTTTCACCACTACTGCCTCGCTTGATCACCAGGTCATGAGTCACACGATTCAATATTTAGATGGGTTACCTCAACCCAACATTTTTCAACAGACTTTTTTAATTTTTCTCCTGAGTCTCCGGGTGTTATGAAAAAGGTCATCCTCTCCATAAAATCTAATGCTGTGGGATGCGACAACATTAGCCGTCGTATGATTACGACGATCCTGGATCATCTCCTGCCGGCAATATCCCACATCATTAATTTTTCCCTAGAGTCTGGTACCTTCCCTTCCTTGTGGCGCAAAGCCTATATAATCCCACTGCCCAAAATCCAAAATCCTACGCTCCCTGAAAACTTCCGACCTATTTCTATCTTACCATTCCTTTCCAAAGTGCTAGAGGCCTGTGTGCACAAGCAGCTATCTTTGTTTGTCCATCACAACAACTTGTTGAGTCCCTTACAATCGGGCTTCAGACCAGGTCATAGCACAACGACTGCCCTCCTTAAAGTGACTGGCGATATTCGTGAAGGTATGGAAGATACCAAACTAACTGTGTTAGTGTTGATTGATTTTTCCAATGCCTTCAATACCGTCAGTCACGATATCCTATTACATATCCTATCCCACCTCAAGGTCTCGCCTAGAGCTCGGGATTGGTTTCCAAATTATCTTCGAGGTCACCAGCAGTCCGTCCGCATCGACGAGTCCTCCTCAAGATGGCTTGACACTACCTCTGGCGTTCCTCAAGGCGGCATTCTTTCACCTCTTTTATTTTCTATATTTATAAACCTCTTAACACAAAATCTTCAGTGCGCCTACCATCTGTACGCAGATGACTTGCAGATTTACTCACAAGTAAATGCGGACTGCATTTCTGAGGCCATCGGTAAGATCAACGACGATTTGGCAGCTATATTGACCTGGTCGGATAACTTCGGTCTAACTGTCAATCCTAAAAAGACTCAAGCGATCATTGTGGGTAGTCAGTGGATTTTAAATAGACTTGACTTCTCATCTCTGCCTGACATAACATTTAATGGGACCACCATCAGTCTGTACCCTACAGTCAAAAACCTCGGGCTACATTTAGATAACGCGCTGAATTGGCAAGCTCAGATAACCCAGGTGAGTCAGAAGGTCACTGGTTCTCTGCGTGCCCTCTACCGCCTAAGGAACTTTTTACCATCCGAGACCAAGACAATGCTTGTGCAAACTTTAATTTTCCCACTGATCGACTATGGCGATGTATGTTACTTTGACCTGAATGCAGATCTCCTTAATAAACTTGACCGTCTTCTTAATAACTGCATTCGATTCATTTTCAATCTTCGCAAGTATGACCATGTGTCTACTTATCGCTCCCAACTAAAGTGGCTTCCTATTCGTCATCGCCGTAGATTGCGATGCGTGCTCTCACTACCCTTTATACCATCCTTACGTCCCCCACCTCTCCGCAGTATTTAGCCCCCTATTTTCAACTTTTGTGCACTAACCATGAACGAAACCTCCGTTTTGCTAACAACCTTCTTCTTACGGTCCCTTCTCACAACTCCAATTTTCTTCACTCTTCTTTCACTGTCCAATCTATCCTTCTTTGGAATGCCCTCCCTCTTGAAATCAGGATGGCCAAGACTAGGTAAACATTCAAGACTAAGGTGAAGGAACTTTTATTGGCTGAGTCGGCAATTGTATCATAATTCATATAAATTTCAAATTAATTTAATATATTTATGTATATTTATTTATCTATATGTATATATATATATATTTATATATAATATTATGTACTAGTCATGTATATTTGTATGTAGGTTTATAATTTGGATATATATATTTGTGTATAATTTGTAATTATGTGTTATTTGTTAAGTATGTATATAAAATATGTTTATTTGTTTGCATGTATTAACCTAAAAATTAAACTTTTTGTCGCTTAGGCGGTAAAGGAATTGAGGTTCTAACACTAAGTTTTTCGTCATAAACGACAGTTATTTTTGGTGTATTTTGTATTATGGTGGTTGGATAAAAATAATATTTCAAAACTGTGACATAAGCAATTTTGGCTTTGAATATTTTTTCTTTACTTGACTCGTTAAGTAGTTTGGGCTGTAAATACTTTTTTGTAAAAAATACATTAATCAAATTTGACTTGATTCTTTGTGTACCAAACTTTCGGTTAGGATATTAGGGCAGTTTCTTTGGATAAAATATATGTCATTTATAGGTCTCATTTCCGTGACTTTATTTGGCGCTTATTTTTATTTTCCCTAGTCACCAAATCAATCATCGAAGGCACTTAGGATAAATCATCCAAACGAATGTCGCCTTACATTGTCGCTTACCCTTTTTTTCCCTCCCAAAAAAAAATATCTGGTATGGTGGTTAGATAACAAGGTAAATCAAAGGTTTGGCGGTTAACTTACAGAAGAATGACAAACAGCATCGGTTATCTCACTCTTTCGGTCGAACAAAATGTCGTCGTTAGCGATGCACAGCGAACATTCACCGCGGCGTAAGCGCCTTCGTGCTTGCGAGTCCGTTTGGCTCGAAGATTTTCGAAGGAAATAAAACGGTAAGATTATTTTAATAGACTTTTATATTCATCTATAATTGTGTATTCTAATTAGTTATTTTAAGTTTTATAGGTAAGAAGTCGTTCTTTTGCTATCTTGTTCAGACAACACTGAATGGTTAAATAAGAACCTACAGAGTTTTTGTTGGCTGGCCTCGCTTTGGATCATAATCAACGGTTCGAATCCCAGGTTGGGCCAGCAAGGAATTATTGGATTTTTTGATGAATTCTCAGTAACAGTCAAGAGTTAATCCTGTTACTGATATGACTCTGTTGTGTCGAATTGGGACTATGAGAGTGAGAGAATAAAAACTGCACGTTTGTTTTGCACATATATTAGCGCACGTTAGTAGGTCCCTCTTTCGCAAATTGTGACTGATTTAACATGTGTCATCATCATTGTTTTATCGATTGAGTGAAAGGATGGGTGAGTGCGAATGAATGGATACACGGCAAAAGCGATTATAAGAACCCTCTTTGTGGAGTGGCTGGAGGCCGCCAATGAGTCATCACCTTCCGCCTGACGCATGTCTTCACCGGACACAGTTGTTTTGGGTAGTTTCTTTGCTGTGGAGGACTCCCCTGGCAATGGACGTCGCAAGGCGATTTACGGCAACTGTAGACGCGGACATGCGGACGACGAGGACCAAACGCCTACCGTCATACCTAAAAGTGGTCCTTAGGTACGAAATTTTATTTTATTTATTTATTTTTTATAGACTCACGCCTGTATCCCCGAAGGGGTAGGCAGAGGTGTGATATAACACCCACATTTCGCCATGATTTTTTAGGTCCCACGTAATAGGGGGCGAGCCTATTCCTGTACCGGGCACATTACCAGACTCCGAGCTGCTACTGAGAATTTCCGAACGGAAAAACCCAATAACACTTTGCCCGACCCGGGAATCGAACCCGAGACCTCCCTCCACAATCCCACGCGCACATTTATGCCGCGAGACCCACGAGAAACGAGAAAATTTTAAGTTTATATTTTTTTGTCATACCTAGAATGTCAGCATGAATGTATAATGCAAGACTAACTTACAATGAGTAACAATTGTTATGTTTAATTTTCTAAAATAAAGACCGATTGAGTACAATTTTTTTTTAATTCATACCATAACACCTCATAAAATGGTACTCTTTGAAGACGATAGCACAGTTATAATAAAGTATGAAAATAAAGTGGATTACGAGAAAGAAATAAATGCGTGCCTGTACTGTACTATTATAGAGTGGCTTCAAAATAATAATTTAGTGATAAAAAGCAAGACCAAAGTTATGCATTTCCATTTGCATTTCCATTCGCTGTGAAATACCAAACACTAGCATTTCCTATAAAGATGCCAATATTGAGGCAACAACTATGTGCAAATGTCTTGGGTATAATAATGGATAACCAATTAAATTGGAAGCCTCATTTTGAAGCATTATGCAAAAGAGTGAGCAAAACCGCGTACGTTCGTTTGTTTCAACTATATAATGCATTAGCATACAATGGCTTGGCACAATCAGTTTTACGGTACGACATTGTGTTTTGGGGGCAATCCACTAATAGGGAGCTGGTATTTAGGATTCAAAAACGATGTGTAAGATCTATGTGTGGTATCAAGGTAACTGACAGCTGCGTTCCTTATTTTAAATCCTTAAACATTTTAACATTACCATCACTGTGTATATTGGAAACAGCACTATTTGTAAAATGCAATCCACACTTTTTTACAAGATTGTCTGATGTCAGAAAGGTGCTCAATATCAAAACCAGTTAAGTAACATCAAATGCAAAACAACATTAATGCAGAAAAGTTTTTTTGGTCTTGCACCGCGAATTTATAATAAAGTACCCGAATCAATCAAGAATATGCCACTAAAACTGTTTAAAAAGAGATTTAATGAATTATTATGACGACCGGTTGGCGCAGCGGGATTGTAAGCGACTGCTACGCCGAAGGTCGCGGGTTCGACTCCCGCTCAAGTCAAACATTTGTGTGCGTGAACATGGATGTTTGTCTTGGTCTGGGTGTTTCTATGTATAATATGTATGTATTTACAAAAAAAAGTATATATGTACCTGTAACCCTATATAATATAAAATATGTGCGCGTGGGATCGGGAGGTCCCGGGTTCGATTCCTGGGTCGGGCAGTGTTATTGGGTTTTTCTGTCACGAAATTCTCAGTAGCAGCACGAAGTCTGGAAATGTGCCCGGTACGGCAATAGGCTCGCCCCTTATTACGTGGGACTAAAGTATATCTGGCGAAAAGTGGGTGTAGAAATACACCTCTGCCTACCTCTTCGGGGATAAAAGGTATGACGATATGTATGTATGTATGTGTATTATCCATTATCTAGTACCCATAGTACAAGCTTCTGCTTAGTTTGGGACTAGATGGTGTTGTGTGAATGTGGTAGAATATTATTGATAGAGGTGACGAATTCCTGAATGTAACTATTTTGACTGTTTGACATATAAATTATTTCTATAATATCAATATCGCAAATTATTTCTTTATTAAAATTATTAAATTTCTATTTTAAACTTGATTTTAACATTTAACATTGACTATTTACTATTATTATCTTTGTTTATTATTATATTATGACATTATGTGTTCTTTTTATTTAATTTGTTATTATTGTTAACTTATTAGTGAATGAATCGTAGACAATTCTTGTATAATATATTTGTATGTGTTTAAGGCAAAACACAGCGCACTCGAAATTGTAAACACACAAGACCGAAAATTGTAATGTTACCTGTGTTTGACAAATAAATGATTATTATTATTATACCTTAGTCGGTTACCCAGTGTTCGCGACAGACATTAAAACTATGACAGTGAATAGTGTATTCGAAACCGCGAGTGAAAATCGAATAAAATCAGTGTTATCTAATCGTGCGGTACACCGGGTTCGGTTCCCGGACGTGTCAAAACGTTAAAAAATAGCTAAAATAGTGTAAATGGTTAGATTGCTAATATATAACAACTATGTAATACATGAACATTAGTCTTAAACTTGTGCTAACCGTAGGGACCTTAGATATCGAATCATAAATAGCGTTATCAGTAGTGACAGATAAGAGTTAATGCTTCATAAAACAGCTGTTTGTTTACATATTCGTATTATAGTTTTATAAGTGTTTTTTAGCTTCATATAGACTTGAAATCATGTCTAGATACCTTTTTATTGCTAGTTATTACCTTATATAGTTAAAATAAGCATAATAACAAACATTCGTATGTTTATCATAAAATTTGTTTACTTACGATAGTATTTACTTAAGAAATTCTGTAAATTTTTTATGCTTCAAAGTTATCATGTCATATGTTCGAATTGAATAAAGATATTTTCATGGTGTTTGTTTTAATAGATGCCCCATATAGTTGCACACAACGGCCTACCAAAATTATATATATAAATTTAGTATACGATAGTTTTTCAATAGAAAATATAGTGGGCGGGCCCTTGTGTGGCAGCATTTTTTGGGAGTTTTTATGGAATAACTTAGTGACGCAAATAGTTAGGTTTAGGTATTGTATACCAATAGATAGAACTTAATGAGACCTATCTAACGATGTATAGAACATGTATGTATGCATAATAGGATCGAAACATACGTAACATTTGTACTGTTTTGTAAATAAAAATAAAGGAAAGATTCCCTGTGCACGTGTTCGGTGCGATGGTCGTCGATAAGGTAAAGTTTCGAGGTACTTAAGCGACCACCAATTCGGGCAGTTGTTGCCGTCTCAACCACCATCTTGTAACCATCAAGCACCGCACACCTGAACAGCATCGCTCTCAACGTATGAAGATGTTTCATTTCTGAAGCCCTTACACATCGAAGCCATACAGTCCACACACATAGAAGAACACGCATCGTCGTAGGCACACGTCAGCAGCACACTACCAGCGCACTGTAGCGGACTAGCAAAGGTTCGATTCCTGGCATCCGTTACATTTGTTGGTCGCTTCGAGCCGGATTGAAGAAGAATGCCTACGACGCGTTCACGAGGTCGTGCTCCCGAGGTCGCCGGGGGAGCGGCCGGCGCCGGGCCTAGTTCCAGTACCCCTGCCCGCGCCGCCGCTGCCCGCAACCCAGCCGCCGCGGTCGTCCGTCACGACGGGCCACCGCGATCGCCGTCGACAACAGTCGGGAGCGACGCGCCGCCGCCGGCCCCCCCCGGCCCCGCGGGGAGGGACGAACGAAACATCACTCAAGATGCAAGGGAGCGAGCAGAGGTGCAGTCGAAAAATGAAGATGGCAAGGAAAGGACGTTGCAACCATCCGATAGATCGAGCGTTTGTACAGCGCAACATAGTATAATAGAAAATAGAGATAGAAAGAAGCCAACGAGGGAACACGACCAACGCTCAGCAGCTACGGGACGCTCCAATAGAAATGTGATGTTGGCTCGAGAAGAAGTTTTGAAGATAAAACTACAGTTAGCACAGTTAGCACTACAGAAGGCTGAAGAAGAGGCGGACTCCGATGACTACGACGAGGATGGACAGTCGAAACAAGACTACGTACGTTCGTGGTTGGAAGAGGCTCCGGAACCCCAGCCCGGCCCCGAAGATATAGAAGTGATATCGGCACCCACTAAGAAGAGGGACGTCGACGGGGCACAGAAGATAGTAGATGGACCGCCCTCACAGAAGATGGACGTTCATCAACAGGGAGGTGATTCGCTGAAGCCGTTCATCACGGATCTCACCTCCGCGATCGCCGCGCTCGCCGACAGGAAGCCACCGGACACATCGATAGTTGCACCACACCCGGCGGTTTCGAAAGTCATCATGACGCTACCGACGTTCGGCGGCGCGCACACCGAGTGGCTGTCGTTCAAGGCGATATACGACACCACCAAGAATTTCTTCAACGACGTGGAGAATACAGCGAGACTGAGAAGAAGTCTCAAGGGAAGAGCGTTAGAAACAGTTAGCTCTGAACTGATTGGGCATGCGCGACCAGATGAGATCATGAAGGAGTTGGAGCTGCAGTTCGGACGACCAGACTCGATCGCACAGGCAGAGACGGACAAGCTGAGGACCCTGCCACGCTGTAGCGAAGCACCCAAGGACATATGCGCGTTCGCGAGCAAGATTAGAAGCGGCGTCGTCACACTTCGTGCGTTGAAAAAGGAACACTACCTCATCAATGCGGAGCTAGTGCGCGTGTTGACCGAGAAGCTACCGAACTCGCTACGTGTGCAGTGGTACAAGACGTATACCGAGAAGTGCCAGTCGAAGCCGGACCTCAGCCGATTCAGTGACTTCGTGACAGAGTACGCGCGTTACTGTAGCGCGTTCGCGCCGGCTGAGAACATCACCGATGGGCCGCCAAGCAGACGTACCGTGCAGAGGACGTACACGGCGACGGCGACGGAGAAGCGAACGCATACGGACACGTCTAACGCGAAGTGCAGGATATGTGAACGCGAAGGACACTACTCGTCGGCCTGCAGCACGTTTCGTAACGCCAACGCAGAGAAGAGATGGCAGCTAGCTAAGCAGCATGGATTGTGTTTTCGCTGCTTACGCATACGCCGAATAGAACACTCGTGCAAGCCCAAGAAGTGCGGTGTAGAGGGATGTCGCGCTACACACAACCAGTTGCTTCACTACGATAGAGGAGCCCATAGGACCGAAGACGTGAACATAGAAAAGCAAGAAACGGTCGCCAGTTCGTGCATACGTGCAAAGGCTCAAGCATACTTAAAGATAGTGCCCGTGCAGATAGTCGGACCGGCGGGAGAGGCGTCTACGTTCGCCCTACTCGACGACGGAAGCACCGTATCGCTCATAGACGAAGACATAGCCAAGGAAGTCGGCGCGGAAGGGAGCCTGGACCCGTTTACGATCCGTGCCATAGGCGATACGTCGATCGACATGCCAACGTCGCGACGCGTAGACATACAAATACGAGGAGCCGGCGCCGACAGCAAACAAGTGCCTTTGTGTGCGCGCACCGTAGCCAGCCTACACCTGTCGCCGCAGAAGATCGCCGAAGAGGACCTGATAGACTGCAAACACCTCGAAGGCATCAAGAAGAAGCTGGTGTATGACATAGGCGTGCCAAAGGTGCTAATAGGTCAAGACAACTGGCACCTGCTCATAGCGAACGCAGTACGAAGAGGACCCAACGATCAACCGGTGGCGTCGCTTACATCGCTGGGATGGGTGCTGCACGGCGCGCGCTCACGCACCTTGGGAAACACCGTACACTTCGTCAACGGTCTCTCCGCTATAGATGAAAACATAGAAGCGCAACTGAAAGAATATTTCGCACTGGAATCGCTCATAGTGAACCCACGTCGACCGAACTCGGACCCCGAGAAGCGGGCTACAGATATGTTAGAAAAACATACGAAACAATTAGAAGATAGACATATAGAGACGGCTCTTCTGTGGAAACAAGAAGACATCGTCATGCCAGATAGTTACGAGAACGCGGCAAGGAGGCTCGCACACATAGAGAAAAAATTAGATAGAAACATAGAGTTGAAAACAAGATATACAGAACAGATGAACTCACTGATAGAAAAGGGATACGCAGAAGAAGCTCCCATGAATAGTACGCCAGGGAAGACTTGGTACTTGCCTCACTTCGATGTACACAACCCCATGAAGCCTGAGAAGATTCGTATAGTTCACGACGCCGCCGCGAAGACCAGAGGTATGTCACTCAACGATTACCTGCTCACGGGGCCGGACTTGCTACAATCGTTGCCGGGGGTGTTGATGAGGTTCCGTCGACACCGCGTCGCCGTCTCAGCCGATATAACAGAGATGTTTATGCAGGTGAGAGTACGCCCAGAAGACCGAGACGCGCTGCGCTACCTGTGGAGAGGTGACCGGCGGGAGGGACCGCCCCAGGAATACCGTATGAAGTCCATTATCTTCGGCGCGGCAAGCTCACCGTGTACAGCTATATTCGCGAAGAATTGGAACGCTCGCAAGCACGCAGAAGAGTACCCGGAAGCAACAGAAGCCATCATAGATAATCATTACATGGATGACTATCTGGACAGCTTCGGGAACGAACAGGAAGCGACGAGTATAGCGTCACGGGTGCGAGACATACACAGACAAGCGCACTTTCACCTCACGAAATGGGTGTCGAACTCTAGAAACGTCATCGAAGCAATAGAACCAAGTCAACATCGCCAGGAGACAGTCGGCCTCGCCAGCAAGGGGCAAGAAGAGAAAATTCTCGGCTTGATGTGGAAAACGAGCGCGGACGAGCTGAGCTTCAACCTTACACTCGCACGGCTTCCAGACGGACTCATCGGCACCGAAGCGCCTACGAAACGGGAAGCGTTGAAAATAGTTATGTCGCTATACGACCCACTCGGCCTCGCATCGCCCGTGACTGTTCGAGCCAAACAGATACTACAGGAAGCCTGGCGACTCGGTACAAATTGGGACGAGAAGTTTGACGAAAGCCTCAGAGAGCAATGGGCATCGTGGATACAGCATTTAGAACAGTTGAAGTCGATACGCATCCCGCGGTGTTACCCCGGGTACAGTGACGCCTGTACACTCCAAGTACATGTCTTTACGGACGCCAGTGAAGTGGCCTACGCAACAGCGGTGTACTGGCGAGCGACTACACCAGATGGGCGTGTGCACGTGACGCTCGTTATGGCGAAGGCGAGAGTGGCGCCGCTTAAGGTGGTGTCAATCCCGAGACTCGAACTGCAAGCCGCCGTCATGGGTACGCGAGTCGCTCAAGCGGTAATAGAAGAACATCGCGTCAAACCCGAGGCCGTCGTGTACTGGACGGACAGCAAGACCGTACTAACGTGGATAAGAAAAGGAGCACGGGCGTACAAACCATTCGTCGCGCACCGCCTAGCCGCCATAGAAGAGCATAGTAAAGTTGAAGATTGGCGCTGGGTACCTACGAAGTTGAACGCGGCGGATGCGGCTACACGCGACGTGCCAAACAGCTTTAACTCCGAACACGAATGGTACACCGGACCGTCGTTCCTGTACGAAGACCCGTCACTATGGCCCGTAGAGAAGCACATCGCCCCTGACGCGACAGGCGAAGAGCGCACACTGACAGCTGTAGATAAACGTCAAACACATAGAATTATAGAAGCCGTACCGGACCCGTATAGATTTTCCAAATGGGAGAGGCTCTTACGAGCGACAGCAAGAGTTCTACAATTTATAGCATTATGTAAGAAAACCGCAGAGAAGGTTCTCTATAAAAGAACGCAGAAAAATAGACAGAAGGATCCAGATTGGCGTCACGTGACGAAGACGAAGCACAACATCAAGTCGGGCAGAGCGGCACCTCGTCCAGCCGCCGACTCCCGAAACTTCGTGCTTCTCTCCGCAGAACACACCCGCGGCGCCGAGGACCTTCTTGTGAAGGCGGTACAAGAGGACTCCTTCGGCGCCGACCTTCGGGAGCTGCGGCGCGGAGGAGGTGTCGCCAGAGACAGCCGCCTGTATTCGTTACCCGTGGAGATGAACAATGGAATTATCACTCTACGCAGTCGTATAATAGCTACAGAAGAAATCTCCGAACAAACAAAGAGACCGCCGATCTTAGACGGCGATCATCGTATTACACAGCTATACATAGATTGGACGCATAGAAAATTACATCACAGCGGTACAGAGTTGGTAATCAATGAAATACGCCAACACTATTGGATTCTTCGTCTGCGGCCGACTACAAAGAAAATAGTACATAGATGTCTACCATGCCGCATTAGAAAAACGCAGCCGCCTGAGCCAGCCACAGGGGACCATCCAAAGGCGCGCCTTGCTCACCATCAGAGGCCCTTCACCTACACGGGTCTTGATTATTTCGGGCCGCTCTCCGTAACCGTCGGTAGACAGCGTCACAAACGTTATGTGGCACTGTTTACATGTCTCACTTCCAGGGCAGTACATCTGGAGGTCGCCGCCAGCCTGAGCGCCGACTCCGCAATCTTGGCGCTGCGCAGGTTCGCAGCGCGCCGAGGTTGCCCCGCAGAGATCTACTCGGACAACGGCACCAACATGCACGGTGCCGACCGAGAGATGAGAGACGCCGTCGCCGAGGAAGCGAGTCGCCGTGGCATCTTATGGCGCTTCATCACCCCCTCAGCGCCATTCATGGGGGGCGCATGGGAGCGCCTCGTCAGGTGCGTGAAGACCGCCCTCTATACGGTCCTTCACGAGCGCCATCCGCACGAAGAAGTCCTAGCTACACTACTGTGTGAGGTCGAGTACACAGTAAACAGTCGACCCCTCACACACGTCTCCGTCAACGCAGCAGACAGCGAGGCCATCACCCCGAACCACATCCTGTTCGGTGGTTCTGCTCGCCTCCCTCCGCTGGGCGAGTTCAGCGAGGCTGACCTCAACAGCAGCAAGCACTGGCGGCGCGCCCAAATCCTCGCCGACATGTTCTGGCGCCGTTGGGTGCGCGAGTACCTACCCGAGCTGCAACACCGGCGGGAGCCCCATGGGTCTGGGCTCAACCTCGAGGTCGGCGACCCCGTCCTGATCGCCGACGGCCAACTCCCGCGCAATACCTGGCCGCGCGGTCGAGTTGTGGCTGTCTACCCGGGCGCCGACGGCGCCATACGCACTGTCGAGGTGCGCACAGCAGCAGGCGTCCTCAAACGGCCGACTAAGAAGCTGGTCCCCCTGCCCAAGTGACGAGGTGTCGCTCACCGGGTGCTCTGCAGCACCGCCACACGACGGGTCACGCGCGTTGCTGCACGGCGGGAGAGATGTTCGCGACAGACATTAAAACTATGACAGTGAATAGTGTATTCGAAACCGCGAGTGAAAATCGAATAAAATCAGTGTTATCTAATCGTGCGGTACACCGGGTTCGGTTCCCGGACGTGTCAAAACGTTAAAAAATAGCTAAAATAGTGTAAATGGTTAGATTGCTAATATATAACAACTATGTAATACATGAACATTAGTCTTAAACTTGTGCTAACCGTAGGGACCTTAGATATCGAATCATAAATAGCGTTATCAGTAGTGACAGATAAGAGTTAATGCTTCATAAAACAGCTGTTTGTTTACATATTCGTATTATAGTTTTATAAGTGTTTTTTAGCTTCATATAGACTTGAAATCATGTCTAGATACCTTTTTATTGCTAGTTATTACCTTATATAGTTAAAATAAGCATAATAACAAACATTCGTATGTTTATCATAAAATTTGTTTACTTACGATAGTATTTACTTAAGAAATTCTGTAAATTTTTTATGCTTCAAAGTTATCATGTCATATGTTCGAATTGAATAAAGATATTTTCACGGTGTTTGTTTTAATAGATGCCCCATATAGTTGCACACAACGGCCTACCAAAATTATATATATAAATTTAGTATACGATAGTTTTTCAATAGAAAATATAGTGGGCGGGCCCTTGTGTGGCAGCATTTTTTGGGAGTTTTTATGGAATAACTTAGTGACGCAAATAGTTAGGTTTAGGTATTGTATACCAATAGATAGAACTTAATGAGACCTATCTAACGATGTATAGAACATGTATGTATGCATAATAGGATCGAAACATACGTAACATTTGTACTGTTTTGTAAATAAAAATAAAGGAAAGATTCCCTGTGCACGTGTTCGGTGCGATGGTCGTCGATAAGGTAAAGTTTCGAGGTACTTAAGCGACCACCAATTCGGGCAGTTGTTGCCGTCTCAACCACCATCTTGTAACCATCAAGCACCGCACACCTGAACAGCATCGCTCTCAACGTATGAAGATGTTTCATTTCTGAAGCCCTTACACATCGAAGCCATACAGTCCACACACATAGAAGAACACGCATCGTCGTAGGCACACGTCAGCAGCACACTACCAGCGCACTGTAGCGGACTAGCAAAGGTTCGATTCCTGGCATCCGTTACACCCAGCTTAAGAACTTATAAAAGTCCAATGTATGTATGTAAGTATGTATGTATTAGGTATTTTATAAGAATTAATCACAATGTGCTTTCACGTTGTATAAAAGAGCTTACTGTATTTTATATAGATAGTTAACTTATTACAATTTCCTTGTTCTTCTGCCATTAACCAATAGCCGGTTATGTCATATTGCCTCCACTTGATGAACAGAAAAAGCACAGGTATGCTCTTTTTCTTCAACAGAAATAAAATAAATGGCGCAGTTAAATCATTTGGGTTGGAACTCATTAATTGAGTTGTTTTCATTTACAACGTTTTTTCCTGTTAGTATAATTAGGACCATTTGAGGGTAAGCGACAGTAAATAGTGTAAGGAGTGTGATTTGTTTCAATTAACAATGTCATTTTGTAGAGACCTAATCAAAAACTATATGGTTAAATTTTGAAACTTTTGGAACGTACAGAAAATTTTCTATGATTTTTTTTCACTTATTTTGAACTTTAAACTACTCTCCTGTAAAGTTTGTAAAGTGGCGGTTAGCCTCTTTTGGCCGTAAGGCATCGATATTTTTATTGTCCGTGGCGGCGGACCGTTGCCGTCGGCCAGTGCGCTAGCGGAGGCCGGCATGGAGGCTAACGCTGTACGCCAGCGCTTCGGAGGCTGTCACGGCGCTCCTCGCACCAGCCAGGAAGATATTTTCTATATCGGATAGAATGGCTTCAATGTAGGTGTTAGGCTCGCTTTACTTTCTTTAGCGAGCTAAAGCTGCAGAGGGTGAAACCACCTTATATAAATTTATCCAACCCGATTTCGGAACCACTGTGTTGTGTAGTTTATTTAGCGTTGATTATTGCTATTTCAAACAAATGTATTAATTATTTTAAAGGAATAAAATTTTTTCGACATTCCGTTCCATAGCTGTCATTTTTAATTATATGCTAATTAAAATTAACGGATTTTGCAATTTTTCCTTTATCTGTAAGACATTGCTTCGTACCAAATTTGAAGATTCTGAGTTCACGGAAAGTACCCTGTAGGTTTTGATTCCCTTGCGAGTAGTTGCGAGTTTGAAAATATAGTAAAATTGCTGTATCTCTTGATGGCGTTGAGATAGAAGTTTGATTCTGTTACAGCTTAAAAGTAATATAGACCCGAGTATTTGATATGAATTTCAATTTAATAATTTAACGCGTTCATGACGAAAGGGGTAGTAACTTTTAAATTAATAAAACATTTTTTTTATATGATTTTACTAAAAATTTACCTTTTTCGCATTTTTTTCTTTATTTGTACTATAAGACATTGCTTCATACCAAATTTGAAGATTCTGAGTTCACGGGGAGTACCCTGTAGGTTTTGATTCCCTTGCGAGTAGTTGCGAGTTTGAAAATATAGTAAAATTGCTGTATCTTTTGATTGCGTTGAGATAGAAGTTTGATTTTGTTATAGCTTAAAAGTATTATAGACCCGAGTATTTGGTATGAATTTCAATTTGATAACTTAACGCGTTCATGAGGAAAGGGGTAGTAACTTTTAAATTAATCAAACTTTCTTTTTTATATGGTGTAACTAAAAATTTACTGTTTTCGCTATTTTACCTTTATCTGTGCTATAAGACATTGCTTCGTACCAAATTTCAAGATTCTGAGTTCACGGGAAGTACCCACGGAGTTACGTAAATTTGCAGAAATTTGCAGCATAAACGGCTGTCTCTTTTGAATGCGTTGGTTTAGAAGTTTGATTTTTTCACAGCTTCAAGGGACAGTAGACTTGATTATTTGATATAAATTTCAGTTTGATAGCTGTACGCGTTTCTGAGAAAGAGGGTCTTGACAGACGGACGGACAACAAAGTGATCCTATAAGGGTTCCGGTTTTTCATTTCGAGGTACGGAACCCTAAAAAAGACAAAAAGAAAATGAAAACTTAAAAATCGGAACAAAAATGTTAACTAGGTATTTAGTTTATTTAAAAAAAAAGAGAACCGCTTTCAAAAATTCCATTTAAAGGATTTAAATGGCCGGCACCAGTATATTTGTATAATCTATGGCCGGCACTAAGAAGAGATCAACTTGAGCCAGGTGTACTGCCTGTTGCCATTTTGATATTATTTGATGATCCATCAATAGGAATGCGTCTTAAAGATGATACATTTCCATAGCTCCACTGACAGCGACCTATCAAGCAATCGCGGTTACGGTGATATCGAGAGGCGGATGTTGCCAGTTGCCATTGAGTTGGGCTCTGACGGTACACAAGTTGCAAGGATGTACACTTAGTTCCGCGGTAATCGACCTAAGACATAAAATCTTTGCCTTGTCCTTTAGGACAATGCTATGTTGCCTTGAGTCGGGTGAAATCCCTAGAAAGCATGGCTTTAAGTAATATTGACTCGAACAAATTACTCAACCATCCCCACGACAACAGAGGCTTGTCCAAAATGACAAGAATGAGAAATATGCTCTCGCATTAGATTCTTTCACCGACTTAATTTGTTTTTTGTTAATCGCAGAGACATAGACACGCACACACACAGAGACCAGAACCTTCTCCTAAGTGTAACAAATACTTTTCTGAAAACCGTATCAAAATCGGTTCAGCCAAACGCGAGATAATCGCGGACAAACATACATACAAAACTTACATACCTACATACAGGTCAAACTGAGAACCTCCTTTTTTTAAGTCGGTTAAAAATTAAGTTTTAACATTATATATATAAGTGGATTAATTTAACTGTTAATGTAACATCAATGAAATAATCTTAGTTGAACTAGGCATGTTTTTATTGATAAAATAAACTTATATAATTTACTAGCTGTCGCCCGCGGCTCCGCCCGCGTGGACGTCGGTTATCGCGATAAAAACTATCCTAAGTCCTTCTTGGGGTCTTTGATTCATCGAAGAATTAGTTATTGGTATAAACATCTACTTGTTAGCTTAAATATGAACGATTGTAATACAAAGATTTATTAATAAAACATTTTGATGAACAATAAAACTTATAAACATAATTAAATATAAAATAGAAACATTTTGTCTTTTTTAATGATACATCGAATGCACCTCCCTAATTAGCCTAAGAACTCACGGAGCGATTTTCACCCGCGACACTGCCACCCAAAATACAAGCACCTGCTTAGTTTGGGAGACAGTTTCAACACCATTAGTACATTACAATTACTAGTGCCTAGTTTTAAGCCACATTGTGAAACTGTTTAAAGCGTTAATAAAGATTATTATTATTATTAGTATACCGTCGTTTTAGTGTACTAACAATGAAGCGTACCAATGATTTGGGGTACTGTCGATGTAGCGTACCATCGATTTTGGGTACTGTCGATACATTAGCCCGTCGATAGAACGTTTTCGATACAGCGACCATTGATGTAGTGACTGACTATATTATGAACTTCACCCGTGGAACCCTAAGAGCCCAGCTATACAATCACATAGATATTTAGGAATCTTGTCTAAGCAAAAGTTGTTCAGTCCAATGAGCATTTGCCGCTGGCTTATAAAAATCGAAGATCAGAAATCTGATCAGAATTTTCTGATGTGGGATCACAAGTCCCCATCTAAACTATAACATTCATAAGTACTATAAGCTTTAGCAACAATTGGTCAGTCTGATGAGCATTCTGTTGACTCATAAAACTTGAAAGATGAAATATTTGTATATTTGGGTAGCACAACATAATAATATGTTTCCAAGAGACGGAAGATGTGAAGGATACATACATACATACATATCGTCACGCCTTTTATCCCCGAAGGGGTAGGCAGAGGTGTATTTCTACACCCACTTTTCGCCAGATATACTTTAGTCCCACGTAATAAGGGGCGAGCCTATTGCCGTACCGGGCACATTTCCAGACTCCGTGCTGCTACTGAGAATTTCGTGACAGAAAAACCCAATAACACTGCCCGACCCAGGAATCGAACCCGGGACCTCCCGCGGATCCCACGCGCACATTTATGCCGCGAGACCAACGAGGCAGTCGTATAGGGTTTGATGTCGAGTTTTCCGTCTCTAAGCAAAGATGGTATTTGCATCGTGTTATCCCTTAGTCGCCTCTTACGACACCCACGAGAAGATAGGGGGTGGTGACACTTGTATTCTATGCCGTCAACCACACGGCATAACAATATAGATAATAATATAATAATAATATTGTACCATATACACACATCGCCATCTAGTCCCAAACTAAGCAGAGCTTGTACTATGGGTACAAGATAATGGATAAAAAGAAAGTATATATGTATGTACATATTATATACTTTTTTTGTAAATACATACATATCTATACTATAATAAAACTGTAGAGGTGAAAATTAGTTAAAAAATCCAGGAAAATGCTAAAAAGCAATACTTGATAATTTTTAGAATTTATGTCTGTCTGTCTGTCCGACGTCTTTCCCTATGTTGCTAAAGATCTCTAAAATTGCGAAATTGTTTTCAATAAAACTTACACTCATGTACAAAGTATACTTAAACCTATAAAATAGTATAAGTTACATCACAATCGGTTGAGTGGTTTTCGGTGTACAGCTTGACCTCTCCTTTGTACGTAGTCCTAAACAAAACAGGGATCATCCAAAACTGGTTATATATGTGGTGCCATCTATAATCATTATAAGTTTGTTATTAAAAGTATAGTTAGTCTAAATAGGTACCTGCAAAGTGTTTTATGGCTATTTACCCGACTTTAAAAAAGGAGGCGATTCTTAATTTCGTCCGTATATTTTTACGTATTTTCGATAAATAAATTACTGGAACCGAACATATTTATAATCATCGTTCCGACCGATAGATGTCACTATTTTAAAATAATTTTCTGGCAAAATAAATGTTTCTTGCAAAAAAGACAATAATTATGTGTCGGGTATCTTTCTGTTATTAAAATAATAGAGTATAATATTCGGCACTTTCATAAACAAAAAGTCTCTGTGTCAAAATTTATTACAATGTCCACTTAATTAAAACGTTCAATCTCATATATTTCAAATTATTATGTTTATATAATAGTTATATAATCGTTTCATTTTATTATAAATCATAAGAACAATGACTATAGATCTTTTTTTCAAAAAAATTGTCGATTAGCCCATATTATTTTCTATCTCAGTCGGTTTGTATATGTAAACATAGATGGCGTTTTCTGAATGGTGGTGTTAAGATTCTCCGTGGATTGATGAGATTCTCGGATAATTTTCTTTCGTTTTCGTCGGGTTGGTGTCTTAGTCGTTTGAATAATGAATGTGGATGTGTTTCTTTGATTTCTTTCGTTCGTTCGTGTTCTGTACTTATACAGGTGTCTTATTATTCCCAAATTCCCACACCTCACGTACGTGGGAGTCCGTGGGTGGGAGACTGAGGCCTGAATTCAGATACCTCTTGAGTAACTCAACGGGGCTATCTTACTTTCGGCAGGGCTGGATATTCGTAGCCCTGTGTTTATTTTCAAAATAAATCGCAGGGACAGACTTGAAACAGCTGGAATCGACCCCCGAACATGTTGTATTTCACATGGTCAGTTATATGTGGCATGTTCACGAGTAAGCGGTAAAAATAATTTACATGTTCTGTATGAAGGTGGTAAAACAGTTAGATAATGTTGTGTATAAAGAAAGTCTCTAATGATATCCCTACTATCCCTACTTCCCTACTAATCCTACTAATATTATAAATGTGAAAGTTTGTGAAGATGTATGTATAGATGGATGGATGGATGGATGGATGGATGTTTGTTACTCTTTCACGCAAAAACTACTAAACGGATTTGGATGAAACTTTACAATAATATAGTTTATACTTCAGAATAACACATAGGCTACAATTTATAAATATTTTGTAAAATGTTGCCATAATATAAGGAAAAGTATCAACTAAGTCGGCAAAAAGCCTGAGCTCTGAAAGTTATTCATTGGAATTTTAACCCCTTTCTGATGACAGATTGATCTGATATTTGGTATACACTTCTATTGTCATCAAGATTAAAAGATAATATTTAAATGATTGTAATTTCAAGATGGCCGCCAATACAAAATGGCGAATCATATTATATTACTTCACAACAACCTCAATATGGGTATCAAATGAAAAGGCTTGATTGGTAGAGTAGAGCTCACTATGAAAAATCCAAGATGGCCGCCGCCACAAAATGGCGGATTACTAATTTCCCACAAATACCTTAATATGGGTATCAAACGAAAGTGCTTGATTCGTGGAAAAGCACAATATCTTTCTATGAAAAATCCAAGATGGCTGTCGCCGCAAAATGGCGGGATTACATATTTTCCACAAATACCTCAATATGGGTATCGAATAAAAACTTTGATTGATAGAATAGCGTTCACTATGAAAAATCCAAGATGACTGCCGCCACAAAATGGCGGATTACATGTATCAAATAAAAGGCCTGATTTGTAGAATAGAGCTCACTATAAAAAATCCAAGATGGCTGCCGCCAAAAAATGGCGGATTACTTATTTTCTACAAATACCTAAATATGGGTATCAAATGAAAGGGCTTGATTCGTAGAATAGAGCTCACAATGAAAAATCCAAGATGGCTGTCGCCGCAAAATGGCTTATTACATATTTTCCACAAATACCTCAATATGGGTATCGAATGAAAGGACTTGATTGGTAGAATAGGGCTCACTATGAAAAATCCAAGATGGCTGCCGCCAAAAAATGGCGGATTACTTATTTTCCACAAATACCTCAATATGGGTATCAAATAAAAGGGCTTGAATCGTAGAATAGAGCTCATTATGAAAAATCCAAGATGGCTGCCGCCAAAAAATGACGGATTACTTATTTTCCACAAATACCTCAATATGGGTATCAAATAAAAGGGTTTGATTCGTGGAATAGAGGGCTTGAATCGTAGAATAGAGCTCACTATGAAAAATCCAAGATGGCTGCCGCCAAAAAATGACGGATTACTTATTTTCCACAAATACCTCAATATGGGTATCAAATAAAAGGGCTTGATTCGTAGAATAGAGTTCACTATGAAAAATCCAAGATGGCTGTCGCCACAAAATGGCGATTACCTATTTTCTACAAATACCTCAATATGGGTATCAAATGAAAGGGCTTGATTCGTAGAATAGAGCTTACAATGAAAAATCCAAGATGGCTGTCGCCGCAAAATGGCGGATTACATATTTTCCACAAATAGGTACCTCAACATGGGTATCAATTGAAAGTTCTTGATTGGTACAATTGAGCTCACTATGAAAAATCCAAGATCGCCGCCTCCACAAAATGGCGGATTACTTATTTTCCACAAATACCTCAATATGGGTATCGAATGACAGGGTTTGATTGGTAGAAAAGGGCTCACTATGAAAATAGAATGAGAAGTATCAACTAACAACAACACTAAAAACTTGAAAATAAAATTAAGTAAAAATAAATTAATTTTGGGCGTAGGGTATCCAGAGTAAACATTATGAAAGAAATTTCACTTGCCCAACGATTTTATATTTGTCTGATCAATACCCCAGATTGATGAGAAGATTGGTGTGATTTGGTAGTTAGAACTTACCGTATTACTTTTTAGCTTTTAGTACATAATCTTACTAGGTACATCATTTTTTGTTGTAATAAAACAGTATAACATAAAAAAATATATATGTATTTTACAATGGTCATTCTAGAGAAGTTATCAAATTGTTTTCAAAATTGATAGATTTATTGCCTTCAGTATTTAATGTAAGTAGATTAACTTTGTCTTTTACAGTCAGATATGTGACCTAAGCGCAGCGTCATTAAAAGCGCTTTCTACGATTTAGTGCGCTTAAGCACAGCGAGGCGGAGGGACGGTCTGATTGTCTGATATGTACTTTGTGGTACCTAATGCTTTCAGATTTTATGTTTTGTTGCTGTTATATTCAGTAGGTAAACAAGCTCTTCATAACTTCAATGATATACTTATTTACTAATCTTTACCTGAAGTTCAACAATTATGAAAACAAAAGTAATTTTCATTATTATCTGTTTATATGTATGCTACACGCCTAATCTACAGAGCCGTTTGAGATGAAATTTGACATGGATAGTCTGAAACCCGTGGAACATAGGCAACTCTTTATTAAAATATCATGCTGGCGAAGCCGCGGGCGAAAGCTAGTTATATATAAAACACCCAGACCAAGACAAACTCCATGTTCATGCACACAAATGTTTGACTTGAGCGGGAATCGAACCCGCGACCTTCGGCGTAGGAGTCGCTTACACGCCCGCTACGCCAGCCGGTCGTCGTTATAATTAGTTTTAATTGTTACAATAAATCATCTTAGATTTAGTTCAGCATCGTGTCTTGTGATTGTAGTTGGTCATCATCGTGCCAGTGTTATCCCAGTTGCATCCAAGGCTTACACGCATTGAAGCAAATTCATAAAGGTATTAGAGCCTTGCTGATTTTAGCATGAATGGGCCGGCTCGACCGGGGAAGTACTACCCTCTCACAGAAAATCGACGTAAAGTAACAGTACTTAAACTGTTGCGTTTCGTTCGGTGAGTGAGAGTGCCGGAGGCCCTATCCCCTATTCCTTCTCCCTCATCCCACTCCTCATCCTATCCCTTTTCCCAACCCCAAGGGGCGGCAACGCACTTGTGACTCTTATGGTGTTGCTTGTGTCCATGGGCGGCAGTAATTGCTTACCATCAGGCGATCCGTCTGTTCGTTTGCCGCCTATTACTTTAAAAAAGCCGGGATATCGCTTATTAGTCTAAACAGAATATCAGCTCATTCACAGCTTTGCCGTCTAACCTCCGCAACCCAAAGGGGGAGCGATATTCAAGGGTTTAGAACAAAATCAGTTTATTTGATGGTACTGACTCTCCGTAACGACTGTCAAAGATCTTCATGACTTCTGATGTGAGAATAAACTACTTAATTACTTTAGAACTAGCGTTCTAAAGTAATTAAGTAGTTTGCTGTGTGGTTGAAGGCATAGAATACAAGTGTCACCACCCCCTATCTCCCCGTGGGTGTCTAAGAGGCGACTTAGGGATAACACGATGCAAATACCATCTTTGCGTAGAGACGGAAAACTCGACATCAAACCCTATACGACTGCCTCGTTGGTCTCACGGCATAAATGTGCGCGTGGGATCGGGAGGTCCCGGGATCGATTCCTGGGTCGGGCAGTGTTATTGGGTTTTTCTGTCACGAAATTCTCAGTAGTAGCACGGAGTCTGGAAATGTGCCCGGTACGGCTAATAGGCTCGCCCCTTATTACGTGGGACTAAAGTATATCTGGCGAAAAGTGGGTGTTGAAATACACCTCTGCCTACCCCTTCGGGGATAAAAGGCGTGACGATATGTATGTATGTATGTAACTAGCGTATTAATGTGCTCCCCGGGGTATAGGACAAGCTATAATTATTTAATACGCACTTAACTTCGAAAAGTCAGTGGTGCGCGCCGTGGATTCGAACCAAAAGACTGCCATGCAGGAGGTCGATACCCCCTTTTGGTATCTCCACTAAGTAAACGCTGTGTTTGTAGTTGGTATTTCGCTGTTTTAGGAAAGTATTTGCTTTTAATGTTAAATGAAAAAAAAGTAGTCAAATAAATAATATATATATTCTGACATTAATTACAAAAAAGTAACAGACGAAATAATGAATTAATTAATTATGGTGTTTCACATTTTAGAGCAGGTTACAAATTAAGTCTGATGCGTATTGGTGCCAAGACTGTAAGGAGGTTATTGTCTGGGTTACATCCACCCGTGGTTCCACCCGTAGTTCCACCCGTGGTTCCACCCGTGGTTCCACCCGTAGTTCCACCCGTGGTTCCACCCGTAGTTCCACCCGTAGTTCCACCCGTAGTTCCACCAGTGGTACCACACGGGGTTCCACCAGTGGTTCCACCCGTGATTCCACCCGGTATTCCACCTGTGTTTCCACCCGTGGTTCCACCCGGCACACCACCACCGCACGTATCACAAGGTGACGGTAATGAGAGCACGCTTGATGCGACGCATACCAGAGTCTGAAACAAGCGAGAGAAATCATCACATTTTTAGTTTCCACAAAGCTGACAACGACACCTGCTTAAAATATTTAATATTTAATTTATTATTCTACCACAATTTTTTATATTCTACCACTTTCACACACCACCGTCTATTCCCAAACTAAGCAGAAGCT
The DNA here is from genome assembly GCA_944739405.2 of Euclidia mi. Taxonomy (NCBI): domain Eukaryota; kingdom Metazoa; phylum Arthropoda; class Insecta; order Lepidoptera; family Erebidae; genus Euclidia; species Euclidia mi. Next base: position 44,432,010 of record OX123201.2, read on the forward strand.
TGTACTATGGGTACTAGATAATGGATAAACATACATACCTATATACTTTTTTTTGTTAATACATACATATTATACACCTACACTATATATAAAATATTTATATTTTTATTTTTAGCTATATTTTTATTTTTATCTTAATATATAAAATCCTTGCGTTACTGACTGACTGACAGACACGCTACAGCCGAAGCTATTAGGCGCAGGAAGCTGAAATTTGGCATGTACTCGTATGTTCCTTGGGGACCGTAGGGGTGCACTAACAAGGGATTTCCTGAAATTCCCACGGGATCGGCCAAAATGGGTAAATTTAAAAAAATTGCAGGCGTAGCTGCTGGCGTCCTCTAGAAAGAAGAGAGGAAAAATTTGTATTTTTGTTTGTTATGGATAAACTCAAAAACTACTGGACCGATTTAAAAAATTCTTTCACCATTAGAAAGCTACATTATCTGCGAGTAACATAGGCTATATTATTTTAGAAAAAATAGGGGTCCGTAAGATATTTGGGTTTTTCGGACGTGGGTGAAACCGCGGGAAACGGCTAGTAGAATATATAAACATAATCATATTATGATCTTTCATCTCCGAGTGGTGAATACAGTATTTCACCATCCCATTTAATTCCGAGGGTGTCGTAACAGGCAGCGGAAAATACACGAAGCTTTGGGAAAAGAAAACTCGATATCATAGCCAACACCAACCAACCGTTCTGACCAGCGAGGTGTTATACACCACATTCTCTTATTGACTCACAATGCGTCTGTGACACAGGTGGTGAAGCTTATGTTCTGCAGTGGACTGCGAAAGATTCTATATTGAACATATAAATAAAATTGGAGTGTCTATTTGTTATATTAAAATAACCGCTTTATACTAAATGCATATGGATGTATACACGGTACATATACTGAATTGTATTTAAAAAAAAAAACTGTCTGTCTGTCTATTTTAACGGGACTTTCACTGGCGGATAGCTGATGTACCAAGGGGTCATTTAGGCTATAAATTAACCGGGTACGCGAAGTAGTTCCCACAGGACGCGGGTGAAACAGCGGGAAACAGGTTATTGAAATAAATATTAACAAAGAAATAAATGAGAAGTTATAAATTTTTACACCAGTACAATGTGAAAAAGTTGCAGCTCCTTACAAAAATAAAAAGGCCTAACCATTATATTGCTTATCTATTAAAAAGAGTGGCTATGAGTTTTATTGCCCGTTCTTTCTCGTGGTTCTACCTGTTGCATTGCGAACGTGAAATGTAAATGTAGATTCATTAAGTAATTAACCATTTTTTTTAAGCGTCAAATTGTGGCCTAAATGAATAAAAATGACTTTAACTTTAAACGTTTAAAATAGAAGTAGGCATGAGAAACTTTTTCCTAATATACTTACCAAGATGAAAGTGTATTGAGCGACCATGTTGGTTACCGATGAGTACTCAGTGAATTGTGAGTAATACGGAACTGATACACGTTTTTATACAACTTTCCACAATAGAAAGATGGTGCTGCAAAACAGCTGTGTTGACTTTAGTTCTATAGTTGTATTATTCTATTGATTGAGGTTAATTACATTGCAGGATATTACTAGTCTGTAATCTACTTGCACGTGATTGTCCTGTCAACGGCCCGGCCGTTTCGGTGACCAGTTAAAACATTTTTTTTATGTACTCTCGCCTGTATTCCCGAAGGGTGAGGCAGAGGTGTACTATTTCATATTTAGCCATGTTATGAATTGGTAGGCTCCACGCAATAGGGGGCGAGCCTATTGCCGTTACCGGGCATATTGCCGGATTCCGCGCTGCTGCTGAGAATTCGAAAAAACCCAGTAACACTTTGTCCAACCCGGGAATCGAACCTAGGACTTCCCGATCAATAGACGCATACGTTATCTACTGGATCGCGGAGGCAGTCAGTTAGAACAAATAAATTGAAACTGGCAAAATTATTTGATTACCGTTTTTACTTTCATAAGCTTTAATATGAGAAATACACACGAAAGTATTTTTGTTTGTTTAAATATAATTATGATGATTAGGAGCGATCTTTTTAATTTTATGTACCTGTTTTTCATTTGTTTTTCAGACATGCAAAAGATTTCACGCTGACCAACTTCAGACCTAACAGGTCACCAAACATAAAACAAGCATAGAAGAGCAAAGTACGTGTAGAGATCATTGGATGGAAGTGGTGCCAATTGAAATTGAAATTCATTTATTCACAAGAAATGTGGTTACAGAATGGTGGTAGGGTAATAACAATCTCCTCACATTCTACCATAACAATGGTGTGAGAATAGGTCAGTCTTAATAAATACATGGTTTAATTATATCATTCTAAGTTAATTATTCTATATCAATTCTATAATAAAATTAATGATTGGTAATAATTGATAGCAATTAATTATAAGTCCTATATGAATGTCAAAAATTGGAATAAAATGTAGCTTGAATTAGATTAATAGATATACATTGTAATTTGAATAATATTATGTCATGGCATTATTTTCTCTATTAGTCATAAATTCTTTTAAGTTGTAGATATATTTTTCTGCAAGCCACGCTGTGATTCTTTTCTTAAACATGGTAATGGGTAGTTCTTTGAATTTGTCTGGTAACTTATTATGAACCTCTAAAGCTTTAACATATACATTTTTTTCATAGATGTCTAGTCTACACCTAGGGCGAAGAAGTTTAAATTTGTTCCTAGAATTTCTGCCAGGTATTTCTGAAAATTTATTGAAATACTGTGGATGCAGTTTCACAAAAACACACAATACTCTTATGTATATGCAAACCAGTGGAAGAATATTGAACTTTTTGAATAGCGGCTTGCAACTGTCTGTAAACCAGGCACCACAGATCGCTCTTACGCATTTCTTCTGCACTCGAAATGCTTTTTCTATTTCAACTGAGTTTCCCCATAGTAAGAGGCCATACGAGAGTATCGACGAGACGTATCCGTGGTATGCAGTCAGAGCTGCTTCCTTCGATACTGTTTGACGTAAACGTTTGATGGCAAATATGAACCGTTCAAGTTTGTAGCAAACCGATTCTACATGTACCTTCCAGTTACAGTGTTTATCAAGCATGAATCCTAGAAAATTCGCAGTGCCTACCTCTTGTATTCTATTGTTGTTGTAATTTATAAATTACAACAACAATAGAATACAAGAGGTAGGCACACACACCAAAATGATTTAAATATAAATATTTAAATCATTTTTCATTTGTTGCATTCTATAATTTTGGAATTGCATTAATTGAGTCTTATTTAGATTGATTTTAAATTATTATTACTTAGCCATCTAATTGTCTTATTAAGCGTTAAATTTTTATCATTCTCGTTTTTAGTAGATAGCTAGTTTTTTTTTCGCACTTGATAATAATTAGTGTTGTGTCATCCGCAGATAAAACTGTTTTGTGGTGTGTAATATTGGGCAGATCATTAATATAAATTAAGAATAAAAATGGTCCCAAAACGCTGCCCTGCGGTACGCCAACACTATTTAATTTGAAATTAGATCTACATGTATCTTTTTCATTATTTTCTATTTTAGATATTTCTACACACTGATATCGATGTTCAAGTAGCTCTTTATCCAGTCATGAGCTACACCTCTACTTCAGTATTGTTCTAATTTATAAAGCAGCAATTTATGGTCAACAAAATCGAAAGCTTAACTCATATCTAAAATAAAGCCGTAACGGGTGTCTTCTCATTAATAGACTCAGTAATTATTCTAATCAAATTGAAGCAACCTAACGATGTGCTGCTGTTTTTACGAAACCCAAATGATTCCTCTTTCAGTATTTTTTGTTTTACTGTAAATTCATATAATCTCTTTAACATGGCCTTTTAAAAAAAAATGAGATGACTGGTATAAGAGTAACGGGACGATAGTTTGTCATATCTAAAGCATCTCCTTTTTTATATAAAGGTTTAATAATGAAAATCATAATCGTCCTAGCCTAGCGTTATGCGGTTTGCGTAAAATACCACTTCACCTGAAAGAATATTAGCTTATTCACAGAGCGCCTGTCGGTTGATCTCCGTAACCCAAATGTATAGCTATATTCCATTCCTTAGAGCAGAGACAGTAAATTCGTGGGCATATTCTTCACACACACAAATGTTTGTCACGACCGGGAATCGAACCCGCGAGCTTCAGGGTGACAGTCGCTTACATTCCCTCTACGCCACCGGGTGGTCAAATATAAATAATATATTTTTATGGACTTACAAATAATTTATCTTTAGTAGCCAAAATCATCGATAAATAAAATGTTGGGAACGGCCATTAGGCACAAAAAGAAAGACTGCAGTGACTGGTGTCAACATACTCTGAAAAGACAATATTACTAGTTGTCTATGAATGTCAATGTTTGCTTAAGTTAAAGTTTTGAATAAATATAAATTTCTCGATGAAAGACATGGGTATATTTATTCAGTCACACTAATTATCCACATTCAGCTCTGTCAATACAGCGGGGAAATGGTTATAATTATTTAAATAAGAAAAGTCGATTTTATATTTATACTGTTGTATTTTCTTTCGCATTTTGTATTGTTACTATGATTGCATATATGAATAAGCGGTGTGTTTTATACTTTCTTTGTCTGTGGTAGAGCTATTTTAACTTAGCAATACTTACTCATGGTTTGATCGCTTACGCACACGAGAAACTCTAAACTCAACCATTGAGCGTAGGATCATTAAAGCCAAATTTGAATGCATTTGAAATTTAAGCTACTCTTTTTTAAATTTTATTTGGTCTTATGTGATTTTGTGTATAGATGGAGTTGCTAAGTTGAAACGTTGAATATTTTAATAATATTTTCAAAGTGGCACCACCTGCAGATACAACTAGAGCGATTATAATTATTGATGACATGTGATCGGAAAATTCACCATCATCCATTTTGGTGCCGAAATTTTCTGTTTTGGCATGTTCAATCGCTTATATGCATCATATTCGTTATTTGCATCATATTTTGGGTGATATTGGGTAAAACCAATGTATTCAAATGGCATATATGCATTAGATTATTATTTAAGATTCGAATGAGGAGGAGTCTTATCGCGCATGCTCAAATAGCAGTCCTTACTCAGTGCCCTCTAGATAAGCATATTGCTGAGTTGGCTACCCTTTTGGTCAGCATTGGGACACACACTCGATTTTTTTTTCAGATCTGCAATTTTTCTCTATTTTTATTGAATGTGAATGTGCCTTTATAATCAGTTTTGTTCTTCTAAAATATTGTATGTTGTTCTGTTTGTGCTGTATCCAAATAAATGTTTCTTTCTTTCTTTCTTTCATAATTCACACTGTCTGGGTCTCAACTCGTGAACGATCGTCAGCTGAAACCCAGGCAATCTTTATAAATCAACTAGCTGCCGCCCGCGGCTCCGCCCGCGTGGACATCGGTTATCGTGATAAAAACTATTCTAAGTCCTTCCTCGGGTCTATGATTGATCGAAGAATTGGTTATTGGTATAAACATCTACTTTTGTAGCTTAAAGATGAACGATTGTGATTCGAAGAAAGTGATTAATAAAACATTTTAATACAAAAAAATAAAATTTCATTTTAATTAAATACAAAAACTTTTTGCCTTTTTTATCGATACATCGAATACGTGGTGCATTTGATGTATCCTAATTATTATAGGTATTGTTGCATCGATTTGTAGCCGGGCGCTAGGCGCACGCCAATCGATATTTAGCCAAGCGCTTAAGTTTAAAGTTTCAAAACAAAATTAAATGTTCTATATCTTCAAGTTTAATAAGTCAACTGAAAATGCTCATCAGACTGAACAACTTTAGCTAACTCGTCAAGTCTGTATATGATATAGTGCAGATGGGCTCTTATAGTTCCTCATCAAATGTTTCAGACCCTCGTTTTTATAAGTCAACAGAAACTGCTCATTAGACTGAATAACTTTTGGTGAGAGGTCAAGTCTGTATATGATATAGTGTAGATAGGCTCTTAGAGTTCCACATCAGATGTTCGAGATCCTCGATTGTTTTTCTTGTAACAGAAAATGCTCATCAAATGTAAAGGTTTTTTTTTAAGTCCCAATGTTTTATGTCTTATAGTTGCGATGGGCTGTTGTGATCCTGCATCAGGTGTTCCACTTTCAAAAATAAATTATAGCCTATATGTTGCCCAGACCTAATAGCAATATAACAAAAAATTCAAATCCGTCCAATTTTAGTAGAGATTAGCGTGTACAAACAGACACACAGACATTTTTCTATTCTATTATTATATAATTTCAATGTGCCGGAATACTATTTTTTTATATGTAATAGATAATATGAATAGGAACCGAAGTCATAGGAATACCACGCTCTGTTAGGCTAAACTGGAACAGCGGCTTATACAAAAAAAACCCGACTATTATTATTATACAATAATAGTCGTGTTTAACTCACAGAAGTTTAACTTAAGCAATCGTAAAAAAGAGTCAATATAGTTTACTAGTGTTCTTTTGGTACACCTGCACTGCCTGCGAATATAGGGACACCTATAGTCACAGACAGTTTCTAAAATAATAATTACAATTCCTGTAAAGTTTTAAAATTATATCAGTGGCTTAATTTTCCTAATTATATTTGTTCAAAATGCAGTTTCGATCTAATTTAAGTTTCATACTCATGTCCCGTCGAACTGAAGAAGTTAAATTACACGATAATGACATTAAATAGCATAATACCGATTCTGAGTCAAGCGCAGTGTGCGTTGCTCGTAGCAGAACGGTCACGGCCTACAACGGCGGGCGGCAGCAGCGAGCGTTTTCGATGAACATGGCGCGTTTACTCTGACGCCACATCGGTCGTTGCCTGACTACGGTATCAAAGCGCGCCATGTACATCAGAAACGCTTGCCGCTGCCGCCGCCGCCTTATCCTGTGCCGCTGCGTTTACCACTGCGGTGTGGTCGTGGCGTGCACGACGCTCTGCCGCGCCGTCCGCCGCGCCGCTCGCCGCTTAGACCGATCTCGTGACCAGGCCGTAAGGGACGCACGCACAATCGGTTGTACCTAGTTGTAGCGAGCGTTCGCGGCGCGGTTGTCAATTTTTGACTCTTCTTTACAATCCTACATGATACTATGAGAATTACTTAGAATTTACGTTATTTACTTTCCCATTTATTGATTTTTTTACACTCACGCCCTCACGCTCCGAAGGGTTAGGCAGAGGTGTAATATTAGGTACACCCACTTATCGCCTTAAGAATTTTATGTCCCACATAATAGGGCCGTTACTGGCCAGATTTCGTGCTGCTACCGAGAATTCGGAATAACCCAGTACCTTATATTACTACTTACCCACTTTTGCCCGACCCGTGAATCGAACCCGGGACGAAATCAGCAGACGCATAAAACTTTGAAATATTTTATTTTTGAATAATTTTCATAATAACTTTACAGATTATTAATTATAACTATATACATTACTATCATAAATAATCATAATTTCTAAGAATATATATGTCATCATCATCATCTTCAGCCCTTTATACTGTCCCACTACTGGGCACGGGCCTCTTCTCACTATGAGAAGGGTAAGGCCATAGTCCACCACGCTGGCCAAGTGCGGGTTGGCAGACTTCACATGTCTTTCGATATGTAAATAAATCTAAAAATAAAAAGTGAAAATATATATAGACGGTTGAAAGGCTAATTGATCTAAGCGACATTTAGTAAAACTTGCAGGAGGATGGATTAAACTTCTTTTGTTGGAAAAAAAACCATAAAAAAACAACTACTTAATAGACTTTTATTTATTTTACACAGTATATCCCTAATCAAGTAAGGATTTTTTTTAAGCTATGACTGTTGTTAATTGTGTATTATTTTGGAAATTTTATGTTGGTTAGCCCAAAATGCATCAAATTTAGTATTCTTTTGAGAAAGGCAAAATGGTTCAAATGCCTGCCGTAAAAAAAATAGCTGACAGAGACATGGCTCAAGCATCAACTTAGAATAAAACAATACGAGTGAAAATGAATTAAGCGCCATGTAAACTGACAGTTGAATAAGCACAATGATTGTAAGCAAGATGATGGTGTTACACCAGAGTGAAGTAGTTTGATGCAAATGCCCATTAGAGGGACTCCAGAATGAAACAGTATGACCTCTTAGGTACTAGATTATTAGCAGATATTGAAGCTTAGGCCATCATTCAGCTACATCCATAAGATTTTAATGTAGTTGAATGCAAAATGGGCCAAACGACGCAGCTTATTGTTTTGGTTTAATGCAAAATAGGCCAAACGACAAAACCACAACTACGGCGAAAAAGCCAAATGCCTTAATCGACACTCGTTATAAAAGTTCGAAAAATCAAAATAGCCTAAGTCATCGAGTCCTCAAATTTGTCTAATTTTGTGTCGTATAGATCAATGAGCTTAGAAATGAGGCCTGTTTTGCTGTAGGTGTTGAGCCAAAAAAGTAGTAAAAAAATTGAAACCTGACTCAAACGACGGAGAAAAATTTGCTGATTCCGAATATGTATATAACTCAATATCGCAATGTCGCTTGTACCAATTAGCCTTTCACGCGTCGTTATGCACAGGTGTGTTTCGACGTCGTAGAATGCCTCCGCATCAATATCATCGGGTAACGTGCCTTCTGGGCTGGCAGCATTGCCACGCTGGATGTCAATGCTGATTCTTTGAGGAAAGAATAAACCAGCCTTCTGGTCACGTAAGACGTCGATTAATCGTTTAGGTATATCTCGGTATAAAGAACAAGCGCTCGGACCCCATGACCCTAGCGTTTCCACCCCAAACGGCTAAAATGCGTAATTAGCTACAACATTACTGTATTTATAAAACTGCATAAAACTTAAAAGAAATCGTCCTAAGACAGACAGGAACACAAATGTTTTCCACTAAGGAGACCATCTTTGGCTTTGCATATCACAATGATATTTTGCTCACTTTGACCGGGGCTTAGCTGCAGTCCACAACCGAGCTACGTCCCGTCTTAAGTGTATGTCGGCGATACGCCAGGGTTATCGTGTCCAGGACTCCAGACTCCATTATAAAAACACTCACGTAATATTACTTGGTTTATTTTCAGACGATTTCTAGCACAGAATTGAATTAAAATGTGACCTACAGTCCTTTTTATACACTAACATGTCTAACAACTGCCACTTCCTTTACAACATATAATTGAAATTACTATACAATAAATTATGAAATATAGTCCAAAAATCAACATTAATATTGTAATGAATTTTGCACAACACCAAATGATTTATTTTACACGAATAACAAATTTATTGTATTAACCAAACGCTGCTTTACAACATTGTCAACAGATGGCGCTATCAACAGGATGCAAATATAAACGCATGTTATTTATTACCGTAAAAATAAGTATCAGAATAATATTATTTAATACTAATTGATTTTACTTTGAACGTTTCTGGAGTTATCTTAATAACTAAATTAGGAGTTATCTAAATTAAATACCCAATCTTTATAAAACAGTTAAGCAGCTAATACAGTGTCTAATATTGTAAAGTAGTGAAGTTCTCAGTTCTGTGTTCACAAATAGTTATTTAAATATCAATCTTAAATATTATTAATATTTTCGGAACAATATAATCATTATATATTAATTTGCGCCCATACGTCCATTCTGATCCAGCGCGCTCCTCGCGCTGATTATTTAACGGTTACAGAATAAACAGCATAACAAACAAAGAATAAATATAAAAAATACATTAAGCGTTTGTCATACAGAATGAAATAAAAGTTATTTACAAGGCTTTACCTTAGGATCTTAGCCTGTGGCATGCGTCACCCATCACGGGATCTAACAAACAATGCTTCACCCATGGCTAAGCCAACTCGTGGCATCACCGATCACGGGATCTAGCCAGCACACGGCATCACCCATCACGGGATCTAGCCAACACACGGCATCACCCATCACGGGATCTAGCCAACACACGGCATCACCCATCACGGGATCTAGCCAACACACGGCATCACCCATCACGGGATCTCGCCAACAAAACCAGGATCAAGGATACGCATGGTGGCCAGCCAGCGTTTTGGGAAGGATGTTGGATAGGAATAATAAAATTTTACTCAAACACAAATGCAAAATTTGCCTCATAAACACATCAATGCATATACATAAAATAATCATCATCGTTCGTCATGATCAGTTATATCAATACAATGCAATTACATAGGTCCAACAACGACAGTGGAGGAGGTAGAGGACCCCCCACGTAAATCGGTATCTGACGAATCCTCCGCCCATACGGTCAAGCTGCTCATACAGTTGTTGATGTTGATCAGCAACAAAGGTTAGCAAACAATGCTTGACTCCAGCTCAGTACAGCACTCATGCGGCATGTGTGCGCGTAGCCCACACACAAAACCACTGACGTCAAAATGGCAGGCCACCGTCATCCATACATACCAATCAGTAAAGGACCGCTCGTCCATCCTCTCCTCACACCAAGTCAGGTCATCTGTTAGGATGTAATCATCAACCTGCAACACTCAAAAGATAGGTGGTGGGCAACATTTCCCACCCAAATATTAGTTCCATGAACCTTCGTAACTGTAGATGTAATAAAATTCTACTCTGACAAAGTGGTGCGGTCTATTAAGCTATATCTATATATCAGGCATGTTCAACCTATGCATTGGTCTATAGTTATCTTAGCTACAACAGTGTTGGAGCCCACATTTTACGCATAAGGTAAAATACAAAAGACACAGAATTTTCTCAGGTTCTGTCTGACAGTGCCATTTTAGATAATCAAATATAAAGTTATCAGGATACCCATATTTTGCAGTTTTGATAAAATGGTTAAAACTTAATATATTCAAAATTAGTTTTATCCACATCAAACAGGAAAGCAAAATGGCAAGAACAAAGAGAGGCCTATGTTCAGCCATGAACAGTCTGACTGTTGATAAATATGAAATGATTTCAAACCATGCAGATCCAAGAATTTCGAAAATACTAGTGCTATAATTATTACTCGTGTAAGAACATGTTTAATCCAATATTGAATATTTTTAGGCATAGTGCAAGCTGTGAAATTGTTGAACTGTTTGCCAACTGAGCCATAAAAGAGAAATTTACAAGCTACCAATATTACAAAGCAAGTGTAGTGCAGTCTTATTTCTAAAAATGATTCCACTCAGTTTGTATAGTTAATATGGTGGTGAGTTTATATCAATAGTTTTATTTGACTTTATATTTAAGGGAATTTTCTAAATAATGTTAATATTTATTTTAAACTGTTAACATGTGGTGTTAATGTTATTCTTACACAATTAATAATTGTTTATCAGAATAAATAAACTTAAACTGACAAATCACAACTGGCTTAGAAATAAAGCATGAGTAGTCCATACAATTACTTTTACTTGCTAAGAATAAATACTGCTAAATGGGAAAAGAAATAATATGGATTTTCACATCATGTTCTTTACACCCACTTACCATTATCCTAATAATCATATTCCTAACTGTCTTGTATCCCACAAGAGCTAAGCAATAAGGTTGGCACTAAATTTTATTGGTTTATCACTGGTTGTCATCTTGAATATATATGCAACTAACTTAGCAAATGAACTCGCAACTAAAATAAATTGTATTTACCGAGTTTAACACTAAGGCTTGTTATTTATAAAAGATTAGCAGTCACCTGCCTCAAGACTTTCAATCTAAAATGCTTAGAGGTGGACTATTATAGAACCTATGTGAGTGCATATGTCCATAAAGAAATCTACTGTCCAGATCTCATGTTTCTAGGTTCAGTAGTTTGGGTTAAGCAAGGACTATCATGGTCGGAACAAATAATTCTATACAGGTATAAAATTAAACGACAAATATTAAGATATGTTGGGTTCCCTTGTCTTATAACATTTATCAAGAGAGGCTTCGTATAATCGCGCAGTGAGCACTAGCTATAAGTAATGCAGTTAGTAAGCCTTATGTAATGTGTAACCAAGGGCTATAAATAATGTTTTGATTCCTTTAATGTTTTACTATTGAGATAACCTATTGACTACCAATTGAATTCAAATTCAGCACACCAATCAGCTTATTTAAACTGAAAGCAAATCAGGTAATTTATACAATGGATCTATATCAGAGCATCAACTTGAAAAGGGCAGTTATACCGTTCTTTACTAATAATTAAATTAGTAGAACCACATAACAACAAAGCTATTTTCTCTTTCTTGTGTAGATAAGTAAGTTTTACAGAAAGTTTCCGACATGGCCTAACGATTAATAAACAGACATGAAACAAGAGCCCCAGCCGAAGGCATAACATGAACAAAGTAGCACTGCTATATATATGTACCAAACGTGAATAAACAACAGCTACCTATAAGTTCTAGTTGGGGTGTAACGTTTGTAATTTTGACTGTATAATGTTTATCTGGTAATCCTTACGGGGACAGTAGGTAATCGTGTAAGCACCATAATTTATAAAATTAGGATGTTTCTCAAAAACTAATCAAATCAGCACTGGATAAATACCTCTAGTCAGTGCATCAGCAACCCGCATCTGCAACCTCTGGTAGAACTCAGAGCAGAACAGCGTTCACGCCACAGCACACCCCGGTGCGTGTACCCCGTCGTAGTCGCTCCGTCGCTCTCACTTGCACGTGGCCTCACGTGAAGTGTAGAATTGCTCGCCATAACTCCGACACACCGTGTGGTCTCCGACCAGGGTTGACTAGCGCCAAACACGGCTTACAAGCGCTTGTCGCATCAGTCTTCAGGTCATCCTTGGTAATGGCGGCTAAGCCAAGAGACCGATCACTCTCGCGCCAACCGTAGATCCCAAAGTCTCTTAGGGGGCGTTTATTCAACCGCTGCTGTCGGAGACACGCCAGGGTTATCGTGTCCAGGACTCCAGACTCCATTATAAAAACACTCACGTAATATTACTTGGTTTATTTTAAGACGATTTCTAGCACAGAATTGAATTAAAATGTGACCTACAGTCCTTTTTATACACTAACCGTCACACTTAATGTCTAACAACTGCCACTTCCTTTACAACATATAATTGAAATTACTATACAATAAATTATGAAATATAGTCCAAAAATCAACATTAATATTGTAATGAATTTTGCACAACACCAAATGATTTATTTTACACGAATAACAAATTTATTGTATTAACCAAACGCTGCTTTACAACATTGTCAACAGATGGCGCTATCAACAGGATGCAAATATAAACGCATGTTATTTATTACCGTGAAAATAAGTATCAGAATAATGTTATTTAATACTAATTGATTTTACTTTGAACGTTTCTGGAGTTATCTTAATAACTAAGCGATAAATTAAATACCCAATCTTTATAAAACAGTTAAGCAGCCAATACAGTGTCTAATATTGTAAAGTAGTGAAGTTCTCAGTTCTGTGTTCACAAATAGTTATTTAAGTATCAATCTTAAATATTATTAATATTTTCGGAACAATATAATCATTATATATTAATTTGCGCCCATATGTACAATCTAGACACAGTTTGAACTAGGGTGCCTAAGCAAGCACGCATGCGCCGCTAACACCCATCCCTCCATTCTCTTAGCCTCAAAGATGAGCCCTAAAATGCTGTTACTTTTTCGGAAGGCTAGTGAATCTAATAAAATTGGCATTATTTAAAAATGCCAATCAATGAAAAAAAAAGACAAAATGTTAAAATGTTGAGTTGCTTCGCAATATAATATCATAATTATCACGCCGATCTATAGCATATATTGTTTTTAGATATTTCATTGTCTTATTTTAAAAGTTAGATTGGAGCAGGGGCACCTATTTTACCACATTCGAAACCACTATCTCACAGGTTGACTTTGAAAAAGAATAGCAATACGGATATATAATATATGGAGGTTTATTTAACCCTTAATTTACATTATTTTTTATTTTTGTACAAAAAATGTGAAACCGTTCACAGAATACATCTACCTAGCAGTCTCAATAGTTTCGGAAAAAGTAGCTGTGGCATACGGACAAACAGCCATCGCCTATCTATAAGAGTTCATACAAAGAGTTCCTGGGTTTCAGCTGACGACCGATCACGAGCTGATACCCAGAAACTACGAATTATCTACACAACCACCGGCCCATCGCGCCTTACCGCGCATGCGTGGTTAAACGCCACACAATTTGCGTCTTGGATGTTGACCAGCCTGTTATCCTATTTCAATAAATTAGAACAATGCTCCTTAATATGGCAGTTATTTCCTTCGGAACTAAATATGTAAAAAATTGCCCTAAGAAAAAATAATAAAAGATCCACGTTAAAACGTATATGGATATATTAGCAATTATTTTATTTATTTATTTAACTTTATGCACAAACAAGTGTACAGAGGCGGACTTAATGCCTAAGGCATTATCTACCAGTCAACCTTTGGGTGATGCAGAGATAAAGATATAATAAGTGCATTTAGCGTTAAAATACAGAAAATGAAAAAAAAAAAAAAAATATATATATATATGTATGTATATATATATATATATATATATATATATATATATATATATAGTATAACAGATTTTACGAATAATTTATTCATAAAATATATGATAAACCTATTTACATACCCTAGATATATACTTATTTATAAATACATACATACATGTATATATATATATATTTCAATATAAATATAAATATATATATATATATATATATATATATATATATATATATATATATATAAATCGCGGAAGACTTCTTGCGTCATTTCAAAGTCAAACCTTGTGGCGTCCACCACTGTTTATCAACAAGAAATTTTGATTAAACACGAAATGAAGATATTCAATTTCAAATAATTCTCGCTGGTTTCTGGCGTGCGTTCATGATGGAAATAATGTGACGCACTGTATATTTCTGAATATGTTCTATGTGTATTACAGATTATCCTACATCCATCTAAATTTACGTTTATATCGGATTCGTATATTTTCCTGTATTTAATATAAGCATTCCATTAATTAAATGACTTCCTACTACATTAGAGATCATATTGATACCGAATATTTTTTCGGTAAATAGTCCATATATTGTGTTGAGAATGCTGCTTCCTCCTAAACTGATATATTTGTCGATACCGTACACTCTCGTGTTCCAGCCGTCATGACCGTTTCGAATGGTACCTACCATTAGTTGCCATATTTGATCTCACAACTATATACTGAAGAACTGTTGCTCAAGTTGTTGTTCTTTTTACATGTAATGTTTTTGTTGAAATCTGACTTGTTTTTGCTAGTGATGGTCTTTATCAAACATCTCTCTTCATGGGGTGTTATTCTACCCTGCACCCCACCGTGACCCCCATCCGTGAACCTCCATCCGTACCCCATCCGTGGCCTCACCCGTGGCCTCACCCGTGTACCCCACACTTGGCCTCATCCGTGAACCCCTACACTTGCCTTCATGCGTGAACCCCTACCCGTGCCTACACCCGTGAACCTCCACCCGTACTCCCACCCATGAGTTCGCACCTGCATCCCCACTTATGTACTCCACCCGTGAACCCCCCTGTGCCCTCACCAGTGAACCCCCACCCTTGTCCTCACCCGTGAACCCCCAACCAGGTCCTCACCTGTGAACCCCAACCTATGCCCTCCACCCGTGAAACCCCACCCCCCGGGCCCCGACTTATGCACCTCCACCCGTGCTCTTCGCCGGTCCCTTCCCGGTGCTTGCCCGATCCCTACCCTGATCCTACCCTACGAGTACTTCTAGATAGCCAAAAATATTTGAATCTAGTAGGGACATAAACTGAATTCCGAATTCTAAACCGCAAAGTTATCTTGGTGGAGTAATTAATACCTAATCCACGTACTACAAAGGTTCACAAACTTATTTGTGTAGATTCTAACATATGAAAAGTAGACCAAAATTAAAAAGGTACATTTGTTTGAATTTTTCCTAAAGGTTTAAGGATTTTTTTTATTTTTTTAGGCTTAATGATAATGATCATCAAAATTACAAGCTTGTACCTATGTCTGCTAGAAATACCTTAGAATTTTATGAAGACCGTTGAGTGAGTGTGACAATCAATAATTTTAAAGTACTAGTTCGATTTGGATGAAACTCTGTAATATATTTTTCATCCCTTCTGTTCGAAAAGTGTCGCTTTGTTCCTCTTTTAGTTGGAGCAAAATAGCTCTTTTCTGTTAAGCACTTTTTAGCGGGCGGAAAAGTGATTTGAATTTGGAACGTATATCATTCATTGAAATCGAACGTAAATTGTATAAATATCTAGCTGGTACGTGTTGGCTGCACGGGCGTGACCCGCGCTAACAAAAAAACAGCGCGCGAATTACAACTCTGTTCTCGTAATCAGTAAGTACATACTTTATCGAATTTTGCAAAAATAATGAGTTCTACGTCAGGTTGTGAAAGAGAAAAATATAAATTTGTAATTGTTTTAACTTATATTCACACATCTAATTTTATTAAATATATTCATTAATTACATAACACCGTCTCTTATTTATTTTCTCATAGAAAGGGGATAGCAAGTAGAGTATATGACTCGAGAGCAAATTATTTTTCCCTCGGGCAATGTATTTTGAACCCCTCGCTACGCTCAGGATTCTACGTTAGAATCCTTCACTTCGCTCGTGGTTCAAAGTAGCGCCCTCGCCGTAAAAATACAATTTTTCTCCCTTGTCATACAATCTACTATTATTATAAAGATTTTCTCTTGATATTGAAATTTTCAGATGTCTAGCTTTATCCAGAACGAAGTTACAGAGACTTAAAAAAGTAAAATTTTTGCTCGACTTTTTTGGGTTCAATGCCGTGCACCCTGATTAAATACGAGCGTTATCCAGGATAAAAAAAGCTTATTACAGTCATAATTGAGTCGGCATTCTTGTTCTAACCATAACGATGTACTACGTACTGCCTGATGTTAAGCAAATATGTTGTCGAGGTTGTAGCACACTGACGCAGAAGATACCTGCCTACCTATTTACTCGAGATTGGATAACCTTCTCGCGTCGGTTTCCTCAATGCTGAGGGTCGTGACCACCTCGTGGAAACAGTCTATTGCGGACCACTTCCTGCCATCTATTCCTATCTGCTGCTGAGTGGAGAGCGATCCGCACGACTCTTAACACCACGGTACACGATACCGTGGTGTTAAGAGTCGTGCGGATCTGGTCGATCCAACGTATCGGGCTTCTGCCTCTCGGTCTTTTTACTTCCACTTTGCCAGTGATTATTAACTTTTCCAAGTTATCACTGTCTTTCCTCGCAATGTGCCTGAAGTACTTTAGAACTCTGCGCAGGCAGATGGTGGAAAGCCTCGTCTGGATCTTGAGCTCCCGTATGATCAATACGTTGGTGCGGTGTGCTGTCCAGGGGATGTCCAGCATCTTCCTCCAGCACCACATCTCGAAAGCATCAGTGCGATCACGGTCATCTTTCTTCGAGGTCCATGTCTCTGCGCCATACAAGAATATGGAGAACACCAGAGTGCATACAAGATTGATCTTGGTTTTCAGAGAGATATTCTTGAGATATCTTTGACAGCAATGCCATGGCTCCTTTTGCCATCCCGATCCTTCTTCGCACCTCAGATTCACAAAATCCATTATTACTAATGCTTCAACCCAGGTACATAAAGCTGTTAACCGTCTCTAAATTGAGTGACCCAGTGGGCTCAAGCTTGCTTGTGCGATCTATGACCATGATCTTCGTTTTGGACCTGTTTATAGAGATACCTAGTTCACTGCTGATGCGCTCCATCCTATCCAGTAAGGTGATCATCTCGGCGTCATCTGACGCCAGCAAGGCGGTGTCGTCTGCAAAACGCAAATTACAGATTTTGCGTCCACCAACGGCGATGCCTCCCTCCCAGCTATCGCAAGTGCGCCTCACTATATATTCAACAGGATGGGTTAAATTGAACAGGATGGGTGAAAGGACGCAGCCATGTCAAACTCGTTTTTCAAAACTGAATGGTTTAGATTTTGTACCGTCAATCATCACCACACTTTGGTTCTTGTGATATAAAAATTGCAGAAGTGCAATCAAGTGATGAGGTACACCCAGTTCTGATAAGCTGTAGCTGTAAGCTGAGAGTAAATATTATATTTCTTGAAAATATACCAAGAAATGTAGAGTATGTTCTGTTTACGTAACTCGTGCTTCCTTCAATAAAACAATTTTTGCTGAATTAGGTAAAGCTATCAACAAAAGCTTCACATATAATTGACAATTATAAACATAACTATCAAACGATGTAACAAAATTCCTTCGTTAAGTAAAAGGGTGCATTTGTAAGAAAACCTACTTTTTACCTCAAAATTTTTTACGCATATTTTACGGTTTTATTTAGCTTTATTAGTTTTTAGTTGATTGACTTGATTGAATCGTGAAAAATTTGTAATTCTATGATTATGGTCTTAATATTGTACTTAATAACTCGGCAAAAATAAAGCTTGATGGTACCGATACAATTCCTTTCTTCTTGATGCTTCCTTAGTTGGGCCCCTTGATGGCCCTTGGTTACTTCCCTTGATGCCACCTTGGTTATAGGCCGCGCCACACAAGTAAGCGGATATTAAATAAGCTACAAGCTGCGCAATATCCAATCAACGCGCAGCTTTATGTGAGGTTCAGTCAGGATTGGACATTGCGCAGCTTGTAGCTAACTTCACATTCACCAACTTGTGTGGCGCGGCCTATACGTCCCTTATTATTTTCTGGTTGCTTCCCTTGATGCCTCGCCCGATATCCACAGTTTGTCTTTATATATTTTTTTACTCGTCTAACCTGTTATGATGATCGTGGAGTGAGTGGGTCAGTTGTCGGTGACTAATTATTTTTCACCAAAGATGGCACACAACCGATTTTAATCGTGTACAAAATTCGAATAGTTCACTCGAGTTGATATATACTACTCAAAACAAAATAAGGGCCACTAGTTTATTTACATTTAGGTGCACTTTAGTAAACTGAAAGTGACTGATAAGTAGCATTATATTGATATAACGAACTCTTTGGTGTTTGATCTCTTTTATGCTGGTGTTCGTGTTCCTAATTTGAAAAGTATTGGTCATCATTCCAAGAAAAAAAATTAAACTAAGTTTTTCTTCGATTGTCTTCTTAACTTGTCTCGGTTATTTTAGGAAAAAAGTTTTACTTTTCAATTTTAATTGATTCATTTATCATCATCATCAGCCTGTAACAGTCCACTGCTGGACTAGGCCTCTCCTTTGAAAGGAGGAATTGGCCTACTATACCACGTTGGCCAAACGGTTTGGTATAGGGTTTGTATCAAGTTTGCCTCCTCTTACAGTGCTGCTCTCTGTATAATATGGTCCCTCTGTCGGCTCTTACGACACCCATGCGATGTTATGGGGTGGTGACATTCCGTATTCTTAATCCGTCACCACACGGATAATTCATTCATTTATCATCTCGCGTTAATCATGCCACCATTACGAAGGCACA
Organism: Euclidia mi; assembly: GCA_944739405.2. NCBI lineage: Eukaryota > Metazoa > Arthropoda > Insecta > Lepidoptera > Erebidae > Euclidia > Euclidia mi. Next base: position 44,451,515 of record OX123201.2, read on the forward strand.
TGGATACAATTACGGCAACCAGAGCCATTACTATGATTCAAGAAGGCCGTTCCCATCGTTACGTGGGTTTGCAGTTGGGATTTTCTTGAAAAGCTGTCCAAAATGTATGGAATCGCTTCCAAGAGACCGGCAGTGCTGCCAGGAGACCCGGTTCAGGTAGAGTTCGTGTAACAACGGCGCACGAGGATCGGTACATCCAACTTAGTGCTCGTCGTGATCGTACAGTTACGGGCCGTAAGTAACAACACCGCCTACGGCTGACAACGGGTACCCGTGTCTGTGATCAAACTATACGTAATCGATTGCAAGAATACCAGCAAATGTCAAGACGACGAGTTGTTCTAATTCCTCTGACCAGGGTTCAACGTGCAAACCGTTTAAGATTCTCGCGTCAGTATTTGAACTGGGGGATTAATCACTGGGGCAAGGTGCTTTTTAAAGACGAATGCAAAGTAAAATTTTTCAATAATGATCGGCGTGTTAGGGTGTGGAGACCACGCGGCGAGCGGGGTGAACGATACATCGAGGATGTCATCAGGCCTCAAGTGATCCCATTTGCACAGCAAGTGAGTCCTGGATTCATCCTGAAGCGAGACCATGGCCAATTACCATGGCCAGCTAACAGTCCGGATTTAATTCCAATCCAGCAATTGTGGGACCAATTGAAACGAAGGGTTAGAGTGAATGAGCAAGGGGTCTACAATCAACAGCAGCTGATTGACGCTTTAAAACGTGCCTGGGAGGAGATTCCAGATGAAAAAGGGAGGAATTTGATCCAGAGTATGCACACAAGGCTTCTGGAGTGTATTGCTAAGAGAAGAGGACATACTCGTTACTAAAAAGAAGAAACAAAAGTGACAAGAACAGTATTTTGTATTTTTTCGGTGATTTCTTTTGTTCATGTTTTTCATTCAATATCATTATTTTAAACAATTGTTAGCCTATAAAATTATAACCAATAACATTATTTTGTAGTTACATAAGTTAAACAATTGTCTTTATTGTTTTCATGGTACAGCAAAAAATCTTAGTGGCCCTTATTTTGTTTTGAGTAGTATATATATTTTTTTAATTATTCTTAATTTTTCAAAAACAGCTCTCCTGATTTCGATAAAATTTGAAAGGGACCAACATTGAAGTATGACATATGAAAAAAAGAACCATTAAAAATGGTTCCTTATTGGCGGAATAATCCGCGAAATAAATATACAAAAAAACATACAGTCGAATTGATAACCTCCTTCTTCAAGTGGATTATAAATCAAATAACTGTTGACTTGCAATATAATTCTTAAACTACTAGTACGATTTAAATGAATGTAAGTACCTCGTCATACGATATTCTCTTATATAGGTACTAGTCGACGCCAGCAGCTACGCCTACATTTTTTTTTTAATTACCCGTTTGGCCGATCCCGTAGGAATTTCGGGAAAATTCCTTCTTAGTGCACCCCTACGGTCCCCAAGGAAAATACATGCCAAATTTCAGATTCCTGCGCCCAATAGTTTCGGCTGTAGCGTGTCTGTCAGTCAGTCAGTAACGCAAGGATTTTATATATTAAGAAGAAGATTAAACATTCAGACGTCTAGGTTATCCATATGGGCTAAATTGCACCTGGAACCCGAGATCCTAAGATCGGAGATAGTAACGGCCATTGGATCGTTAAAAACTAACAAAGCGCCAGGTCTGGATCAAATTACAGCTAAAGTGTTGAAAGCTCTTGGTGAAAAAGGTGTTGGCACACTGCACAACATCTGCAACCACGTATAGTGGAACGGCAAGTGGCCCATAAAAAGGTTCGACCAAAAAATTTGATAATTATCGCACACTTGCTTTAATTTGTCACGCAAGCAAAGTCCTGTTAGACATCATAAACAACCAGGTCTGGTATTATCTTGACTGGCAGATCCCGCAAGAACAGGCTGGTTTTGTCATGGAAAAAGGCACGCGTGTACAAATATTAAACGTCAGGCAAATTGTGGAAAAATGGTACGAGTTCGACACACCTGTCATAATGTGCTTCGTCGACTATAGTAAGGCATTTGACTGTGTCAACTGGGACTGTCTATTTTTATTTATTTAGGTTTGCTGACAATTGTTACAGTAATACAAGCAAATATTATAAACATCTTACGATCTAGAGTAACAGTTACATCCAATTATAAGCAAACACCACTTACACTTACAATAACAAACATAAGTAAGTATTACTAATAACAAGTTAAAGAAAGTACGGATTACAGTTCAGTTTTTTGAAGCAACCAGAAAATAATAATCCATCAAGGTGCCCAACTAAGGAAGCATCAAGAAGAAAGGAATTGTATCGGTAATACCATCTAGCTTTATTTTTGCCGAGTAATTAAGTACAATATTAACCCTTCGAAGCATTTTGGCCACCACCGAGGCATCTCAGGACACCCGTAGATGAATTTTGGTCACTTTCGAGGCTAGGCTTTCGAGCTAAGTACGGGCGCGTAATATTTTCGTTGAAAGAATGGTGATATTTCTATTTATTAAGGTAATATTGTATATCAAAAGACGCGTAATTAAATAAGCTTTCGAATGATATTAATTAACACCAAATAATATACTTGAAGCCCACGCAAGTGTGGTATAAAGCGCGCCCAGTATAATATTTTCCCGCCATTTTCGAAGGCGCTATTATATTTCTAACATATTCATTAATTATTACATATTTAATACTCGTACATTTAATTTACCTTCAGAGGAAATAAATATAATGGAAAGAAACACTTTAATTTTAAACATGCAAAAATATAAAATATAAATGATTGTTAATTGCTGCCAATTTTCGTATTTTATTTTTTCAAACATATTTTCTTCTTATATATCAGATTCAAACCTAGATAAGTTTCTTTTCAACTAGATTTCCAATTAAAATAACCATATCCGATAAGAATCCGATAAGATTTATTCTTATTGGACTTTGCACAATTATTTACTTTTTCCCACCAAAAATAACCGCCATGCCAATATCTCATGAATTATAGGAGTATTATATATCATATAATAGGATTATTTATATACTCATAATAAAACAATAATTCATAGCAGAAATGCAATCTTATCTATAAATTTTTATTCAATAAAAAATAAATGCCGTTTTTTCGGTAATTGAATGAATATAGTCTCTTGAATTAAATTATTACACAATATTTCTTCATTTTTTTACTGTTATTTTATAATTAATTAGTTCATTCACAATTAAAACATAAAAATATCAAATATAATTATATAATTTGTTTACAATGATGTTTTGAATCCAGAATTACGCCCCGCGCGCAACATGCAAAGACAGCGAAATATACAAAACTTCAAATGCTGACACCACCAAATTTTGTAAGCAAGCATTGCTATAATTTTATATTATTGTAAAGCTTATACCACCAGGTATACAAAATAACAAAAGTAAGCAATTTATAACCCATATTGTTATCATGATAAACAAAAATGGCGAGTAGGTCGTCGATAGACGACATTGTTTACAATAGGATCAAGTTTGGCGGGTCGCATAAACTAAACATTCCGTCATTCAGTCACCATTTAAACATGACTACAAAGCTTATTATATTATAAAAACATCATTTCAAATATCAACACCCGAGTCGTAATGTTAGCTTTAAAGTAGCACGACAAGTGGCCTTGCTTCGCGGGTGGTCAGATAACGACCGCGTGATGCTTTAGCGGAAAATGTCAAATTAGAGCGGTTACCTTGAGCGGTTAAGACCAAAATCATAAAATTACAAATTTTTTCACGATTCAATCAAGTCAATCAAGAACACTAGACATATTTTTGTTGTAAATTTGACCCAAACAAACAAATAAACTGGTCAAGCTAAATAAAACCGTAAAATATGCGTAAAAAAATTGAGTTAAAAAATAGGTTTTCTTACAAATGCACCCTTTAACTTAAAGAAGGAATGTTGTTACATCGTTTGATAGTTATGTTTATTATTGTCAATTATATGTAAAGCTTTTGTTGATAGCTTTACCTAATTCAGCAAAAAATTGTTTTATTGAAGGAAGTACGAGTTACGTAAACAGAACATACTCTACATTTCTTGGTATATTTTCAAGAAATATAATATTTACTCTCAGCTTACAATTTGATTACAAGTTATTTACTTAATAAGTTATTTACTTAAAAATACTCATTTACCTATTACCTATTAATCATTTTAATTGAACTTTATGATAATAGTTACTTGCAAATGAAAGTAACCTGGCACTTCTTTTCATGTTGCTGGTTATTTTACTTCCACTTCACACCACAAGTGTTTTTGCATCCGCCCCGGCTGGCTAGTCAAAACGGTGTAAACAAAATTACGCTGCGGGCCTCTAACCAACCCGCGTGCTAACTCCGCCCCCTCACGCTAGCCATCTCCGTATTTGCGCCGTTTTGTTGGACGCAATTAAATCGCTAATTAGAATCGATTAAAACTTTTTATTATACTGAATAAGAATTACGGAAGCAATATTATCGGCATGATGTATGTAACCAAAATAATGAATATACGCCATTAATATACATCTCTCAGTAGCGGCCTCTAAAATTCGCGCGGCTCACTGCGGAACTAAAAAATACGCCGAAATTCACTCTCGTGACAAAACTACGTCCATGTCAATATTTCACCCATGCATTATACTGATCTTTTGATGGCTCCTGGCTGAATTTGAGAGATGGTCAATCTTGCGTCCGTATACAGGACGCAACATCATCGGTAAAAACCGCCATGTAGGACGCAATATCAACATGAGGATGTAAATATATATATATATATATATATTTCAATATAAATATATATATATATTTATAATAAATATTATAAATACATAAACGATGATTCTGTTACGATTCAGCCAATGTGTCAATGTAAATCTGTCGAACTCTAGTTTTAAATGTAAAACGGTTCGTGGACATCCTGATTTCTGGAGGGAGAGCATTCCAGATAAGGATAGACTGGATATTAAAAGAAGCATGTACCAAGCTAGAGTTATGAGAAGGACAAAGAAGAAGAAGATTGTTTGAAGAGCGAAGATTTTTATCGTGGGTATTGAAGAGATATTGAAAGTGAGGAGTTAAATAGACAGGAGCATTAGGAGAGTACAGTAACGAATAAAGTGTACACAACGTACGCAGGTTGCGACGTTGGCAGATAGGTAACCATCGTAACTTTATTCGAAACTCGGAAATATGGTCATACTTACGGAGATCGAAAATGAATCTAATGCAATTATTGAGAAGGCGGTCGAGCTTATTGAGTAGATCTGCATTAAGGTCGAGATAGCACACATCACCATAGTCGATGACAGGAAATATTAAAGTCTGTACTAGCATTGTCTTGGTCTTGGATGGCAGAAAGTTCTTCAGACGATAGAGCGACCGTAAGGTACCAGTGACTTTGCGACTAACATTTGCTAGCTGGGTACGCCAGTCAAGAGTCGCGTCAATATGTAGACCGAGATCTTTGACGCTTGAGCTAAACGGAATAACTGATCCATTAAAAATTACAGCTGGTAGCAATTGCAAGTTAATCCTACTCATAATCCGGGGACTACCAATAATAATAACCTGACATTTAGCAGGATTCACTGCGAGTCCAAACCTAGCAGACCAGTCGTTAATAGCATCCAGATCTTGATTGATTGCATTTATTGCTGTATCCAGATTTTCCACCTTTGCTTGTGTGTAGAGCTGCAGATCATCGGCATACAGATAATACGCACAGTGAAGTTCATGAGATAAGAGATTAATAAACAATGAAAACAGAAGAGGAGAAAGTATTCCGCCTTGAGGAACACCAGAGCCCAGATAACGCCATGTTGATGTGGTTTCATCAATACGTACCGACTGCTGACGTCCTCGAAGATAAGAGGAGAACCATTCCAGTACCATAGGTGAGACCATTAGATAGGAGAGGATTGAAAGAAGGAGGTCGTGACTGACGGTATTAAAGGCGTTGGAGAAGTCCACCAAGGCCAGAACTGTAATATAATTATGTAGTCATTTCTTTATATACTTACCTAGAGTTCTTCCGAGTTTCAGCTGACGACCGATCACGAGCTAAGACTCAGGAACTCTAAATTATTTGGACAACCGCTGGCCTGCTGTGCCTAAACGCGCATGCGCGATTAAACCCACCTAAAATGACGCACTCCGACTTAAAATTCAGAGGGTCAATGTAACCACTAATATAAATACATTTACTATAATTATGCATATGCATTTGGCCGTGTCAAATGCACATTAGGCCGTATTTTGCTATATATGCAATGAAGAGTCATTTGTTTATAAAGAATTCCTGGGTTACAGCTGACGTCCGATCACGAGCTGATACACAGAAACTCTGAATTATCTACACAACCGCCGGCCTATTGTGTCTTAAAGCGCATGCGCGGTTAAACCTATAAATGTTGCCCAGCCTGTTTGCCTCACGGAATAATGTAGAACGATGCTCCTGAATATGGCACTTATTTCCATCCCAACAAAATATGTTACAAAATTGACTGAACACTGCAAGAACCTATGAAAGAATAACAAAAGCTGACTCTTCGCATTCCCTTCAAATGTTTACTAGATTGGAAATGAATTCGATGATACCTTTAATGAAGAATGCGACTTTAAATAATAATATTAGACATTCCATGAAGCGACCGCTACCTGGCCTCTGGCCCCCAGTAGGATAGCAATGATCATCATCTTAGTAATATTACAGTTGCATCCATGACTTTTACCTTTAAACCCAGACGCCACTTTCTAGTCTAAGTCTAACTAGATTGGACAGTATATTTAGCACAAAGGGATGGTATACTGTATGTTATAAGCAAATTTCAGAGATGTCAAGGTCGAGCAAAAAATCGGTACTGCCGTACCATCCTTTCGTGGTCATCATGTTTGGTGGTACTGACTTATTTTTACGACTTTCTTGAAGATCGACGAGATGATTACACTAAAACGTAAATGAGCGTTTAAGAACCTTACTGCAATCTCCATCTGCAATTTCAATGTGGCTGTTTTGAACATGTTTTTGGCGATATTGGGTATTGTTTTTATGAAGCTAAATGCCATATCCATCAGTAGGATTACTCTGTACTCCTTGGTTACAAGCTCGACGACATTCAGGACAAGAATTAGGAGGGAGTTTTGCCGAGCATGCGTGATTGGGAACCAATATGTTATCAAGTGACAGATTATCTGGGTTTCCGCTCGTATGAGGACGTTAGCTAAAACTCAGCTATTCTGTATAATAGACTCACACCGGTATCCCTGAAGGGGTAGGCAGGGGTGTAATATTTCACCCACGTTTCACACTGAATTTTTAGGTCCCACATAGTAGGTGGCGAGCCTATTGCCATTAGCGGGCACATTGCCAGACTCCGTGCTGCTACTGAAAATTCCGGTAAACTCACTAACACTTTTGCCCGACCTGGGAATCGAACCCGGATCCTCCGTTCTGCAGACGTATCCGTTATGTTATGACCGATCCGTTATGACCACTGTGGCAGTCGAGTCGACTTATTTTTATGATCGTATCATCAAGTAGAGCATGCCTGAAGCTCGGCACGCATATTTTATTTTAATTTAAAAGCTTTTTAATTTAACTGCTATGCGGATGACTTTCATGACGCCTTCTAAATTTAATTTTAATTTATTTTTTGTCTTGTACATATTATTAGGCTTGTTTTAATTTTAAGACATAATTAAGTTGCTTTTAATTTTTATGTAATAGTTGATTTTGTTTGAAGAAAATTAAATTATTTAAAAAACATTTCAATTCACAGCATGAATAAAATTGGTTACCTATGTTATGTTTCAACTTTAAGTTCGACTCATAACATAAATAGAAATAGAACATTGTGACTTCACCATCATCATCATCATCCACAACCGACTGTGTCCACTGCTAACATAGGCCTCTGTTTGTTCTTGCCATTTCCCTCGCTCATGTGGTAATCTAGCCCAGGTTCAGCCCGCGATCGCAATGATATCGTCGGCCGATCTTGCTAAGGGACGGCCGTATTGTGACTTACTTCTACTATTTTCAGTTTATTTGTAGGGATTATCTGAGTTTTAACTAACGTCCTCATACGAGCAAAAACCCAGACAATCTGATACTCTATAAAATATTGGTCCACGAGCACGCATGCGCGGCAAAACCCCCTAGTTCTTGTCCTGAATGTTGTCGAGCCTGTAGTAACCAGGGAGTAATAAAGAAGGCTTCTGGTGAATATGGCGTTTAGCTTCATAAAAGCAACAAACACAAACCGATGTCGCCAAAAATTCGTCTAAAAGAGCCACATTGAAATTGTCGACGGAGACTAAAGTTACTCTAGACTAGTGGTCTTAAACGTGCACCTGCAGTTGGGTTCAAACTGCTTACTTACTTACTGACTCCAATGGCTCATCGACCCAAAATGTGCCTGGGCCTCCAATACGGGAGATCGCCACTTAACCCGATCTTTGGCCACTTCTCGCCAATCACCAGCTTCAAGTGGCTTAAGATACAAACTGCCTTCGAGAAAATCGTAACAGAGTGTCGGTACCACCATATCTTCTTTTCTGCCTTTGGGCTGAATATTCTGTCCAATGTGACTAGTCTAGAAGTGGACTACAGACTCCGAAGCAAAAGTTTTGGATGTAACCAGGATAACGCTAGGATGATCATGATTGGTATCATTGCTACATTGGGGGCCTAAGGTCTGGTCGCGGTCCTTTCGAGTAATAGTTAATATTTATCATTAACGCTATCATATATATGCTATCTATAGTAGACATTTCAAGGGCATGCAGGGAGTCAGCTTTTGTTTTTCTTTCTTAGGCTCTTGACGTATCAGCCCAATAATTCTTCCATTGGAAATAAATGCCATATTCAGGAGCTTTGTTGTGCATAATTCCGAGGCAAATACAGGTTAAGCAACATCGAAGACGAACCGCACATGCGCGTTAAGTCTCATTAGGTCGTAGTTTCTCTTGATAATTCAGAGTTTCTGGGTCTCAGCTCGTGATCGGACGTCAGCTGAAACACAGGCACTCTTTATAAACAATAATGACTCTTCATTGCATGTATAGTGAAATACGATTTAACGTGCATTTGACAAAGCCATATGTATAATTATGGTAAGCGTATTTATATTAGTGGTGACATTGATGCTCTGAATTGTATGTGGGACTGGTAATTTATGATGGGTTTAATCGCGCATGCGCGTTAAGCCGCGCTAGGCTGGCATTGGTTTAGATAATTCAGAGTTTCTGGGTCTCAGCTCGTGATCGGTCGTCAGCTGAAACCCAGGAACTCTTTATAAACTCTTGGACAGGCAGACAGCCATCGTGTATCTAATACGATGGCTGTGTACCTGTCTATATTTCACAGCCACTTTATTCCGAAACTGAGACTACACAGTTGAAACTGCTAGGTACATGTATTCTGGGACCGCTTTCACAATTTTTGGTGAGGTTTACGTATATAATTCATGCGAGCGGAGCAGCGGTTAAAGTCTAGTTTATGATGACTCTGAGGAGAGCAGTCATAAACTGAAGTATCAATATTTAACAGGCCTTTTTTTGTTCGAATATTATATAATATATCAAAATTACGTATCTCTTTAAATACACGTTGCTCAAAAGCTAATAAATATACTTTAACAAAAATTGTTGTGTACTTAAGTGGTATTTTCACTGCACATCATAATTTTTTTCTGTTACTCAGATGCCATATAACAAAAAAATTTACAGTGTGACATAGGGCGATTTCAAACCAGCGCTTTATACGCGCGTCTAAGCTCGTTTTTGGAAACGCATGTAGGCGCGTATAGGCGCACCTTTTGGCACACGCGCAACTCGTACAAGCGTTGACGCGCTTCTTAGCTCGTAAAAGCGCTCTACTGACACGATATCACTAACGTTTCGAGCAAACACGCCGAAATATGCCCGTTTACGCGGATCTGGTTTTTTGTAGCGCGTAATGAAGCGCGCGTGCAAGCGCGTATGCTGAAACGACCGTATACGCGCAGAAAAATATCCTAATCTGAAACCGCCTTTCTGTTTTCAATATGTTTATAGGGACTATCTGAGTTTTAGCTAACGTCCTCATACGAGCGGAAACCCAAACATCTGATACTCGATAAAATATTGGTTCTCAAGCACGCATGCGCGGGACAACCCTCTCCTCATTTCTGTTCTGAATGTTGCCGAGCCTGTAGTAACCAAGGAGTATAGAGGAATACTACTCATGGATATGGCATTTAGCTTCATATAAACAACGCAACTAAAGCGGATCCCAATCTCAAAAGAAAATGTTTTACATGCAACCGGAATAAAACTCGGATGATCATAGTCGATTTTAAACTTTCGTGATTTGTATGCTTCTGAGACTGCCTTCGTGGTCCAGTGGATAGCATATGCTACTGCTGATCGGAGGTCCCGGGTTCGATTCCCGGGTCGGGCAAAAGTGTTACTGGGTTTTTCCGAATTCTCAGTAGCAGCACGGAGTCTGGAGATATGCCCGGTAACGGCGATAGGCTCGCCTATAGTTGTAAACTAGCGCCTCGTCAGCAGGTAGTAACTGCAACTAGCGGCTAGAAACGAATAACCAGCTGCTTGATACCGGGGAGGTAAGCGATTTGAGCATTAAAAAAATTTACATTTTTATTTTATTTTAATTTATATTTTTTTATACAGTAGCGCAGTTCTGCTATTTTTGTTTATTTAAATAAACACCGAAGGCAAAGTTTAATACTCACCTACTAATTTACTTAATTCAGAGACGAACAGGGAACTATGAAACAAACAAAGTTTGTGTTTAGTTGTACTAGTAGTTATTCTGTGGTTTAGGTATCTATTTCCGCGAGATTTCCCCTTTGGGGATACAGGCGTGAGTCTATAAATAAAAAATACTTCATACAATTTTATTTATTAACTTTTTTTAAGGTCTAAACGCTGGAAAACGGGCTCAGTGGCGTGCCATTGGAGGGGCCTATAACCACCAGTGGTTTATGGCAGACTGATGATGATGATGATTGCCTATCCCTATAGGCTAGGGAGCCAGAGGTCAGGTAGAGGTCGCATCGTGGGATAGCTAATATTCTTCATTAACTTTATCATCAAATTCGGTTCCAAACTAATAGACATTTCAAGGGAATGCAGGAACTTAGCATTTATTTCTACTTTGGAGTATCGAGCCAATTTGGAACATATATTGGGTTTCAGCTGACGTCCGATCACAAGCTGAGACCCAGAAAGTCTGAATTATCGAGAGAAACACCGGCTTTTATTGCGCTTACTACTACTACTACTCACTGGCATTCACCTGAATACGGCATTCATTTCCATTGGAACATATGTTCCAATGGAAATGAATGCCATATTCAGGAGTATTGTTCTACATTATTCCTAGACAAATGCAGGTTGGGCAACATCTAAGACACGAACTGTGAGGGGTTAAACGCGCATGCGCGTTTAAGCGCAATAAAAGCCGGTGTTTCTCTCGATAATTCAGACTTTCTGTGTATCAGCTCGTGATCGGACGTCAGCTGAAACCCAGGAACTCTTTGTAAACAAATAACTATTCTGTGCATATATATTCAAACTAGATGACGCCAGCAGCTAGGCCTGCATTTATTTTTTAATTTACCCATTTTGGCCGATCCCGTGGGAATTTCGGGAAATCCCTTCTTAGTGCACCCCTACGGTCGCCAAGGAACACACATGCCAAATTTCATGTTCTTGCGCCCAATAGTTTCGGTAGCCCAGTGGTGTACGTAACGGACTGCCGAGACGATGGTCTCGGGTTCGATCCCCAGGTGCCTCGGGCACACACCTCTGACTTTTCGAAGTTATGTGTGTATTAAAAATGTTAATTATCGCTCGCTTAATAATGTGCCCGGTAGATGGCAATAGGCTCGCCCCCTATTACATTGGGACCGAAACATATCTGGCGAAGTGTGGGTGTGTAATACACCTCTGCCTACCCCTTCGGGGATAAAAGGCGTGAAGATATGTTATGTTATGTTATGTGGCAATTTTGGTAGTATTTTTGGAGGAATAGTTTTTACTCGATATTCAAAATAGATTACTTCTTGCGCCCAGTAGTTTCAGCTGTGCACTGTCTGTCAGTCAGTCAGTTACGAAATAATCTTATACATATATACCTACAGATTTCATGGGAATGCAAGCCGGATTTGGTAACATATTTTTCATCCAATGGGAATAAGTGCCATATTCAGCAGCATTGTTCTACATTCGTATACAGGCTGGGAAACATTCAAGACGCGAATTGTGAGGAGTTTAACCGCGCATGCGCGTTTGTCTAGTCAACTCTGAGTTTCTGGGTCTCTGCTCGTGGTCGGACGTCAGCTGAAACCCAGGAACTCTTTATATGAACTCTTATAAATAGACATAGGGTTCCCAACAAGAACTTAGGGTCCCAAGCCAACCTCACCTGCAAGTGGTGCACCTGCCGATCAACGGACGAGGCTCTGGCAAACAAAATATCCCGATAAGCGGCAATAGGCTCGCCACCTATTACGTGGGTCAAAACACTGGCGAAAAGTGGGCGTTTAATATGCCTCTGCCTACCCCTTCGGGGAAACAGGCGTGAGTCTATGTATGTATGTATGTATAAATAGACCATGGCTGTCTGCCTGTGCGTATGTCACAGCCCCTTTATTCCGAAACTATTGAGCCTACACAGTTGAAACTGTTAGGTAGATGTATTCTGTGCACGGTTTCACTATCTTTATACAAAAATATCATTATTTTTATACGACATTAATAGTTAATATTAGTTTATAACCCTGCACCCAAAAATAGGAGCCCCGCGAAGCAGGGCGCTGGTCAACTTAAGCAATTAGACTGGTTAACATTCAAAACATTTTTTTTATTACCATAAACGCCCACTTTTCACCGCCTATTACCATAGGCGGCAAACGAGCAGACGGGTCTGGTAAGCAATTACCGCCGCCCATGGACACAAGCAACACCACAGGAGTTACTAGTGCGTTGCCGCCCCTTGGGGTTGGGAAAAGGGATAGTATTGAGGAATGGGATGAGGGAGAAGGAATAGAGGATAGGGCCTCCGGTACTCTCACTCACCGAACGAAACGCAACAGTTTAGGTACTGTTACTTTACCTCGCTTTTCTGTGAGAGGGTAGTACTTCCCCGGTCGAACCGGCCCATTCATGCTGAAATCAACAAGGCTCTACTGCCTTGAAAAACATAGTTGGAATGTTTTATTAAATATAGCATGGACACGCTATTTTGCAATATGGCCAAACATGGCTGACCAAATCGGACAATCTAACGATATAGTCAATGTTACTTAACTGGCAATTTTATGAAACGCGATCATTTCATGAACTGCTCAATTATTTCATGAAATGGGCTATTTTACGAAATGGCCACGACTTGTATATTATTAGTAGCGAAAATCTTACCTAATTACACCAATACTAATTTTAGTAGGTAGACTAGTTTTATCATAAAGTAACAGCATTTTTAGGCTTATTATGTAAGGTTAACAAAGTGGAGGGATGGGTGTTAGCCTCGCATGTGCACTTACTTAGGCGCCCTAGTTCAGACTGTGTCTAGATTGTTCACTTTGGTCGGGACGTAGCTCGGTTGTGGACTGCAGCTAAGCCCCGGTCAACGTGAGCAAAATATCATTGTGATATGCAAAGCCGAAGATGGCCTCCTTAGTGGTAAACATATTTGTGTTTCTGTCTATGTATTAGGACGATTTCTTTAAAGAATTATGCGTCTGCTGATTGGGAGCTCCGGGGTTCGATTCCCGGGTCGGGCAAAAGTGGGTAGGTAGTTAGGGTTATTCCAAATTCTCGGTAGCAGCACGGAGTCTGGCCGGTAACGGCCTTATTACGTGGGACCTATAATTTTTAAGACGATATGTGGGTGTACCTAATATTACACCTCTGCCTAACCGGCCGGAGCGTGAGGGCTTGAGTGTAAAAAAAAAACAATAAATGGGAAATTAAATGAAGTAAATTATCAAAGTTCTCTTAAGTTCATATTAGTATGTAGGATAGGGCCATGTAAAGAAGAGTCCAGATTTGACGACCGCGCCGCGAACGCTCGCTACAACTACAACCGATTGTGCGTGCGTCCCTTACGGCCTGGTCACGAGATCGATCTAAGCGGCGAGCGGCGCGGCAGGGGCGATGTATAGCGTTTTCGATGTACATCGCGCTCTTTACTCCGCCGCGGCGGCCGACGACGACGCGTTAGAGTAAACGCGCCATGTACATCGAAATCGCTCGCCGCTGCCGCCGCCGCTGTAGGCCGTGGCCGGGCCGTGAGGCGGCCGCGCGCCGCGTCACAGTAAACGCGCCATGTACATTGAAAACACTCGCCACTGCCGTCCACCGCTGTAGGTCGTGACCGGGCCCTTACGGTCACAGGCTACAGCAGTGGCAGCAGCGGCAAGCGTTTTTGATGTACATGGCGCGCTTTGCTACCGTTGTCACGCAGCGACCGATGTCGCGTCAGAGTAAACGCGCAATGTACATCGAAAACACTCGCCGCTGCCGCCCGCCGCTGTAGGCCGTGACCGGGCCGTTACGCGTAACACACACTGCGCTCGCGTGGTGCAGGCGAAACGCATGTGCGCAGCTTGTACGCTTGCCATCGCTTCGCTACTACTTTACAATAATTTTACTGGACGCACTTGTGTCCAATCTCTTTTGTCAAATTGGCGAATAATTCGACATAACAAAAAGAACTGAAGGCCACATCTCGTAACGGTAACATGTGGGTATAATATTACACCTCTGCCTACCACTACGGGGATACAGGCGTGAGTATAAAAAAAAATATTTAGAAACTGTCTGTGACTGTAGGTTTCGCTATATTCGCAGGCAGTGCAGGTGTACGGTCGCGGTCTAAAAATGTTTACCACTTTTCAAATTACATTCTTTGTCACGCTGGGTTCAGCAAGGTCTAAAATGCTATATCTGAGTACTTATTACTTTTCAATCATTGGTAAGGCATCGATCCAAACAAAAAGAGTATGAATATTTTTAGGTCGATGAAATAATTTGACATAATGACAGAATTGCATTTATTTTGCTGTTATAGTTCTGTATTTTAATATTATTATAAAAATACTTACTTATTGTAATAAAATGGCAAGTTTAACGGTGCAACAAAGAGCTGAAATAATATTGCTTCATTGTTTATTTTCTTTATTTCTCCCTATCTTTTTATAATGCACGATTCGCCTGGTTAAGGGCGCACACTATCTAAACAAAAGCTCACTTGTGTGATGTGATCAGCATGCGCTTTAACGTGACTAGCATACCATCCACTATCATTATAGCTCAGAGTCTGACTGCGCCCTGATTTTCGCTAGACGATATCATCATCATCATCACCCTAGCATTTTCTTAGTTGCATCCCAAGCTTGCGCTTCGGAGCCCAGGGCCTGCTATTACTGGTCTACCGAGATTTGACTGAACATCAGTTTTTACACGGAGCGACTGCCATCTAACATCATTCTAAGGTTAGACCAGTAGTCAGTAGGTATATTTGAGGACACTGACTGCCCACTAATGATGCCATAGATTATGACAGCTGGGACTGCTTAACGTGCTTTCTGATGCACGGGGGTCAAAAACCGTCAACTTCGGGCTAATTATTAAGAATTTCTTGACAGAAATTCCTTATAATTTGTCACTAAGAAATTCTTAACAGAAAACCTTAGCAACATTTTCCGAGCCCGACGCGCGAATCGAACCCGAGACCTCATGATCAACTGTCGTTTGCATTACCGCTAGACCAACGAGGCAGTCTTACGCTAGACGATATAAATATTGTATTTTTTTCAAAAAGGTTTTATATTCAGGATGTCGTATTTTCGCCATCCCTTTCATTATAATCTGTCAATGTAAAAGTCATTTGATAAACTTATTAATTACAAATACTAAAATCTTAAATAGCAAGTTTATAATAGCATTATTTGAAGACGACAAATATTTTAGTTTCAGTGTAAATATCACGCTTGTAATTAAATTAACGTATATTATAAATGTGAAATAATAAATCGTTATTGACACCAGTTGCTACGCAACGCATGTTATCATAGATTGGTTGCCTACAGAGAGGTTGGACTACGTTTAGTACAATATCGTCGTCCTTGTGTCATTGATGTGTTCATGCAATTATAAGCCTTAAGGTGGTAAACACTTTCAGACCGCGACTGTACCTACCAAAAGAACACTAGTAAACTACATTGACTCTTTTTTACGATTGTTTAAGTTAAACACGACTATTATTGTATAATAAAAGTCAGGTTTTTTTTTGTATAAGCCACTGTTCCAGTTTAGCTTAACAGTGCGTGGTATTCCTATGACTACAGTACACATAAGAAAACAATATAAATAGTATTCCGGTACACTGAATAAATTTAAAAAAAAAACAACTTAGGGGGGCTAAGAAACAGTAATAGAACAAGAATCTAAAAAAATTTCTGTTTGTCTGTTTGTACACGCTAATCTCCGAAGTTACTGGACGGATTTGAATGTTTTTTTTTTGTTATATTGCTATTACGTCTGGGCAACATATAGGCTATAATTTATTTTGGAAAGTGGAACACCTGATGCAGGACCACACCACAACAGCCCAGCGCAACTAGAAGACATAAAACATTGGGACTTAAAAAAAACCTTTACATTTTGATGAGCATTTTCTGTTGCAAGAAAAAAGATCAAGGATCTCGAACATCTGATGTGGAAATCTAAGAGCCTATCTACACTATATCATATACAGACTTGACGTCTCAGCAAAAGTTAATCAGTCTGATGAGCAGTTTCTGTTGACTTATAAAATTTGTAGATGTGAAACATTTGATGAGAGACCATAAGAGTCCATATACATTATACCATATACAGACCTGACGGCTTAGGAGGAGTTGTTCAGTCAGATTAGCATTTACTGTTGACTTATAAAAAACGAAGATCTGAAACATATGACGAGGAACTATAAGAGCCCATCTTCACTAGATCAATACAGAATTGACGACTTAGCTAAAGTTGTTCAGTCTGATGAGCATTTTCAGTTGACTATTAAACTTGAAGATATAGAACATTTAATTTTGTTGTGAAACTTTAGCAATATACATGTTAGGTGCAAAAGATACTCTTAGGGAACGTTTTAAGTCTATAGGGATTCTTACAGTGGCCTCGCAATTTTTATTTGCTAATATATTGTATATTAGGCAAAATATAGGTTTATTTACTACAAAAAGTGATGTACATAACATAAATACTCGAAACAGGCATAAGTTATATGCCCCTTATCATCGTTTACATAAAGTTAATAATTCTTTTGTAGGGCTAGGTATTCGTATATACAATAAAATACCAATTAGTCTTTTAGAATTACCATTTAGTACGTTCAAAAGTAAAATAAAAGACTGCCTTATTAGGAAAGGTTATTATACCATTAATGATTATTTCAGTGATAAGGATAGATGGTCACTTACACTAGCCAACTCTTGATTTTTTTAATTTATATAGATACCTTACTTTTCAGTTTTTTTTTATATAATATCTCTAGTTCTATTAATTTAATATTCATGTATTATTAGGTCATTCAACTTACTACATTTACATTTTCATTGTTGTTCATGAAGATAACTCGTTATCATGGGCTGGATACTAACGTTTTTGTAATTTTCGTGTATTCATATACCGTCACTTTCTGTAACATACTTTTCCACCATGGTTCTAAACATGATCGCGAGTTGCCTACATTATAAGGCGTAAGTGGATGCTCCTGTTACACAAGATTCTTATTAGAAGACTACTACAGCACTTAATTTAGTAACTGCATATTTGTTTAAGTATTATGTTTGTTCTTATTTACTATTTACAAGTAATTAATTACAATGTGAAACAGTTGCAGCTCCTTACAAAAACAAAATATGTACCATAACACTGGCGATTAAAAAGAGTGGCCACGAGTTTTATTGCCCGTTCTTTCTCGTGGTTCTACGTATTGCTTTGCGAATGGGCAGTAAATGTAAATGTAGAAGCATTATTAATTTACTTTAAAAATTTGACGTTCATAAGCGTCACGTTGTGATCTAGATGAATAAATGATTTTTGACTTTGACTTTAAGCTGAAGCGCTTGGCTAAATATCGATTGCCGTGCGCCTTGCGCCCGGCTACAAATCGATGCAACAATACCTATAATAATTAGGATACATCGAATGCACCACGCATTCGCTGTATCTATAAAAAAAGGCAAAAAGTTTTTGTATTTAATTAAAATGGAATTATATTTTTAATCGGTCTTAAAAACGTTTTTGTATCAAAATGTTTTATTAATCACTTTGTTCGAATCACAATCGTTCATCTTTAAGCTACAAAAGTAGATGTTTATACCAATAACAAATTCTTCGATCAATCAAAGACCCGAGGAAGGACATGGAATAGTTTTTATCGCGATAATCGACATTCACGCGGGCGTCAGCTAGTTGATTTATAAAGATTGCCTGGGTTTCAGCTGACGACCGTTCCCGAGCTGAGACCCAGACAGTCTGAATAATCTAGAAAGGGCACAGTGAGTAAGGACTACTCCTATTTGAGCATGCGCGATAAGACTCCTCCCATTCGAATCTTGAATAATAATCTAATGCATATGCCATTTGCATACATTGGTTTTACTCAATTTCGCCCAAAATATGATACAAATAACGACATTGAACATACCAAACAGAAAATTTCGGCACCAAAATGAATGAAGGTGAATTTTCCGATCACATGTCATCAATAATTATAACCTCTCTAGTTGTATATGCAGGTGGTGCCACTTTGAAAATATTAAATTATAAAATCGCATAAGACCAAATAAAATTTAAAAAAGAGAGCTTAAATTTCAAATGACTGCCTCCCTGGTCCAGTGGATAGCGTATGCGATTGCTGATAGGAGGTCCCGGATTCGATTCCCGGTTCGGGCAAAAGTGTTACTGGGTTTTTCCGAATTCTCAGTAGCAGCACGGAGTCTGGTGATGTGCCCAGTAACGGCAATAGGCTCGCCCCCTATTACGTGGGACCTAAAAATTCATGGCGAAATGTGGGTTTAATATTACACCTCTGCCTACCCCTTTGGGGATATAGGCGTGAGTCTATAAAAATAAAATTTCAAATGCATTAATATTTGGCTTTAATGATCCTACGCTCAATGTTTGAGTTTAGAGTTTCTCGTGTGCGTAAGCGATCAAACCATGAGTAAGTATTGCTAAGTTAAAATAGCTCTACCATAGACAAAGAAAGTATAAAACAAACCGCTTATTCATATATGCAATCATAGGTAACAAAACAAAATGCGAAAGGAAATACAACAGTATAAATATAAAATCTACTTTACTTTATTTAAATAATTATAACCATTTCCCCGCTGTATTGAAAGAGCTGAATGTAGATAATTAGTGTGACTGAATAAATATACCCATGTCTTTCATCGAGAAATGTATATTTATTTAGTACTTTACTTTAACTTAAGTAAACATAGACATTCATAGACAGCTGGTAATATAGTCTTTTCAGAGTATTTTGACACCGGCAATGAATACAGATTTACATATAGAAGCGCATTTCTTAAGGATTTCGTGTGCCGATTCCAAGTGGCGAGTTGGCGACTGTCGTCAGTGTAGTTCGTAGTTGGCGCCGTTGGCGGTGCTGGCGTCGTTCTCCATCTCTCTTGCTCTCGTAGTTAAGATACTCAGGAGAAACGTTCATCTCTCTTGCACTCGTAGAGACGGCTGTCACAGCGCGACTGCCACGCCGCCAAGTGACAATATGGGTCACAGAAAGTTTGTCAACAGAGCGCCCATAAGAAATCTATAAATATCTATGCTCTATGACACTAGTCACTGCAGTCCTTCTTTTTATGCCTAATAGCCGTTTCCAACATTCTATCTATCGATGGTTTTGGCTGCTAAAGATAAATTATTTGTAAGTCCATACAAATATATTATTGATATTTGACTAGCCGGTGGCGTAGAGGAAGTGTAAGCGACTGTCACCCTGAAGCTCGCGGGTTCGATTCCCGTTCAACATTTGTGTGTGTGAAGATTATGCCCCCAAATATACTGACTCTGCTCTAGGGCATGGAATATAACTACCTCTGGGTTACGGAGATCAACCGACAGGCGCTCCGTGAATAAGCTAATTGTTTTTATATAGTAATAGGCGGCAAACGAGCAGACGGGTCGCCTGATGGTAAGCAATTACCGCCGCCCATGGACACAAGCAACACTAAAGGAGTCAACAAGTGCGTTGCCGCCCCTTGGGGTTGGGAAAAGAGATGGGATGAGGAGTGGGATGAGGGAGAAGGAATAAGGGATAGAGCCTCCGGCGCTATTCTCTCAGGTGAAGTGGTATTGTACGCAAGCGGCATAACGCTAGGCTAGAACGATGATGATTTGCATCATTGGCATACTTCCATCCAATGGTCTCTACGCGCACTTTGCTCTTCTATGCTTGTTTTATGTTTGGTGACCTGTTTGATCTGAAAGGCAGCGATAGCCTTGTGGAGATACCAACAGACTGCCATGCAGATCAGGGCCGGATCTACCTAAGGGCTGCTTGGGCTGCAGCCCAGGGCCCCGAGGTTACAAGGGGCCCCCAAGCCCGCTAAAAACATTAGGCGGTAATTTGAATTAAAAAAAAGGTTGTCTGTAAAGTCAGTTTACGGACGTTATTTTTACGTGATAACGTCATAAGAAAACATTGATGAAAAATTGCATACCTACTTCTATGAATTGAGTTAAGGGGAGAAATACATGTAAAAGGATGTTTTCATGCTGGTTTTCATTATTTTTAAGGTATAAAATTAATATTAATTAATTGAAACTATTAGGTTATTTTATAATTCATGAGTTTTGTTTTTCATATTTTACAAAAATATAACTTAAAAAGTAGCAGAGATATCAGCTGATACACATCGTAGGTTTTCATCCGACTAAGCAGTTGGTGTACACGATGGAAGCCACAATTTTTATCCGAAATCAATGGCACTGAAAAATGACTTTCTTTTAATGGGTGTCTTCTATAAAACTCAAATTAAAAAAAATAAAATAAAGGGCTATTAAAATAAGTCATGTTTTTACCATTTTTCATATATTATTTACTATAAAAAAAAATTCGGGCAAGTGCGAGTCTGACTCGCGCACCGAGGGTTCCGTACGCATTTTACCTTATTTGACGTTGAATTACGCTAGTCCTCTAAATCTGTATGAGCGCCCATACAACTTAGAGGACTATCTTAAATGGAGTCTACTATGTATGTATGGAGACACCCTTAAATTTTCCACTTTTTTATTTTTTGTAATTTTTCCTTTATTTGTGCTGTAAGACCCTGCTTTTGGCCAAATTTCGTGATTCTAGTTCAACGGGAACTACCATAATTATAGGTTTTGGACCCAAAACCTATAGGGTACTTACGGTTGACCTAGAATTGTCAATTTTGGTCAAAACCAAGGTCTTACAGCACAAGTAAAGGAAAAATTCCGAAAATTAAAAAAAGTTGAAAATTCAGGTTAATTTTGGTACTTACAAGTTTTCGCAAAAATCTAATTTTGACCATATCTTTTCATTGGGTTGACCCAGGACCCTGATTTTCATACACCTAATAGCAACCATAGACCTCAGTATCTGGTATAAATTTCAATTTGCTAGGTCCACCCGTTCCTGAGAAAATCGGTGGTGACACACGGACAGACAGACAGACAGACAGACAGACCGACAGACGGACAAGAAAGTGATCTTATAAGGGTTCCTTTTTTACCTTGAGGTACGGAACCCTAAAAAGTAGTTAAAATAAAAAATATCGCTTATGATTGAGGTTCATATTTAGCAAAATAGTGTAAGGAAATTATAAACCCAAGATGATCGTTTAAAAACTTTTTAAGCTAGAGTGAAGTGACAGAACAGTGCTGTACCGAAGGGCACTTACTAAATCGCAAATAGAAAGATTTAAAAAGGACACGTTATACGTTGCGTTGGATAAGCTGATTATGGATCTAAATAAAAGGAGCCAAGTCTATGACACATAGCAAAAAATTTAATTTTTTTATGAATTTGCAAGACAAAATATCGAAAACATAGATTTGGAAAGTGCACGTCATATTATTGAATACTATCCAGATGACGTAGACGAGCATTTAGTGAATGAGTGCATTCAATTAAAATCGTACTCACTCCAATCTTAGCCAGAGTCTTACACCTCTTGCAGTGACATTTTAATGATCATGTATGAAAATAAACTTATTGATGTGTTCCCTAACTGCAAATTGGCAAATTTAAAAAATTCTTTAAAATGGTATAATTTTAAAGATTTTTTTAACTTTGCTAAACACAACCTGTGAAGCACAACGCTCCTTCGCCAAGATGTCATATGTAGAAAATAAATATAGGACAACAATGTCGAACCATCGACTAAATAATTTATCACTTCTTTCCATAAATTATGAACTAACAAAAGACTTACAATGTGAGGACCAAAAAAAAATGAACTTGCGGCACAAAAATGCGGAAAGTTTGATTTATGAATTATAATTTATAAAACATAACCTGTAAATTTCTTTTACTGATTCATAATAAATAAATAAAATTATTTTGTCGTTATTTTTATATATACCTACAGGGTGTCACAAGACTCATCACCAAGCCGAAGTCTACTCGTTATGGACATCGTGCCAAGTCATACTAAGCAAAAATAAAACCTGGCAAACGATATTTTTTTTAAAGAGACACATTTTTTAATTCGCATTTAAAGTGCGCGCGTGCAATTGTCGCAAACTATACTTATCCATGGCAGTAACTATTAGGTAATTTGTGTCCATGGGTGCATAGGACATCTGTAGAACAGGTTGGCGGGGTAAATGCATCGATTTTGTACCTAATTACAAAAATTTCATAGTAACTTTGAGCGTCGATATCTCCTGAACCAAAAATTTTCCAGGTATGGTGCCGAAGAAAAAATGTTCGTAATGATTGGTACAAAATGGGATTTCAGTTTTCGTTAGCCTAGGGTCTTCTTAAACCCTGTATATATCACTATTTCGGTTTCTCTCTCACCCAAAGGTTGCCTGGAAGAGATTGCTACCACAGCAATAAGGTCGCCTTTTTACAACTAATACTTGCGTAGATTTAAGTAATATTTATGTTTTTTTCTTGTGCAATAAAAAATATAGTAATAATATATCATTACAGAAACAGTTTATTGACATGTCTAGGTATTAGTTGAGTACTTAGATAGGCCCCTAAGTAGCTTCAGCCCAGGGCCCCACAAAGTTACGATCCGCCCCTGATGCAGATAGTATCGGATTCGAATCCACGGCGCGCACCAATGACTTTTCGGAGTTATGTGCGTATTGAATTGTTAATTATCGCTTGTCCCGTGCCTTGGAGAGCACGTTAAGCCGTCGGTCCCGGTTGTTATAATGATCTTTGACAATCGTTACAGGGCGTCAGTACCTTCTAAAATGAACTGACACTAGTCTAAACCATATAGGTATCAATTCGGGTTGCGGAGGTCAGACAGGCAGTCGTTCCGTGGAAAAGCTAATATTCAGCCAAATTCGGTTAGACTAGTAAGCGGACCCCAGATTGAAACTGGGATAACGCTTAGAGGATGATGATGATGACCTGTTTGGTCTGAAGTTGGTCAGCGTGAAATCTTTTGATTGTCCGAAAAACAAATGAAAAAAAGGAACATACAATTAAAAAGATCGCCCCTAATCATTATAATAATCATTATTTTTATACAAACAAAAAAACTTTAGTGTGTATTTCTCTTATTAAAGCTTATGAAAGTAAAAGCGGTAATTAAATAATTTTGCCAGTTTCAATTTATTCTTTCTAACTGACTGCATCCGCGGTCCAGTAGATAACGTATGCGTCTACTGATCAGTAAGTCCTAGGTTCGATTCTTGGGTTGGACAAAGTGTTACTGGGTTTTTCCGAATTCTCAGCAGCAGCGCGGCATCTGGCAATTTGCACGGTAACGGCTATTACGTGGAGCCTACAAATTGATAACCTGGCTAAATTTGAAATAGTACACCTATGCCTAACCCGTCGGGGATACAAGCGAGAGAATATTAAAAAAAATATTTACTGGTCGCCAAAACGGCCGGGCCGTTGACAGGACAATCACGTGCACGTAGATTACAGACTAGTAACGTCCTGCAATTTAACTAACCTCAGTCAATAGAATAATACAACTATAGAACTAAAGTCAACACAGCTGTTTTGTAGCACTATCTTTCTATTGTGGAAAGTTGTATAAAAACGTGTATCAGTTCCGTATTACTCACAATTCACTGAGTACTCATCGGTAACCAACATGGTCGCTCAATACACTTTCATCTTGGTAAGTATATTAGGGAAAAGTTTCTCATACCTCATACCTACTTCTATTTTAAACGTTTAGAGTCAAATTCATTTTTATTCATTTGGGCCACAATATGACGCTTAAAAAAAACTGTTAATTACTTAATGAATCTACATTTACATTTACTGGCACGTTCGCAATGCAACAGGTAGAGCCACGAGAAAGAACGAGCAATATAACTCATGGCCACTCTTTTTAATCGGTAATATAATGGTAATACATTTTATGTTTGTAAGGAGCTGCAACTGTTTCACATTGTAAGTTATCTACTGGTGTGAAAATTTTTAACTACACATTTATTTATTTGTAAATATTTATTTCAATACTAGCTGTTTCCCGCGGTTTCACCCGCGTCCTGAAGGAACTAATTCGCGTACCCGGTTAACTTTTAGCCTAAGTTACTCCTTGGTACGTCAGCTATCCGCCAGTGAAAGTTTTGGTAAAATCAATACAGCCGTTCCAGAGATTAGCGAGAACAAACAGACAGACAAAAATGGTAAAAAATGTAATTTCGGTATATTATATGTACCGTGTATACATCCAGATGCATTTAGTAAAAAGCGGTTATTTTAATATTACAAACAGACATTCCAATTTTATTTATATGTTCAATATACAACCTTTCGCAGTCCACTGCAGGACATAAATAAGCTTCACCACCTGCGTCACAGTCGCATTACATTATGAGTCAATAAGAGAGTTTGGTCTATAACACCTCGCTGGTCAAAACGGGTGGTTGGCGTTGGCTATGATATCGAGTTTTCTTTTCCCAAATTTGCTTCATGTATTATCCGTAGCCACTTGTGTGCCACCCTTGGAATGAAATGGGGTAGTGAAATACTATATTCACGACGGAGATGAAGGTTCATAACATGAGAATGTTTATTTTAAGCTAGTGTCGTTGTCAGCTTTGTGAATTCTAAAAACGTAATAATTTCCCTCGCTTGTTTCAGACTCTGCTATGCCTCGCATCAAGCGTGCTCTCGTTACCGTCTTGTGACACGTGCGGTGGTGGTGTGCCGGGTGGAACAACGGGTGGAACCACGGGTGGAACCACGGGTGGAACTACGGGTGGAACCACGGGTGGAACTACAGGTGGAACCACGGGTGGATGTAACCCAGATAATAACCTCCTTACAGTCTTGGCGCCAATACGCATCAAACTTAATTTGTAACCTGCTCTAATATAAGAAACACCATAATTAACTAATTCATTATTTTGTCTGTTACGTTTTTGTAATTTATGTCAGAATAAATATATGATATATTTCACTACTTATTTTCATTTAACATTAAAAGCAAATATTTTCCTTAAACAGCGGAATACCAACTACAATGACAGCGATAGCCTAGTAGAGATACCAAGAGACTGTCATGCAGAGGGTATTGGGTTCCAAGCCACGTCGCGCATCACT
This sequence comes from Euclidia mi, assembly GCA_944739405.2. Classification (NCBI taxonomy): domain Eukaryota; kingdom Metazoa; phylum Arthropoda; class Insecta; order Lepidoptera; family Erebidae; genus Euclidia; species Euclidia mi. The sequence goes on from OX123201.2 coordinate 44,477,360, forward strand.
TACTTTTCAAAGTTAAGTGCGTATCAAATTGTTGATTAATGCTTGCCCATACCCAGGGGATCATGTTTGTACGTCAGTTCTAAAGTCATGGATATATTTGACAGTCGTTACGGAGAGTCAGTACCCTCAAAAGAACTGGTATTGGTCTAATCTAAACCATTGAATATCGCTATCCCTTTGGGTTGCGGAGGTCAGACGGCAAAACTGTAACATTCTGTTCAGACTAATAAGCTGACACCCTGCTTCAATGCATGTAATGCCTTGGATGTAACGCTAGGACGATGATGACCAACTACAATCATGACATGATGTTTAACTAGAGCTAAGATTATTTTATATAACAATTACAACTTATTAAAATTTAGCTTCCTAAACTTAGATTAAACCAAATGGAATCTAATTATATCCAGCCCAACAAAAAGTATCTTCGATTTGGCTAATACCTGCATGCTGATTTTCAAAGACTAATAAACATAAAAGCAATATAACAACTGAATTGGTAACTGCTCCTTCATTGAAGATGTTTAATAACAGCCGCATTTCCCGTATAGACACTAGAAACAGTGTTTATTACACATAAGGAAATACACACGATTCACTTTTGTGTTATCATAGGTAATCTTGCTAGTTTTCACAGAATATCGACGAAGAGTAACAGTATGACGACCAGTTGGCGCAGCGGGAGTATAAGCGACTACTACGGTGAAGGTCGCGGGTTTGATTCCCGCTCAAGTCAAACATTTGACATTTGATGATTCATCCAAACGTGCGACTACCTATGCAGACGCGTTTTTTGCTAACGTTAAAATGAATTAAAATAAATACAGCTAATAATTATTTTTACCAAATTGCAGTGTCAATAAGTAAATTGAAGTGTGTCGCGAGTGATTTGTGCATACTTTTCTTATACTGCGAATATGAAATAGAAACATTTGTTTGGACGATATATACTGAATAACAGTTATGTCTGTGTAATATTTTCTTGGGTTTACGCGAATGTTACACATTGAAATTAAACTACAGTTTACGGATTTTATCGCGTTATATTGGTTTCACTTGTTTTTACATTTAAACCGAATGATCGAGAAACTACATTTTTATTACTAGCCAACGTTTCGAATTCTTTACAGGATTCATGTTCACGGCAGACTGAGGTGGTATTTGTCTTTGTCTTGAATTTAAAAGTTATCTCAAAGTACCCGAACATTTTTCAACTATTGGTGTTACTATCTACGCAGAATGTGCTCACTGTGTCTTGATGTCTTCTGGTGATTTTGTCCTTCTTGGGTTTCATTAGCCTGATAACAGGGTCCCAAGCTGGAGGAACATTCCAACCATCTTCCCTATTGAAATTAGGATGTTTTTTAATTTCAATAGCTTCTCGTATCATTCTTGGAATAAAGCGGTGTTCTTTTGCGAGTATCTGTGGTTTATCAAATCGCAGGTAATGGTTGGTTCCTTGTTCTTCATGTTCACACACAGCAGACTTCGTCGAGCGTTTGTGTTTAATGTCAGCTATATGTTCCTTTAGTCGAATGCCTATGCTTCTCTTGGTTTGTCCAATGTATGAGAGCCCACACTCACAGTCTATCGTGTAAACCCCGGCCTCTTGTAAGGGTAACTGACTCTTGACAGATGGTAATAATTGGCTTATCTTCGTTGGCGGCTTGTAGAAAGTTTTGATTGAAGCTCGCTTCAAGATGTAGCCAATCTTGTCAGTCACGCCCTTGATGTATGGGAGGACAGCAGGTTGTCTCTCTACTGTGGCTGGCTTGTTCTTCGGGGATCTGTGACGTTGGCGCGGCGGTCGGAGCTTGTTGTCTTGCAGAACTTGCTTGACATGTTGAAGCTCGGCGTCCAGGTGTTTCTTGTCACAGATCCCCCGGGCTCTCTGAAACAAAGACATTCCTACGGTAGCTAACTGTTTAGGATGGTGGTGAGATTCACCGTTTAAGTACCTATTTGTATGTGTCTTTTTCCTATACACAGTGTGGCTCAAAGAGTTGTTTTTGTTCCTGATAACAAGTACATCTAAGAAAGCTAAAGAATTGTTTGCCTCTAATTCCATTGTAAATTTTATCTGGTTGTGAATAGAATTAAGATGGTCTAGGAATACATTAACACTATCTGTTGGTAAAATTGTAAAAGTGTCATCTACACAAGAACAAGCCAGCCACAGTAGAGAGACAACCTGCTGTCCTCCCATACATCAAGGGCGTGACTGACAAGATTGGCTACATCTTGAAGCGAGCTTCAATCAAAACTTTCTACAAGCCGCCAACGAAGATAAGCCAATTATTACCATCTGTCAAGAGTCAGTTACCCTTACAAGAGGCCGGGGTTTACAAGATAGACTGTGAGTGTGGGCTCTCATACATTGGACAAACCAAGAGAAGCATAGGCATTCGACTAAAGGAACATATAGCTGACATTAAACACAAACGCTCGACGAAGTCTGCTGTGTGTGAACATGTAGAACAAGGAACCAACCATTACCTGCGATTTGATAAACCACAGATACTCGCAAAAGAACACCGCTTTATTCCAAGAATGATACGAGAAGCTATTGAAATTAAAAAACATCCTAATTTCAATAGGGAAGATGGTTGGAATGTTCCTCCAGCTTGGGACCCTGTTATCAGGCTAATGAAACCGAAGAAGGACAAAGTCACCAGAAGACATCAAGATACAGTGAGCACATTCTGCGTAGATAGTAACACCAATAGTTGAAAAATGTTCGGGTACTTTGAGATAACTTTTAAATTCAAGACAAAGACAAATACCACCTCAGTCTGCCGTGAACATGAATCCTGTAAAGAATTCGAAACGTTGGCTAGTAATAAAAATGTAGTTTCTAGATCATTCGGTTTAAATGTAAAAACAAGTGAAACTAATATAACGCGATAAAATCCGTAAACTGTAGTTTAATTTCAATGTGTAACATTCGCGTAAACCCAAGAAAATATTATGTTAACCAGTACGGACTGGAAACAGCAACAAAAATACGCCGGTTAGAAGATCTACAAACCAAGCGCGCAAGATATATAACATCGTTAAATTTCTTGAAGAGATGCCGTGATCACGATCTCATCCCAACATGCTGCAAAATATCAGCCAAGAAGGACATACGTGGGAGCGCTAAGATCTTAAAACAGGCAAGTCATAAGTTACTCATTCAAAAGATACACGAACACCGCGCTGACTTACGCAGAATAAATAGAAATGTTGAGAATTTGTCTAACGAAATATACAGATTGATAACTCCATTTGATTTTGAAAAATGCATAAATGCAATAAATAACAGAGAAAAATCAAAATATTACGCGTGTAAACGTAACAAAACAGAAAAATTTGAAAAATTACAACAAAAATCAAATGACCAGTACAAAATGAAACAGAACGTTTTTGCACGGGCCAATCACACGCTACCGTCCGCCGACCATAGACAAACAGTTGTCAATCTGTCAAAACACACGTTAGATCAAAACACTGAAAATGTACTAAAGAGAGGTTTAAATTATGCGATAACTCCATCCAGAATACCGTATGAGACCATTATTTGCAACGTTGAGGATTGTCTAGTAAAGAACAATGTGAGTAAGGAAGATTTCGAGGCCATACGTCAAGACGTTTCTGCTGTATTGCGCCAGTCGAAAGTGCCGAAAAGGAATCTACCAAAACCTGAGTATTTCGCACTGAAGAACCTACGAGCTAGACCTGAACTAACAGTACTCCGAGCAGATAAGGGAAATGCAACGGTAGTGATGGACACGTCAGATTATAAACAAAAAATGGAAAATCTTTTGTCGGATGAAAGTACTTATAAATTGGTTAAGACGGACCCTACCAACAAAATACTCAAGCAAACGAGTGATATTGTGAAGAAATACTCCGAACAACTGAATCTGGACGTGAAATACTTAATACCATCGTGTGCAAAACCTCCCCAATTGTATGGTCTACCGAAAATACACAAGGAAAATGCTCCACTGCGCCCTATAGTCAGTCAAATAGGGGCACCAACCTACAGATTGGCTCAACACCTTGCAAAGATTCTCTCGCCACTCAGAGGCAAGACGAGAGCGCATGTAAAGGATTCCTACCATTTTGTCAGTGAAATAAAACACCTACATCTCTCTGACAAGGAAACTATGGTAAAGCCATGTATTCACTAGGGGACAAAGTCGCTCGACTTATCGCGAACAGTCGCAGGACATTTACGTGCGACTGTCCCGCGACAATGTCGACCGACATTTCGCTCGTCCACATACCGGCATTGTGATCAAGATGTCGCGTAAGTGTTAACACAGTTTCGTTGGTAGTGTGGACCAACGAAGTCTGCTATAATCGCGGGTAGTCGCGGAACAAATAGCAACACACGTCCTCACAAGTCAAATGCCGTCGGAAACTGTTGAGGGACACGAAGTCGCGCAAGGTCGACGCTATCGGAGCGTCGACAAGCGACTTGTTGCCCGACACGTAGATGTCGCCTGCGATGTCGCGCGATGTCCCCCGCTACGTCGCTCAACACGTAGAATCCGTTTCGGGCGACAAGGTCGCGGAACAAATGTCCTCTAATGAATACGAGGCTTTAGTTTTGATGTACAGTCATTATTCACGTGCTTACCAGCACATGACTGTATTGAGATAACTAGAAGGAAGCTAATAGAGAACAACATGCCTGAGGAATATGCAGAAATATTGAAACACTGTTTAACAACTGGCTATCTGTTATGGGATGAGAAATACTACATACAAGTAGACGGTGTGGCAATGGGCTCTCCAGTATCGCCTTTTGTTGCTGACATCTTCATGGAGGACTTCGAGGCGCGAGCCCTGCAGACTGCCACTTTTACAATTTTACCAACAGATAGTGTTAATGTATTCCTAGACCATCTTAATTCTATTCACAACCAGATACAATTTACAATGGAATTAGAGGCAAACAATTCTTTAGCTTTCTTAGATGTACTTGTTATCAGGAACAAAAACAACTCTTTGAGCCACACTGTGTATAGGAAAAAGACACATACAAATAGGTACTTAAACGGTGAATCTCACCACCATCCTAAACAGTTAGCTACCGTAGGAATGTCTTTGTTTCAGAGAGCCCGGGGGATCTGTGACAAGAAACACCTGGACGCCGAGCTTCAACATGTCAAGCAAGTTCTGCAAGACAACAAGCTCCGACCGCCGCGCCAACGTCACAGATCCCCGAAGAACAAGTCAGCCACAGTAGAGAGACAACCTGCTGTCCTCCCATACATCAAGGGCGTGACTGACAAGATTGGCTACATCTTGAAGCGAGCTTCAATCAAAACTTTCTACAAGCCGCCAACGAAGATAAGCCAATTATTACCATCTGTCAAGAGTCAGTTACCCTTACAAGAGGCCGGGGTTTACAAGATAGACTGTGAGTGTGGGCTCTCATACATTGGACAAACCAAGAGAAGCATAGGCATTCGACTAAAGGAACATATAGCTGACATTAAACACAAACGCTCGACGAAGTCTGCTGTGTGTGAACATGTAGAACAAGGAACCAACCATTACCTGCGATTTGATAAACCACAGATACTCGCAAAAGAACACCGCTTTATTCCAAGAATGATACGAGAAGCTATTGAAATTAAAAAACATCCTAATTTCAATAGGGAAGATGGTTGGAATGTTCCTCCAGCTTGGGACTCTGTTATCAGGCTAATGAAACCCAAGAAGGACAAAGTCACCAGAAGACATCAAGACACAGTGAGCACATTCTGCGTAGATAGTAACACCAATAGTTGAAAAATTTTCGGGTACTTTGAGATAACTTTTAAATTCAAGACAAAGACAAATACCACCTCAGTCTGCCGTGAACATGAATCCTGTAAAGAATTTGAAACGTTGGCTAGTAATAAAAATGTAGTTTCTAGATCATTCGGTTTAAATGTAAAAACAAGTGAAACCAATATAACGCGATAAAATCCGTAAACTGTAGTTTAATTTCAAAGTTATGTCTGTACCTGGATTTAGCCCTTTTGGCAAAAGCCGAATAACTTCGCGAAGTCCTCCACCAACACCAAGTCAAGCATCCCAAACTCTTGACCCAAACCCACCTGCACCTGAGAATTATGACCTACCCGCTGAAGTTATACCAACTAAAGAGATCCAAAGATGAATATGTGTCGCAACATATTAAACAATACCATTCCAGACTGTCTTCTCCACTATTACTTTCATGATCATCTTCTTGCAGGACTTTCCGTTTCACATTTGCTTTACAATTTCCAGATTTACGTGTTATTTTACAATTTCGCTTGTTTTTACCGGTTGCCTTTTTCTTTCCAACTCTTATTTCAATTTCCTTCACCATTATTTTACTATTGCTCTTTCCTTCTTGCTTTTTCTTCAGCCATCGCGTTCTTTTCAGGCGTATCTTTCAGTATTACTGATTTTCTTATTCTTCGTTTAGTTAATATAGACGATCTTGGTGGTGCTTTTGGTAAGGATTGATAGCTTCAGGGGAAAATCTGCTAGATGTGGCTAGAATGACAATATTGTTTCGCAAATTAGCAATGTTCGAGGGTCCTGGTTGAGGTTCGTTGGACAGGTATCCTGTTTTAGCTAGACGTGGCTCGCTACCTGGGATGGCTTCCATATTATGATCTACCTGAGGCTCACCTGGGGCACGTTGTTCCGCGGAACAACTAGCCCCCCGCCAGAGAAACGTTGAACCCCAAATCCCATTTTCAAAGTGTCCTTCAATTACAATAGAATAGGTTATAAGAAGTCATCAATGGTATTAAATTGATAATCACTATAGTTTGCCTAATTGATAATACCAAGTCACTCGCAAATAGTCAGACAATTGAATGAGATAGACCAAAAAGTTTAGGGACGAAAAAATTTACTTACGTGTTGTTTATGTGCCACTATTCAATTACCACTCTCACACGCCGACACACCGTCACTAAAATGGCTGATGCAATAGCGCGATAGTATGACGTATCACGACACACTTCACACCAATTGCCATCTCTTTTATTTGCGGAGCTGTTTCGATCGGAACAACCTACCCCCGGCACTTTGAACCCCGGTCTCCCCTAATATTACACCTCTGCCTACTCCTTCGGGGATACAGGCGTGAGTCTATGAAAAAAAAACATATAAGTATACTTTCTTTTTATCCATTCTCTTGTACCCATAGTACAAGCTCTGCTTAGTTTGGGACTAGATGGTGATGTGTGTATGTGGTAGAATATAATAATTTTACAGGGTGTCACAAGTGACAAGACCCATCACCAAGCCGAAGTCTACTCGTTTTGCACATCATGCCAAGTCATACTACGCGAAAATAATACCTGGGAAACAAAATATTTTTTAAGCTTAAAAAAATAGTCACATTTTATTAGCGGCAATGTACAGCGCGCGCTTGCAGAAAAAAATGGCGCGAGTACCTACGCCGGCTGTATCTACCTACACCGTGCACCGCGGTGGCGGCAGTTTATGATCACGTGGTCGCGCGGCCGAGGGGAATGACCTCGCAGCTGATTGATGGTAGGCATACACTACATGTCGGGAACTTTAAAGCCGTTTATTTTAGGAAAATATTGAAAATTTTGTTTGTTTATTTGGCAGAAAGTGTACACTTATCATTCTAAACACGATTTTGGAATAATTCGAAAAAAAAACCGTGACTTTGAGCCTCAATATCTCCTGAAGCAGTAATTTCCCAGGTATGCCACCGAAGTAAAAAATGATCGTAATAATTGGTACAATATGGGGTTTCAGTTTTCGTTAAGGGTCTTTTTACACCCTGTATTATTATCTATATTGTTGCATTTGGTTCAGTGAGTGAGAGTTCCCGAGGCCCAATTTGGTTCTCCCATTCCCTCCTCATCTTATTACTTTTCTATTCCAAAGTTCGTAAACGCACTTTTGAGCCCTGTAATCTAGTGTTGTGTCCATCCAACTTAGTGTATTTTTTATTAAAAAAATTGGACATTTACCAACTCATGCTGGTTAATCTTAGGAGTTACTGGTTCGGTAGTCGATGCAGCGTACTATCGATTTGGTTGACTGTCGATGTAGCATAGCGTCGTTTTAGTGTACTAACGATGAAGCGTACTAACGATTTGGGGTACTGTCGCGCTACATCTAGCGTACCATCGATTTCGGGTACCTACTGTCGATACATTAGCCCGTTGATGGAACGTTTTCGATACAGCGACCATTGATGTAGTGACTGACTATATTATGAACTTCACCCGTGGAACCCTAAGAGCACAATCACATACATATTTAGGAATGTTGTCTAAGCAAAAGTTGTTCGGTCTAATGAGCATTTGCTGCTGAGTTATAAAAATCCCCATCTAATGTCCATTCATAAGTACTATAAGCAATAATTGGTCAGTCTGATGAGCATTTTCTGTTGACTCATAAAACTTGAAAGATGAAATATTTGTATATTTCTGTAGCACAACATAATAGCGGTTTGACGACCGGTTGGCGCAGCGGTAGTGTAAGCGACTGCTACGCCGAAAGTCGCGGGTTCGATTCCCGCTCAAGTCAAACATTTGTGTGCGTGAACATGGATGTTTGTCTTGGTCTGGGTGTTTCTATGTATAATATGTATGTATTTACAAAAAAAAGTATGTATGTATGTTTATCCATTATCTAGTACCCATAGTACAAGCTCTGCTTAGTTTGGGACTAGATGGTGATGTCTGTATGTGGTACAATATTATATTATTATAATATGTTTACAAGAGACGGAAGATGTGAAGGAGATATTGAAAGGACAGTGACTGCGGGGATCTGTATGAATGGAGCGCTGCATGCCTTTATGAACGGCCAGACTGTGCCGAAAGAGGCGCGACTGGCGGTAGGTACTTACATAATGGTGTACTTGTGCCTACGCTGATATATGGTAGTGAGTGTTGGGTATGGCAGAAAAAGCATGAAACCAGGAAGAACGCAGTTGAGACGCGATCACTGCGTAGTATGTGTGGGGGCAGACTGATTGATAGAATTCCGAATGAAACTATACGAGAACGATGTGACCTGAAAGAAGATGTTGTGACGAGAATTGAGATAGGAATGCTGAAAAGCGAATGAGTGACGACAGAATGACGCATCAAACGTGTGTGGGTGTCGGTCGCGGCCGACCTCGTAGGACATTCGTCGATCAAATTGGCGACGTTTTGAAAAACGGAAAGCTCCGATGCACCCGGAACCGGCGAGCATGTATGAAAAGAGTAATGAATATAGAGTAAGCGCGTGAGGTTTGTAAGGACAGAAGCAAGTGGCGTTCCGTTGTCTCTGCCTACCCCACGGGAAAAAGACGCGATTATATGTATGTATTTATGTGTCATAAAACTTGAAGATATAGAACATTTGAACTTTAACCTTTTTAGTGCTAAACTAAATATCGTCGTGCCCCTAGCGTCCGGCTACAAATCGATAAAATAATACCTATAATAATTAGGGAGGTGCATTCGATGTATCGTTAAAATCGTTATCGTAAAAAAATTGGGCAAGTGCTAGTCGGACTAACGCACGAAGGGTTCCGTACCTACATCTATATAAGAAAATCACCTTTGTTGTATGTATACTTCAATACTTTTTAAGTTTCTACCTGTTTATTAAGATCGAGTAACAAATTGCTTAAAAAATACGTTTGTTGTATGGGAGCCCCCCTTTATTATTTACTTTTTTAAATTTAATTATTTATTTTGAAAGGTAATATACAACTACATATTCTATGAAAATTTAAAGCATCTACAGTTAGTACAACATCTGTTACAGTTAGTTATTTGAGCAAAAAATACGAAAGAAACACGTTTTTTGTATGGGGGTCCCATACAAAAAACGTGTTTCTTTCGGTTTTTTTTACCTTAATATTTTTTTTTGATTTGTAGTATTTGTTGTTATAGCGGCAACCGAAATACATAATTTGTGAAAATTTCAGCTTTCTAGCTATCACGGTTTATGAGATACAGCCTGGTGACAGACAGACAGACAGACAGCGGAGGCTTAGTAATATGGTCCCGTTTTTTACCTTTTAGGTACGGAACCCTAAAAACTATAATTTTATTTTTAATCGGCTTTAAACGTTTTTATATCAAAATGTTTTATTAATAAATCTTTGTATTACAATCGTTCATCTTTAAGCTAACGAGTAGATGTTTATACCAATAACTAATTCTTCGATCAATCAAAGACCCCAGGAAGGACATAGGATAGTGTTTATCGCGGTAACCGACCGACGTCCACGCACCCGGAGGCCCGCGGCTCCGACAGCTAGTAAATTATATAAGTTTTTTTATCAATTAAAACATGCCTTCTTTTTTCTTTTCTCGCTGTGGAAATGCATTTACGCATACCTCCGCAGGATGAAAAGCGGGGGGTATGTGGGACTCGACGGCTGGAGAGCAAGGCCGTAATTCCCACTAAAACCACAGCGCACACTTTGGCCATTTTGGGGCGCCGCCCGGGGGGTCGCGTTAGTATTCTACCCTTGCACCCCAGCGGATAGCCCGAAGGCCACAACCTCCTTGACGGCGGATGAAGGTGTTGGACTCCGCCGCGCCGCCAACATACCCAGCGGCCGCAGAGGATAGGGACGGCAACCTGACAACACCGCATCTCCTCTTCCTCTACGGCCCCACCGCAACGCATCGAATGGTGCGCCCCCATTTGGTCGCGGGAGATAGGGCGCGTGGCAACGCAACACCGAGACGCCTCTCCTCCCGCTACCGCACCCGACTGCGAGGGACAGCCAGAACTGTCCCCCGCACCCGCACCGTTGGACGCATCCTGCGCAGGCCCCTCCAAGCCCACGCGGAGCGTCCCCTCCTGGATCCCTCTTAGCTTAATAACGGAATTAAAACATGCCTAGTTCAACTTAGATTATTTCATTAATGTTACATTAACAGTTAAATGGTGATGTGCCCGGTAACGGCAATAGGCTCGCCCCCTATTACGTGGGACCTAAAATTTCATGGCGAAATGTGGGTGTAATATTTACACCTCTGCCTACCACTTCGGGGATACAGGCGTGAGACTATAATATCAGTTAAATTCAACAACTTTTTATGTTAAAACCCCATTTTACATTTTTATTGTTAACTAGAGGACGCCAGCAGCTACGCCTGCATTTTTTTTTTTAATTTACCCGTTTTGGCCAATCCCGTGGGAATTTCGGGAAATCCCTTCTTAGTGCACTCCTACGGTCCCCAAGGAACATACATGCCAAATTTCAGCTTCCTGCGCCCAAGAGTTTCGGCTGTAGCGTGTCTGTCAGTCAGTCAGTAACGCAAGGATTTTATATATTAAGATTTAAACCACCAGGTGCCTCGTAGATAATAACTGTATATAAAAAAATCTTCCGTTACTGACTTACTGACAAACAACGCACAGCCAAAACTATTGCTAAGATGCTGCAATTTGGCCTGTGTATTCCTTGGGGACGGCAAGGGTGCACTAAGAAGGAATTGATTTCTGAAAATCCCAGATTGGAAATAAACGGGTCAATAAAAAAAGGCATATGTTTAACTTACCACCAGATAGAGTAACATATAACAGACAAAAATAGTAAATGATCACCAAAATGAAACCCGCATTTTATTGTAAAGCCTGCAATACATGTTGGCCGAGCGTCGCCGAGTGAACGCCAATACCAACGTATAGACAGTATATTTGCATTGTCTTGCCATCGCTCGGTGTCGCTCGCCTAGTTAGCCGAGTAAAGTCAAGCGCCAACGTGTATAGAACTCATTTGGCGTAGCTTGTCATAACTTGCGGTCGCTCGTGACCACTTGCCGCACTTCTGAGCGCTGTCGGTTTTCCTGCACAAATCAAAGGCGCTCGCGCGCACTCAGCCAATAGTGTCTACATGTTTGTCAGCGCGCTATTACGCCCTTGTTCTATTTTTGTGAATACTCAACATCCACCACCTTATTTTTCATATTTTCTTTTTCTCAACTTTAGTGCGGTATACACTGACATAAAAATTATAAGCGCTCATTGAATAAATAGCAGCAGCTGCAATAACTTCTACGTCGTCGTCATCCATCTTGTTTCAATACACAATACAAACTGACGGAGCCCAACGTGTGGGCATCTCTTCAAAATTCGTCTGTATTGGCCATTTGCATTGGCTTTCGATATACTTGCCGAACGTGTAGGCAGTAACACTTGCCTTGTATTTATTTGCCTAGCCCGACCAACATGTATTGCAGGCTTTAAATTATAACCAAAGTTTTAACATTTATGCAAAATAACTCCAAATAAATCATTGTTAACCCATAAGTAGTAAATGATCACCAAAATTAAACCAGCATTTTAATGTAAAATTATAAAACAAAGTTTTTTTGTTAGTTGTATGAAATATCAACATATAAATTGGATTTGGTTACACCACCCACTTTAATAAACTAAGTTGACGGAGCCCTTCGCAGGGCTCCTATTTTTGATTTAAGGGTCACAAGAGAACCTAACATAACCTATTTATTTGGTGATCATTTACTACATTTGGTGTTCGAATACAATTTGAAGTGCAGTCGTGACTAAAATAGCTCGTTGTAAAAATAAAAATAAAGTCTAAAATTACAAAATTTTAGACTATATTTTTCTGGTGTATATATTTTTGGTTAAAGAACTAAGGGTATCAAAGCATTTTATGGTGGTCATTATATTTAACCCCTAAAAAAAATATGCGGGCGTAGCTGCGGGCATCCTCTAGTTTATTATAACACCGGTATAGTCTGTGACAATATCACCCATCAGTTATCACGCATCGGTTTTCAAAATCAAACCCACGGCATGCATCTCTGGCTTTTGGTAGTTATGTGCATAATATTATTATTATTAGGTTATCATCGTTTGCTATTATGAAGGATAACATTGCGACAAAACCTGCATGGGTTAGAACTTAGAAGTTGTTTGCCACTTGTTATAAACACGAATTTTTTTGAGGATGTATATATATTTGTTACTCTTTCATGCAAAAACATGTTGAAGAAATATTGCCGGACTTCTTGTGCGATAAGTGATACCAATGTGGACGAAGCCGTGGGCCGAAGCTAGTCTGTAAAATAAAAGTATCGATAAAATTATTATAACGTCACTTCAGCTTGATACGAATTAATTAAAATGTATTTTAACCGAAGTTTCAAATAAAGTTCTATTTCATTATAACGGATATTGGAAACCATCGCCACCAAATGCCAGATTCTTTTAGTGACAACCTTGTGATTTTCTGTTTTGTTGTTTTACAATCTATGGATTTTGTACATTATTCGAAATAAGAAGTGTCAATAATAAATAATTTGATAGTGAAAAATGCTATTCGCGCTTCTTTATATCTGCGCCGCCCCTTAGGATTACCAGATCTCAGTGAGTGTTCACACTATGACCGGACCGCCTGTTTAGACGGAAGCCGGCGCCCGGACGATCGATACCCGGCGACCGGACGGCCGGCCGGCTCGAAATCAGTGTTGCCAACTTAGTGGAATTTCCTCTAAAACTGATGGTTTCTACATTCGTCTAACATTTAATACACACTTGACTGCACGGTTGGCGTAGTGGTTTAAGCGGCCGCCTCGCCTCTTGACGCCGCGCCGAGTGTCGTGGGTTCGATTCCCACAGGTGACAACACTTAGTGATCCATAAATTGTTGTTTCGAGTCTAGGTGTGCATTGTGTCCGTTGGTTGTATGTTTGTAATTTTTTTTTTTTACTTTGAAATGACTTTATTCGATTGAAATGGTATATAATAGATGTTCATATTTTTTACAGTTCACATTTCACCTCTATCAGGCATACGAATATTGTAGGGATAAGTTTATAATTATATTTATCTTACATGCAAGGACATGTTAACATTTAATTTTAATTATATAACAATATTTTTTACATTTTTATCCGTTTAAATTATGTCATAATATTATTCAAAAATAATAATAATCAATAATGTTAAAATATAATGTCAAAATTTTAATGTCAAAAATTGTAACGAGATATGAATAAATATTAATTACCAAAATTTTAATAGTTAACAGCTTAATTATGTATTTCTTAAATATGTATGTACGATATTAATTACTTATTTATTTATAGTCTAAGAATTCTTTGATTGTGTAGAAACTTTTATCTATGAGCCACTTCTTTAAATTTATTTTGAATTGCATGGTAGTAGGTATTTCTCTGATGAATTTTGGTATTTGGTTGTGTATCGCCGAACCAGGTTGTAGATTTTTATTATCATCATGAAGCTGTTGCTACTATGTAATTTTGTTCTGCTATTTTCCCATTTTAATTTTGTTGGATCTCTCGGCTGATATTTACAATTTACACTAGTTTTAGTAAATAAGTTGCTTTGATTTCGTACAAACAAACCTGTTTCTAATATGTACATGGAAACCAAAGTCAGTACACCCAATCTTTTGAAAAGTGGCCTACAGGTCTCAAAGGGTCCTACACTGCAAATAGCCCTAACACATTTTTTTTGTTGTATAAAAGTATAAAAGCTCTATTTATGTTAGTTGAGTTTCCCCACATTAAAAGGCCATATCTTAATATTGACCCAGCATGTCCGTGATAGGCAGTAAGAGCAACCGATTCATTTGAAGCCCTTTTTAACTGTCGCAATGCATATACAAATCTATTCAACCTGCTACATATATATTGTCAATGTGCAACTTCCAGTTACAGTGATTGTCCAAGGTAAGTCCTAAAATTTTATATTGCTCCTTTCTTTAATGTCAACATCTTCAATTGTTATATTTAATTTAGCAGGTATTTGTTTATAGTTTTTAAAACGTATGTAACGTGTTTTCGTCAAATTGATTTTGAGGTCATTTTGTTTTAGCCATTGAAGTATTTGATTAAGTGTGTTATATACTTCTTTTTCATGATCGTATTTTGAATTATTGGGTATTACGACTGATACTTCGTCAGCAAACAGTACACACTTATGTTTTGTGACGTTTGGCAAATCATTAATATATAGTAAAAACAGTAGGGATCCTAAAATACTACCTTGAGGTACACCTGTCCTATTAAACACAAGTGGAGATTTGTACTGTGTCAAATTTTTCTTATTATTTATCCGTCCTATTTCTACATATTGCGTTCGATTGCAAAGATAGCTTCTAAGCCAATCTATTGCCTGACCTCTAATGCCATAACGCTCACATTTGTCAAGTAGCTTGTCAATATTTACAAGATCAAAAGCTTTGCTCATGTCTAATAATACTGCTGTAACTGTGGGGCCCTTATCGATCTCTTGTGTTATAGACTTGATCAGGGAAAAAGCGGCTAAGGTGGTGGACTTCCCTTTTTGAAACCCATTTTGTTCTTCTTTTATTATACTATATTTATTTAGAAAGTCTGACAGTCTGGAATGCATAACCCTTTCATAATTTTTTGATAGTATTGGCGTCAATGTTATAGGTCTATAATTATTAATGTCTTCTGTGCAGCCTTTTTTGTATATAGGTTTTACTACAGACTTTTTTAATTTGTCAGGAAAAGTACCAGTGGCTAAAGATAGGTTTACTAAATGACATAGCACAGGCGATAATGTTTCTATGCTCGATTTTATGACCCAAGTGTAAATCTCATCATAACCAACAGATTTTTTATTATTAAGTGACTTGATTATTTTTACTATTTCAGATATTGAACAGGGGCATAAAAATATACTCGCATTTTGCCTGCTTGGCTGATAACAAGAGTGATTATAGCTGGGTTGGGAATCACTCTTGTTTGATATTGAAATAAAGAAGTTATTAAATAGCTTTGCTATGTCAAGAGGATCAGTTGTCATGGTGTATTTTTCTTTAATACAGTCAATTTGTTTTGGGATGCTGATAGTTCCAACTTTATTTTTAATGATTTGCCATGTTGCCTTGCCTATGTTTTATATTTTATTAATTAGTTGTAATTTGCATTCTTTTTTGATGCAATTATACATTTTTTTAACATTCTATTAATTTTTTTATATTCCAATTTAATCTTATCACTTAAATTATTATAAGTTAATCTTTTCAGTTGCCTTTTTGTTTTACTTCTTTTTCTAATACCCTTTGTAATTCACTTTGGAGAAGAACCGAGTGTACTAAGCTTAGTTTTTTGATAGGAAATCATAATTCAAAGAATAAATTTAACTCGTTCACTGCGGAACAGGCCGATTTCGGCCTGCCGCTGTACGTACAGCTGGTGCGGACGAAGAAAACTATGTCCCTCTCGCTGGTGCGGAACGATTATTTAGGTGTTTTTCAGGTTTTGACAGAGACAAATATATATTTCGGCTTGTAGTCAAAATTGTAGGTATTCCCCATAAAAACATCACGGCAGGCCTTTTTCGACCTACCACGCACTAGCGGTGAAATATATCCGCTCAGTGCGCAGTGGGTCTATTTCAGCCCGCCAACCCAATAGGCCGCCGGCGACCTGATACCGCACAGAGCGCACGCGGCGCCAGTTAGTGTTGTGTTCTGGCGATAAAATTGACGATGGCAAACAATAAAAGAATAACACAAATTTTGGAAGATTTTTATTCGCCGTGCAATTATAACTGATAGTGACAGTAGTGATAAAATATTTCCAATTAAGAAAAATAAAAAGTATTTAGGAACAAAACATCATGGCAAACCAAGTTAAAGCGGTAAGTTTAACTTACTACCTACACGTATATTTATAGTAGTACTTATAATATTTGGAAATGTTAGGTGTTAGTGTTGGGTTACCTGCGAAAGTGCAATGATATTCACTTTTTAACCCCCGACGCAAACAGAGCGGTCGATCTAAGTAGTTTTTTTTTGCTTGAAAGGTGATTTAAAAACTTCGATCAAATAAACAATAGATGCACGATCGCGGCTCGAAAAACGGCATCCATCAAACTGTGCTTAATTACAATTTTTAGCACAGCTTACCTACTCTCAGTCGTTTCAAGACCGCGCTAGCAGTGTGACGTACCCATTTCAAATGTTCACGATGCTGATGATGATGATGAATTTTATAACATTTTTATGGAACTTACTATGTAATAAAAACATATGAATTAAGTGTAAAGTCCCGTTTTTTAATAATTTTGTTTCTTTTCAATCGTATGAAATTGTGCAGGGTGCTATGAGAGATTGCGACAAAGAAAAACCTTCAGTAGCGACAAAGCAAAAAAAAAAAAGAGTAAAAAAGAATTAAAATTGAAGAAAATATTGCAGGTAATGCAACATGAATCTTTGCGTGTCATATTTTCAAAACAGCCACAATTAAATAAAAATCTTCATTTCTTTTATGTACGAGAGTTCATAGTGTTTTATTTTCGATATTCCTTTATTTTGGTATGTCCCATCACTGCTAAAAATACCTTCTGGTGCGGTTCAGGTCGATATCGGCCTGCCACTTTTCCTGGTTTATACCTCATTTCCTATTTGGTAGATTCCGGGGCGAATCCAACCTAAGGAAGCTGGGTTCAAGGTTATTCTAACAGAATGAATAAAAAATGTTTACACCATGTTTTCGCAAAGTTATAGCATTTTAAGCTACCATAGTGCTGGTAGGTCGCAAAAGACCTGCCACGCACTGGCGGAAAAATCGTTGGGGGCACATTTCGACCTGCCGCCGCACCAGATGAAGGTTTATGGTTTTACTTGCCGCAGCCAACGTGTTAATATGTCATGAAAATTTTCAAAAGCTGTGTTAGCATCAATGTCATTATAAATATCAAACCATGTCAAGCTGCTTAAAGCTGTATTAAATTTAGTCATATTTTCTATTGAATAATCCCTAGCATAATTAAACTAGTACTTAATACTTGGTTTTTGTTTTTGTGTTTGAAATGTTAAGATTTGACAAATATTGTGGTCGGATAGAAAGAGATTATGTATTCATATTGCTGAATATATGATCAATACATGATTGCTGTCTAGTGGGTGTTTCTATATGCTGATAAAATCCATAATTTGACAAGATATCCTATACAGTCAGTGGTGAGTTTTAGTGTATCAATATTAAAATCTCCTGTAATTGTATTTTTTTTTATGTTTAGTTAATAATTTATACAATAGCAACTCCAACTTCTCAAAAAATGGGTAAGTACTTGAGTTAGGTATTCTATATATACAAACAATAATACATTGCAACAAACTGTACTTTACAAACATACAACCAACGGACACAATGCACACTCAGACTCGACCCCCGCGACACAAGATTCATTCCTAGTGCGGGAGTTGTAAAAAAAAGAAAAATAAAAAAGAATGCAGCAGAATTAAAATTCATTTTAAGTAATTTGTACGTTCATCATCATCAACACATTATGTCTTAAGATTGTAGTTGGTCATCATCGTCCTAGCGTTATCCCACTTGTATCCAACGCTTACGTGAGTCTGCTTATTATTCTAAATAGAATATCAGCTCATTCACAGCTTTGCCGTCTGACCTCCGCAACCCAAAGGGATAGCGATATTCAATGGTTTAGATTAGACCAATATCAGTTTCTTTGATGGTACTGACTCGCCTTAACGACTCTCAGAGATCTTCATGACATCAGAACTGCCGTATTAACGTGCTACCCAAGATACAAGGGAAGCGATAATTAATAATTTAATACGCACATAACTTCGAAAAGTCAGTGATGCGCGTCGTGGCTTGGAACCCAATACCGTCTGCATGGCTGGCTTTTGGTATCTCTAGCAGGCTATCGCTGTGATTGTAGTTGCTATTCCGTTGTTTTGGGACAGTTTTTATGTTTCCATGGTAAGAGAAAAAGAAGAAGTCAAATAATTAATATATTTATTCTGCCATAAATAACAAAAACGAATTTTCCGTGTGGTGACGGATTAAGCATATGGATTGTCACCACCCCATATTATCATCCCATGGGTGTCGTAAGAGCCGACAGAGGGAGCATATTATGCAGAGAACAGCACTATAAGAGAAGGAAAACTTGATACAAACCCTATACCAACCCGTTTTGCCAGTGCGGTATAGTATATTCCTCCTTTCAAAGGAGAGGCCTAATCCAGTAGTGGACTGTTAAAGGCTGATGATTAATTATGGTGTTTAAAATTTTAAACCAGGTTACAAATCAAGTCCGACGAGTATTGGTGCCACGACTACAAGGAGGGGATTGTCTGGGTTACAGGCGGGAGGATCCCCAGTGCCAGGGTTCGTTGGTACACCACCCGTGGTTCCACCCGTAGTTCCACCCGTGGTTCCACCCGGCACACCACCACCGCACGTATCACAAGATGACGGTAACGAGAGCACGCTTGATGCGAAGCATACCAGAGTCTGAAACAAGCGATGCAATTATCACTTAAGAGCGTATACGCCTCGAGCGGCGGCTCGAGTTTAGGTTTTTATAGTACCGCGGTCGCCCGCACACCGCGCATGCGAGACCCGGCGCACTACGACGGTATCGCGTGGAATAATAATCTTGATCCTTCTTGACATACATGAACAGTATTCGTTTATGTAATACGTCGATTATGATATGAAAGTATTCAAATTAATTATTTTCAATGCACATGCATTTAAAGGTATCAAATAAAGATAGATATTACATATTTGTTTAGTAGGATGATGTTTCTCAGGATAACAACGACTATTTATAATAATTTGGCGCAGTTTTATTATATGATAGAAATAATTTATAATTGTCATCTACATAATTGTAACATTTCAAATATACATCTATTTTGTTATTAATGCATGAAAACCCACGAATGACACTAAATACAAAACCAAAAGAGTCGGGTAAAAGAAAATACTTAATTAATTAAAAGAAAGAAAAAAATATACAATATGTTGATTTGTATTTACAAAATATTGTAATTATACAATACATATTCACCTAAAATTATTTCACACAGTGTGCGATGATATAAATCCCTCTTTTTATAAAATTTTACATAGATAAGGCCAATTCTCGTATTTTATATGACATTGAAATTATATTTTGAACGAAATGAGATTAGATTTTAAATTGACTCAGAATTGGTATTCTTCTAATTTAAATGTCATTATCATCTAGAGTCCGTGTCACGAGAACATGGACATTTTGTAAACAAAGAATTTTTACTAAGTGACTTAGCGATACTTCTGTCAAAAACAAATAATTTCAAATCAATGAGCGCAACGGTATAGGTCGGGTTCACGAAAGATGACCACTGCGCAGAAATCATTTTTTAGGTCTCCGTGGAGGTGCGGGGTAAGGCGCGGGTGGAATGCCAATGGTGTGGCTCCGTTCTTGACGCATACCCTAAATGCGTCAAGAATGGAGCCACGCCATTGGTGCACGAATGTACATATGCGCGACGGCCGCCATTTCTGGTCAACTTTCGTGAACCGACCTATACATAGATACGTGTCATTGGAAACTAATATGTCAATGGATCGGGTTTTTATCGATATTATGCACTGTCAACCGGATCTTTTAATGTTTTGAGGTACTGACGCCTAGAGTGTCAACATTTGGCGTTAGTTCATTGAAATGATACATTTTTGGGCTTAACATCTTTTTATCAGAGGACAAAATTAAATTTTTAGTTATCAGGAAGGAGTTGGTGTTAAGTAAAATACAAGTTTATAGGATTGGAACGCTCTTCTCGCTGCCGGCATCTCGAAAAAGCGCGTGCAGAATATCAGATGGCAGAAAATTATTTATACCTAAAAAAGAAATTGCGTTTTCAGACTACCGTAACGTTTAATGGTTTTTGTTTAAGTTCATTCTGACGATTTCATTCACAGACAACGTAAAATCTCTATGCCTAGAAATGTTTATGCAATGTATTAGCTAGTTATCTGTTATTTTATTCATTGTTGGTCAATAATTTAATATTTTAGAATAGATATGCTACTTTGAGCAATGTTATTTATTGCGTAGTGATTTTTTAAAAATCGTGTCAATAATAAAGTAACATGTATGTACCTACTCTATAATTAACATACATGGTACTCTATTTTTCATTAATTTACAGATTATTACGTGTAAAACAACAAAAAAATCGGCCAATTTATGAACATTCGACCACTAAAACACAAAATCAAATATTTTTATTTCAGTAAAATTTAACAATATAAATTTAAAAATATAGTGGCATAATTAGGCATTGAAAAAAAAAGACTGTTCAAAAGCATAAAATCTAAAACGCAACTGTTCGAAAAACGGTTGTGAAGCTCTGAATGTTTGTTTACAAAAAGTCTATCTTCTCGTGGCACCAACTATAATTTGACTTCTATTGTTCTCACTGACGTTGACACACTGTTTAATTAACAACAGGCAGCGATAGCCTACTGGAGATCCCAACGGACTGCTATGCAGAAGGTATCGGGTTCGAATCCACGGTATGCTAGAACGATGATGATGACATTGTTCAATTAACGATCTAGTCACGATAACATTCCAATATCAGTTTATTTAGGAGAATAAACCTAAATCACAATTATTCATTAAAAAAAAAAAACATTTCATTGTCTTATTACAAAAAGCGAATATTGAACTGATGGAAGGCGCTGACAGCCGTCACACAGTTTCTTTACTAGTACAGCTGTCAACGTTCATACTTATTAACAGCATTTATTGTAACATGTTTTTCTATACCTTTAAAGACAACCTGTAATGTATTTTTGGAAACCAATAAATTATTTATTTATTATTATTATTTAGGAGAATACCATTTGTGACATGAGTATGACACTGACATTAGATCGAAACTGCATTTTGAACAAATATAGTTAGGAGAATTGAGTCAAAATAAACTGTTAACTGGTGCAGAATAAGACTGCACAGTAGGTAGGTGGGCTTGTGTGTGTTAGGTACCTGCAATGCGAGCTCGTGGGGATCAGCTGAGCTGCGGCGGTTTGTAAGATAATATTCGATTCAAGTGTGCTTTTAATTGCATTGCATAGTACGTTTTAGGTAAATACCTATTACATTGGTATCATGCTAACGACGGTGCATCCTAGCTTAAAAATAACCATAATTTTGCCCCCATTAAGAACCTCATACATGGGCTCTGTAAATTCATCGGTCGGTCACCCATCCATACTATGACCGTGATGTCAATTACTTTACCTTAACTTATGTAGTTTGTACGAAAATAAACCTGCGATAAAGGCTCTGCAAGCCAATCCCATGGTCACCCATCAAAGATCAAATGCGTCTAACTACTGTACCTGTTTATACTGTATATTGCCACTTGATTTTTGCAGCAAGGTATTATATCTAACGGTCCGTTTCTGTCAGTCTCGCCCAGCCCCTAGTTGACCGCGCTACTATACTAACCAGTAACCACTAGACTCCAGATGTCTCGACTAACACACTAGTTTAATACGTAATACATAAATAAAGTTAAGTACATCCACTTTTCATATTTATAAAAAAAAATACGTTGAGAAAAAATAAGGATCAAGAAGCTTTAGCCGCGCTATAAACGTTTTGGAATGCAATATTTGGTCCGTCCTCTGAGAGCGCTCAGCGCTGAATGGCGGACATAGCAATTAGCATCGCGCTTCGAGTTTTATAGGTCTTTTTAAAAAAATCATATTAATTACAAACGAAAAGTTTAGACTCCAATTTTTTTATATGAATTAAAATGAATCTTAAGGTTTCTAAATATGTTTATACTTATCTTTTTAATAATCACAGTAGTTTTTTAGATATAAATGCAAGTTTGCGGGCTAAAATTAAGCAAAATGCACTGTTTTGTTCTCCGATTTTCTTGAAAATTATGAATGAAAGTACAATTTCTTTTTTAGGGACTCGCTTGTATAGCTTTTGCTCGTACAGTTTACATTTACAGAATTATAGAACGATAAGTTTTCATAGCATAAGCGACCATTAATGCGGGCCTAAACTACAGAAATTACGAAAATGACTTTTTTAAATTCATCCGTTTTAAAATATTTACTATAGTAACCCATATATTTATCTTTAGCAATCTCTTGATAAAGAACTGAACTTTCATATTTTCTATATCTTTTCCATTAATTGTTATTCATCCGTAACGTAATAGAACAATAAAAACCCGCAAAATCGCCTCCGACGGATTAAACGCTCTTAAGTTTTCACATAGTCAACGACGTCAACACAATTTAATTTTTTGTTTAACCGTTTCTGACCGATTCAATGGGAATTTTGGGCAGTCCCTTCTAAGTGCTCTCCTACGCTCCCCAAGGAACATAGATGCTAAATTTCAGCT
The DNA here is from genome assembly GCA_944739405.2 of Euclidia mi. NCBI lineage: Eukaryota > Metazoa > Arthropoda > Insecta > Lepidoptera > Erebidae > Euclidia > Euclidia mi. The sequence goes on from OX123201.2 coordinate 44,500,554, forward strand.
TCTTTTGCCCAGTAGTTTCGGTGCATTATCGGTCAATCAGTCAGAAAGCAAGAATAAATAATTTCATAATTTTATACATATTGATTGATTGATGATGATTGTTAAATAAATATTTTTATATACTACACATTCATCTCAGTGAGGCGATGAAATAAGAAAACAAAGCGTCACTATTTCATTCCAAGTTCTTCCTTAGGAAGGAAATTTTCCTAAGGAAAATACATGCAGCAGTATTTTTGCGAAGAGACGGAAAGGTCGACACCGAACCCTATACCGACCCCTCTGGCCAGCGTGGTATAGTAGACCAAATCTTTTATTGAATCACAATGAGGATTAGGTGAAGCCTATGTCCAGGCGGTGGAATGAGAAAGGCTTTAAACAAAAAAAGAATTAGAATGTTTTTCTCGATATTAGCAAGCAACTTACCAAGACCAAAGTGGATTGGGAGACCATGTTGCTTACCAATGAGTATTCAGTATGTTATGAGCCAAGCAACTGTCTACAATAGGAAGATCGTACTGCTAAACAGCTGTGTTGACTTTAGTTCTATAGTTGTATTATTCTATTGACTGAGGTTAGTAACATTTGAGGTTATTACCAACTGCAATATTTCAGTATATAATCTATCTGCCAGTAAATGACCCGTCCATGACCTATAGCGTATCGGTGACAAAAATATTTCTATTAACGCATTTACTTTCAAATTCATTTGATATCACAAATATATATATTATATTTTTTTGTTTAAAATATGTAGATTAAATCATAAAGATGGTTGCCGTCGGAGCCATTTATTTAAACAGTAGGTATGTACCTTTTTGGGGTTCCGTAGTAAACTACTAGGAACCCTTATAGTAGCCCGCGCCGCCCGTGGTTTTACGCAAAAGCTATAAGTACATACAAGAGAGCTGAATTTGGCATAGTTATGCACTGTAAATAAATAAAATGTTGAATATTATTAGGTACATTTACTGCTTGCTACCATACACCTAAATGAGAAAGAGTTTCTTTTTATCTTCGACAACATTGTATGGGGTATCGTTAGATAGATATTTTAAAAACACTAGGCGTTTACTTAAACCGGCTTTTTATTTGGGGACCAGTTTGCGAAAAATTTAGGAAAAATCACCAATTGCAAAGTGTCCCCTCCCTCCTATCTTCTTAACAGTAGTATATAGGTATGTGTAAACTATGCTAAATTGTGAAACAGATAGTGAACTTTCAATGAAAATAATAATAACATTTAATTGGACTAACGAGTAATTTAAACTTCTACTTGCGAATAAAATGAATATTAAGTCCTTCTATCCTTAGGAATATCGAATAGGGGAAAATATTATCGAAGACGACGATTATGTTATGTAATACCTACCTAGGTAAAACCAAATGAGAATTAGGTGTGGGATTTTTGGTTAAGAAAAAGTACAAGACATACATTACAAACTTCACCGGAATATCTGATAGAGTGTGTTTATTGGAAATTACTCTGGAAAACATCCCTTTTGCCATCATATAAGTGCATGCCCCTACTGAAAGCTCATCGCAGAACCCGAAACAACACGAACACACAGTGACTGGGCAATACGTCCACGGGGCCAGAAGCATACGTGGTGAGACTGACTGACTATGTACATGAAAACAATTTAAAAATCACAAATACCATGTTCAAGTTGAAGGCAAATAGGAGATGGACGTTGAAGTGTAATAATTAATAAGTATATATGCTCCTTAATAGCAATTGGTATATTCTGTACGATTCCTTATAATGATAGATACATATTTTGCTGACTTGCCTTTGCGCGATGTGCGCATTTTATATTGTATGTGTGATTATTATTCATTAAAGATAGGTTGACCGATGTGGTTGTTTTACTCTCACAAATCCCAACATTTCATGGCGACCCTGCCTAAGGGCTCTGCTAAGGGGTTTCTCTTTGAAAGTTATAAGTGGCTATAAATAGATTATACATATAGATATACGTATTAAAACAGGTTTGCGTCAAATATGTGTGGATCGACCGTCGAGAAGGAAGAGGTCTTTCTTAGCCAAAACGCCGCTGGCGGGGACAATGGTGCATCCCTGAAAGATATTGGAGGTCACTTAGAGCGATTGAGCGTATTGACATAGTAAAAACAGAATAGTAAGATAGCTTCATACAAATCAGCCGTCGCGCTGCCGCGCTGGTTTGAATGTACGCGTGAGTCGCCGGCGCCGTGTACGCATACGCACGCACTTTTCACGCACACAATCTCACGAGCGCGGCAAGCTCGGCGCGGATTCAGTACGGGATGCGCCGCGCGTCTGATCGAGCGCATTCATGTAGGTACTTCACTGCTCGCCCGCTTGAATTGTTTATATACATTCAGTTTTGTAATAAACGTTATTAATAATATACAATGTGTTAAACGACAGTAAATGTAACTTGTTACTTTTTCTCATTAAAAAAGGCATTTAGATAGTTATATAACGCTTAGGTAGTCAGTAGGTATTTGAGAAAAAATTATTTCAAGCTTAAATTGTAAAGTATTCAGCGCGATCACTTAAAAAAGCGGCGAAAAAGCGCGAGCGCCGACAAAGCCGGCGCCGCGGTGTAAACAAGTGACAATCCGTGCGTCAACGCAAGAGTAGGCAATTAACTCGCCGAGCGGCCTTAGCTAACCTACTATTCTGTTTTTACTATGGTATTGACGTTCGTCATTTTCGTGGTTACTATTGTTTTCCTTTTATACGTTGGGTTACGCCTATATAAGAAGTGTCACAGTCGCTGGATCCAAAACGAGATGGGTCTTCGTACAATTGAACGTATCCGGGCATCCGTTCGAGGTCGGGCTGCCGAAACATCAGGATAAGCGAATACTGCTCCAAAAGGATCGGGCGTTTCTATAAGGTTTACATAATATTAATAAGTTATATTTTATTGGCTTATTTTTTTTCCTATTATGTCTTTAGATTTCAATTATATACGTCTTCTGTAGTAAATAATTATGTAGCGTTAGACATATATCAATAATATTACTATATAGTGTACCTATAGATGTTTCATATTTTGTGGCATAACATTGGTTTTATAAAGTTTATATTAAAACGACATAGAATCGTGCACAAAGGCACAGCGAACTTGATACCTCACGACAAAAATGCAAGCTGGCACATTTCATGCGTTGTCGTTTCGCAATAACTTTACTTATTTGATTCTAATATTATACATAGAGTAGTGAATCATTAGATATGGCATTTTATAAAGTTACTTTTATATAATGATTGAATGTTTAACAGAGCAGTATGATAGTCTAGTAATTATTCGGCAATATTTAATTTAAAAAAGTCAGAGTAGATATTTAGGTAAAACTGTAGAAAATAAGTTGAATGAAGCGTCAAATAGTTTTGATAAATGTAAGGAAATAATATTGTATGTCAAAAATCTAATGATAACAATTTATTGACATCGGCTGTAGAATTATTCGAAAATATTAGAAAGGTGTATGAAGAAATAAAGAACTTGTGTATTTTACCTAAGACAAAGTTTACCAAAATGGAGTTCGATATGAAGGTGGCGTGTAGTCTGATTCCAGTTATGGACGGTGTTGAGGAGACAACGCAGCGGATGATTGACTCGATAGACATGTATGCGATGTATGTTGGATGAAAAAGGTAAAATTATTTTAATTACGTTTGTCTTAAAAAGTAGATTATCACAAAATGCAAAACTACGACTTGCCCAGTCTTACAAAACTGTTGATGATTTAATTAAAGATTTAAAAACCCATCTTTTACCGAAAAAATCCTTTATTGCAACACAAAGTCAATTACAGAATATTAAGCAAGGTAATAAATCCATTGAGACATATGGTGCTGAAATAGAAAAAATATTAACAGATTTAACCATCGCACAGGCAGAAGATGATTCCAATGCTTTCCAAGTTTTAAATCCCAGAAATGAAAAGTTGGCCCTTAAGTTTTTTTCAGAAGGACTTCGCAGTCCAAGGTTGAGCACAATCATTACCGCGCGCAACTACGACAACCTCAAGGACGCTATTCAAGCAGCAAAGGACGTAAGGTATCGTTCCTCTCATCAATATTAGGTAACGTGCTGCATTATTTTAACAATCGGCGTAATCATAACGCCACGTGTTCCCGTGGTTATCATCAGCAAAGAGGTAGTTTTCGCAACTATCGAGGTCAATACCATAACAGTTATTTTCAAGGTCGAATGCCACGTGGTTATGGTAGTTTTAGGAATTCAAATCAAAGTTTTGATTATGTACAGAATCGTAATAGGGTTTCTAGAGGTAGTAGTAACAGAGGAGCGCGATATTTTAATAACCGTGGTAGAACACGCAAAGCTTTTGTAGGAGAACAGCATGATGTACCACAAGGTAGTAAGAATGACAAATATAATATTCAGTCGGAGACAGATAAGTTTTTTCGAGATTAAACATATGATTTTATCATGTGACGGTTGTGATGCCAAATATATTGCATTTCATGTCAATAACATTAAATATTACTGGCTTGTGGATACGGGTGCTTCTTTATCCATTATTAAGAAAGAAGCATTACCTAAAAATATTTTAATTGCTGATGATGATACTTTGATAAATGGAATAGGTGGTCAGAAACGGTTTCAAGGTTTAGTTGATTTAAATTTGAGAAATGGCGATGAAATATTTCGTCATAAGTTTATTGTTTTTGATAGTTTACCACTGAGAGCAGATGGTATACTTGGCTTAGATTTTTTAAACAATTTTTATGCGAATATTAATTTAGAATCAAATATGTTAACACTTAGTAAAGCAAATAAAAAACATTATTTAGAATTTATTGAAGAGTAGTATAAAACTGATAATATACTTTATATTCCAAGTCGTTCCGAATCTATACATTACATTTATCTAGGAAAACATATGAATGATGATGTTGTTGTTTGTGGGAGAGAGTTAGCGAAGGATGTGTTTTTGGCAAATGCAATAACGAAAGAAAATAACAATAGAATTCCTGTTAAAATATTAATGTGTATTTGATAAAAGTGAAGTGAATGCTAATAGGTTAAAAATGTTGCTAGATGAGTTAAAGTTAAATCATTTGAATATAGATGAAAAGGAATCTATTGAATCAATTTGTGCAAAGTATTGTGATGTTTTTTATTTGAATGGGGACAAGTTATCCACTACTAATATTTATGAACAAACTATTACAGTGAAACCAAATTCAACACCCCAATATGTAAAACCATATAGATTACCCCAAGCATATATAATACTAATAATACCAGAAATAACTAGGCAAAATAAAAAATGATAGACGATGATATAATAGAAGAATCCAATAGCGAATGGTCAAGCCCTATTCTATTAGTCCTGAAGAAAAATCAAGAAGGAACCGGAAAACGGTGGCGTTTAGTTATAGACCATCGAAAACTAAACAAAAAAGTGTGTGATGATAAATTTCCTTTGCCAAATATAAACGAAATCTTAGACTCTCTTTCTGGTGCTATATATTTTACTCATCTTGACCTTTACCGAGGGTACTATCAAGTGAAATTACAGCAGGACAGTAGAAAGCTAACAGCTTTCACTACAAATGATGGCCAATACCAAATGAAACGTTTGCCAATGGGACTTAAGATAAGTCCAAGTTCTTTTAGTCGCATGATGTCCATTGCAATGTCTGGTCTCAATTACGACAAGTGTCTAGTGTATCAGGATGATTTGATAATTTTTGGACGTAATTTGAGTAGCCACAACAAAAATTTAATAAACGTGCTAGAAAGATTAAGGAAAGTTAACTTAAAATTAAATCCCCAAAGTGTGACTTTCTTAGGAAAGAAATATTATATCTCAGTCATATAGTGTCAGAAAAAGGAGTTTTCCCCGATCCTAAAAAAACCAAAATTTTACAAAATTATCCGACACCTACAAATACTGATGAGGTCAAAAGATTTATAGCCTTTTGTAACTATTACCGTAAATTTATTAAGTCATTTGCGAATATAACTCTACCATTAAATAAATTATGTAGAAAGAATGAACCATTTGTTTGGACAAAATAATGTCAAGAAGCGTTTGAATTTCTTAGAAACTCGCTGATATCATCACCTATTTTGCAATATCCTGATTTTTCTAACAATAATGAGTTCATTTTACAAACGCTTCTACAAATGCTTCTGGTACGGCTGTAGGTTCAGTTTTATGTAACAAAGATCTAAGACCTATGCAACATTTCAAAAGGAACTTTTGGCAATAGTTTAGTCACTCAGCACTTTAGACTGTATCTTTATGGCAGGAAGTTTACCATCATGACAGATCATAAACCATTAGTTTATCTCTTTGGAATGAAAGATCCATCCAGTAGATTACTGATATTTCGTTTAGTTTTGGCAGAATATAATTTTAATGTTGTGTGTGTCAAAGAAAAAGAAAACGTCATTGCAGATGCCTTATCACGCATAAGTACGACATCGGATGAATTAAAGAGTATGCATGCACAAGTTATGGCAGTATTAACGAGAGGTCAGAAGAAAAGATTGAATGAGTTGAGTGGAAGCCAGGAGAAGAATGTGAATACGGATCTTAATAAATCTACAGACAAACGGCCTGATCAACCACGAGTCGTAGATATATTAAGAAAACCGTGCGAATCGGTAGAAATGGTTCTTATGAAAGGTAGTGATTTGGAAAAACAAAGACATGATAAGACGATAACACATGAAGACGAGTGTTTTGCTTATAATTTTATTAAGAAAATATTGTATATCAATCTTGATTTTAAGGCGCATTTCTCGCGAGCCGGATTTGTGCAAAAATTAAGATTGTTTTGTAATAAAATGTGCATTGATGAAGTTTGCGTAGTAAAGAATAAAGATAATGTAGAATTTATAAAGAATATTTGCGATGAAATAATGTAATGTACTAATTGGTCCGGACCACGAATAAATGTTTTAAGAGGAATTAAAAGAATTACTGATGATGACGAAAAAAAAATCATTCTTAATGATTTTCATTTACTACCTACCAGTGGACATGCTGGGGTACGTAGAATGATAAATACGTTAAAAAGAAGATACTACTGGCCAGGTATATATAAAGACGTACAAACATTTGTAAGAAAATGTACGAATTGTTTGAAGACAAAATATTTTCGTAATATTAAAGAGCCAATGGAAATAACAACAACGGCGTCCACAGCTTTTGAGAAGATATTTTTAGACGTAGTAGGATCTTTAGATAGAGATATAAATGATAACTGTTATATATTGACCTTGCAGTGCGAATTATCAAAATTTGTACAGGCACACCACTTAAAAATTAAAAATCCGTGACCATTGCTGATGCATTCGTAAGAGAATTTATATTAAGGTTTGGTGTACCTCAAAGTATAGCAACTGATCGCGGGACGGAATTCATTTCAGAAACAACGAAACAGGTTTGTAAAATGTTAAATATCGATAAATTAATGTCAACAGCTTACCATCACCAATCGATCGGTGCACTTGAAAATGCCCATAAAACTCTGGGTGCATTTTTAAGAGTACAATGTCAAAATCATTCCGATGCATGGAGCTATTGGTTACCGTTCTGGTGCTTTAGTTTCAACAACACTGTTCATTCTGAAACGGATTATACACCATATGAGCTTGCTTTTGGTAAACTCTGTCAAATACCTAGTAAACTTTGTGAATCTGTTGAACCATTATACAATGCCGATGACTATGCTATACAGTTAAAGTATAGATTACAATTGGCGCATGCCGATGCCAAGAAAAATTGAATATCTCGTAAACATAAGAGAAAAGCTATGTATGACAAAAGCATGAATTGTATTAAATATAATAAAGACGATTTAATTCTATTAAAAAATGAAACAGGTCGTAAGTTAGATCTTGTTTTTGAAGGTCCTTATATAGTATTAGAAGATTTACGTTGTAATGTTAGGATAGATAAAAATAATAAAATTTATATAGTTCATAAAAATAGAACTAGACCATATTATCAGTAATTTAATGTATTGTTTCACTGCAGTGTAGTAATACTTAATTAGGATATAAGTTGAATTTAATTGATTGGTAGGTAAGATGGATAACCAGGATAATATTAACACGTTTACTAGAGGCATTGATACGAAATTGTACTGTCTGTATTACGTTCTATAATTTTTATGCGTAAAAGTAATATAAATAATTTTCATATTTTGTAAAAAAAACACACTTAATTATTTGTTTTTTTTTTCTTTTTCTGTGGGAGGTGAAGTGTAATAAGTAATAAGTATATATGCTCCTTAATAGCAATTGGTATATTCTGTACGATTCCTTATAACGATAGATACATATTTTGCTGACTTGCCTTTCCGCGATGTGCGCATTTTATATTGAATGTGTGATTATTATTCATTAAAGATAGGTTGACCGATGTGGTTGTTTTACTCTCACAAACCCCAACATTACAACGTGGATATCTGCGGACAAAAATACAAAAAATGAAATCGTTTGTTTATATCATGACAAACAAAACCAAATCTTATTTCCAAGTACGAGGTCCTGTCATCGGTCCCCTTCGGTTCACATCACAGAATGCTGAGAGCTACATTAACAGTGTTTGCCATAGTTTGAACTGTTTATATTTTGTACTAATGCTTACTTCCAATACTTTAATTATCACTACTCACACTCACAATACATCCACAACATTCTACGAAAATGCAACCAGATTCACATACTGCTTACTAATATCATCGTTTAATACTGTTCTAAATCTGATAAATTTATTTTGAACTAGAGGACGCAAGCAGCTACGCCTGAATTTATTTTTAATTTACCCGTTTTGGCCGATCCCGTGGGAATTTCGGGAAATCCCTTCTTAGTGCACCTCTACGGTCCCCAAGGAACATACATGCCAAATTTCAGCTTCCTGCGACCAATAGTTTCGGCTGTAGCGTGTCTGTCAGTCAGTCAGTAACGCAAGGATTTTATATATTCAGATTACACAGATGGCATCACAAAAAACATAAATAAATTAGCAAAAATAAACCTACTGATGTGTTTTGAATCCGTCACGCCTTATTTACATAGATCGCGTAGTAACAATATTTCAATGGCCTCTATAATACACAAACAAAATCGAAGGTTTATCTCGCGCCTTTTTGACTAATTTTGCAAAGTTCGATAAAGTGAGCAATAATATTGTAAAATAACTTGATTCAACCATGAGTATTTAGTGCTTTAAATTAGATAATCCTGCAAACTGTTCGAATATGTTAAAATATAATGCACTGAACAATAATTCGCAAACAGCATTACAACAATTAATATACGTAGTGTAAATTGTAAACTACAGTCCGTGCCACGAGAACATAGACTTTTTGTAAACAAAGATATTCTACTAAGTGACTTAGCGATAGTTCAGTCAAAAACAAATAATTTCAAATCCAATAAGCGCAACGGTACATAGATACGTGTCATTATAATAATAATAATTTATTTGCATAAAACACGGTATACAGAGATGTTATAAATCAAAGACAATAGTTTTTACATGTTTAGCCAGACATATTCAGCATGCAAATATTAGTTACAAATACAAATTACAATTTTTTGTCATTAAATTCCTTAATACTATAGAAATAGTGTTCAGTTAACCATTTCTGTAACTTAATTTTAAATAAATGTGTGTTCAATACTTTAATTTCATTTGGTACTTTATTATAAACTCCTACACACATTGCCAGACAGCTTTTGTTATATTTCGTAGATCTGGGGATATCAGCCAAAACAAGCCTATCTGGATCTCGGCGATTTCTACAACTCACATCATTCGCAGTTTTGAAATGTTCTTTGTGTCTACGCCCAAACATACAAGTTTCGTAGATGTATAGTGATGGTAGTGGTAACAAACCATTTGTTTTAAATATCGGTCTACATGATTGATCCGGTCGCATACCATATATAGCCCTTAAACATTTTTTCGAGCTACGAAAGCTCTTTCTATATTAGTAGGTACTGTTTCCCCACATAACAAGTCCATAGCGAAGTACAGATTCTACGTATGCTCGGTATGTTACAATAGCTGTGTTTGTATTTGTTATATTTCTAATATGTTTTAGTGCATAATCAAATCTATTTATTTTACTAGACACTATATCAATATGTCTTTTAAAGTTAATATCCTCGTCAATTGTCACTCCTAGAAACTTTGTGTGTGTAGCTTATTTAATTTTAGGTATATTTAATTTAAGATTGTATTTGTCATTATAACATTTATTAAATAAAATATAAAGAGATTTGTCAAGATTTATTTTTAAATTATGTGTGTTTAGCCAGTCAATGAGTATGTCAATTGACAAGTTTCTTTTAGCATCGGCGACCGGCGATTCAGTCGCTTTTTAGCATCCAGATGCAGCGTCCAAATTCTTACACCGCACACTGGAAGATGCCGATCGCAGCGACTTGTCACTTAAAATAATAACGTAGGGGTCGTCCTTTAATAACGTGATGTTATGTCTCTAATTTCAGACTTACTCTGAGAAGATGATACCGGGTTAGGTTTGAGGCTATACATTTTGGTCAGCGCTTTATGTCTTTCTCTCCCATACTTCTCTGTCACCAGTCATCCGATCACTTCTCCCTTTTCTTACATAGTTATCTATTCTCGCACAGTTATTCTATCTTTTATTTTGTCGCCCCCTTCCTTTTCCTCTCTACCCTCCTATTTTTATCACTTCTTTACCTAAATACATAATTATCGTCTCTTCGCATAAGATGTTTCTAAAATGCAAATCTTTTCATCCATGGGCGCTACTTGCAGACTACTTTGGTATTTTCTCTATTTTTACATGGTAAATAAGTATTTATTGACCATGTAATTGAACTAAATTTAAGGTACCGTAATATAATATAATTTAATTTGTGTGTTATTAAATTAAATTATATTTGACTGCACGGTTGGCGTAGTGGTTTAAGCGGTTGCCTCGCCGCTTGACACTGCGCCGAGTGTTGTGGGTTCGAACCCCACACGAGACAACACTTTGTGTTATTCAGAATTTGTTGTTCCGAGTCTGGGGTGTTCACTGTGTTTGTTGCTTGTATGTTTGTCAAGTCCCCCGCGACACAGGATTTATTCCTAGTGCGGGAGTTATCTTAAAAAAAAAGAATTTAATAGAAATATGTAAGTACTTGAACTGAATTTGTAATATATTATTAATAGCTGGTACCCGCGGCTTCGCACGCGGAAAACCGTAACGTATTAGAAAGTTGTCTGCCAAATCTTATCCTTATACAGCCGGCGGTATACCAGATTTCAATATGACTGACCCTTTGCTTTTATATTTAATTATACAAAAATTAGTGTCATAACAACAGCACTACCTACCGAGTCAAATTGTAGCCTATATGTAGCGCTATAAAATCCTGTATCTTCCAGTTAAAGTCTCAATTGAATCAGTACAGCCATTCCAGAGATTACCCCAGACAAACAGAAAGACAGACAGACAGTCAGACAGACAAAAATGTTAAAAAGGGTTGTTTTGGACTTAGAATCGTGTAACTTACTATATGCACTTGAAAAAACATAGCTATTTTGAAATCACAGACAGACACTTCAATTTTATTAATATGTATAGATGTATAGATGACCAAATTAAAGCCTATATGTAGCGCTATAAAGTCCTCTACCTTGCAGTGAAAGTCTCATTTGAATCGGTTCAGCCGTTCCAGAGATTACCCCGGACAAACAGAAAGACAGACAGACAGACAGACAGACAGACAGACGGACAGACAGACAGACAAAAATGTTAAAAAGGGTTGTTTTGGACTTAGAATCGTGTAACTTACTATACACACTTGAAAAAACATAGTTATTTTGAAATCACAGACAGACACTTCAATTTTATTAATATGTATAGATACAAAAATTAGTGTCATAACAACAGCACTACCTACCGAGTCAAATTGTAGCCTATATGTAGCGCTATAAAATCCTGTATCTTCCAGTTAAAGTCTCAATTGAATCAGTACAGCCATTCCAGAGATTACCCCAGACAAACAGAAAGACAGACAGACAGTCAGACAGACAAAAATGTTAAAAAGGGTTGTTTTGGACTTAGAATCGTGTAACTTACTATATGCACTTGAAAAAACATAGCTATTTTGAAATCACCGACAGACACTTCAATTGTATTAATATGTATAGATGTATAGATGACCAAATTAAAGCCTATATGTAGCGCTATAAAGTCCTCTACCTTGCAGTGAAAGTCTCATTTGAATCGGTTCAGCCGTTCCAGAGATTACCCCGGACAAACAGAAAGACAGACAGACAGACAGACAGACAGACGGACAGACAGACAGACAAAAATGTTAAAAAGGGTTGTTTTGGACTTAGAATCGTGTAACTTACTATACACACTTGAAAAAACATAGTTATTTTGAAATCACAGACAGACACTTCAATTTTATTAATATGTATAGATTTAACATTTTGTTACTTTGAGATATGAATCAAAGTAACAATATCTAATGTATATGATGAAATGTTATGTAATGTAGGTATAATGGGTGTTTACCTGATAATAAACCATAAATATTATTATTATTAAAATAATTACCTTTAAAACGCTATTTTAAAAGTATACCTGGCTGGCTGACTGGCTCATTAAAGTCTTAACTCGCAATTATTGCAATTCGATCGTGCAAGATATAAACATATCACATCCAAAAATAAAGAATTTCAGAAATTTCACTTGATATCTATTTACACTTCCTTCTATCTTTCACCTATCGAGACTCACGTGATTAATGGACGGCTCCTTACCGTAGGTTGTCAATATTTTTTAACCCTTAAATAACACCGTGGGGTAATTCTTCACCCCAGAGGCACAACTTGTATTTTTTTCTGCGATAGTAGTGTCATCTCCTAAAGTTGTCAGTCACGTGGCGTTAAAAAAGATATCCATCTAGCCTGCTTAGGTATATGTGAAAATTACCCCAGATTGTCAGTTACGCTTGCATTAATTTCTCATCAATTCAGTCAAATGTTTAATATGCTTAGTTTACGTTTTTTCCTGTTTTGAGTGCATCGTCACAAGAAAACCTAAGATAACCTATTAAGTCTTCTGAGTGCATAAGTTTCCGGAGTGGACGAGACTTTTCATATTAAATGATATTTTGCAGAACCATCGTTAATTTGGTGTACAATTAGTAATTTAGTGTACGAGTGAAGTTTTGTAGCGTAACGCACTTCAGTGTTACTCAAAATGTCTGATGCACTTTAAAAAATATCCATTTAAACTTCAAAAATCATTTATTTTATACACTTCAACTTTTAATAGCCGTTTGGGGTATTTTAACCCAAAGTGTTATTTATTATTCTGTAACCGGAAATAAGGATGTTATCATAGGGTTAGACTAGTGACTGTCTTAAACAGAATAAATGTCGATAAAATTATGACAGCGTTTATAATAAATATGTAAGTTTTTATTAAGGCAGTAAACGACCTAGGGTATTGTACTAGATTTTGACGACACCTCGTCAAAATCTAGTACAATACCCTATGAAAAGGGTCACCACCCTTTTCATAGGTTATGATAAAGCTATACTACCGCTTTCTTTATATCGATGAAAATATTTAGTAAGCTAAAGTCGGTATTTGTTACCTACATCCCACAACCAGTTCTCGTATTACTTTCGGAGAGCATCATCTATCAATTCATACGTTAATATTAATACGAAGAAATGAGTGCAATACAGTCCATGCCTTCTATTATTGTTTAGACTTTAGAGCATAAAATGTAGAGTATAACTTGCAACTTTTCGATAATATTATATACAGTCCCTGGTCAATTAGACGCATTGCAGTTTAAACATTAAATTATATTTATTTCTATTTTCTTTTAGAGTCAATAAATACATATTTGTTCAATAATAATTATACTTTATTTGTAACAAAAACAAGATAATTTAATGGACACCAAAAAAATAAACATTGTATTTGGTAACTTGTGTAGTATCATCAGATAATTAAAATTTTCATAAAATCTTATAGTGCGTCTAATAATTTGGCCAGGGATGGTAGGTCTATTAATAATAGAACATGATTTAGCATCATTGTAACGAACATCATTTAGTTGTACTGGTATATATATTTTTTTGCTTGCAACCCATATATGTATTACTGACATTGTACAATTATTGTATTACATCAATGAAAAAATAAATCAATTTATCGATAGTTGGTTCGGCCGATCGCTAACAACACACTACAGCACTACGGTCGCCGCGTCCGAACGCAGAGAGTCGCTGAAATGCATCGATGCAGTTGCCAAATCGCCGCCGGTCGCCGATGCTAAAAAAAGCTAGTCAGCGGTGGCTCGCAATGCTCAAAAGTTAAAGATGAACGGGTGACTTAAAATTCTGTCAGTTATAAAACAGATGAAAAGACACCAACACTGGACAAATTAAATTTTTTTTTAAATGTCACATCTCACATTTAAGGTTTGTTTGAATAAAATGAAGCACTTTTGATGACTAATAATAGCTACTTACATTTTCATATTGTTATAAAACATCTGCAGCCGAAACAAATCAATTGTCTTACAAGTTAAACTGAATACAAACCTATTACGTATACAACTGGTAAAAGGTAAGCTATGCACATAGTTATCAAAAGGCTTTGATTCTAAAACAGATGCATTAAACTACGTATATAAGCACCTAATTTAGTCAATAGGAATTGGTTCCAACTGTTCCAATAAATTTAATATTCCAATTGAATAATAAAAAGTTAAAGCTATTGTGTAGATAAATATTAACCCTATAATTGTTACACAGGGTGCAAAGGGTTCCCACCGAGAAGTTAGGGTCCCAAGCCAACCTCACCTGCAAGTGGTGCACCTGCCGATCAACGGACGAGGCTCTGGCAAACAAAATATCCCGATAAGCGGCAATAGGCTCGCCACTTATTACGTGGGATCAAAACACTGGCGAAAAGTGGGCGTTTAATATGCCTCTGCCTACCCCTTCGGGGAAACAGGCGTGAGTCTATGTATGTATGTATGTAATTGTTACACGTTTTCATTAAATATACATGTTTGTTTAAGGGATCTTATTGTATTTCTCCAAAAATAGGCGGCGATAGCCTAGTGTAGATACCAACAGACTGCCGCGTAAGGGGTATCGGATTCGAATCCACAGCGCACACCTTATAACAAATTTAAATAGTTTATTATATTGTCGCTTCCCCGTGCTTCGGAAAGCACGTTAAGTTATCATGTCGGCTGTCATAAAGATCGTTGACAGTCGTTAGGAATAAACGATTTTAAACTTTCGCGATTAGTATACATTATACAAGGTTAACTTGACTTGCTTCAGCCGTGGTCGCGGCGAGACTGGTGAGCTCAGCGTCGACCACGGCTGAAGCAAGTCAGTCGAAACGTTGGCAAAAACCGAGGTATTTATGCCTTAAATATATTAAAATATATTAAAGCAGAACACGGGTTCCGTGGCAATTTTTTTACAGTAATAGGCGGCAAACGAGCAGACGGATGGCCTGATGGTAAGCAATCACCGCCGCCCATGGACACCAGCAACACCACAGGAGTCACAAGTGTGTTGCCGCCCCTTGGGGATGGGAAAAGGGATAGGATGAGGAGTGGGATGAGGGACAAGGAATAGGGGATAAGACCTCCGGCACTCTCACTCACCGAACGAAACGCAACAGTTTAAGTACTGTTACTTTACGTCGATTTTCTGTGAGAAGGTAGTACTTCCCCGGTCGAGCCGGCCCATTCATGCTGAAATCAGCAAGACTCCACTACCTGTTAAAATCTTTGGATGGTATCGGGACTAAGATGATGTTTAGTTGCCGCATTTACTCAATAGCCAGTTTCTACGTACTAGCAGTTGAGGGTTTGGTTGTAGACATAGTGTGACTAACCTCAGTCAATAGTATGCAGTCTTCAATATAATACTTCTATAATAAAGTCAATACAGGTGTTGCGTTTTGAAATCTTCCTATTGTAGCAGCTGACTACAAGTAGTATAAAAACGTGTTTCAATTCCGCATTACTTATATCCCACTGAGTACTCATCAGTAACTAACATGGTTGCACAAACATCATTCTTTTTGGTAAGTTATTTGCTTATTTTAAGCAAACTAAAGGCAGTAAATATTTTTAATTAAAAATATATTAATGCTTTTGGTACCACTATTCATGGGGTCATACGCATATAAAAGACATTCAAAATTATCCTGTCCGAGCTAAGTATGTCGAAACTGCAGTCATACACATAACTTAAAATAAGAATAAGCAAAAGTTATTATAGCCGTTGATATAAAATACAAGTTTTAAAAGAGGGATTTTTAAATTTTGACATGCAATCATTTTTCGAAAAAAGATTTTGTTCTCTGGATAAAACCATGCCGCAGTAAGAACGATAAGCTAGCGGTTCCAGCTGTCATGAAAAGCTTTGCAAGTCATCTCAAGTAGTCAGTACCCTTCAATTGAACCTGACTCTGGAGTAGGCCATGGAAAATCGCTATCCGTTCAGGATACGAAGGTTATACGGTAGTCGCTCTGTTAAATCTGGTGAGCCGATAATGCGCTCCAGGGCCAAAGCCCTGGGTGCAATCGGGATAACTCTAGATGATGATGAAGTTACTGGATATAAATAATGGCGTCACTGTGATTCAGTGCCTTGTGCTCTTTGCAACTAATTTAATAGACGTTTTATGTACTAACTGGCTGGTACCAAATGCTTCGACGATATGATCCAGTAGTAGACTAATCAGAAGCCGAAAGGCTATCAAACCGACGTAAGGTGTGCGGTTGCTAAACTCATGTGAGAGGAACAGGAGTCACGTTGTAATGTCCTTTTCTTGTTTCAGATACTGCTATGCCTGTCATCAGGCGTGCTTCTCTCAAGCTGTTTGCCGTCACCAAATAGTCTGCCTTGCAGTTTGCCGAGTGGACTACCAAGTGGTCTACCTGGTGTGGGTGGATCCCCAGGTGGAACAACGGGTGGAACCACGGGTGGAACCACGGGTGGAACCTCAGGTGGAACAACGGGTGGTTCTCAAGGTGGTTGTCGAGACGACCCCACCCTTGTAATCAAGTTACCAATATGTGTTGGACTTAATTTGTAACCAGATCTATAAGAACCCCTTTACTTTATATGTCAATGTTTTAAATACTAGTACGCCAATAAAACTGTTTTAATTTCCTTAATTTTTTCTACTATTTGACATCACCCTGCCTGATATAATAATAAAGTAATTTATAGCCTGGACAAAACGAATAGAGTTCATCTATAATTTAATTGGAACTCTCCAGGATTGGACAGATTACACCCACTTTTTGGCTACACGTCAGCCACTCTACGTCACCGTCTACGTATTTCGCATAACCTCCTGTCATCTCAATTTCAGTCAAATATAGAATTTAGGTTGTTCCCAGCTATTATGATGACTGGAATTGCCCATAAGCACCTAGTACTAATGAGCCTGGCAACAATAGACCGATCACATGTTTACGCCTATATCCCCGGTGGGGTAGGCAGAGGTGAAATTTACCCACATTTCGCCATGAATTTTTAGGTCCCACGTACGAGGGGAGTTCAATGTATTCTCGGTATAGGTATGAAGGAAAAGGCGGAAAATTCTGAATAAATTTTATTTTTCAATATACTCCCCTAACATCTCAATACATTTATTTGTTCGTGAAAGTAACTTTTCAATTCCCTCTGAAAAATATTTTTCTTCATGGCCCGAAAAATGTTCGTTTATTGCTCCCTTCAACTCTTCATCGTCCGAAAAATGCTTTCCACGAAGGTCTTTTTTAAGATTAGGGAATAGATAATAATCAATAGGGGCCAGGTCCGGACTGTAGGGTGGATGATTGATTTCTTCAAATCCGTACTCCCGCACAGCAGCCTGGGCAATGCGCGCCTTGTGAACCGGCGCGTTGTCGTGAAGCAGCAACACACCTGCGGTTAATTTTCCACGTCTTTTTTCTTTAATTGCCTCCTTTAAATTACGCAGGGTGGTTGCGTATGATGCAGCAGTAATACTTTGACCTTTTTTTGTGTACTCGATTAGCAAGATTCCCTTAGAATCCCAAAACACCGTGGCCATGAGCTTTCCTGCGGACGGAGTGACTTTGAACTTCTTCGGCGGGTCTGATCCTTTTTTGTGCCACTGCATAGACTGTTGCTTGCTCTCAGGGTCATAGTGATGAACCCACGTTTCATCACCAGTAACAATCCGATCGAAAATACTTTGCGGATTTTCACCACAGAGGTCCAAAAACTCCTTACAACAGTCAACTCGCACTTGTTTCTGCAGCGCGGTGGACATTCGCGGCACCCATCTTGCACTGACCTTTGACAAATTCAGGCACTCATGAAGGATTGTGTGAATGGTACCCACGGATAGCTTAGTCATTTCTGCTAATGTTTTCACTCTTACACGGGCATCTTCAAGTACAAATTTTTCGACTAATTTGACGTTTTCTTCAGTAGCGGCACAAATTGGCCCAACAGCGCTTGACCACTTCTGAATTATAGATAATGAAGGCGCAGAATCTTGGTAAACAGCCACCATTTCTTCATGGATAATTTTTTGAGTTTTTCCTTGTTTAGTGAGGAAATTTATCACTGCACGATGCTCGAATTTTTTCATCATTGTCGAATCAGTCATCATAGTTGTCTTTTCGCAATGATATCTTGAATACTAATGGTGGCAATTAAATGAAATTTTGTATTTATACCCTCAAAGAGTGTCATTAACAAATGAGATAATTAAATTACCCTTATCATTAGTATATCACCTCGATACCGAGAATACATTGAACTCCCCTCGTAATAGAGGGCGAGCCTATTGCCGTTACAGGGCACATCACCAGACTCCGTGCTGCTGCGTGCGGGAATTCGTAAAACTCAGTAACACTTTTGCCCGACCGGGAATTGAACCTCCGATCAGCAGACGCATTCGCTATCCACTGGACCACGGACGCATCTATCTCAGATGGAATAAAATCGCCTCTCTCAGAATGGAGGGAACACCTTTTTGCACACTTTGCGATATTTGTTCTCTGGTACACAGTTTTGTTAACATGATTCCCTATAAGTAAGCCTAATTTGATTTTTTTGTTGTCTGTGCAATAACTGCACTTATTCATAAACTGCTTTCAGTGTATGAATCAGTTAATAAGTGATTTTGTCGACCTGTATACAAAATAGATTCCATGATATTATAACTCTATTTTATGACCTCTGTTTTCCTACAATTACAGTCATAATTAAAAAAAGCCAAATCATATTAAATGGGTATCGAAAGGATTAATAAGATCTTGTAAACAAAAACGTTGTCTCTATTTACGGTATAAAGTTTCAAGAACGCATAACATTAAACAAATATATTTTAATTATAGCAAAATCTTAAAAACATGTATGTTTAGAGCACAAAAAATAGAGAGTTTGAAATACATAAACAAAGCAGTAACAAATATGGAGCAGCGTGGAACATAATAAAAAATAATGTATCAAACAAGGAGAAAGCTAATGTGTAAAAGTAGATAATGCTGAATATTCAAAACCAAATCAAATAGCTCAACAATTAAATTAATTTTTTATAAACTTGACATCTGATCCTATTGACATTAATACCAACTCTAATTATCTCAACATGACTAATTGCCCGACTACAATTGCAAATAATCCTAATACAATTTTCTTGACTCCAGTGGATCATTTTGACATTTTTAAGACTATTATATCATTGAACAATACCTTTTCAGTAGGCTATGAGGACCTTAGAACCGACATATTAAAATCCTGTGCTAAAATACTGTGCACTCCTCTGTGTCATACTCTTAATTTATCACTTATACACGGACACCTTCCTTCTAAATTAAAATATGCAGTGGTAAAACCATTGCATAAGAAAAGTGACGCTAGTGATATGAACAATTACAGACCCATAACTTTGATCCCTATCTTATCAAAAGTTTTTGAGAAAATAATACACGGTAAAATTTCTGTATATAATATTCTCAAAAAAAAAATCTTCGACCACGTTGCCAGGTTTTACTCTAACAATTTTTTTTACCGAAGGTCTCAATAATAAAAACAACATAGTTACAATTTTTTTAGATATGTCCAAGGCTTTTGATTTTATCAACCACAAATTATTAATGCATAAACTTGATAGATATGGGATTCGCGGAAAAGCCTTAAATTGGATCACTAGCTACCTAGAAAACCGTTATCAGTGTGTACAAATTCTTGGAACTGCGGTTAAATATAATACACCTACTAGGTCAGAATTGAAATTAATGAACAGTTCTGGAGTACCTCAAGGGAGTATTACATATTCTTGGCCCCCTCCTGTTTTTGTTATATATCAATGACCTGCCTAACGTGATGGAACACCACTGTGTACTTTATGCTGATGATACCACCCTAATCATTACAGATAAAAACAAGAATAAACGTGAGCATAAAATAAACAACGCCTTGGGGAATATAATGGAATGGTTAGATCACAATCACCTTAAAGTTAACATAAATAAAACAAAAATGATACAATTCCAAACTTATAATAGTGAACCTATTAAACTTAATGTAAAGTATAATGCAAACATGGTCGAAGAAGTAGATGCCACATCATTTCTAGGCATCATAATAGACAAACATTGTAATTGGAAAGACCATGTTCGGAATCTTTGCATAAATATAGACAAATTTGTTTACGCGTTATATAGATAGAGACAAGACTCAACAACAAAAGCTTTTTCCCGCTGCTTCGCAAGCGTAAATTACGATTAGATAAAGTATTTTGTACAAACACCCCTACCCTCCTCAAGGAACATACCTACTAAATTTAACCTTCTTGCGCCCAGTAATTTCGGCTGCAATGTGTCTGTCAGTCAGTCAGTAACGCAGGTATTTTATATACACAGATTGAAGAGATTCCATTGAAAAATAAAAGATTTTACAAAATCTCTGAATCCCTTTTCCACCCACTTAAGGGAAAATATCCAAAATAAATGTCTTTGTTCCCTAACGTCATTTGCGGATCCAATAACCAAAGTATGAAGTTAATCCCTTGAAGGCATAAAAGGTTCTATGCAAATGAAGATTCCCCCTTTTAGCTACTTAGGGTAAAAATTTCTAAAAAAGACTTTCTTAGTATTCACTAACCTCATTGGAGGATCCTATAGGTATACAAAGTTTGAAGTTAATCCATTGAGGGAATTAAAAGTTTCATACAAATTCTGACAACCAGTTTAACCCCTTTAGGGGAGAAATTTCCAAAAATCCTCTCTTAGTGTGCCCCTACACACCTCAAGGAACATACATGCTAAAGGACAACGGCAGATCTCCATACATCAAAATGTCTGAAATTAAATTGAAGCGTACAGTAATAAAAAATATAAAAAAAGAACTAGCTGACCCGGCAAACGTTGTTTTGCAAAATTTTTTTTTTTGAAAAATAGATGTTGGCCTATTCTCATAGATACCGGATAAGCACAAAAAATTTCATCAAAATCGGTCAAGCCGTTTCGGAGGAGTATGGGAACGAAAACTGTGACACGAGAATTTTATATATTAGATTTGGCGTAAATAACAGAGTCTATATATGATTCTATTTTCACTCAGGAAAGGTGGAAAACGAAGATATCGGTGTTTGAATTTTTAGTTAAGAATAAACAATTTAGGTATAAGGAAAGTTATAGTATGAAAGTTCAAAGTTAAACAATGTAGGTAGGTACGTTTGAATTATCAAATGACATATGTCAGACTGACATCAAAACGCGGAAGTATTTTGTAGCATCTAACTGTCACAGCCAAAGACAAAAGCAGAGCTGCACATTTTAAATCGATTTTATGTGAAATCGATACAACATTAAAACGATGCTGTGACGTTTTTATTTAATTTAAACGTTGTTTTGCTTCAAAAATATTAGCTTATTAATATAATGTTGATTAAATATTAAATAACTGCATTTTAAACCAAACCAACTCAATATAATATATAATATATAAATATACTCAGTAACGCAAGGATTTTATATACAGACAGATTATACAAATAAATAATATTTAACTGCCTCCGTGGTACAGTGGATAGCATGGGTCTGCTAAACGGGAGGTCTCGGGTTCGATTCCCGGGTCGGGCAAAAGTATTACTGAGTTTCGCCGAATTCGAGTCTGCCAATGTGCCCTTTAACGGCAATAGGCTCGCCTCCTATTACGTGGGACCTAAAAATTCATGGTGAAATGTGGGTGTAATATTACACCTCTGCCTACCCCTTCGGGGATACAGATGTGAGACTATAAAAAAATAAACAAACTGTCTGTTATCTCAAAATAACGGTTTTGTTTTGCTTATTGTTGCTAACCCGTTTCCAGTACCCCAATGATTTATTTAGATAGTTTTTCTGTTTGTCTATTTATTCAGGGTAATCTTAAAAATTGCTAAATCGATTTAGATGTGTATTTTACTAATGGTTCATGAAAACTCTCGAACAAGCTATGAAAATTTCATTTAAGCGTAACTGCTTGCAAAAGCTAGTTAAAATTAAATTTGTAAAGGATTCCGTAGCAGTATACATTTGTATATCTCAGCGACATTGCAAAAAAAATATAAAATAAATTATCCAAGTTCAAAAACCCTTTCTTAGTATTATAGTTAAAGAAATGAGAGAAGCCTTGGTCAGCAGTTGAACAAAGCAGATAACTGATAAAAAGCGCTTACCTGCTTAAAAATAAATAAAAATAGCAAAATAACGTTTCTAACTATTTTGGATTTTATTGGTCATATAAAGAACCATCCCACATTAGTGAAGATGAAGAGCGCTTAGATGAGAGCCAGCCGCATAAAATTAAATTAATGAAAATTAAATGCACATCAGGGACGATGAAAAAACATCAAGTGAAAGAATTAAAAGTTTCATACTAACTGGGACTCCTTTTTGAACTCCCCGTTTTAGTAGTGAATTCACTAACGTCACTTGAGGAACGAATATACAAAGTTTCAAGTGAATCCATTGAAGTTTTTTTTATATTACAAAATGGGACACCTTTTCTTAACCCCAATACCCCTATAGGGGTTAAGAAAAGGTGTCCCGAAAGTGACTTCGAAAACTCCTTTCTTGGTGTTCACGAACGTCATTTTAGGAACCTATGTACAAAGTTTGAAGTCAATGCATTAAAGTAATAAAGTCAAAGTCAAAGTCAAAATCATTTATTCATCTAGGCCACAAAGTGACGCTTATGCACGTCAAAATTTAAGTTAATTACTTAATGATTCTACATTTACATTTACTGCCACGTTCGCAATGCAATAGGTAGAACCACGAGAAAGAACGGGCAATAAAACTCATGGCCACTCTTTTCAAACAAATAATAATGGTTGTACATTTTATTTTTGTAAGGAGCTGCAACTGTTTCACATTGTAGACATCTACTAGTAAAATTTTTAGTAACTATTGATATCATACTCAAGCAGTAAATGATGTTCATATGGTAAGCCTCCCAAAGTAAATATGGTGAAACAGGAACATCCACTTACGTCTTTTTAATGTAGGCAACTCGCGAACATGGTCAGAACTATGGTGGACGTGAATGAAGTAGAAAGTAACGGTATATGAAACCAAAGCAATTGACAACCTATTAGTTAGCCCATGACCACGAGTTGCCCACATTTTACAAATCTGCAAAGTTATAATGAAAGTGTGGAACATGAATGCAAAATTTAGTATGAAATGAGAATATCGTAATTAACTACTAAAACTACTAATTATTAACCTAGTCAAAAGCGAACAACTACTTCCAAGCGCACCTGTCATCAAAATAATCCTTCAAACTGTAATATGCCTTATTTATAAGATTATTTTTAACTTCTGCCTGAAACGAACTTAACGGCAAGTTTAAAATATGAGTTGGTATTTTATTGTATATGGGAATACTGAGCCCAATAAAAGAGCTATGCGTTTTGTGCAAACAAAAATACGGAACACATAATTTATGTCTATTTCTAGTATTGATATTGTGTATGTCACTATTCATTTTATAAGAATTTATATTTAGTCTTACATGCATAACACTGGCAGTGACGCTACAGTAAGAATACGAATAGCTTTAAACTTTTCTTTGAGTGAGACTCTTGTCTTTAACTGGTAAATGGCCCTAACTGCCCGTTTCTGCAATATAAAAATATTTTCGATATCAGCAGCTCTACCCCATAACAATATGCCATATGACATAACACTATGAAAATAACTAAAATAAACCAATCTAGCCGTATCGACATCGGTCAACCTAAGAACCTTCTTAATGGCATAAGCAGCTGAGCTAAGTTTCCCTGAGAGATATGTAACATGCGCGGGGTGCGCAATTGTAACTTCGAATCAAGTGTTAATCCTAGAAATAATGTGGATTCAGTTGTTTCGAGTACAGCGTCATTTAAAACTATGTTAGGACCAAGGTTTCTGACATTAGGCAGAGCAAACTTAACACATTTTGTTTTTTTGGCGTTCAGTACTAGATTGTTTACATTAAACCATTCAGTTACTTGAATGAGTGCACTGTTTATTTCGTTGAAGTGTTCCTTATTTCTATCTTCTTTAAAAATCAAAGAAGTATCGTCAGCAAACAGTACAACGTCACAAATGTTTCACAAGTAAAAAGGTAAATCGTTTATGTAAATGGTTCGGCGTTACACCGAAACCGAATGTTCCTAGGCGATTTGGAAAAAATATTAATATTGTGGACTGTAAGGATGTGGGTTCTTATCGCCTAGGAAAGGAAAAGTGAATGAACTGGGTTCATGGGAAGAATAGGAGACGGGGGTATGGGAGCACGCCTTACCTTGTACGTCAGTCCTCCTTCCTTGCAAATGGCGGCCGCCTGGTGTCTCTTCGGGAATCCTGAAGATTCACTAATCACTCCGTCTGGATCCAACCCAGAATTATACAGTTTCACTATACTTCACTCGCGGGCGCTTTGTTGCGTTTATGGTATAACGCGGTAAAAATATGGCGGTGCGGTACATGTGTTCGGCGCGACACAGATTATTCTAGACTGTTTTGTAGCGTCGTTGAATTCTTGCGACCAATCAGCGAGGCGTGCCTTTGAGAGGGAAGGAATAAAAGGATCGCTCGTATTGGACGAGCAAGCGTGGAACGATTGACGTTGATGTAATTAATTCTCGATAGAAAGGTAGATGGCGCTACCAGTAAACAAGAAACAAGAAAGGCCCTAGGATGCTGCCCTGTGGCACTCCTAAATCAACAGGTAAGCCACTGGATTTTGAGCCATTTATTTCAACACATTGGATCCTGTCACTTAAGTTCGACTTAATGACATCCAATGCTTTGGTCTGGACGCCGTAATGTCTAAGCTTGCACAAGAGCGTCTCAAGGTAGACACAATCGAATGCTTTCGAAAGGTCGCAAAACACACCAACAGCATTTTGGGAATTTTCCCAAGCACTGTAGATATGTCTGAGTAACGCTACTCCTGCATCTGTTGTCGAGAGACCCTTGGTAAAACCATATTGCTCACTATGAAGGAGGCTGTTTTGATTAAAATGTCTTAGTAGTTGCTTGAGTATGATCTTTTCAAAAATCTTACTAAAAGCAGGTAGTATCGATATTAGCCTATAATTACTAGGATCAGTCTTACTGCCGGATTTGAACAGAGGTAATATTCTACTATGTTTCATAAGATCTGGAAAACTGCCAGATTTAATACACTTATTGAATAAGTTGGATAAGGACTTAAATAAGGAGCCACTACATCAATTATACTTGTCAAAACCTTAACAGAAATGCCCCAGAGATCATCTGTATTTTTAGACTCTAGAGACTTAAAAGTGTTTATAATATCGGTAGAACTAATACAATGGAATTTAAATATTACTTCACATTTTCCTACACTAGACTCTAATAGGTTTTCTGCAACTATAGCTGATGATTTTAATTCTCTAGTAGTAGTAAGTGGTATGCTAGCAAAAAAGTTATTAAATGTGTGTGCGACTTCTTCGTCGTCGTCGTTATGAATTAATTTATCATTATCAAGAAGACTAACTATTACTTCTTAATGTTGTCTTACCTGTTGCTTCATTAATAGCTCGCCAGGTTGCCTTAACTTTATTCGAAGATTGTTTAATTTTATTCCTAACGAATATAGCTTTAGCTGTATTGCACACTCTTTTAAATATTTTAGAATAATTCCTAACGTACTTAGTGAAGTTTAAATCAGAATTGTATTTTTTCATACCATACAACTCGTACATTTTTGTTCTGCTTTTGTAAAAGCTCGAGATTCCTTAATTACTTTCTCCTTAGTCTTAAAAGTATTCTGAAATGTGTTGTTAACTATATTAAATAAATTTATAAAATTCTTATTTGGCGAATCTATTTCTATTAAGTCAGGATTCATAGTATTCATTCCAATCAATATTTTATTCCGGAATTCATTAAACTTATGCCTAGGTAATGACCTAACCAACACTCTCGGTACGATGCTATCATTGTAATATGGAAACCTAGCCAATTGACCACAGTGATCCGAAGTTAATTCAGAAGTAACTACTCTATCTGAAACAATACAATTACTAAATATGTTATCAAGACAGGTGAAGGATGTTGCCGTGATTCTAGTTGGTTCAAGAAATAAATATTTTAAATTAAATTATTTAAAAAGGTTTAAAAATCTACAAGTCATTACTGAATTTTCAAGAATTTTAACATTGAAATCACCACAAACTATAATCCCTTTCTTATTGCTCCTAATTTTACTAATTGCATCTTCCATAACTGATTCAAACAAATTAAAGTCACTTAATGGAGGACGATAAACACATATAATAATATGCTGCTCAAGCTCAACGCATGACAGTTCCACCGTGCGTTCTATAGACAAGCTAGCTATGTCTTTCCGTTCTTTACATGTTAAACTGTTTGAAACAATAATCAATGATCCGCCATGAATAGCTTTCCTAGAGAAGGCACTGTGTACTGTGTATTGTGTGTTATTTATGAATTTAATCTGGTATTCTTTAAGCCAGTGTTCCGTAATGCACATAATTTTAATACTATGATTTTCTAAATATAAACCTAATTCTAAATCCTTGCCAGATAGACCTTGTATGTTTTGATGTGCTACAGTCAGTTTAATATGTCTACCCTTTGTCCTGTCTTAAGTTTAAAGAACTTGTGTCAGTATTCTCAATAGAAGAATTATAAAGATAGGAACTATTTACAAAAACTAAATTCGTGGATACCATACATGTACCTGTGTCATTTTGTATTTTATATGCTAATAAATTTGCAACTTGTCACTTATAAAATAGTGGCAGATACATTGTTGATATTTAGCCAATGTAAAATTACTAATAAAATTATTGATGTCAAAAAATAAAATAAAATCCTTATATTGCCATGTCAAATTGTATAACATCAAGTTGCGTTCATGAATATGTCTATTCATTGTAGCATTTAAACTATAAGCATAAGGCAAAGTCATAGTAATAAAGGGGTTTGGGTAAAAGTGGCATGTTTTTTTTAAATACGCGGCCACTAATGAAAAGTGTTTTGTTAAAAAGAACACATTAAGTCGTTAATTTTTTTCTATGAACGTTACTTCCCCACGTTCATCGAAGCCGAGATATTTAAAGTAAATAATCTATAAAATCAAACTGCAAAAAAAAATTGAAGACAATACGACTGGTTAGACAAGATTTAATCGCAGAATTCGTGCCACAGAACTTGGGTTTTAACCACATGACCCCGGACCCATGAAGAGGTTATATTCCGATGTCTATCCATTCCAAATGCTCTATTTGGAAATCCAGATGCCCCTATAGGTGATCGTAGAGCCATTATTATACTAGACGGCACATACGTTTACTTGCAAAAAAGCAATAATTATTATTTTCAAGGAAAATCTTATAGCCTTCATAAACATCAACATCAACGGCGAGTACACCACTTACCTTCGATTCGCAGACGATATCGTAGTCATGGCTGAGACCATGGAAGACCTAGGCACAATGCTCGATGGCCTCTGTAGAGTCTCCCAACAAGTAGGTCTTAAGATGAACATGGACAAGACGAAAATCATGTCGAATGTCCATGTTGTACCTGCTCCTATTCAGGTTGGGTACTCTACAGTCGAAGTTGTGGACAAGTATATCTACCTGGTACCAGTAGGTAGGTAGTCCAATTAGGTAGGTCCAACTTCGAGAAGGAGGTCAATCGTCGAATCCAACTCGGTTGGGGAGCGTTTGGGAAGCTACGACATATCTTCTCGTCCGATATCCCGCAGTGTTTCAAGACGAAAGTCTTTGACCAGTGTGTGTTGCCAGTGATGACTTACGGATCAGAGACGTGGTCGCTCACAATGGGTCTTATCAGAAGGCTCAAGGTCACTCAGAGGGTGATGGAGAGAGCTATGCTTGGAGTTTCACTGCGAGATCGAATGAGAAATGAGGAGATCCGCAGTAGAACCAAAGTCGCCGACATAGCTCTCCGGATAGCCAAGCTGAAGTGGCAGTGGGCAGGGCACATAGCTCGAAGATCCGATGGCCGTTGGGGCAGAAAGGTTCTGGAGTGGCGGCCACGTACCGGACGACGCAGCAGAGGTAGGTCCCCCGCAAGGTGGACCGACGATCTCGTCAAGATCGCGGGAAGCGGTTGGATGCGGGCGGCTCAAGACCGGTCTGTGTGGAGAACCTTGGGGGAGCAGCAGTGGACGTCGTGTGGCTGATATGATGATGATGAATGCCGTACATACTCCTCCAATAACATGCGTAGCTTTATGAATGTATGTATTGTGCCATGCGTGCTGAATTTTTCACAATACATATACGTGGTTACGTCTTTATTTAGACGACATGATGTTGAAATTCTTCCTATTTCGATATCATATATTTCAGCTCCGATATTACTTAGGTCAAAGTTATTTTATGAGTCATTATTATTATATATATCACTATACATTAGCAACAATAAATTAAGTGGCCGCTCAAAAAAAAATCATGCCACTGGTTCATACAAAATTACCCAAACCCCTTTATGTGCGGATATTAAAATATGAATACACAAATGTAAAAAATAGCGAAAGGAGCGTGTGTTGGCTGAGATTTAGCGAGAATGCGTCAGCAGCGGTGCGAGTGGTGAGAAATACGACAGTGGCTGCCGTAATTCAATTAAATTAATTGCGTGAGAATGCGTGTGGTTAGATGAGTGATTGAAGCGAGTGTCTTTTGTTTTTTATTCGGCGAGAGGGACCGAAAATTGTGGGCGCTAATATGATAGGATAAGGCTTGGAGAACTTACGATTTGGAGCAGATTAATGGAGCTTGATGAAGGTGTTTTCCTCGATAGCTTGAAGCGGAGCCGTGTTGTCTTCCAAAGTCTTAGAACCTGGTAAGGCACCCACAAAGTCAGTTTTACATGCACAGCACTTTTATATTTTTTGATTTAGCGAAGCAAGTTGCGCGAACGCGTGAGTTGCGAGGAGCGATTTTTGAAGGACACTAATTGGATGGGGAGGGTAGGGGGCGGAAAAGGATTGGTTATCGCGTGTTA
Source organism: Euclidia mi (assembly GCA_944739405.2). Classification (NCBI taxonomy): domain Eukaryota; kingdom Metazoa; phylum Arthropoda; class Insecta; order Lepidoptera; family Erebidae; genus Euclidia; species Euclidia mi. The sequence goes on from OX123201.2 coordinate 44,530,139, forward strand.
AAAGAATTAATTTGAGTGTTTTGTTGAGTGAATGTTGCTAGAGTAATAATATTTGTTTTTATTTGTGCGTGTTTGAGTAAATGTCTTTCCGTCGATAATATACTAAATTTAATTACAGACTAATTTGATTGTGGCGCAGACAAAGACAAATAAGTCTTAAAAAATCGAATGGTTTTATTTACTCACATCTTTTATCCCCAATGAGGTAGGTAGAGGCGTTATATTACACCCACATTTCGCCACGAATTTTAGTCCCACGTAGTAGGGGGCGTGCCTATTGCCTTAAGGTTTATTTCTGCACTCGTTTCAAATAAACACAAACTTGAAAGCTCAGTATAGAAAGTAATGATATATATTATGCATCTGTGGTAAGTGTGCGTGCGGGCACATGCGCGCGCTTTCGTTTCGCGCGCTTTGCGCGGCCGTGCCTCTTGCGGCGACGATTACGAATCAGTAATAAACTAGTGTTCTCAAGGACGAGTCGTTTCATTGCGCTCCCGAATACCTACTTACACATCACTGGCGACGAGTTTCGGTTAACCTACAGTTTTAAAAATGAACGCGTATTTCGGAAATTTGCCTGTTTTCGATCACAAAACTAGTGTATGGGTAATTTACAAAGGTAAATTGACGCAGTTCTTAGCCATCAACAATGTGGATGACGAGAAAAAGTGTGGAATTCTCTTGACTCACCTCACACATGAGTCATACCGTTTGGCACTCAACCTCGCATTTCCGAAGACGTTTGAGACGTTGAGCTACGGAGAACTAGTAGAATTACTCGACAGTCATTTCAAGCCCAAACAATGTACCTACATTCGTGGACAAACCAACATTTTTCAGTGCTAGCCGGGAGTCGGGCGAATCAATAGGAGACTGGGTGGCGCGATTAAGAGGTCTAGCAACATACTGTGACTTCGGCACCGCTCTGGAAACCAACGTGCGGGATCGTTTCGTCCTTGGCGACCTTGGCCTGAATGCTGGCTCAGAACGGGACAAATTGTTCGAGAAGAGTCCATCGACGCTCACTCTGGCACGGGCAATTGAAATTGCCGAGCAAGCAGCGTGTGCCAAAGAAGCAAAAGATATGTTTGGTACCAGCAAGGAGCTGGTGGCAGTTAAGGACGAGCCGGTGTTTCGCGCGCAATTCCAAGGACGCGCGGGGCGGGGGCGTGGCAACAGCGACGCTAACGCGGCGCCGCGGGCGCGCCCGGACAGCGGCGCTCGCTGTTTTGTTTGCGGCATGAAAAACCATAATAGTGATAAGTGCCGTTATAAAGGTTACAAGTGTCTAAATTGTGGTGGAAAAGGCCATTTAAAAAAGTGTGCGGCATCTCTAAAAATCCATCGGGTGTTTACCACGTTGATACTACCGGGGCGGCTCACTGCAAGACACTTCTTGCGATGAGTGTAACAACTATAATTTAAGGTATGTACATGATAAGCCTATACAGATCCAATTAGAGTTAGATAATAAATCCATCACAATGGAGCTTGACACAGGATCTGGGAGTACTGTAATATCTGAGAAATTAGGTATATGGTATATAACACAGATGATAGAATTAGTATCAGATAGAGCGCATTCGTCCAACTAAGTGTGGCACGTTGACAGCTATGTGTGCGTGACCTTTGGCGACTGGCACTGTACGGACACGCGCGTCTATGTGTGTGTAAAGTTGCCAGATTATGAATAATCTCCCAGTATTTTGCATATAGTTATGTAATATTCTTATATTCATTTGCGGTTTTGAAATTAACCATGGATTTAATTAACATACATACATAGACTCACGCCTGTTTCCCCGAAGGGGTAGGCAGAGGCATATTAAACGCCCACTTTTCGCCATGTTCTGATCCCACGTAATAGGTGGCGAGCCTATTGCCGCTTATCGGGATATCTGGTTTGCCAGAGCCTCGTCCGTTGATCGGCAGGTGCACCACTTGCAGGTGAGGTTGGCTTGGGACCCTAAGTTGTTGGTGGGGACCCTATGCACCCAACATACATACACTTTAATGTTCTTTTAATCTGCTCTTACAATAGTTGCCTTAGTTTATATACATTTATAGAAGAAGATACTTATTCCCTACGCCATAAGTATGTATGTACACACGGCGCCAAGTCAAGCTAAACATTGCTGTACGATTTCGATACTTATTCCCTACGCCATAAGTATGTATGTACACACGGCGCCAAGTCAAGCTAAACAGTTGCTGTACGACTTTGATACTTATTCCCTACGCCATAAGTATGTATGTACACACGGCGCCAAGTCAAGCTACACAGTTGCTGTACGATTTTGATACTTATTCCCTAAGCCATAAGTATGTATGTACACACGGCACCAAGTCAAGCTAAACAGTTGCTGTACGATTTTGATACTTATTCCCTACGCCATTAGTATGTATGTATACAGGGCGCCAAGTCAAGCTAAACAGTTGCTGTACGATTTTGATACTTATTCCCTACGCCATAAGTATGTATGTACGTACACACGGCGCCAAGTCAAGCTAAACATTTGCTGTACGATTTTGATACTTATTCTTTACGCCATAAGAACGGTGCAAAGGTCAAAGTGTATAAGCTTGACGAGTAGCAGGGTGTACACGAATATTTGGATCGTTTGGGGATCGAACTCAAAACAATATTATGTAAGGTATATACTAATGGAAATTGAAATTCTATTACTATATTTATGAGAAAGAAGATATATCTACAATATACTTTTATAATACGGTAATGTATTTTTCATTAACATGACAATCATTATCACATAATCAATTGACAAGTGCATTTTCCCAAATTCAGGCAGAACGGCGTCGACAAAAACTGGCAACACTTACATATTTCTTGCACAAATACGAATTTTATCGAAATTAAATTAGGAAACAGTCAAATTATCAATAGTTACCTGTGAAAAGATATTCCATTTTCCTGTTTTTGTTTTTAGGAACAACTTTTACAGTGTTTAAGAACGCAAGACGGCATTTTGAGAATTTAAAATTTGAAGTGATCGTGACGCGTGAACTGTACGATGCGTCGTAGCGCACTGAGACGAGTTTGTATTCGCTTTTCAATTTTGTATTTGCTTTAGTGGCCGCACGCAACTGTGCCGCGCGTTCCATCTGATACTAATTCTCTCATCTGTGGTATATAATTAAATGTTTTCGCAATATTCCTTACAACAGTGCAATGTTAAAATGTGTCTTTATGACGGACATAAAATTTTTCAGACATAAGGTTTTTTTACCATTAAAGCGAAATATAACAATATGCAAAGAACAATAATTAAAGTATTTGTTGTAAAAAATGGAGGGCCACCCCTATTAGGGCGAGATTTTATGTCCGCGTTTCATTTAGCTATTAAGACTGATATACATTCTATAAGAACCTTTGATAAAAATGTTAGTGACATATTAGCTAAGTATCCTGATCTGTGGAAAGATGAGTTAGGTACATTTAATAAATTTAAAGTTACCTTACAAGTAAAATAATCATCATTTCCTAAGTTTTTAAACCACGAACCGTGCCGTTTGCACTGAGACATAAAGTAGAACAAGAATTGGACCGATTAGTAAATTTAGGCATATTAGTATCTGTAAATCACTCAAACTATGCAACCCCGATAGTACCAGTTCTAAAAGAAAATGGTAAAATTAAGATTGCAGGCGATTTTTCCGTAACGTTAAATAAAGATTTAATTATTGAAAAATACCCTTTACCCAGAATAGAGGAAGTATTTGCTATGCTTGGCGGCGGTGAGCTATATAGTAAACTCGATTTAAAAAACGCATATAATCAGTTTTGTTTAGATGAGTCATGTCAGGATCTAACGACTATAAACACGCACAAGGGATTATTTAAGTATACGAGATTGGTTTACGGGTTAGCCAACGCGCCAGCAATTTTTCAAAAATCGATGGAAACGCTCTTGGCCGGTATTGATAGTGTCAGTGTCTGGTTAGACGACATATGTATTACAGGATTAAATAATAAAATGCATCTTGAAAGATTAACGGAAGTATTGCGTAGATTACATGACGCCGGCCTGCGGCTCGAGAAAGATAAATGCGAATTTTTCAAACGGAGCGTGTGCTATTTAGGCACAGATTTAACAATATTTAGGTTACGATATAAGTAAAACGGGATTATCAACCTGTCCGGACTTGTCAAGGCCATATTAGACGCACCTGAGCCGACAAACGTCACGGAAGTTAAAAGATTCCTAGGTGTAGTTAATTTCTATAGAAGTTTTATACCAAACGCGGCGTCTATATTAAGTCCTCTTCACGAGTTATTGCGTAAAGACGCACAGTGGCAGTGGGGAGATAGGCAGCGCGCGGCTATGCGCGGCGGTGTGCCGCGAGCTGCGTCGGAGCGCGTGCTGGCGCACTTCGAGCCGGCGACGCAGCTCGTGCTGACGGTGGACGCGGGCCCGGCCGGGCTCGGCGCAGTGCTCTCGCAGCGCACCGGCGCCCCCAGCGACGCTCAAGAGCGCCCCCTCTCGTACGCATCCCGCTCGCTCACAGCCAGAGCGAGCGAAACTATAGCCAGATACAGAAGGAGGACACCGCTATCATATTTGGAGTAAAAAAGTTTCATCAATACCTATACGGCCGAAGTGAGCCATTTATTTTAAAATCCGACCGTAGGCCTTTGATTTCCATTCTTATTCTTAATAATCAAACTGGTATTCCGGTAACAAGGGCACTAAGACTACAAAGATACGCGATCATTTTATCGGCATACATATAGGTAATTACGTTGTGCAGTACGTATCTGGGGACAGCAATACGGTGGCTGATTATTTTTCCCGTGCTCCTTTAAAAAGTGTCGATAAGTCAACGGAGATCGATAAAGCGATAGATACCTACCTATTACGCGCTTATGTTAATGAATGAAGCAGCGCCTGCGACTACAGTACAACAGATAACAGAGGCAACGAAAAACGATCCAGTCATTCAAACGGTTATCAAGTACATGGTAGGAGGCTGGCCTCGCAAAATGACTTGCAAATCTGTTTTACCGTATTTTCTGTGTAAGTTAGACTTACAATTCGAGAAAGGTTGTCTTTTTAGGGGTCACAAAATAGTTATTCCGTTAGAATTAAGAGAGAAAAGTTACATGAATTACATGCCACTCATTTAGGTATAATAAAAACTAAAAGTAATGCTCGCAGTAGGATGTGGTGGGGTGGTATCAACAGCGACATCGAGCGCTGGATCGGCTCGTGCGCCACTTGCGCCAGCCTGCGAGCCGCGCCGCCGCGCGACCCGCCCGCGCCATAGCCCCCCGCCGCCGGCCCCTGGCAGCGCGTACATATTGACTACTTATCTATAGGGCAAATCAGTACCTCGTACTTGTAGATTCCTACAGTAAATGGATAGAATGTTTGTATATGAACACTGGTACATCCACAAAATCGCTAATATTAAAGCTTAAGGAAATATTTTCGACTTTCGGTATTCCAAAGGTATTAGTGTCCGATAACGATGTAAACATTAATTCTAATGAGTTTAAAACTGTCTGTTCCTATAATGGTATTAAATATATGACATCACCGATTTACCACCCTCCTAGTAACGGCCAAGCTGAAAATACAGTTAGGACTTGCAAAAAAATGTTAAAATGTATTTTAAAAGAAAACTGTTATGTGTCTCGAATTAACGAATTGGTACTTGGTTACTTATTTAATTATAGAAATACTGTGCATTGTACCACCGGTGAAACACCAGCCAAATTAATGTTCGGTCGGAACCTGCGTTCTCTTCTATTAGATAGATTTAATTATACCACCGAACGAGGACCATGCTGCTTTAGCCTCTGTGCCGGCTAGGAGACATTTTGAAATTGGTGATGTTGTTTGGACCCGATGGTACAGTGAACGAAAGGAAGCTTGGCAGTTAGGTATAATTAAGGACAAAATAGGTAACCAAATTATACGTAACAAGATGATCGAGAGTATTGTTGATATTCCCAAATTCAATAATTTCAAGATAAATATTGAACCGGTTGAAGCGAACTAGGATGGTCACTTTTTACTATGCTAGAGACTGGATTACATGCCCACCCAGGGCTATTGTTAGTGTAATTTATCTTTTTTTATACTAATAGGCGGCAAACGAGCAGACGGATCACCTGATGGTAAGCAATTACCGCCACCCATGGACACAAGCAACACCACAGGAGTCACAAGTGCGTTGCTGCCCCTTGGGGTTGGGAAAAGGGATAGGATGAGGAGTAGGATGCGGGAGAAGGAAAGGGGATAGAGCCTCCGGCACTCTCACTCACCGTACGAAACGCATCAGTTTAGGTACTGTTACTTTACTGAATTATAACCTACTTCAAGGGATATGACGAATTACCAAACTCCCTGTATGCCATTGCCACTTCAGTTTGCTAATTCTTCGAGCTATGTCGATTACCTTGGTTCTCTGTCGGATCTCTTCATAGCGAATTCGATCCTTCAGAGAAACTCCGAGCGAAAGCCCTTTCCATAGCTCGCTGAGCGACTTTAAATTGGTGGACCAGTTGCACCGTCAGTGTCCACGTCTCGGCTCCGTAAGTCATAAAGGAGGGGACGGACCTTTGTGGAGTGACGATATACGCAAAGTGACTGGCAGCAGCTGGACACGAAAAGCCGAAAATTGGGCTCAGTGGCGTGCCATTGGAGAGGCCTATATCCAGCAGTGGACTCTTGCAGGCTGATGATGAATTATTAATTAACAATAGGTAATTAAAAAATACATTTTTCCACTGAATGAGAACTAATATTTATGTAAGTTTTCAATACCAATTATTCCACGTATGGCTTGAGGATCGAACCCACGACACTTGGCACTGTGCGAAACGGCGAGGCAGTCGCTTAAACTACGCTAGACAAATTATCTATATACACATATCTGTATATTAATATATAAAATTCTTGCGTTACTGACTGACTGACAGACACGCTACAGCCGAAACTATTGGTCACAAGAAGATGCAATTTAGCATACAGTATGTTCCTTGAGGAGTGTAGGGTAGCATTAAGAGAGGGTTTTTAAAAATTCTACCCCTAAGGAGGTAAAACTGGGGGTCAAAGTTTGTATGAAAATTTTTATTCCTTAAATGTATTGACTCCAAACTTTGTATATTAGTTTCTCAAAAGACGATAGTGAACACTACGAATTATTTTTCTGGAAATTCCTCCCATAAGGGGGTAAGATAGGGGGTCAAAGTTTGTATATAACTTTTTATCTCTCCAATGGATTGACTTCAAACTTTGTATATTGATTCCTTAAACGACGATAGTGAACACTAAGAATTTGTTTTTTTTACATTTCGACCCTCAGGGGGTAAGATAGGAGTAAAAGTGTGTTACTTATTATTCCTTCAGTGGATTGACTTCAAACTTTCTATATTGGTTCCTCAAATGATAATAGTGGACACTAAGAATGTTTTTTTTTGGGAATTCCACCCCTAAGAGGGTAAGATTGATTGATTGGCCAAAGTTTGTAGGTATGTAACTTTTTATTCCTTTAATAGATTGATTTCAATCTTTGTATATTGGTTCCTCAAGTAACGAAAGTGAACATAAAGAATTTGATTTATAAAATTCCTACACTCAGGGGGTTAATTTGTTTTTTGAAAATTCCTACTCTCAAGGGGTTAGATAGGAGTTCAAAGTGGGTATGCAACTTATTATTCCTTCAGTCGATTGACTTCAAACCTTCTATATTGATTCCTCAAATGACGATAGTGTACACTAAGATTTTTTTTTTAATTCCTACACTCAGGGGGCAAGATAGGGTCAAAGTGTGTATGAAACTTATTATTCCTTCAGTGGGTTGACTTCAAACTTTGTATATTGGTTCCTCAAATGATAATAGTGAACACTAATAATTATGTTTTTGGAAATTCTACCCCTCGCAGGGTAAGATTGAGGGTCGAAGTTTGTATGTAACTTTTTATTCCTTTAATATATTGACTTCAAACTTTGTATATTGGTTCTTCAAACAACGAAAGTGAACACAAAAAATTTGGTTTTTGAAAATTCCTACCCTCAGGGGGTAAGATAGGGGTTCAAAGTGTATTAAACGAAACTTATTATTCCTTCAGTGGATTGACTTCAAACTTTGTATAATGGTTTCTCTAATGACCTTAGTAAACATTAAGAAAATATTTTTGGATTTTTTTACCCTAAAGAGTTAGGTAAAAAGGGGAGTCCGAATTTGAATGAAACCTTTTTATTCCTTCATTGGATTAACTTCAAACTTTGTATATAGGTTCCTCAAATGACTTTAGTGAGCACCAAGAAAGGAGTTTTCGAAGTTACTCCCCTATGAGGCTTAGGAAAAGGGTGTCACATTTTGTAATATAAAAAAAACTTCTATAGATTCACTTGAAACTTTGTATATCGGTTCCTCAAGTGACGTTAGTGAATTCACCACTAAAATGGGGAGTTCAAAAAGGGATCCCAGTTTGTATAAACCTTTAATTCCTTCACTTGATTTTTTTTCATCGTCCCTTATGTGAATTTAATTTTCATTAATTTAAATTTATGCGGCTGGCACTAACTAAAATGTGGGATGGTTCTTAATATGACCAATATAAGCCAAAATACGTAGAACAGTTATTTCGAGGTAAGCACTTTTTATTAGTTATGTGGTTTGTCCAACTGCTGACCATGGTTCTCTCATTTCTTTAACCTAAATACTAAGAAAGGGTTTTTGAACTTGGATAATTTATTTTACATTTTTTTACAATGTCGCTGAGATATACAAATGTTACGGAATCCTTGACTAATTTAATTTTAACTAGCTTTTGTAAGCAGCTACGCCTAAATGAAATTTTCATAGTTTGTTCGAGAGTTTTCATGAACCATTAGTAAAATACTCATCTTAATCGATTCAGCCATTTTTAAGATTACCCTGAATAAATAGACGGACAGAAAAACAATCTAAATAAATCCTTGGTGTACTGGAAACGGGTTAGCAACAATATGCAATACTTACAATTATTTTGAGATTACAGACAGTTTGTTTATTTTTTTTATAGTATCACGCCCGTATCCCCGAAGGGGTAAACAGAGGTGTAATATTACACCCACATTTCGCCATGTTGCATATTAGGTCCCACGTAACAGGGAGCGAGCCTATTGCCGTTACCGGGCACATTGGCAGACTCCGTGCTGCTACTGCGAATTCTGAAAAACTCAGTAACACTTTTGCCCGACCCGAGAATCGAACCCGAGACCTCCTGCTTAGCAGACCCTTACGCTATCCACTGTACCACGGAGGCAGTCAAATATTATTTATTTGTATAAAATCCTTGCGTTACTGATTTACTGACAGACATGCTACAGCCGAAACAATAAACAATGAAAACAAACAATGTTCCTTGAGGTGTGTAGGGGCACACTAAGAGAGGATTTTTGGCAATTCCTCTCCTAAAGGGGTTAAACTGGTTGTCAGAATTTGTATGAAACTTTTTATTCCTTTATTGGATTAACTTCAAACTTTGTATATTGGTTCCTTTTATGAAGTTAGGGAACACTAAGAAACTCTTTTTGTTCATTCTTGCCCTAAGTGGATAAAAAGGGGAATCGGAATTTGTATAAAACGTTTTTATGCCTTCAAGGAATATATTCACACTTTATTAATTGGACCCTCAAATGACGTTAGTGAACACAAAGACATTTATTTTGGAAATAAATGTATTTTACTTGAGGAGTGGAGGGGAGTTTGCACAAAACATTTTATCTAAGCGTAATTTACGCCTGCGAAGCAGCGGGCGGAAACTAGTTATAAAATGAAGTCCCCGTCGGATCCTGTCTGTTTGTATGAACGCAAAAACTGCAGAACGGACTTGTACGCTTTTCAGCAATAGTTAGTACGATTCCCGAGGTAGGTTTGTACTAGTAGTCAATATAATAATTCAATATTATATTTAGATGAAATCGCTTAATTCTCAGACGGATCGCCTTGACAGAGTCATCATAGTCAATTGACAATTGATCTAGACCAATTGGTCTAGGTCATGACGAGGAAACATTGTCATTGGTAGTTGATATGCTATGTGTACCTATTGGTTGTATCCTGTAACTACTATAATGTCGATCGCTGTTGTTCCTTGTCCGATTTCGCTCTGATAAAAAATTATCTAACTAGAGATAATTGCGTGTACTTTTTGTATTCTCCAACTCAGTCAAATTGTTCTCGCAAGCGCACTCCAGTAACGATCCGCCTAAAATAGTATTTGATTGTAATCATCAAACCTATATGATTAACATGATAGACTTTTAAAGGACTGAGATTGTATTATACAGGGTGATTTGTAATTGCTCGTATTCCCTTCTGGGAGGTGATTCTAGGGCCAAAATGGAGTATTTTTACTCCCTACATATGGGGGTCCAAAATGCACCATTTTGGAATAAAACGGTTTTTAAGATTTTTTGAGAAAATTACAAATTTTTGTTATAAACATCTTGTAAATAATTATTTTGACTATTCTTGGTGGCAAATTGGATCTTATTTAATGGACAATTAAATGACCCATCTTTTAAATGAAAATAAACCTACTAGCTCAACGTGGAATTTGAAAATAGAGCCAATAAACACGCAAAAAATGTTCGAATAAAATAAAATTACGCCACAAAAATGTAATTATTTGAAAAAAATAATATGTGGCATGTTATGTAAAGTATTGGAATAACTTCCTGGTATTACCTGCTATCCAAAAAGGTATAATAGTCTTAGACAATTGTAGCAAATTTCGAGTAATAGCCACTTTTGTTCAAAAAAAGTGCTTCTGGATGACTCACTCGCCAGAACATTTTTTCCTGTATTTATTCTTAAGCTCTGCAATCAGCAGTGATTTACTAGTAGGGAGACCAACCTAGCAAAACTTAGAGTCTTGGGTTCGAATTCTCAGCGTAAATGACTGTCTTTTGTTATTTAAATGCATATTAAGTTTTTAATTCTCACTTATCCCGTGACTCGAAGAGCATGTTCAGCCAGTTGGTACCGGACGTTATGATTATCTTGGAAACTCTTTTAGGGGAGTCAAAACCAACTCAATCAGTCAAATAAATAAATAATTGAAAAACAAAGGCGTGACACTGAATTAAACCATAAAATATCCGGATTTCAGATGGGATCTCACTGTGACAAAACATGAATTACACGAAATCTTGTCGAATCAGCGTTGATACTCTAAAATATGTTACTTTTTGTGAAAAAAGATACTTTTACGTAGGCTTTTACTTATTCATAATAAGAGTTTCCGGCTCTGTTGGAAGAAGTTCCGCTGGATGTGCGATTGTGTATGATATTTTGCCCAGCACAGAAACCGCCGGAGCTGGGCAAAAATTCAAATCGCCAACCTGTGGCAAAAAACGGGACAAAAAACCTAATCGCCAGGTGGGCCAACAAAATTCACAATACTAGTTCGCTAGGAGTGGCGTTCTTTGGCCTGCATCATGCGCCTTTTCACGAATCTTAAGTTTTGCGACAGATTGTCCCCATCTCTCATTCGCTATATGAATGCAATGGAATATTTTATGGTTTAATTCAGTGTCACGCCTTTGTTTTTAATTATTTATTTATTTGACTGATTGACTTGGTTTTGACTCCCCTAAAAGAGTTTCCAAGATATACATAACGTCCGGTACCAACTGGCTGAACATGCTCTTCGAGTCACGGGACAAGTGAGAATAAAAAACTTAACAAAAGACAGTCATTTACGCTGAGGATTCGAACCCAAGACCCTAAGTTTTGCTAAGTTGGTCTCCCTACTAGTAAATCACTGCTGATTGCAGAGCTTAAGAATAAATACAGGAAAAAATGTTCTGGCGAGTGAGTCATCCAGAAGCACTTTTTTTGAACAAAAGTGGCTATTACTCGAAATTTGCTACAATTGTCTAAGACTATTATACCTTTTTGGATAGCAGGTAATACCAGAAAGTTATTCCAATGCTTTACATAACATGCCACATATTATTTTTTTCAAATAATTACATTTTTGTGGCGTAATTTTATTTTATTCGAACATTTTTTGCGTGTTTATTGGCTCTATTTTCAAATTCCACGTTGAGCTAGTAGGTTTATTTTCATTTAAAAGATGGGCCATTTAATTGTCCATTAAATAAGATCCAATTTGCCACCAAGAATAGTCAAAATAATTTTTTACAAGATGTTTATAACAAAAATTTGGAATTTTCTCAAAAAATCTTAAAAACCGTTTTATTCCAAAATGGTGCATTTTGGACCCCCATATGTAGGGGGTAAAAATACTCCATTTTGGCCCTAGAATCACCTAGAAGGGAATACGAGCAATTACAAATCACCCTGTATATGTATTATATTATATTATATTTTAGTATGGATCGACCTTTTAAGTCTCTCATGTATGTATCATACAGGTCAAGATTTTATGAACAATACTTGTGTTTTTTAGTAAAAGTTGTTCGAATTGAGTTCGTGTTTATGGTATTGCCGACCTCAAAAGCCTATAATAAATATATGATTGTATTGTTAGCAGTCATTTACGACCGGTGCAAAATTCAACACCGAATGCGATGTATAATAAAACGGAGTCATCGGAATTAGACACAGCCTTAAAGTAAACATATAATTTAATACCTATACATAATAATATAAGATTTTCATTACTTTTTTAACTAGCTGACCCGGCGAACTTCCTACCGCCATATATGTATTGTACATGTAAACCTTCGGGTTGGGTTTCGAAACGAGTCGCCCGAATTTGAGGGTATTGGTGGTGTAGGGGGTTTAAGGGAGTTAGTTTTAATCCCCTAAAAGTAATTTTGGCTGCCGGAGTTGCGTCTAAATATTTTTAAACAATTTCCAAAACTTCTTCATTCAAATATGCAAAACGGAACGTAATTTTAGGTTTTATGTGAAAGAAACTAAATAGGTTGTGTTAGGTTCTCTTTTGACCCTTAACCCGAAAATAGGAGCCCTGCGAAGCAGGGCTTTGTCAACCTAAGTTTATTAAACTAGTCGAATCAATAAAAGCGATATTTAGGTTTTATGTGAAAAACGTGAAACGAAACGCAACCGCCATATTGTATGAATGATATTGACAGCTAATGTCAAATTTGTGCGTCATTGCTTTCGAGTGCCTAGGGTTAGGTGCGACTGTAATATTAACGTTAATGTTATTGCGTTTTTTTCGGCAAATGAAAGTACTGGTAGCCCCATCCCCTATTCCTTCTCCCTCATCCTACTCCTCCTATTTTTTTTCCAACCCGAAGGGGTGGCAACGCACTTGTGACTCCTGTGGTGTTGCTTGTGTCCATGGCTGGTGGTTGCTTACTATCAGACGTCCCGTCTGTACGTTTGCTGGCTATTACTATTATAAAAAGCAGTCTGTTCTTTTTCTTTTCTTTTCATTTGCCTGTACTGTCCCACAGCCCACTGCTGAGCAAAGGCCTCCCCCAAATCTTTCCATACTTTCTCGTCGCCTGCAGTCTCCAGCCCACTCTTGTGGTTAGTCTCTTCTTAGACCTGATAATTTATATTTAGGCAGCGATAGGCTGGTGGGTGACCAATAAACTGCTACTCAGATCTCGGGCTCAAGCTAACAGCATACACCGCAGACTTGTTTTAAAGTTATGTTCGTATTAAATTGTCAATTAATATTAGCGCTTAGGAAAACAGAGTCATCTTGGTGTGATCTCGTAAACAGGCAAGGATGTACTGCCGATTATTTTTTTTATTTTAATCCCTCTTTGCTTTATCGTTGACTTTACCATTTCGGTGTGATACCTTCCTATTTTTAATGGATATACTGTCAATTGACAAATAGTTTTTATCGTTCGAATCCTATGTTTGTTCATAGAAAAGGAGTATTTTCTCACTTAGGTCTCACCCTTAAACTGCGCAGAATACTTCTACGTTTTACAACTAGTAGGTTCCTACCAAGAACTTACTCAGATCCACCACCCTCTTGAACATATCTATAATATTTTTTAACAGATTTGTCATAACTATTATAATTATTTTACAGATTTGGATTTGTTCGCTAATAAATTTCGTAATATCCTAATCCTTACTATTAATAGTTTCGTTAAATAAAATTTGTATTTTTATCAGGAATTTGAATTGTATAAATAATTAAGTTTATAAAATTAAATTTGAAATATGTTAAAAAAATAAAATAAATTGATAGTTCACTATTAAGTAATCTGAGAATAACATTGTAAGTAGGGAATGCAAATCTCGCGAGATTTGGGCTCAAGCGAGATCTCGCGAGATTATGAAGCCAATCTCGCGAGATCTCGCCAATTTCGAGATCTCGCGAGATTAACAGTTTTGTATGTTTTTTTGTAAATGATCGCAATATTTGAATAAATTAGGACATAAATAATAACCATTTTAAGTATTATAAGATAAACATTACTTTTCACGAACTTTTCAATAGACTTTTATGCTTCAAAAATTGTTTGACGTACCTATCTGTCTATATTTTTTAAATAGACTTTTTATGCTTTTATGAAGTACTTAAACTTTTACGGACGGATCTGTCAAATAAGAAATGAAAGAAACAACAAGTCTTCGCTTCTAATATCAAACAAAATCTTTTAGTAATAAGTAAATCATTTCTTTTCCGCTTGCCGGCGCATCACCCCAAATGGGTGGAAGACATTTTTGACCGTTGACGGCTCTTCACCCCAAATGGGGTGATAGTGCTGGTCGTCATAATATTGCTTAATCCCTTTATTCCTCTGTGTTTTGAATCGGTTTTCTCTTTTCTATTTAAACTATCGAGAATATCTGCCTTAAAAAATTGCAACACTGGCCGACAAAAGTGTGTCTCTGGTTAAGAAATAATTTCTCAAAGTCAGTCTCAGTGAATTCGCGACGTCACACATTTTGCTGTTACAGAAAAAAAAAATTTTTGCTAACGGGTGAGTATTTTTGAGTAAATTACTGATTTTTGGTTAATTATAATATAGGTAATGTGTGTGCAACGGGGTTTTACCCAGAGGTAAGTATGTTTCAATTTCTGTGTGATTTTCGGTGCCGTGTAAGTCGCAACGGACTCTTGTTTTCCTTCAATCAATCCCATGTATTTCTGTATTGAATAGACCTATGCATTAATATTTAACGCATAAGTTCCTCTATGAATGTAGTTTTCAGATAGTAACTATATTTTTAAGTTTCGTGAAACTGTATAGTCGTAATAATTTATTTAATTCTGTTAAAAAATTTTCACCGTCGGCAAAATATTTTGTGCCAGTTTTATGCCTGTAAATAAATATTTTTTTACTATGACGTGTAATTGTTTTTCTTTTCGTATGAAGATAGAACGCTACCACCAATAAAAGCCATAAAATATATATGGTATCGATTTACTTTTCGAAATAATAATTTTTAAAGTTCACATTATGTTTATTTTCAACCATAGTCAATGTTTACCATTTATTATAATAAATTAGAGACGAAATATCAACAAACACTTAACACGACTCGAAAGGGCCATTCATAAGCTCTAACAAAAATATAACTTGAGATGACGCCCGTCGCCAACGAGTAAACAAAAAATGTTTTGTTGAGTGCGGCCATCTGGCGCGTGGCGTTACGTCATCGCGTGAGCCGCCGGGCGTTCGGGAATTCCGATGTTCTAGCGCCGGCAAGCGGTTATAATAAACAAAACAACGAGAGGTCTAAAAAAATTTACTTATCATCTATGTTGCTAAACTGAGGTATTATTATCAATTAGGTAAATAAAACTATATTTACCTACTCTGTAGACTTTTTAGATATTACAGATTTATTAACAAAATATACCAATAAGGCAGACTATTAGAAATTACAGAACCTAATTAACAAAATATACCAATCAAAGGGACGATTGGTTCAGTTCAAATCACAAGCCATTATTACGAATTATTTTCAAAGGAGCTTCTTAAGAAGCACAAAATGTGAAAAGAATCGTCTGCTAACAGCTTCCTTTTCTGTTGGCCAGATAACCAACCGCTGAAAGGGCCCTTTCGGATTCAACGCGAATTGAAACCGCGGTTCTCAGGCAGACATCCACGAACTGCAAAATTTTGCCTTTTGACCCCCCAGACTCGTATAAATTCATTTCATTTATATTTATTTTTTATTAATGCCGATACCGACAGATTGCGATCCGTCCGTGTCAGTTCGCGCTTCGAATAAGACGTTTTTAGGCTCGAGTGCAATCTCGTAAATCTCGCGAGATCTCGCCCATTTTTCGACCGAGATTAATCTCGCAAAAAAAGGCCGAGATCTCGCGAGATCGAGATTGCATTCCCTAATTGTGAGTGCACAATGCTATGCAAATTTGTATTATATATTGTGTAGCTGTTAGTTATTCCAAATAAATAAATAAGAAGTAAGAATTCTGACTGCCTCGTTGGTCTCGCGGCATAAATGTGCACGTGGGATTGAGAGGTCTCGGGTTCGATTCCCGGGTCGGGCAAAGTGTTATTGGGTCTTTCCGTTAGGAAATTCTCAGTAGCGGCTCGGAGTCTGGTAATGTGCCCGGTACGGCAATAGGTTCGCCCCCTATTACGTGGGACCTAAAAATTCATGGCGAAATGTGGGTGTTATATCACACCTCTGCCTACCCCTTCGGGGATACAGGCGTGAGTCTATATAAAAAAAAAAGAATTCTGATTGATTTGATCTGTTTATTTTTGGCTGGGATACAGACGAAACCTTGTTAATCTTTCTAAACTAATAGGTATTACAAAATATAGAAAAGTTTATTTGTATGATTTGTGTCAACGCCCAATTATTAGTTTGATTTGAACGCCCCTCTCTAAATAAAATGTTGGAATTGCAATAAGTCCCATATTATTTTGCTATTAAAAGCATCAAGGGACGTTTCAACAGACCCCTCTCCAAATAAAATTTTGGAATAGCAATATACAAATTCCCAATACACATTTTGCTATTAAAAACTTCAAGGCACGTTTCAACAGAAGTTGTTTGGTGGGTGGCATGGATATGTTATGCAAGTTTATTTAGCGTAATCTCGATAACTAAGATATTTAAGGTATGAATAACTCGTTACCATATACCTCTTGAGAAAGAACACCCCTAGTATATTTTTTTTATTTATAGACTCACGCCTGTATCCCCGAAGGAGTAGGCAGAGGTATAATATTACACCCACATTTCGCCATGAATTTATAGGTCCCACGTATCCCAGCCTATTGTCGTTACCGGGCACATCACCAGACTCCGTGCTGCGACTGAGTATTCGGAGAAACCCAGTAACACTTTTACCCGACCCGGGAATCCGATCAGCAGTCGCTTACGCTATCCACTAGACCACGGAGGCGCACCCCTAGTAGCTGGCCTTAAATCAAAGTTTCATCATCATCACTATCGTCAGCCTGCTGTAGGTATTCCACTGCTTGATATGAGCTTCCCCGTTTCAGCCGCTGCCAGCCACTTTGTGTATGTAATCACTCGATCAAGCCGGACGGCATCCTACACTATGTTTGCCCAAGGCTCGGTTTGCATTCCAGATCATATTTTGTATTCCTATCTGTATATACAGCCCAGTGGTGTACGTAACGGACTGCCGAGACGATGGTTTCGGGTTCGATCCCCAGTTACCCCGGGCACACACCTCTGAATTTTCGAAGTTATGTGTGTATTAAAATGTTAATTATCGCTCGCTTAACAATGTGTCCGGTAGATGGCAATAGGCCCGCCCCCTATTACATTGGGACCGAAACATAACTGGCGAAGTGTTGGTGTGTAATACACCTCTGCCTACCCTTTCGGGGATAAAAGGCGTGAAGTTATGTATGTTTGTTCCTATCTGTATCTATATCGAGTCCTGGATAGTCACCATTAACATTTTTTGTTGTTTTATGATAAAAAATAAAGTTGTCTGTATTTTGTTGGGCTCATCAGGTTTATTTTATACAATGGGCTACCCACAGTTACGGCTCAACGTGTTATTTTAATTTACCCGTTTTGCCCGACTCCCAGGGAATTTTGGCAAATCTCTTGTTAATGCAACTTTACCGTACCGTCCCCAAGGAATATACATGCCAAATTTCAGCTGCCTGCGCCCAATAAAGTCAAAGTCAAAATCCTTTATTCATTTAGATCACAAAGTGACACTTATGAACGTCAAATTTAAAACATTATTACTGTATGCTTCTACATTTACTGCCACGTTCGCAAAGCAAGGGCGTAGAACCATGAGAAAGAACCTGCAATAAAACTCACGGTCACTGTTTTTCATCGCCAGGTTTTTAATAATTCATAACAATTAAACTTTTGTAAGGTGCTGCAACTGTTATACCTTCTATAAATAGTTTTGGGTGTGCATTGTCTGTCAGTCAGTCAGTAACGCAGAATTTTATATTTTATGTAAGTACCTACTTATAATACATGTAGATTGATTGGATTTGTTCTTTATAGTCATGATCGTGATCTTACCTGATAAAATGCGGTAATATGGCAGACCACGAAATGCGCTTGCCGAGAATTTACCTATTCACCCGCAAATTCTCAACACCCAGTACTGTTCTGGCAACATGGCCTCAGGCGAGGAGTTTCACGCCTTGGTAGTTCGTATAAGAAATGACGTAGCAAAACGTTTTTATGTAATCTGAGGACATTTTTAAAAGTTTGGGTTCTGGTTCAACTAGTAGTTCTTTTGTTCATTTCCATGTTCAGCTTAAGGAAAACTGACGATATTAACAAAATAAAAAATAAAACGCCAATTTTATTAACTTATATTTTTATTTATATACAACACTAAATAAATACCCTAAAATATCACTCGGCGCTTACAGTTTAGTGCGCGCTTCACAAATACTCTTGACAAATGATAACAGGCCTCAAATAAATAATTGACGACAATGTTATAATAGTATACAATAGGAAACAGAAAGAATATTCGTAATACGTGATTCCAAATACATGTTTAAAAGCATGCAGTAATGAAGGCCCGTCATCCCTAGCTCTGGAAGACGGTACCATTAGGTACGTCAGAGTGGACATTCTGACGGACTGGTTAAAATTTGAGACATTCCAAGTATATTAAAATCCACCAAAACGTAACGTATTCTTATGCTTCTACCCTGATGTGAACGTCGTAGTTTTTCTATAGGCTATAGTATACTTCTATACGCTTTATATATGCTTCCTATCGTTTTCTGAGGCCTGTCATCAATGGCGGCTCAGCATGATGGCCATTTGGCCACAAAATATAAAGTTTAAAGTAAGTCCAATTTAAATACTACGGTTATAAAACTAAATGCCCGTTTCAGTAAAATAACACATGTTATAAATAACTCGATGCCGATATACCTAAAAATCACCAGTTCGTTTCAAAAAGAAACATTCAGACGATAAACTTACAAGTCGGTGGATAATTTGTTACTTGCAGATTTATAAACAAAATCTGAGAAACACTACACCAAACACTGTTTAATGCTAACAGTTTAAGGCTTATCTGCACTGCACTAAACTTAATCTAAACTTATCACATTGCATATTGCACTTTAATTGTCCTTTTAAACCAGCAGGGCGGTAAATTGACCTCTTTCTAACCAGAACGGAGTTTGCATAATCATTTCATAGTTCGAATAAACTCCTCCTTCCAAATTAACATATATGAATACAGAATTTCCATCGTGGATATTGCCATGATCCTGTGAAGTGAAGGAGATCCGGGATGAGTAGTCCTAAAATGCTCCTCAGGCTTCAAGCGAAGGTCTTGGACTGCAACCAAGACAATGCTAGCCATGACGATAATTTTGACCGAAAGATCTCGAAGAAGAGTAAAATTTTCTTCTGTAGGGTTCCAAGTCTGCTGGAAACGTTAGGCTGATCCTTTGACAGCAGTATGGGAAGTGGCTCAGAAGATCAGCGCACTGAGGAACCTCTGCACTGGCATTTCCACCATGATGGTGAGAGGTATCGCGAGGATATATGACAGCCATCCTGTCGCTATGCAGTCCACAGCCTATAAACAAAATAAAGATCAAACATTGGAAAACAGTATAATATTTTATTTATTTTTATTTATAGACTCACGCCTGTATCCCCTAAGGGGTAGGCAGAGGTGTCATATTACACACACATTTCGCCATGAATTTGTAGGTCCCACGTAATAGGGGGCGAGCCTATTGCAGTACCGGGCACATTACCAGACTCCGTGCTTCTAATGAGAATTTCCTAACGGAAAAACCCAATAACACTTTGCCCGACCCGGGAATCGAACCCGAGACCTCCCAATCCCACGCGCACATTTATGCCGTGAGACCAACGAGGCAGTATAATATTTAGTTCCCAATTATCAATTTATAGATATGAGCAATTGGTATGGATGAGATAAATAAGTAGGAATTGCAATGATTTGGCATTGTATATTGTAATTGCAGTAATTCATTTACATTTTAAATACATTTTACATTTGAAGCTACTTATTGTATTGTTCCTTTTACTTGAGCTCATACATTAAGTTTACATGTAAGGTACGAAAGACTTATATGTTGGGTGTGACTAAGACGCCCATAAATGTGGGTATTCCAGGCTTCGCCTACAGCCCCGATTATACACATAAATATTTCTTAGGATTGACACTATCTACTTATCTACAGACAGACAGAAAGGCTGGGGAACTTCATTTGATAATATGTATCGATGTTTCTTACCACATTTAGAAAGGAGGTGGTGACTGGCTGAGGCCTGCCAGCAGCGATGCTCATGTTGATACACCAGTGTACCGCCATGACGGAGAGAGACATACGACCCATAGTGTGCCAGCCGCGCCAAGCGAAAAGATTCCTCAACCAACCTGACAAAAAGTTGTAAGTTAGTTTTTTCTCCGGCACCGAAAATAATGCCTGTGTCGAAAGGGTTTGCACAAAATGTATTAATTACCACAAAGAACACCCAGATTTAAAACAACAATGTATAAATCGCCCAAAGGTATTGGTCTATGTGAGAATCGAACCATAAAACACTATTTTTAATTTATTGTTTTTTTAGAGACAAGTCTCGCACTAGTGTGATTCCTGTGTCGCAGTGGAGTTAACAAATATTCAAAATAACAGACACAATGAACAACCACAACTAAAACAACAATGCATGAATCGCACAAAGTGTTGATCCGTGTAGGAATCACACCCGCAACATTCGGCGCAGTGTTAAACCGTTTGATTCCTTACAAAACCATTGTACCTATGCTTTTGAGTAGAGTTCGATTAAAAAGCATTTAATGAGTACGAATATGTTATATAGAAGCTCAAAAAATTTTTCCTGTGTCCAAGCAACATTCTTTCGGTCCCGCGTAGTTGTTAGTGCCAGAGGGTCAATTCTTCTTTCATTCCTGTAGCTTCTTTCATTCCTCTATATTCTTCTTTTATTCCTCTATCTTCTTTTATTGCCCTATATTTATATAGACCTTGTCTTGTTTCTCTAAAACCTTTTGTAGGTAACTGAATTTATTTTTCGGATATTGGGTTGCGTGATTGTTTGACATCACTTCTATGAATATTTACAAAATAAATAAAAAAACACATAAAAAATAAAGCTTACCGTGAAATTCATTAACTAAGCCCAACAAGACCAAAGCACCCATCGCGCTGAGAGCTGGCCTTTCTACCGCTACGTACGCCGCCGTGAACCAGGGGTCCGTGATCTGACGCAGGAAGTTGCCAGACATTATCCAGCCGATCATTGCTAACGGTGCAATGTGGTACAGCCATCTGAGCCACTGTAATATGAATTGAGAAGTGTTTGATCTATAGTCTTAGTATGGACGTGGCCTTTGAAGAAAAAACGTTCAATATCGAAGGCGCATCTATATTTTATGACAAACAATGTCCCACGAGTTAAATCAATAGCTGTTGCCTTAATGTATCTATTGATGACCTTACTTTGAAAGAAGCCATCTTGACTCCAGCCTCTTGCAGTTCGAAGTGTAGGAAGCCACAGAATAGACCAATGAGGCATCCCGGCAAGCTGCCCCAAGGAGTTTGATACAGACGAGCAAATGATGGGATGTCTTTGTACATGGTGTTCACAGGGCTATATTAACAAAAGAAGATTGTATTAGGTAGTTACAAATAGTCCGCTTTGCTCCATGGAATATCTCATATATTCTCAATGGATCTACTGGCCTAAACGGATCAAGGTTATTGGACATAAAGCAATCAAACATATGTTGAGGAACTAATAGGTATTTCACAGTTATAGTCGTGATCATCTTAGCATTAGATCTGTCTAATCAAATCAGATTTGTAACAATATCACCTTTCAAGCGACTGTCATTTGATTGCCACAACCAACCTACTGCCTGAGGAATAAGGCATGACTTTGTAAAATCCGAAATACGTATCGTTGTTGCAAATCCGAGAAATTCTGCATGGCAGTCTATTCCTGGTCTAAATCCCTCCTCTGGACTGTCATTGTCCTAAAATACTTAGCTACTGGCTTGGTAAGTTGAGCAATAATAATCAGACAACAAAACAATAGACAATGCTCCATCTTCCGATGAGGCTTCATAGAGTCTTTATCGATGGTTTGTAATATTACAGCTGAATATTAAAATGCATTTTCATATAAAACTTCACCTTGGATAACTGAAGTACATGATCGATCTCCAGTTGAAGATATAAGCGAGAGCTCCATTGAGGAGTGAAGACGCCAAGACCATAGCAGCCAAGATCGGCAGCGCTCTGCGTCGCAGTGGAGCCATCAGGATAGTCAACAGCGCTGCAACTATGTACAACTGCATATCTACTGCCAAAAACCTGCGGAACGGAAGATACATTTTTGAAGGCAAGTTTAAATACGCTGCTTCGATTAAAGTGGCTACTGGACCGATAGTGACAGTGGATTGATGAGCAGAAGATCACAACCGGCTTTCTGTCTTCACTGCTATTATCGTCATCGATAATTCAATAAAAATGTATGCGTCTAGTACGTACACTTTTGTATTGACATATCACCTGCTCTTCATCTCGACGCTTTAATAGAGGGCGCCGCCTTACAGAGGTGCATCGCACTTATTATAAAGTCGACAATAATAGCATGATTTGGACATTATTACTAAGTAGAACGGAGGAGTGCTATCGTCTTTGAACACAGTAATGTACCGTTTCGTTTAATTTTACAAAAGAGAATACAAAACTGAGAAGACTGCCTCGTTGGTCTCGCGGCATAAATGTGCGCGTGGGATTGGGAGGTCTCGGGTTCGATTCCCGGGTCGGGCATAGTGTTTTTCCGCTAGGAAATTCTCAGTAGCAGCACGGAGTCTGGTAATGTGCCCGGTACGGCAATAGGCTCGCCTCCTATTACGTGGGACTAAAATAAATCTGTAATTGTAAAGGTGTAATATTTACACCTCTGCCTACCCCTTCTGGGATACAGGCGTGAGACTATAAATAAAATAAAATAAAATAAAAGAATACAACAGTCCCAACAGACGAGTTACACTATAGTACCCATTTCCTTGATTGATGTTTATTGGTAATGTTTCAGATTACAAACACAATTATTAACTATGCAGAATAGAAAATTATGTGATCCAGGTCTATCGCCTAACAAAAGGCCTACTCCTTTTATTACCTTGCTTGCATTTCTGAAGTAAGTACATGTCATGCCAATTTCGATTGTAATATTTCCTTTAAGGTCATCAACCTTCTAGCATCATCCCAGTTACAGCCCGGGATCCGCTCATTAGTCTAGCCATGTTTGACTAATGTGATACTTCCTTTTACGACATTTGAAAGCTTGAACCAGGAAATTTAAAGGGCAGGGTATTAACTCACCAAGTCTGCACAAAACAGATATCGTCAGCGTCCACAAGGTTGTTGATGAAGAGGACATGCGTCCAGAACTTGTTCCTGCATATGTCACTCTCAGCGCCCACCATCGCAGGCCACATGGGCCCGGAGTTGGCGTGGATCCACCAGGTCGCAGCGTAACCCACCACCAGTAATGGCACTGGGAGTATCCTGGAAGTACAAAGAAGATGTAGACAAAAGGTAAAAAGACTGTGATGACATAAGTATTGAAGATGAAATAACGTCGGGTAAAATGTATCCCATAATGATAATTTTATTTTTAACCAAAAAGAAGGTTTTTATTACATGCATCATAAGAAAATTTGTGGGAACCAAATAGAAGGAAGGGCCTAAAAAAATAAACATTTCCAAATCTGTTTACAAATGACAACTTTGAGGTAAAACTTCTACTTTTTTTTGGAAATCTTTAATAAACTGGCTGGAAAAGTTGACTTAATCAGAATATTATATAAGGTCATGAAATAGTAATCGTATGCAAATCGGTACCTAATTAATCTCTTCAAGGTGATCAAAGGCATCATCTTGACGCTTAACTGATGGGTCTTGGCATACAACAGCATGTTGTAGGAGAGTAGGAAGTTTGACAGCGTCACAAATATCTGCACTATTGAGGTACCGTTCAGGAACAACATCAAGACCGGGTGCCGGGATACCTGCAAATAAAATAAATGAATGAAAATTGGATAAAATGTTTAATTATTATTATTGGCGTCCGTTTCTATAGGAATAATCACTATTGCCAAGGCTAAGCAGTCCATAACTGCATGTCTTAACATACAGCCATTCAAACTCCATTTATAGTGGATAGCGTATGCGACTGCTGGCAAAAGTGTTATTGAGTTTTTCCGAATTCTCAGTAGCAGCACGGAGTCTGCTGATGTGCCCGGTAACGGCAATAGGCTCGCCTCCTATTACGTGGGACCTAAAAAAATCACACATTTCCGGACTCCGTGCTGCTACTGAGAATTTCCGAACGGAAAAACCCAATAACACTTTGCCCGACCCGGGGATCGAACCCGAGACCTCCCAATCCCACGCGCACATTTATGCCGCGAGACCAACGAGGCAGAGATCAAGGATACTAGCGTCTATAAAAAAAAATGTGTCATAATCGCATTGTGAGTCAATAGATATACTACATACCACTCTGATGGGTTTCAAGTCGAGATTGTCGTCTCTTCTTAAAGACTTACATACACTATTTGCTTCGTGTATTTTCCTACGTCCCGACTTACGACACCCAAGGGATTCATTGCGTAGTGATGCTCTGTATTTTTGTTGAAGTCACTACATGGATAGTTTACTCCATGGTTACAGCGCCTACAGCTATTTAAATACTACACAAGAAGACATTGTAACAATTTTAAGGTATTAACTGTAATAAGCGCACGCAAAATATCAAAACATAAATAAGTATTTCGACATATTTTCTAATCTTCGTCTTACCTGTTCTATCCATCTCGGATTGTAAAGGTACACCATGTCGTGAATGACTCCACTGTGAGTAGCTATGATCAACACCATCAGAAAGACTCTGGAATTACAACAAAGTATGATGAAGTATTAGTATTGGTATCATGGAATGCAGCCAACTGCTTATTGCACATCTCAATGTAGGCTGTTCAAAATTGGTCTGTGGTCGGCCTATGTTCAGCAGTGGATGTATTTTGGTAGAAAATGATGATGGTGATGATGATGATAAATAAGCGAGGCCCTAAGTAAAGTCTTGGTTTTCCATTATATTCATGCTGTATTAGCCAATCAGCCAGATTAATGAAGTTATACATTTATAAGCTGTTGTGCCACATTCTCACAGTCAAAATATTAAGGAGTTGGTAGTTAAAATCGTTTGCTCAATATTTTGCATTGTCACTCGTAATAAAGCGAATAGGGTAAACTATATTTGCAGCTGTCGAATGAAAGCTTAAAGTTGCACTTGCAACTTCTGCCAATGAATACAAATTTTGCATAATAGAAGCGTATTTCTTAAGGATGTCGTGTGCCGATTAAAGTTGGCGTATTGACGGTTGTCAGTGTAGTACGTAGTTGGCGCCGTTGGCGGCGCTGGCGTCGTTCTCCGTCGTTCTTGCTCGCGTAGTTAAGTGACACAGGAGAAACTTTCGTCTCTCTGGCACTCGTAGAGTCAGCTGTCACAGCGCGACTGCCACGCCGCCAAGCGGCAATATGGTTCACACTGGTCACAGAAAGTTTGTCTACAGAGCGCCCATAAGAAATGTGCCTCTATTATTAAATATCTATGCTCTATGCTTCTGCTCTCATCTGACAGTTTGAGAACACTACTGTCTTTTAGAGGCTTCATCATCATCATCAGTCCTGCATATGTGTATGTATGTATATTGTCTTACTGCTGGACACAAGCCTCTTCCCATAATGAGAAGTCACATGTCTTTCGAGCACATTATAACGTACTGCAACATGAAGATTTCCTCACAGTACTTTCTTTCACCGTTTAGTAAGCGATATTTAACAATGTAAACGTTTAAAGGCATATCGTGTATGAGTTTCGATATCAAGTCAAGTCAAGAATCTCAATTAAAGTCTAATGATTTTTGCGCGATCCAGAATATCGATCATTTTATCACTCATAGCCATCATTCCGCCATGTTGAAGGACAAAAGTCTGATGTCGCGGGCAAAAGGAGTAGCAGTGATGTTGCATCATGTTGCTGGGTGAGTTAAAGTGCATACCTGATTCCTTGCACGGGGCTAAGTGCTGACAATCTCGGGTCTCCATCTTCATACGTGGCAGTCAGCCGCCGCCAGTTATTCCGAAGGGACCACATCATCACCAGGTGGTTTTCTGCAAATATTGTTTAATTAAATATGTGATGTGTGCTGGGCGCATAATGCATCGTATTAGTATATTTTATGTGAGGTGGCAGCTTATTATGGTGTAAAATACATTTGTTAAGTATTACATCAATGTATTATGAATTAACATTTTACATAGTGTAAATCTCTAAGACAAGTATTGGTGGTAACAAGTGAATGTAAATAAATAAAATAAAGGCTTTACCTATATTATGCGATTAGTGAACTAATGTGGAAATATTCGTCAAATACCGGACTAAACACTACAACCAAGATTTGCAAACATGAAATGGAACTGTAAGCGTGAATATTGAACAATTTCATTCCAAAAAGTTATCGAATTGTATTTGATGTGAAATTGAAAACCGTTTTTTCACAACAACAAACATTATTTTGAATTTAGTTCTGACAATAGTGATGATAAAACTAAATGTTGCCATCAGAAAATAATTAGCAACACATACCAACCTATATTCATACTAACAGGTTAACAGCAGTGACACCTGTTGACGATTTATACAATTACTTAAAAGGATTGATAACTTGGTTCGATTTACCCCGATTAATTTACCACGCTATCTAGTTGTACGTCACTGGACTAGTAAGGAATAATAATTTCACCATGTCTCAACAGCTTACTAAAAGTTCAAATAATATCCGCAAGATGCCAACACAAGTAGTATGCTTTAAATGTAAACATTCCGTAGATGTGAAAAATACGGCTACATGTTGTGTTTGCAATAACCGATTCGAATTTGATTGTGACGGTTATCCCGAGAAAACCTACCGTTTAATGACTGCAGAGTCAAAAAAGAAATGGAGATGTAAGATGTGTATCAAGAAAAAAGCTACTACCATATATACCGAAACATCTAATGTAATGAACAGAAAAAGGACAGACCATTCTGCAACTGCCTCAAGCCGCTTAAAGATCCACGGTAATTTACCACATACCCAAGATTCTCACGTGCTAACCGACTACGAAACATCGATTGAAGTGGATATCTCGCCAAATAAAATGTCAAAAAGTGAAGACAGTTCAGCTACTACTTGCAATACTACAATGATAGAAATGCAGGATACAATAGCCCAACTTACTATGAAATTGGAAAACACGGAGGGTGAGTTAGAGAATATGATATTAGAAAACAACAACTTACAAGCACAAGTTCATAAATTAATCACCGAAAATAAGATGTTAAAGTCATTATGTCACTCATCATCAATAATGGAAAGCAGCCCTATTCCCAACAATAAAAACGAAAGTCATTCTTTTATATTTCAAACTGTATCCTCTACGCCTGCATTGACCAAACCAACATCGAGTTGTGATAATATTAGCCATACACAATTCTCAAATCTACAACAAAAGATTATAGACTTGCAAAGAGAATTACGAAGGGCAGAACAAGAGATAGAAACGCTTAATGCTCATATACAGAGTTTGTCACAAACGCTTAAAAACCCACTGAAATCGGCACAAGGCAATAAAACAACAACTTACGTAACCAAGCCTACCACACAACAACAAAACAGTGAATGTGGAAAAAGGATAATGATCTTCGGCACCCAGCAGTGTGTTGGTCTGGCTGCTGCTCTTATTGATTCGAGGAAAACGACGCAATATGAACAATACCGGGTACTAGCCCATACTATGCCAAACGCACGCTGTGACGATATAGTGAAGAGCTGTATCAACACTTCGCTTCGACCGGACGACAAGGTTGTAATATGTCTAGGCGAAAATGATTACTACATGAAACATATCCTATTTCAATTAAAATATTTAGTAAGAACACTTTGCAATAACAGTATTTTAATTTTAAATGTACAAAATAACTCTTATCTTGATGTTATCAAACTGAATAATCGCATACAACATATTTGTAAACAATATAGAAATAGCCATTTCACAACTTGTAAAAGCCCTAATTTAGGTCTAGTTAGTAAAACAATTAATTATATTATAGATTGTGAATATTATAAGGTAAATTTTTTAGATCCCGCCATTCTAAAAACAAGGTTCAGTAATAAAACAGCGATTTCATCGCCAAAAACCACGACAATTGAGCCAAAGAAAGGAACTATTCCTTTTTATTTCAAATTAAACAGAAGCAAAGCCAAAGAACAGGAAAAAAGTATTATTACTAGTACCTCTCAACAAATAAACAAAGGAACTATTCCATATTATTTCCCCTCTAATAACAGTGACACATTTTTTCGATCTCAAAAATACACCCCGTAATGCTCATAACTTTAGGATACTACACCAAAATATAGCTAGCGTACTAAATAAATTAGATATATTAGAATTAACCTTAGATGAAATGCGAGATGTACAAAATTATCCACACGTGATTTGCCTGTCTGAGACATTTATTAAGAAAGGCCATGAAAATTATGTTAGGTTATCGGGTTACGAAATGGCAGCAAATTTTTGTAGAGAAAAAAATCGAGGTGGGACTTGTATACTAATAAAACATGGTCTAATGTTCAATGAACTCTCTTTTATTAAAACATTTGCTACGTTAAACATTTTCGAAATCTGTGGCATAGAACTGTGTTCTGAGAATCTCATAATTATTTGCATATACCGGACACCTCAATCTGATCCAAATCAATTTATAGCCAAACTAGACTCCTTTTTACATTACCTCATCTTGAAATATAAATCTTCTAAACGCATCGTTTTAACAGGCGATTTTAATATTAATACGTTAAAGAAAGGGAAGGTCACCGATGAATTCCAAGACTTAGTGCATAACTACAACATGAAACTGCATATTAATATAGCTACTCGAAAATATTCCTGTATTGATCACATTATGAGTAACATTTCAGACGCAATCGGAACAGTATTACCACTTCATCTCTCTGATCACGACACAGCGCAGATGCTATGTTTTCCGCTCAAATATCAAATGGTAGATACTGCAGTATATTTTATTTACAGGCGAGATTACAGTATGGAAAATATACATAAGTTTATTAAATGTTTACAAAATCTAACCTGGACAGATGTCTACCGGGAAAAGGATGCTAATGCAGCATTTGATTGCTTCCATAAATTATTCCGATTATTTTATTTTCTCTATTTTCCAAAAGTGAAGATAAAAGTAAACATTAAAAACAAGAGTAAACAAGTTTGGATGACAAAGGGTCTGAAACAAAGCTGCCGAACTAAGAGGTTTTTACGATATCAATACTATAAGCACAAAAATACCAATAATAAAGTAAAATATACGATATTTTCAAAAATCTTACAGAAGTGCATTCATAACGCTAAACGAATGGCTAACATAAAATTTATAACTAAAAACAAAAATAAGTGTAAAGCAACCTGGACAGTTATAAAAAGAAAAACACATCATGCAAAACCCAGAAACAATATAGACTTAATTCAAATAGACGATACAATATTTACAAAACCTGTAGAAATAGCTGCTGTCTTTAACGATCACTTTATAAACAGCACACCTACACAGCAGGGCACAAAGCATAATTGTAGTATAAATTCTAATGCAAATTCGATGTTCCTTATACCTATGTCAGTAAATGATGTGAAAGAACAGATAAAGTCCTTAAAAGATACGAATTCTGTGGGTTACGATGAACTGAATACTAAAATCATTAAGCTATGCCAGAACGAATTAAGTGGAATCTTAACGCACCTCATTAACCTATCCTTTTCGCAAGGAGTGTTTCCAGACGCATTAAAAAGATCGATAGTTGTACCACTATATAAAAAAGGGAAGAAGTGTGAAGTGACAAATTATCGTCCCATAACACTAATACCCATCTTTTCAAAATTATTTGAGAAATGCTTTCTTAAAAGATTGATTAGCTACTGCGAGAAATATAATATTATAAAGAAAGAACAATTCGGCTTTCAAAAAGATAAATCCACAACTTTGGCTATCTTCTCATTTCTTAAAGTAGTCATGACTAATATCAACAACCGTCAATTCACAACAGGACTATTCTTTGATTTATCGAAAGCATTCGATTTAGTCCAACATGATATATTAGTAAGTAAACTCGACGCTATAGGCATCAGAGGAATTCCACTGCGATGGATATCGTCCTACCTAAACAACAGGCAGCAAAGTGTCACAATTAATAGAATTAATGAACACAAGGAACTAATAGCATATAACTCTGATTTTACAAGCGTCAAACGCGGCGTTCCCCAGGGTAGCATACTAGGCCCTATATTGTTCCTTTTATACATTAACGATATCGTGACAGTGACAAACCATAAATGTTTCCTTTATGCCGACGACATTGCCATAGTTGTTACCAGCGACAAAAAATTTAAGACAGTAACTGATCATGAAGCGGACATTAATAATACAATAGACAATCTAATTAACTGGCTCAATAATAATCATTTATCTATAAATCTTAATAAATCTGTATACCTTCAATTCAATCAATCGTACAATAATAAATATAAATTTAAAATGAACATACCAAAGATTACTCAAGTAGCTCAAACAAAGTTTTTAGGAGTAATGGTTGATGAGAACTTAAACTGGAAAGCACAGGTAGAAAGTGTATGTAATAAAATTAATAAATTTGTATTCGCCCTAAGACAGATAAAAAATGAAACAGATATGAAAACATCTGTGCTGTCATATCGAGCATACGTGGAATCCTTGCTACGATATGGGTTAATTATGTGGGGAAACAGTACCGACCTAAATAGAGCATTTGTCGCGCAAAAAAAGTGTTTAAGGGCCATCTACGGAATACCACCAGACGAGTCATGCGTACCGATATTCAAAAAGCTGGGTCTGCTACCATTGCCCGCGTTGTACATATACGAAGCTTGTATGTTTGTTCAACATCACAAACACCTGTTCAAAACTGCGGCAGATGTAATTTCTCGAAACAGGCGCGACCCACACCGACTCATATTTGACGATACACCTCAATTGACGAAGTATAACAAGGGCTGCGTAGCCATGACGATACGTATTTATAATAAATTACCTACTTCATTTAAGGCTTTAAATAACAGGCTTTTTAAAATCAAAATGAGTGATTGGCTTAAAGAAAATTCATTTTATAGTCTCAATGAATATATGGAGAGTAAACATATTCACAAACTATAACTATAATTTTGCATGCTTAGTTTAAGCAAAACATGTATTGTACAGAATTTTTATATTGTAACACCTTATACACCATGTTTTTAGCAAATAAATATATTATTATTATTATTATTATTATTATTATTATTATTATTAACGACACTGTTACGTCTGTTATTAAAATGCTGAAGCGTACCACCTTGATTAAAGTAAAGGGATATTGATGCTTAACTACGGGCGGTTTCAATATTTGATCTTTCTTTTTTAATGGTAATAGGCGACAAACGAGCAGACGGATCGCCTAATGGTAAGCAATTACCACCGCCCATGGACACAAGCAACACCACAGGAGTCACAAGTGACGGCCCTTTGGGGTCGGGAAAAAGGATAGGATGAGGAGTGGGATAAGGGAGAAGGAATAGGAAATAGGGCCTCTGGCACTCTCACTCACCGAACAAAACGCAAAATTTAGGTACTGTTACTTTACGTCGATTTTCTGTAAGAGGGTAGTACTTCCCCGGTTGAGCCCGCCCATTCATGCTGAAATCAGCAAGACTCTACTGCCTAAAATGTATCCATGGATCGAATCTCCAACATTCGAGATTCGTTTGACATATTTTGTATGGAGCTTATGTCAAATATGTATCTCTAATCGCCAAAAAATGGATAGATGGAATATTGAATTCAGTGGTTAGTCCTATAAGCGGATGACGGATAAAAATTGTTTTTGGGTGCAGGTTAAAAGAAAATCCAAAATATCCTATTTTGCAGAATTTTAAACCACTGCATGGTTTGTAAAAAACAGCGCCGTTTCCATAATCTGTTTTTTCTGCTACATATAGACAAAGAGCCCAGATATTATATAGAGGCGTATTTTTTATGGGCGCTCTGTAGACAAACTTTCTGTGACCCAAATTGCCGCTTGGCGGCGTGGCAGTCGCGCTGTGACAGCTGTCTCTACGAGTGCAAGAGAGACGAATGTTCCTCCTGTGTATCTTAACTACGAGAGCAACAGAGACGGAGAACGACGCCAGCGCCGCCAACAGCACCAACTACGATCTACACTGGCGACAGTCGCCACTTGGAATCGGCACACGAAATCCTTAAGAAATGCGCTTCTAAGATAACAATTGTGATAAACCAAAATCTAGCCAACATCGTATAGGCACATATAGATAAGGTATTTTAGCTGCCACCTCTACATAACCGCCGGCCATAAGACGATAAATATTTTTTACGTGATTTTGCTATTCGATTATGATTAGGAGCTTTACCATTATTTCAAATGGATAGATATATTCGATCATTCGTACAAACATGTTTTCTTTATGTACTTAAATGTTTTGCGAGATGCCCTAAGATATGTTGTCAATTTCATTTTGAAACAGTTATTACATCTATTTAATACATAACTATTATAGCTTTTAACTTACTTTTAGCGTCATCTCCTAACACGACATCGTATAGAGTGCCAAGGGCGTTCATCGCAAGCAGTGTATACAGAACATACAAGAAGGCCTTCTGTGGTATATCCAGCGGTTCCGGGTTGTGTGTCCGTGCGTATTCTTGTGCGAACGTTCGACAGTAGGTTAGCTTCGACAGCTTCATTCGAAGCGAGCGACGGCGACCCCAGTGCGAAGCGCATTGTTCGAAGCGAAGCGTCGCGTTGCGTTCGGCAGCTAGAGCGGGACAGCGTGAGCTTACGCAGTAACCGCGATGCAGTTTTGTCCGATTGAAATGGTGCGGGTCTTGGGAATATTCCTGCAGAAAGGTAATTAAAATACATAAATGGTATTAAAAATGCAACGCAATAAAAAACGGTAAATTAGAAAACTAAAAACCCAAACAGCGTTTATGTGTAATTTGGAAATCACAAAACCCTAAAACAAGAAAAATATAGCAGTCGGAACCTTTTCTATTACGGTGGTGGTGTAAGTATAAACATACATAACATAGGTACATACTCTCGAAAAACACAACCGTCCTTCTAGCGCAGTCGGGTAAAAATAAAGCACAGAATCCGGAAAAGCATTCGAAATCTAGCTCAGTTGTCAATAATAAAATATTCTAGGTATACAAATATCTATACTTTTAAAAATCAAGGTACATAAAAATATTATTTCCCTACAACCCTGAATATAGTTTGATTTCATGCGAAATATAAAAAACCTTTAATAAAATTAAGGAAGTGTGGCGGATATGGCAATTATATCGTACTGTCAATAAAAATACACTCACTCTCCTTAGTTATTTTAGTCATATTATGATCTTGACCTTATATTTTGTTCAGTGATTGTTTTTCCATGAAGTTCTATTTTATTTAACATAAAAGCTCGACTTGCATTACGCTGAGTCGGAGGTTACACAGATAGATTAAGATAGAGTTTATAGTATTTAAATAATTATGAAAATCGCCGAATCGGGTGTGTTTTCCGGAACCAATGTAATGTTAAACATAACCTCATATACAATGAGCTGTCCGTTACCTGGCAGCCTTTTTACTGGGCTACTCAATCCGGTGGAAAAGAAACCAGCCCAAAGTGTAATTATTCAGTGTGTTCAATTTTATTAAAATACCTACTTTCGAACATTCTGATGAGATAAAAAAACACAGATTTAAAACAGCTTATTCACTTCTATCCGAAATTTAGAGGAAATGTCTTTGTCTATGTCAGGAAGGCTGTTTGTATGCAGGTGAGAAAGGGTTTGTAAAATCATTTATTGCATGGCTTAAGGCTTGAAGCGAGTGGTGTAGAGTAAAATAGCGAGATACCCTTATCATATCGACTGTATCATTTCATTGCGTTACTGTTTAAATGAAAAAGGATATTTTTTAAAGGTACCTATTTGTGAAATGAGAACTAAAAAGTCTATATCCTGCAAGATTTACAGCTCACCGTAGGATAAGTTGGACAATATGGTCTAAAAGACAGCTGTTACTTTTAAGTAAGTAGCGCTATTTTCAAATATTTTTAAAATGGTGCTGTAAGTTGTAGAGTACTGACCTTAATAATACTGTAGGTCTGATCAGGCTCCTTGAGCGGTGTGATATCGAAACTTCCGAGGCAGTACAGCCCGTCGGTCTGCGACAGACACGTACTGTAGTCGTCCAAGTGATACAACCGCGGGAACTTCGCGTATTCTTCATCTGAAATATAAACACAAAAAAATATTTAGACATAATATATAGAACTTTTATATTTTTATTATTGACTCACGCCTTATGAATGTTAGGTCCCAAGTAATAGAGGGCGAGCCTATTGCCGTTACCGGGCACATTACCAGACTCCGTGCTGCTACTGCGAATTCAGAAAAACTCAGTGACACTTTATTCCGACCCGGGAATCGAACCCGGAACCTCCGATCAGCAGACGCGTACGCTATCCACTGGACCAGGGACACCAAATTTTCAAAATAAAGGCTTCGTCAAACAGAATGCGTTCTTAGCGCCCGTCAAGGCGCTAACCTGACGCCACGCTATAGCGCCGAATTGTATTGTACTATGACGGCATTAACCTGTTAAAAAGAGTATTAAAGTGCTACATATGCAATTATGCATCTTGGAAAGAAAAGTACTGTAAGACTTATGAAAGATAATAATCATAAGCATTCGAATTATAATTATATTCAGATGTTGACATTTTCAACATGTCAACGCTTAAGTAATTACAATAATTAGTGAGAGTAGCAAAAGCAGTTATTTAATCCCATCTTAGCATCCGCAATTATAGATCCGTAGGAGAGCGACCTTCACCGATCTGTTTATTGGATGAAAAATGTTATATCAAATTTTGCATATATATAAATATATGGTAAAAAAATCCGGTCCAGACTAGGCAATAATAACACAGATCGGTGAAGGTCGCTCGTCTACGGATCTTAGACTAAATGTTTCATTTGAATAAAATGTTCTAACAATAGATGATATTTATCAAATATAATTACTTATATAAAATTCTCGTGTCACAGTTTTCGTTCCCATACTCCTCCGAAACGGCTTGACCGATTTTGATGAAATTTTTTGTGCTTATCCGGTATCTATGAGAATCGGCCAACATCTATTTTTCAAAAAAAAAAAATTTGCAAAACAACGTTTGCCGGGTCAGCTAGTTACTTATAATATTATAAAGAGGAAAGATTTGTATTTTTTGTATTTTTTGTATGTTTGTTACGAATAAACTGAAAAAGTACTGGATGGATTTTAAAAATTCTTTCACCATTGTAATGCGACATTATCCCCGATAACATAGGCTATATTTATTTCTAGAAAATAATAGGGATCCCTACAAAAACATCAATAATGTAACCCTAGGTGTAATAAAATTTTCCAGAAATTGTCTTTCATGGCGTGCACTGTTAAAACTGTTAATGATACAGAAATATTATGTACTGCATTATTAAAGTACTCATTATTACCTACAAAAAAGTCCGCAATAGCATAGGTCTATTTCCTAAGGAAAATCAGTCACAGTAACCATTTTTATCAATAAAAAAATTAGAAAAATGGCTTATTTTGGAAGCTATTTTAAGCAATGCAGTATTACTTCTTATCCAATTAAATACACTAAATATGTTGTGTATTTAATGCTTATAGAAATTGTCTTTGACAGTATATCATTATAATGAATATCTTAAAAGATGTAGTAAAATTAAAATAACGCGTGAGAAAATACATTCACCGCTCGCACACCGATATTCCATCGGGACGAGACTTTCTTGATGCAATCGATTATTGGATATTCATTGGATATTTAAAAAAAAGTCCACCCGTGCGAAGCCGGGGCGGGCTGCTAATTCTTAGGTCATCCTTAATCCCCCTTTTTAATGTCATGTTACTATTATGTTTTAAATTATCCACTCATAAAATATAAGTATTACATTTACCAGATGTTATTACAATAAGTATCGCATCGCATTGCGAAGCCAACAGCTATATATTACAGCTTACAGTGTCGCTTTGTCTTATGAAATACGAGTACGATTCTTTGAACTTGACCTCCATATGGCTACAGAGTTCAAGTTTAAGTATAAATTATTTATAAATAAGATTTTAAAACAAGAAATAATAATATTCCGTTATAATTTCTTGCTTTTCTAAATGAATCCACGGCATTCAAATTTACTGGCTTGCTAATCTAGTGGTTAGTGTCTCTTGCATTATGCAAGCTTTAATAAAATTGGCACAGAAGCCGGAGTATACATATATTTATTCGAAAAATGTCCAGATCCTCGCCTCACATTCAGATAAACAAATTCAAAGATTTTTATTTCAAGTTGGTAATCTGTATACTCTTTTGAAACGCCACTGACTCTAGTTGCCGGTTCCAAAAGGTAGGCCCAGGGAGAAGACTCCGGCAAGAAACTCCTCTGGGCACTCTTTTAAATATTTGGTTTGTTACAATTTTGTTTCAAGAATTTCAATATTATGTCAAGAAAAAGCGAGCACAATGTAGAATAGCAAATAGATGAATAATCTGTAAGTAGTAGTTTGTAAGATATTTCATCTCTGAAAGGCTACGCATGGTCATTATGCGAAACTTATCGCTCGCTTCATGATGTGCCCGGTAGATGGCAATAGGCTCGCCCCCTATTACATTTGGACTGAAACATAACTGGCGAAGTGTGGGTGTGTAATATATTACACACCTCTGCCTACCTCTTCGGGGATAAAAGATGTGAAGTTATGTTATGTTGAAACTTAAGGAGAGATTAACATATGAGCAAGTGGATCGTGTGCGTGTATACGGTATGTTTTCATTGAGTCACACGTTGGGGTGAATTTGAACAGTAAGTTAAATGTCCGCAACCCGATTACCCTGTTTCTGGCGTGACGGTGCATAATTCTTAACAGATATAGGTAACATAATTATAGATAAGTGCCTGTACAATTGTTCATATGCTGTAGTATGTCTATACATTTTCATTACACATATCGAAAGCCTGGACTTGGCTTAAGGCTTCAGCCGTGTAGTACCTTTTGCCCTTTAGGGGAGGATCGTTTCTTAGTGCGCCACTACGCTCCCCATGAAATCTTATACTAATAATATATAAAGCTGAAGAGTTTGTTTGTTTGTTTGGTTGAACGCGCTAATCTCAGGAACTACTTGACCGATTTGATAAATTCTTTCAGTGTTAGATAGCCAATTTATCGAGGAAGGCTATACGCTATATAACATCGCGCTATGAGCGACGGGAGGGGAGCAGTAGCCTTAAATAACGCGGGTGTAACCGTGGGCATCCCCTAGTATCTTATACTTACTAAAGCTGAAGAATTTGTTTGTTTTTTTGTTTGGTTGAACGCGCTAATCTCAGGAACTACCGGCCCCATATGAAAAATTCTTTCAGTGTTAGATAGCCCCATTTATCGAGGAAGGCTACAGGCTATATAACATCGCACCATGAGCGACGGGAGCGGAGCAGTAGCCTTAAATAACGCGGGTGTAACCGCTGGCATCTTCTAGTATATGAATAATTTCAGTTTCTTGCGCTCAATAGTTTCCATTGTACGTTGTCTGTCAGTCAGTAAGTCAGACACAACACAAGTATATACAGATTATTCCTAAAATAAAAAGATCAACCTTAAACTTGAATAACTTCTTTAGCTAAGGCACTGTCGTGTGACGCGCACTACAGAACTTTTTTTGAATACTAACCCTTCAAACCGGATTGCCTTTGACGTCAATGTATGCTAAATTATCAGCAGTCGAAATATTCCATTTAGATCTCGATGTAAGTGGTTTATCAAAGGGAGAGTAGTAAGGTCATCAGGGTAAGAATTATCTTCTGTGAAAGACGGAGAGAAACTATGCGAATTGCTTAGTTGATTACGTGGTTGCCTAGCCACTTAACGCTTAACGTTGGATTCGATTCACAAACGAGAAGACACTTTGTGTGAATTACAAATAGCTCTTCGAGTGTGGATGTAATCAAACAAGTCGGCGGACCAGTTTGAAAAAAATCCCTTGGCTCGCTCATAGAGTCGAGGCACAGTAGAAACTGGTTTTGTATACGTATTTGTATTTGTCAATGTACGTGTAAAGTAGCACTGGAAGCGACAATGTCTTGCTGAGCGATTCTCGCCCTTATGGTGGTCTAGCGGGAAGTTGTTCGACTGTACACATTAAACTAAATGTGGGACATTACAAACATTTCACCAACGAAGTTAGTTAACTTTTTTAGATATTCTCTGTGATAGAATTGGTACTTGAAATAGGGTCTGCTGTGCTAAGCTAAGGCAGTGCTGCAGTTTCTGTCTACCATCATTTGGGCTATTGGTTCTTCAGATTCTAACAGCAATAAAAAGACATGTAATAGCACTGTGAATCAATAGAAGGATTGGTCTACTATACTATGACGACACCCATGGAATGGGTGTCGTCATGAAATTTTGTTTCGTTGCTCGACTGCGCTAATCCGTGAAACTCCTCGTCAGATATATTTTTGTAAAATTATGACAGACACATAAATAAGTCAATATAATAACATCCAACACCTTCCGACTGCTGAGGGCTGACCATAAATAAAAAAGACTTAGAGCGGGTTTTCACGCAATCCGATGCGAATCCATCAGAATACACTTATAGAAATCAAGCACTGAATTCGTTAGAAATCGAAAGACAGATGTAGGGCGTAACACACCATAGAAATAGTTCTGCGATTACTCTGGATCGCGTGTTTACGGGTTCGGATCGGATGTAGTGCGAAACCGCTCTACGCGAAAATATTTGCGATTGAGCTTGGCGGGTGAAACCACTGGGACCTATGTAGTTGATTTAAAATACGATGTAAACAGCTGTCTTTTTTGTTGTAAATATGTGACGCAAAACGCAATCTTTGGAACCACAAAAAAAATTACAACCTCTATAATGTACCCGTATTCGCAGAAAGGTTAAAAAGGTACCTTAATTTAAAAATGAAATCAGTGAACTTCATCAACAATCTAATACTAATTTATAAAGCTAAAGAGTTTGTTTGTTTGGTTGAACGCGCTAATCTCAAGAACTACCGGTCCAATTTGAAAAATTATTTTAGTGTTAGATAGCCCATTTATCGAGAAAGGCTATAGGCTATATAACATCACGCTATGAGCTACAGCAGCGGAGTAGTAGCCTTAAATAACTCGGGTGTAACCGCGGGCTCATCTGGTAAATTATATAACCGTGACTGTTACTATGAACGCATAGCGAAATGGTGAAGTGAATGAGTCTAGCGTATTGCTCAAGTTTTGACCGAGTGGTGAATAACGGGGTCAAGGATAAGATCGGATTAGATGCTATAAACTCAAGTGCACACCTATGAGTAAGCATTTTTTTATTTTTTTTATTTTTTCTTTGCGCTGCACGGATGGATATTTAATCACAGATTATATAAAAAGAAACAAAAATGTTTCGTTTCTTTGACAGTCGTTGTAGACAGTATCATTGAATAAACTGCCACTAGTCTAAGCCAAGAAGCAGTGATAGCTTAGTGGAGAGACCGACAGACTGCTACGCAGAGGGTCCGGGTTCGAATCCACGGCGCGCACTAATGACTTTCCGGAGTTATGTGCGTATTAAATTGTTAATTATCGCTTGCTAAACGGTGAAGGAAAACATCGTGAGGAAACCTGCATGTCTGAGAGTTCTCCATAATGTTCTCGAAAGACGTGTGAAGTCTGCCAACCCGCACTTGGCCAGCGTGGTGGACTATGGCCTTACCTTTCTCTTAGTGAGAAGAGGCCCGTGCCCAGCAGTGGGACAGTTTATATACAGGGCTGATGATGATGAGTCTAAGTCATAAAATATCGCCATGTGCAATCCCTTTTGGTTACGCAGCTCAGACAGGCCATTGCTCTGTAGAAAAGCTAATATTCGGTGAAACGGGGATGCAACTGGGATAACGCCAGGACAATTATGTTGAAAGTTTCACTCCCTATTTCGATGACTTCAAGTTCGATTTTCGCATAAAAAGCCTAGTACATTCGCCTCTAAGGACTAATTTATTTTGAAAATAAAATTCGTCAATTTCTAATTAGCCCTTTGCGCGTGAGACTGGCACACACACACATAATGCACTTATGTATTTACAAAAAACTTCAATGCAACTTAACTAAATCCGTGTGCGGTGAAACCAGACCCAAAATAATTTATCGAAAGTTCAAATAACCACAACATCGCCGTTGTGGTTTATAAACACATGTCATTGACCCTAAGGACCAGAAATGCAGACAACTTGAAATACAGTGGCAAAATATTCTAATTAGTTAGGGTCCGTTTGTGTCTTGGATCTTGACTAACTAATACTTACTTTTACGCAATATTCATTTATTTATAAAAATATAAGCTTACAGTACAATACGCCAAATAACTTACATCTATAATTATAAAGCTTATACATAAATTAAATACTACTCCTTTTTACCAAAACCTAGTCTAAGGAAATAGAAACTAACTTGTCGCCCTCAGGAGTTTATCGACTTAACGGAGTCAAGCACGTGTGCCAATAAACGGATTATAGATTGGCAACCGGTCACATAATGCCTCGCCGAAGCGCGTAACGCCATTGGTCAAGGTAGTCATGAAGACCTATGATAGTCGATACTGACAGTCAGCTACTGCATATATGATCAGATTCAATTATGTTACAAAGGTAAAAAGAAGTAGATATGTTATAAGCGTACCAAAAGCAGGACGCTAAACATAAGCCAGTTGGCAAGTCTGACATTACGTGTGTGTGACGTCGCGAGCCGGCGTCAAAGTGTAACTGACACATCTTGTCAACCGAAAAATTAAATAAAATATGGAGTTATCGATGTGTGCGTTAGTGTACCGTTTCTACGGATTGATTACTACGTTAGTAACATATCTACCTTTTTCTTGTAATATCATTGATCAGATTGGTCTAAAGTCTTAACCATAGGAGATGGCCACAGATCATGTAGTAAATATGACCATCCCGTTTGGGTTGCGGGCATACGAGTCGGGCGGCAATTGCTCTGTGAAAAAGCGATATCATCATCATCATCAGTCCACTGGATATAGGCGTCTCCATTAGATATACTTTGCTCAATTTGCATAGACTAGAAGGCGAACTTCTACCTCAAAGGAAAAAGTAGCCTTGATTGCAACTTGGGTAACGCTTGGACGCTGATGATGATGATGACAAACAACATAAAAAACTGAACTCTCCTTCATTTGACCCGATGTTTTGATTTCTTTAGTATATGGTCAGGGTTAAAGTCAACCACAAATTGCAACAAAACGTCATTGATGACGTATCACGAATGATTATTATTATTTATATCTGTTAATATACTATGTGTGTGCAGGTCTTTTGAGACACAGAAGGGCATTCAATGACTGACAGTTTTTTGCGCCGTCTTTTTTGGATACTTATAAAGCATTAAATTACCAATTAAAAAGACATGATAGCAAATCAAACACAGCACATCAACATTTTTTATAACTTATTATTGACGATTTATTTTAATGTTTCGGATGTTTTTAAAATAATAAACATCATCATCATCGGCCAGTCTGTCGCAGTAGGTCCTCAAAAAGTCCGCAATCCGTCAATAAAATTGTCGTTCAGAAGGGTTAATTCTTTAAGAGCAATTAATTTTTTTCAGTGCGTTATAATTTCGTTCAAATATTGTTCGCTTAACAATTCGCATAAAAATACATATGTTAGTTCTATCTCCGTGCGGCTATTGAGAATTCGGAAAAACTCAGTAACACTTTTTGCCAGACCCGAGAATCGAACCTGGGACCGATCATTAGACGTATAAGCCATCCATTGGACCATAGAGGCTATCATGTAGTTCATCTTAATTAAAAAGTGAATTTGAACAGTGTGTACCAAACTTTAGGGCGGCCATTGACTCTAACGCAACTTACAACATGTTTCATACAATCGTACCTCGTAATTAATAACTCAATTTATGGTTGCAGACCACACAAATATAGTTTGTTTAAGAAAATTTTATTTAATTTTTGTGCCTCCATTTATTTGCGTGAATCGGGCATGGATTAGATCATGGATAAATTGGGGGCCAATTCTGCTATTTTTATATGATATTGATATCATATTTTGAATGGATTTAAAAGCGGTATTCTGATAACCTTATGTCATTATCGTATAATTTAAAATAAACAGTTCGTCGTTGACACATACGATCTCGTTACAATTTCATTCAAATATCATATAATTTAGAAGAATACGCTTTTTGTGACGTAAGTATGACACTGACATTATATCGCGACTATATTTATTTAGCGGAATTGGGCCCCAGATTTGAATTTTAACAACTCTCGAAACAGTACGTAAATAAGTGTAGTATCTAAATATATAAAAGTAGAGGATGCCAGGACCCCATGGAATTTCGGAAAACCCCTTCTTAGTGAATTTTATATATACAGATTCTTGCGTTATTGACAGACAGCGCTCAGCCAAAACTATTGGGCACAAGAACTATTTCTTTCTAATCAGATTCTAAAAGGTATTTACTTGATTGAGGAAGTGAAAAATACAAAACGTACCATACAAAATATATTTTCACTAGAGGACGCCAGCAGCTACGCCTGCATTATTTTTAATTTACCCGTTTTGGCCGATCCCGTGGGAATTTCGGGAAATCCCTTCTTAGTGCACCCCTACGGTCCCCAAGGAACATACATGCTAAATTTCAGCTTCCTGCGCCCAATAGTTTCGGCTGTAGCGTGTCTGTCAGTCAGTCAGTAACGCAAGGATTTTATATATTAAGATTTGCAATATTTTGCTTCAAGTGGGATTTTTCAGTTTTCTATATTTAAACTGTTAGTTTAACTGTTGTTGAAACAAATGCTTGTTTCAACAACAGTTATGTTTTTGTTGAATCTGTTCTATATCATATTTCGTACATTCCTTTGTGAAATTGTGAATGTTCAAGGAAATCTGGTTCTCCATAGATGGTTCAACAAATTCTTTCATTTTGCAATGATACTTTACTGCAATTTTTAGTAAGTATTGCCAGTAGCCAGTGATAGCCTAGTGAAGAGACCAACAGACTGCCATGCACAGAGTACCTATGGGGTTCAAATCAACAACGCCGGCGCGCACCACTGACTTTACGGAGTTATGTGGGTATTGTTGTTTATAGCCTGCACCGTCCCAGATAACAATGTAAAATTGCCAAACTTGCAGCAAGCTTAAATCAAACTTGCTAGTTTCACTGTGACAAACTTGCATGAAGTTGGTTTTTTAAAGGATTTGGATGACGACGAGCACACTTCATGCAAGTTTGATGCAAGTTTGTCACAGTGAAACTAGCAAGTTTGATTTAAACTTGCTGCAAGTTTGTTGTTATCTGGGGTGCCTCGGAGAGCACGTTAAGCCGTCGGTCCCAACTTTCATAAAGATCTTTGATGGTCAGATGCCCAGTTTTCATGGTATTAATTATTGTCAGTAATATACCATTGAATACTCTGATACAGGTTTAAACCATGGAATATCGCGATCTAGGTCAGGCGGCAGTCACTCTGCGCAAATATTCTGTAATTTATAGTTAGACTAGACATGCCACCAGGATAACGCTAGGACGACGATGATAAAATTGCGTACCCTCTAAAGCAAATTAATGTATCTTTTGTATCCGCCCTGTATAATATTATGTACATTCCTTTGCGAAATGGTGAATATTCAAGGAAATCTGGTAGATAGTTACAATATTATAATTTTGCAATGCACGGTTACTTCGAACAAAATAAGTCGAGGACTTTATGTTTCTTGATAGTATTCTAGAATTTTCTGAATGTTGACATATCTTACTTTTTAAAGGCATGGAAAATTTTGTGATTGACGGATTTTATTTTAATTAGCACATGGTAAAAGGCGAATCAGAAACCTAAATTTATTTATTTTTTGGGTCGTTACTTTTAATTAAGGTTAAGCCCAGATATATAAAGTTGTGTAAAGTGATGGTCTTTAACTGCTCTGTTGGTCTTGTTATTAGTGACCGTGACCGCTAAGCTCGAGGCGGTGTGGGTTTGTTTCCCATTCAGGTAAAATCTTGGTGTGATGAGCACGGTTATTTGATTTGTGTCTTTGTGTAATTTATATACCTACTATACGTACCTATGTA
Organism: Euclidia mi; assembly: GCA_944739405.2. Taxonomy (NCBI): domain Eukaryota; kingdom Metazoa; phylum Arthropoda; class Insecta; order Lepidoptera; family Erebidae; genus Euclidia; species Euclidia mi. The sequence goes on from OX123201.2 coordinate 44,574,987, forward strand.
ATTATGTAATTGAATTTTTTTATCAGTTAACTGATCGCTATTTTGCCGGCAAAAAAAATTGATCAAGTGCGAGTCGGACTCGCGCACGAAGGGTTCCTTACCATCATCTATAAAAGAAAATCACGTTCGTTGTATGTATACTTAAATACTTTTTAAGTTTCTACCTGTTTATTAAGATCGAGTAACAAATTGCTTGAAATTACGTTTGTTGTATGGGAGCCTTTATTATTTACTTTTTTAAATTTATTTATTTATTTTGAAAGGTAATATACAACTACCTATTCTGTGACAATTTAAAGCGTCTACCTGTTACAGTTAGTAATTTTGAGCAAAAAAATCGAAAAAAACACGATTTTGTATGGGTCCTTCCCTTAATATTTTATTTTTTTTATTTTTAGTACTTGTTGTTATAGCGGCAACCGAAATACATAATTTGTGAAAATTTCAGCTTTCTAGCTATCACGGTTCATGAGATACAGCCTGGTGACAGACAGACAGACAGACAGACGGACAGACAGACAGACAGCGGAGGCTTAGTAATAGGGTCCCGTTTTTTACCTTTTAGGTACGGAAAGGTAAGGAAGCATTTCAGACACAATATTTAATAAACATATTACTTATGTGCTATAATGCCATATGCCGTGAATAATTAAGGCTGTTTCTATCGAGATACACATACCTTTTGGTTACAAATAAATAAGAATAGTAATGATAGTAGTCAGGTGGGCAGAATCATTTTGTTCTTTTAAAAAGACAACTCTCGCATTAGGACTAAATCCTGTGCCGCGGGGACTTTACAAACATACATCTAACGAGGACAATGAACACCCAGACTCGAAACAACAATTTGTAAACTACACAAAGTGTTGTCTCGTGTGGGAATCGAACCCACAACACTCGGTGCAGTGTCAAGCGGCGACGCGGCCGCTTAAACCACTACGCCAACCGTGCAGTCGAATGTAAAAGTGAAAGCTTCTAACGGAAAAGCTCTATGTAACAGGTGGCTTATATCTATTTCTTTTGTAATATATTCTATGTAACCTGTTATTATAACACTTATGGCATACTGGTTCGAACCTTGTCACGCAACCATCTTCTTGGTTTCACTAATCGTGTAGATTGCCTACTTTGATTTTTTAAGATTTTCGTAAGCGAAAATCTTAAAAAATCAATAAACATTGCGGCATTATCAAAATTCAAAAATATTTAAATAGCTGCATTACCTAAACCTATTTGGTACTTCTCTTGTATATTATTATAACGACTTACAGATGTTAAATAAACACTAATCCATCTGTGATTTTACGCAGGCGATTTTCCGAATGATTCATACCTGTATCGCGGGGAACTTTACAAATACAAACATACTATGGATACGAGCAAAAAAGCAACCGGACTTCACAACAAACATTTCTGAATAGCTATATTTTTTGCCAAAACACATACATTACGAAGGGGTAGGTAACTGCGTTAATTCACTACGTCATCCGAGCAGTTACTTAATTTAATTTTATAAACATGATTTTTTTTATAGACTCACGCCAGTATCCCCGAAGGGGTAGGCAGAGGTGTAATATTACACCCACATTTTACCATGAATTTTTAGGTCCCACGTAATAGGGGGCGAGTCTATTGCCGCTACCGAGCACAAACCCAGACTCCGTGCTGCTACTCAGAATTCGGAAAAACTCAGTTTAAAACTCTTTTGCCCGACTCGGGAATCGAACCCGAGACCTCCAATCAGCAGACGCATCATCCACTGGACCACGGAGGCAGTCAGAACATGAAAATAATGATGTCATACTGGTCGGCAACAATATTTTTAGGTTAAAGCTTCGTCTATATAGTGACACTATTTAAGTATGGTTTTTGATTCTGCGGCATTAAATATATCGGATTAAAAAAATGTTTAGTACCAATACCAGCACTATATTCTTGCTTCTTGCTACTTACGTGAGATCATGAGATGTAATTTTTTAGCGAGTCAGGCATGTCGCACCAAATATACAGGATGTCACAACACGTAGATAGTAGACATAGTTGACTTCGGCTTGGTGATGGGCACCAAGCCGAAGTCTACTCGTTGTGGACATCATGCCAAGTCATACTAACCAAAAATAATACCTGCGAAACGATTTTTTTAAGGTTTCACATTTTTTAAACCGAAATTAAAAGCGCGCGCGTGCAATGCTCGAAATACCTACTTATCCATGGGGTCATAGGGCATCTAAAGAACATGTTAGGCGGGGTAAATGCATCGATTTTGTATCTAATTAGAAAAAAATCCATACTAACTTTGAGCCTCAATATCTCCTGAACCAGTAATTTCCCAGGTATGGTGCCGAAGTAAAAAATGTTCGGAGTGATTTGTACAACATGGGATTTTAATTTTCGTAAAGGGTCTTTTTACACCCTGTATACTAGAGACATGTTTACCCGTACGGCATTACATAGGCCGCGGGCCGTTGAAATTTATTTATGACTTAACGGTATCGTAACTCAGGTCATGGTCAGATTATTTTGCATATTTTTAGTGTTTCGTATAAAACGTATTTATCAATGTAGATTGCTAATCGCCTGAATGAGTGAATGATTGATCTGTTTGTTGAATATTATTGATATTATTAATACAAAAGTCTGTCTGTGTAAATAGATATGCCATCTATCACGGATGTTTAATTTTGGATAGGTACGAACGAAAAGAATGTTTGGATGTGACCTATTATCTAATCAAATAGTTGATAATGTAAAAAATTAATAATGCTTTTATGTTCAAAAATGTTTCACTATTATGGCTTTATAATGCCATAGAAGGTTCGGATGATTGTCCAAATAAATTTTGTAATTAACTTAACTTTACATAATTGTAATTGTTAGGTTTGAAGAATCACGTCACACGTAGTGCTACCAAGTACTATCATTATGAGCCCAAGAACCCCTATCCGGGCTAAAAATGATTTCCAAAATCGGAAATAGTATTAAAATAAGTAAACAGACTAGGCCTAAACAACACTATCCTTTCTAGGCCTTTTGTTTTTCTCTTTTAAAGACAACAATTACTCAGCTTCTAATTGATAACAATGTTACAGGAGACGCACATTTTCAAACTTTTACGATTTGTACAATATGGTTAATTAACGGGTCTATAAAATGTGATTAAATTCTGCCTCATTGGTCTCGCAGCATAAATGTGCGCGTGGGATTGGGAGGTTTCGTGTTCGATTCCCGGGTCGGGCAAAGTGTTATTGGGTTTTTCCATTAGGAAACTCTCAGTAGCAGCACTGAGTCTGGTAATGTGCCGGGTACGGCAATAGGCTCGCCCCCTATTACGTGGGACCATAAAAATTCATGGCGAAATAATTTATATAGGTGTAATATTACACATCTGCCTACCCCTTCGGGGATACAAGCGTGAGTCTATAAAAAAAATGTGATTTATAAACCATTTAAACCATTTATTTTTCACAATATATATACAATGAAGTAGAAGTATTATCTTATAATTATAAGTAATGTGCGTGCAGCAAAAGGGTACCAGCTCAGTACTTGCTGGGCACATCACTGATTTCAGCTGGCCCCTGACATGTTTGTGAACATTTTATAAATAGTATGCGCACTCGAGCTTAACTGAGTAAATATAGAAATAAATTAACCATAAACATAACGTCTATTTAAAATCATAAAAAAAAATCGAACATATTTTTTCGAGTTCATGACCACGCTGCTGGTATTCCACGCCGAAACGTCGGGCGAATAAGGAGGTTTTGTATGGACTACATTTGTTTGGAATTGGAAGCAACCGTAAACAGTATTTTTCGGCCTTATCCATACACCAGAAAACCCTAACTAAACCCTTCAAATTTTATTAAGCAATTTTCCTGTTTATCACAAACCTAAATGGTCCTACACAAAAAAGCTAAAACGTGGGCTCTCTCAATCAAATCCAAAGGACAGTTGTGTTTGTCTGTCATTCGTTTACCCATGACCTTGCCCGGCTTGACGACCTCAACTCATAATCGATCTGCAGATTATATAATAGGCTCTGTGTGGAATCGAAACAATGACTCATGTTGTTTTTCATGGTCAAGTCGCGAACATATTCCTAGTCTGTACTACGGTATATACTGTATTGTACGGTAGTAGAGCCTTGCTGATTTCAGCATGAATGGGCTGGCTCGACCGGGGAAGTACTACCCTCTCACAGAAAATCGACGTAAAGTATCTAAACTGTTCGTTTCGTTCGGTGAGTGAGAGTGCTGGAGGCCCTATCCCCTATTTATTCTCCCTCATCCTACTCTTCAAGTCTTCATCCTATCCAATTTCCCAAACCCAAGGGGCGGCATAACTTCACGCCTTTTATCCCCGAAGGGGTAGGCAGAGGTGTATTACACACCCACACTTCGCCAGTTATGTTTCGGTCCCAATGTAATAGGGGGCGAGCCTATTGCCATCTACCGGGCACATCATTAAGCGAGCAGAGAGAGATAATTAATTTATAATGCACACATAACTTAGAAAAGTCAGAGGTGTGTGCCCGGGGTACCTGGGGATCGAACCCGAGACCATAGTCTCGGCAGACCGTTACGAACACAACTAGGCTATCGCCGCTCTGAAATAAGCAATTAAATTTAAAAAACGATGCGGCACTACAGATTTCTTCCGCGCGAACCTTTAATTGTTCTGTCATACTCTAAAAGTTATGCGAATAATTTAATTCCATTTCGATTAAATCCAAAGTTTTCATATTGATATTAATTGTTTCATATTCATACATCGACGCGTAAATCAATGTCCGTCTTTAACCTCTGAACCAAGCCTCCACACCCCAGTACGTACTTATGTACGTACTGGGGTGTGGAGTAGGGCTTGTAATATCGGAAGGTATTGAATTCCGGAACTGAGTTACGATACTGGAGTGTCAATTTTTTTTTTTTTTTTTTATTAGAAAGAACCTGTCAAATTGACTTCACGCTGCCTGATGGTAAGCTGACAGTGAAGTCCTATTGGGAAGGCCACCATCCCCAATTGCTGGTTAAGCAATGTGACATGATGGCCCGCACTTTGACGGCCTTGAGAGATGCTTTTTCACGCCCCGCTTAAAGGACCCAGGATCAAGGGAGGAAGGAAACACGTGAGTTGGCAGTGAGTTCCACATTTTTATGGTACGGCAAAGGTAAGACGTACCGAACCTTTTCGTACGTGACGGTATCTGATCTACCGTATAAGGGTGGCACCTTAACCCGGCACGTGTTGTTCGGGATAGGAAAGGAGAGGGTGGGATGAGTTGAAAGAGTTCTTCTGAACACTCACCGTGATACAATCGGTAAAAGACAGCCATTGAGGCTACGTCCCTGCGTAATTGCAGAGATTCAAGGGACTTAGTAGCCTCAAGGTCACCTATGATACGGACAGCACGCCGCTGCATCCTATCAAGGGCATCTAGCAGGTACTGAGCGGAGCCGTTCCAGAGATGAGAGCAGTATTCCACGCAGGGGCGAACCTGAGTCTTGTATAATAGACACAGCTGCTCCGGCGTGAAAAACCTCCTCACTCTGTTCAGGACTCCGAGTTTTCGAGATGCCGATTTAATGACACCCTCAATGTAGTTTCTCTGGTTGAGATTGCGGCGTATGTCCATACCAAGTATATTTAGACTGTCCTGTATCGGTAGTGGAGTGTCCAGAAGAGAAGGTTGGGAATTCCGGAACTGGTTCCGGAATCGGTACGCTTTTGAAAGATTTAAATTTCTAATGTAAAATAAACGTGTATAATGCCAAAATTAACCAAGTTATATACTTTTATCAGTCTATAGTTCGTTATACGTTGGATAGATCAAGATTTTACCACTGAATTTGGACACCTCATCATTTTTTACCGTTTTTATGCCATAAACATTCAAGTTTAAGTAGTAAAAAGTTAAGAAATAAAATAATATAATTAAACATTGCTATAAAATCAGGCAATCTAAAATTTAACATGAACCAGACCGATTCTCAAAATTCCTAGCTCATGGATTGCCAACGTGGCATGTAAAGTAGCGTGTTAGGTATACTAAAAAAACAGGCGTAATTATTGAAGTGGGCATCAAAGTAGCGAAGTTAAAATAAGATTGGGTGGGATATGTCTGTCCGATGCATTTCGAAAAGTGGACATCACCACACAATGGGACGCCGAACAAGATGCAGGGGCAGGCCGAAAAAACGATGGCGGCATGGCTTGACACTTATCTAGCAGACTGGCAAGATAAAGCCAAAGATCGGCATTTATAGAAGAGTGTGGGGCAGACCTTTGTCCAGGAGTGGGACAGTAACGGTTAAAAATAAATTCATTTAGAAATAAATATTACTAACTTTAAAATAATATTTGGCAATAAAGAGAGAGTTTATGCACTTTCCTCATGATATGGGTAGATGATTGATTCAATCCTTGAGAAAATCGTGGGGGCGAGAATCAATAAAATCTTTGAAATCGATTTTTTCCTTAGGCAATTGTTCAATTTCCAAAATACTGATAACATATTGGAGCAAGTTACAGGCTCTAGTGAGTTTGGAGGAGGTCGGAATATTTCCAATCTCAGCTCCCACTAATTTAGCAACCGTCTTTCGGGAAGTACCTATGTGACCTAAGTGTCCGTTGTCTTCAAGCAGCAGTAGGCTTTATCGGATAAAGATATGATTATGATAATTAATCGATTTTAAACTTTCGCGATTAGTATACTATAATGTTTATGATAATAAGGATTGACCGGTGTCAGTTGTTTAACAGGCACCCTTCCGTCATTGCTTGCAATTGTTGACATTGAAATTTGCTACTGTAATATGCTGTCAAGATCTTGGGAAGCTGAAGTGCATGATACGAGCACCCCAGACAACAACCAATATGCTTTCTGAATGAAATTTCTCTTGTGCAGGAGTTGGCTGGTTCTCCTTGGTTTGATGAGCGATTCCTATTGTTGGACCCGAGCCATGTTTTCATCACAAGAAACGATAGGTTTCAATATTCCCTCTATCTTGTGACGGTTGAGTAAATTCACATAGCACTCAATGCGTGTCTGTAGTTCGCTTAATTATTTCTGCAATTATTTCCTTTCTAATTTATTTAAAGAGAATTAGAATTGTTTCATAAATCGTTACTAACATCAAAGCAAACTCTGATGTGGTGGTTTGCATTGGATCTTCTTCCATGATTAAATTTAATTCTTCATTGTCAACTATGGTCTGGGGTCGTTCACGGATAGCAAACACTCAAGGGGGAGCGTGGAGTCGCTGGGGAAGTAATGGTGACCTAACACTTTATTATTGGCCACGTTCTCAAAAAAACGTCATCTAAAAAACTCACTTTGTATTATTTTTTGAATACCGGAATTACGATATTTTGGCCCTCAATTCCGGTATTATAATATCGGAAAAAAAACGTCCGAAATTCCGGAATTACGAAATCTCGGAATTCCGGAATCCATGCCCTAGTGTGGAGGCTTGGTAAAAATGGTATATTACGGACAGTCGTAACTGAACTCGATTCAGAATGTTAAGGCCGAGGTCTTATGAGACCTGTGTTTACCGGATACCGTCACAAGTGGAATTTATGAATTTTGGGTATTTTTATAAATAAGGTTACGTTTGATTTATATTTTTTTTATTTTTAGTCTCACGCTTGTATCCCCGAAGGGGTAGGCAGAGGTGTAAATATTACACCCACATTTCACCATGAATTTTAGGTCCCACGTAATAGGGGGCGAGCCTATTATCGTTACCGGGCACATCATCAGACTCCGTGCTGCTACTGAGTATTCGGAAAAAACCAGTAACACTTTTGCCCGACCCGGGACCTTCGATCAGCAGTCGCATACGCTATCCACTGGACCACAGAGGCAGTGATTTATTTAATATATTTTTAATGAAATTATAGACAACCTTTTAAAATTGTATAATACCTAGTATGTAGAAACATCACGGCATACAAAACTACATGGTGCATATGTAACTGATTCATTTACTGAAAGAAAGATTATTTTTATTTATTTAGTAACCCTAAACTTTGAAACTAAGCTCCAGTCCAGATTGGTTCTTATCACATTAAATAATAAAGCATAAATTAGGAAGTCAATAAGGTATTTGGGTCAGCTAGATATTGCAGTAGCAGTGGAAACAGCAATGCTGGTATTCTCGCAGGACCCAGGTACCTACTTACTAATCACTATTCTCTTATGTCAGACTGCCTCGTTGGTCTCGCGGCATAAATGTGCGCGTGGGATTGGGAGGTCTCGGGTTCGATCCCCGGGTCGGGCAAAGTGTTATTGGGTTTTTCCGTTAGGAAATTCTCAGTAGCAGCACGGAGTCTGGTAATGTGCCCGGTACGGCAATAGGCTCGCCCCCTATTACGTAGGACTAAAATATATCTGGCGAAAAGTGGGTGTAGTAATACACCAGAGGCGGCTCGTGAAAGATTATATTGGGTGTTCACTAAAAAAAAATGAAACTGCTCACCATTTATTTTGTGAATGCTTTTACAATTAATAGTAAGACGTGCTAAATCATCGATACCTACCTCAACCGTCCACGCAGTCTCAACTCCGGCGCCACTAAACGAAATACACGGAAAACAAAACAACTTCTTACTTCCTTCGCATTTTCGCAACCACATAACCAAAGCGTTTTATCATATTGGTCGTTTTTTTTTAAGTTTTTTCACAATTTTTTATAAAGTTTATGCTGTTATATTCCGTATTAGTTACACAATTTAACTGTCTTTCTTAAACAAATACACACAATCATACATACAATGAACTATATTTTAAACACCAATCCTTTTCTAATTACCAACGCACTCGCAGATAAATGTTTTGCTTTTGTTTACATTCAAATTTCAAATGATACTGGCAAAACACTATTAAAAAAAAACGGCGCACACGTTTTAATTTTTCTTCGTGACAAATGGTTATATCATTTAGTCGGGTAATATATTCGCGCATGCGCACCTCGTCAAGCTAGCCAGGAGCGGCGCTCCGTATTCGGCTTATTTCTCATACAAATCTTTTGTCTCACGCGCCCAGCGCATAGAACGCTCTCTCTTTCGCACTCATTACATTTCAGTATTAAGCGTTGTACTAAGCTTTCTTCAACGAAGAGCGCTGTTATGAGCGCTCCACTCAACAAAAATACCTATGTAGGTTTCAAGAGTGTTGACAAAATTATGATAAACAGCTTAGTAGTCAGATACTTATTTGTGGATATGCATTATAGAAAAGAGAATAGGTGTGTATTAAAATATTGGGTATGTTTATAGAAAAAGTTTATATGAGTTGTATATATATATATTTTATAATTTTGGGAGTTCACTGCTCCAGCGCTCCTTTGAACGAGCCGCCACTGTAATACACCTCTGCCTACCTCTTCGGGGATATAGGCGTGAGACTATGTATGATGTATGTATGTATTCTCTTATGTACGACGACAATCTATTTACCAATGAACTTGACGTAATATACAAGGTTATTTTAAGTACCTATCATGGAAGCCTCTTGCGGGGTGATTGTACTCGATACTATGAACAACTTTCATTCTGCGACATTGAGACCGCTAAAAATCTGCTGTTCTATACAAAATTGAACTTTAGCGTCTACAAATTAAACATATTGTCACGGACTTAAAAAAACCGTTGTTATCACAATTTCGACGTTTGTTAAATAGAGCACGTTCGTTTCTGGGAGTCAGTACCCAAATAAACAGCTGTTGGTCTAAAGCATTGAATATCGCGATCCCTTTGGGTGTCGGAGGTGAGACGGCAGTCGCTCAATGGCAAAACTGATATTCTGTCACATATGGCTAGAATCATAAGCGGACCCTGGGCTCCAAAACTTTAGTCTTCGATGCATCAAGGATAACGCTAGGACGACGACGATAATTAACAAAGTTAATATATCTTAGTATAGTTGATTGCCTCCGTGGTCCAGTTGATAGCGTATGCGACTGCTGGTTGGAGGTCCCGGGTTCGATTCCCGGGTCGGGCAAGTGTTACTGGGATTTTTCGAAAAATCAGTAGCAGCCCGGAGTCTGGTGATGAGCCCGGTAACGGTAATAGGCTCGCCATCCCTATTACGTGGGACATAAAAAATCATGGCGAAATGTGGGTGTAAAATTTACACCTCTGCCTACCCCTTCGAGGAAACAGGCGTGGGACTTTAAATAAAAAAATAAAAAATAATATATCTTATAGTCGAGCAAACGTATTTATGTTAGCTCACAGTATGTAGAGATAAGAAAAATCTTTGTAATTATGAACAGGTGTAAAAGTTGTACAAACATGGCAGTGAAGTTATTTCTGTTCTCATTTCCGTAAGCTTATCATGAATCTACTGCTACTTGTTCGAGATAAATATATTGTATAGACTCGTTTGTACGTTCTGTGAAGGACCCCAAAAGAGCAAACCGAGGCTTTGAGAAAAAAATGTGCAACATTTCAGTAAATTACATGTTCCAGCGTTAGTCAATCTTTTCAGGAATTCTAAACAAGGATTCTTGGGTGGGGTACTGGAGTTCAGACAGATGTTAAAAGTGGGGTCAATTATGAATACTCAAAAATCTTGCTTGCAACTTTAGAAGACTAACTAGTGGCTATTAATATAATTACAAAAAAATAATTTAAGCCTCCTTGAATTTGTAGGCCATTTCTATGATGGGTTAAATGATCCATGATAATAAAAAGAATAAGAACCCTGGTCAAGCGACTGTCAAAGATCTTATGACAGCCGGTGCCGAAGGCTCTGGAGCAAGCGATAATTATCAATATTAGTAGGTAGTAGTTCAAATAAATTCTTAATTATCTTTATCGTGTGTGCGTGTGTATTTCACTGAACTCCTCCTAAACGATTGGATCGATTCTGATGAAATTTTTTGTGTGTGTTCAAGGGGACTTAAGAATAGATTCACGAAAAAAATTGCGAATATTAAAATATAATTATGGCGATACGAAGTTCGCCGGATCAGTTAGATAAATATTTATATCCGTAGTTCATTAAGATATTTTTAGAAATCGCTTGGAAAACATGCATATAGGTATCTAGTTCTAACACTTACGTAATAGAGTTTTTATTAAGTATGACCATAATAGTAAATGTTGCCTTATTTTAATTAAGCATGGACTTAAACAGCCTGTAGTTTATTCATGCCTACTCTGCGATTTCAATCTATATGATACTGAATAAATTTATATTTTTATTATTATTTATATTATTATTACAGTTCTTTGAGTCGAATTGATTGAATCTATTTATATATAAATATTATAAAGCTAAGGAGTTTGTTTGTTTGTTTGATCGCGCTAATCTCAGGAACTACTCCTTCGATATGAATAATTAATTTTGTAATAGAATAGCCCATTTATTTAGCTCTAAATAATGCGATGGTAAACGTGAGTTCAACTAGTCCTTCCTAATCATGGAGATGCTACAGATTTTGAACACGGCTTATTAGGCCTTAAATACCCTAATATCTATCGCTTTTGGACATAGTACCTATTGTGCATCATACTTAAGCCTTGTGATCAGCTCTATTAACGGGAGAAGGAAAACAGAGCAAATTCGCAAAAAAATTCAAAGCAAATCAAATCATTCTTTATTTGTTAAACATAGGTATCAAACTAAGGATCTTAAAATTAATAAATGACGTTATGTTTTGTCATATAACATACAAATTTTAAATTTAACACATTATACAAGTCAAATACAAAAACTGAACAATACATACCTACCACCGAAAGCATTAAATAAATGATACTTACTTAATTAAAATATCATTTAAGAAATCATCTATAGAATAATAAAAAAATTCAATTAATTATTAGACAAAGCTTTTTTGAATTTTAATATAGGTGGGTAACTGTTTTATTTTTTGGGTCATCATGATCAGCCCTTTATACTGTCCCACTGCTGGGCACGGGCCTCTTCTCATTATGAGAAGGGTAACGCCATAGTCTACCACGCTGGCCAAGTGCGGGTTGGCAGACTTGACATGTCTTTCAAGAACATTATGGACAACTCTCAGACATGCAGGTTTCCTCACGCTGTTTGCCTTCACCGATTAGCAAGCGATAATTAACAATTTAATACGCACTTAACTCCGACAAGTAATTGGTGCGTGCCGTGGATTTGAACCGCGACCGTCTGCATAGCAGTCCGTCGGTCTCTTCCACTCAACTATCGCTTTTTTGGGTATTTTTTTGTAAATTTTCAGTGCTATGCCAAAGAAACTCTTTTGCATTTATGCTGTATTACATGCCTTATGATTAGTGATCGGATAATCGGATGCATATTTACCTAAAGTTGAGGTGTTGGCTATTATGGAATGCACTTTTGAATCGAAAAACCCCGGGATTACGGAATCGACAAATTTCTTTTTGACGTGACAACGTCTTATAAATTGGTTTGCCGGGTGACACTTCAAGAAACTGCGTTACGCTCCGCTCACGTTATGCGCTCACAATGAGAGCGAGTGAGAGGCACGCGTCCCGCCCAAGAGCGAGAGAGACAGACATAAAAAGTGAAAGGCACGCGTCTTTCATCCTTCTTCCTACTATACGAATGAATATTCACATTAAAATTATTTTACCACTCAAAGTCGTTGTCACGTAAAACTTTCGCCCGTATACCGACTTTACAGGCAACCAATTTTTTTTAGTATAGAATCAAATCAGGTGTAGGTAAATTTACTTATTTTAACTTTTTTACCAAAAAACAGTTCTAAAAATAATAAAATCCTCGTAATTTTCTTCAATTTTCAAAATATTTATCTCAAACGAATAATAAATAAGAATTACATAGAAAAACCATTCAATCTCATAATAATCATTAACTTAGATACAACAGCACCCACTGCCTACCATTCCTCTTACACTCAACATACTCATAAATTGATGGGGAGCTTAAAATTAACTTCAAGTAAATACACATTAATAATTATGTAATCCCGGAGACCAGTTTATTTTTAAATAAAAACCACATGTTAAAGACGTCGTTTCCTCACCATGTTACCTACAGAGTAGTTTCACTTTCCCGAATTTTCTGGTATCCCGGGATTTATATTTAAAAAAATATGTTTTAAGAAGCCGCTTCCATAATATCCTAGCCAAAAATGAACTTTAAGTGAATATGCATCCGATTATTCGATCACTGCTTATGATACAGTTTATCAATATTCACGCCATAAACCTGAAATTTGACTGAGTCTTAATCTATAAACCGAAGATCCGGTTTATTTATCATTAAAAAACAAAGTAAAAGAATTCATTAATTTTAATAAATATTTCAACCATTAGTTGGTTTATATAATTATGTAGTTATGCTTACTGATGTCAAAAGTACGTCATTAAAGCTCGCAAAGCTGTTATGGAGCGAAACGCAAACCAGTTTTCAAATGGATTGTCCATTTGTCACAGAATTCAGTCATAAAATCTAATCTATTCACACATTAGTATAACTTAAGACCTATTACCGCCAAAAATTTCCGCACAACTGGCATAAAATACCGGTTTATAAAAAACAAAGCCTAAGGATGTTTAAATAGCAACAAATCATGCTATCATATTGATTAGTCAATCTATTTAAATGTTTATTTTTATTTCTTTACATTTATATGTATTTATGTGATGTATATACAGAATGTAACAAGACCCTTAACGAAAACTGAAATCCCATGTTGTACCAATCAGTACGAACATTTTTTACTTCGGCACCATACCTGGGAAATCACTGGTTCAGGAGATATTGGGGCTAAAAGTTAGTATGGAATTTTTCAATTCGGTACAAAATCGATGCCTTCACTCCGCCAATATGTTCTTTAGATGCCCTGTAACCTCATGGATAAGTAGGTATTTCGAGCATTACACGCACGCGCTTTTAATTGCGGTTTAAAAAATGTGAAAACTAAAAAAGAAGTTGCTTCCCAGGTATTATTTTTGTTTAGTATGACTTGGCATGATGTCCGCAATGAGTAGACTTCGGCTTGGTGATGGGTCTTGTGACACCCTGTTTATGTATTTATATATGTATATATTTATGCGCAAAGTGTTATTGGGTTTTTCCGTCAGGAAATTCTCAGTAGCAGCACGGAGTCTGGTCATGTGCCCGGTACGGCAATAGGCTCGCCCCCTATTACGTGGGACCTAAAATTTCATGGCGAAATGTCGGTGTAATATTACACCTCTGCCCACCCCTTAGGGGATACAGGCGTGAGTCTGTAAATAATTTATGCGTATGTATGGATCTTGTATGTATTTATAGTATGTATTATATCGGATATTTTATTTTATTTTACTCTCTTTGTATAAGTACACACCTGCCATGTTCATCTCTGCACCACCTAAAGGTTGACTGGGCGAAAATGCCTATAGGCATTAAGTCCGCCTTTTGCAATGTATTTTGCAGGAACTTTAAATAAATTAGTTATAAAATAGGCTTATTAATAGATCTGCTGTCGTAGGCCTAGATTGATGAATTATTAGCTTAAATTAATAACAGAATAAGTGAAGAGAACATTGACATATCAAAACAGTGTCCTCGATTTGCCGCAATTAATTTATGCGTATTCAGTTTAATAATAATAAAAAGAAGAATCGAAATGTGCTAATTATAAAATTGAATTCGTGATACATTTAAATATTTCCTGATTTGGCTATCTCTTGTAATTTAAAAACCTCAACGCGAGACTTTGATTTACTAATAATTATGTATGGATTACTTCTATACCTACTTAAGAATAAATTCTTATTTTCGTTGTAACTAACTAAACTATATTAACGCCCTATACATATTTAACATCTGTCCATCGTAAGGTGGTCTGGAATAGATCGCTTTTAGCAAAAAGGCCGCCATTATTCAGCGTTCTGTTTGTATTTTTTTATATATTTTATACTATAATGTCAAATTTTATTTTTATTTATAGACTCATGCCTATATCCCAGAAGGGGAATTCATGGCCAAATGTGGGTAATATTTCACCCACATTTGGCCATGAATTTTTGGGTCCCACGTAGGTAATAGGGGGCGAGCCTATTGCCGTTACCGGGTACATCACCAGACTCCGTGCTGCTACTGAGAATTCGGAAAAACCTAGTAACACTTTTGCCCGATCCGGGAATCGAGCCCAGGACCTCCGATCAGTAGTCGCATACGCTATTCAATGGACCACGGACGCAGTCAAATTTTGTAGGTGTACAATAAAGATTAATCTACATTTTTATCCAACTTTTAAATCACTTTCATAATTAAAATATTGTGACTACGACATAATTCATTCTTAGTGCAAAATCGACCTCTGATAAAACGAGTCATGATTAAATTCGTGTAAAATAACCTGAACAATAAAATGGCCATATAATAGTTTGATTTCCTCTGAATCTATTGCCACGCGAGTGTAGGTAGTCTAGGCAACCTAATTAATTTCATAAGTACCTAGTTATGTCGTCCGGTTTTCCTACACGGTCACGTTTTTGAAGCCTGTTATAACTCACACTTAAAATCTGCTTATAAATATTAATTATCTCTTGATCAATCAACATCAATAAAATTGAAATAGGTATGTTTTCGTTTTATCTAGGTATGTTTTCGTTTTATCTCTATATATATTTAGGAATGCTCAGGAATTACCCGCCTGATAATAACCAAGAAAAAAATTTGCGCACGAACAATAGGCTATTAAGAGGCACAATCAAATACAATAACTGAAATACCAGCAGCATTTCAATATTAGCATATGTATTTATATTTTTACCCAACCGAAAGGATTTTATCGCAGAAGCTGAATTTATTGTTATATTTTACGTCTAAATAAAGTTACGACAACATTCTCATGAGAGATTGTTGATTTACCATTATATTCGTATATGGTAGATACACTTTATCTAGACTAACTTTTTATCATAAATATTTGGACAAACGATATAATTCATATAAGTCTTATAATTAAGTAGGTTAACAATGACCCTTTGTACAAATGGGTGCCAAGACAGGATTTATGTAAGTTGTACTGTTATTTCCTGTAAACATGAAGTAAAAAGAATTAGACCCGTAGATGATGTAAAACTATTTAATTATCTTAACAATTTTTAATACACTTTATAAAAATGATATGACAATAAATCACGAAAAAAGGCACTAATATATAAAATTCTGCTTCTAATTCAGTTGAGCTAGATTGTTTCCGTCTAAAATAAATATTTATGTGTATTAACCGAGTAAAAGTACAAAGTGATTTAAATAAAGCCTTTGATTGAACAAAACATATTTCAAAATTAAATTATAAATAATTAATTCTCCGACGCTTGTATTTAGATAAGATTAGAATCTTATCGATCGCATTATCAAAATATCATCTTATTCAAATCTGCATGGTAACTTATTCACATTGAACTCTATTTTTATAAAAGGGTGTCACAGGGGCTTATTCTCGTTCCGGTAATATAATTTCGATACTATCTGTTGTTTTGGCACAAAATCATAATTATGGCAATACCGTTGGTGAACAGTTACAGTTATCCTCTAAATCATGAGTTTACATGATGGATGACCACAGGCATTTTTGAGGAGGTTAGAAATATACACTCTAGGACCACTGTTCTAGAGAGTATATTTCTAACCTCCTCCGGCGACAGGAAAAGCTGTGAGACGGTGGTTCTACCCTAGTCGGGAGGACGAATCAGACAAACTTTTTGTATTTATTCCCTGCATAGTATAAGATCTTTGTAGCGCTCAAAGCGAGACTTGGCTTGCCGTTCGTAACAGATCAGCAAAGTTAAGCAACGTTTGCACAGGTCACCATTTGGATCGATGACCGTGTGTGGCATTTTAATCTGAGCGCTACCGTGCTACGGAGGGCATGTAAAGCTGTCGGTCCCGGTTCTTGTCTAAGGATAAAGATCGTTAGGCCATGTCGGAGGCCCTCGGGCGGTCTGACAACTCCGACATCAGAATTGGGCACACACTCACACTAAAAACAACAAGAATAACATATTTAATAATAATATAATGAGATCTGGTCTATTGACATATTTAAATATTGCCGGCACTCTAGACATAATTAGAATGCAGATGTGCATCTAGAAATACCAGTCTTGTACAGGTTTAAAACTAGAAATATTATGATAATAAATGCATATATCAGAATTATGTAATTACATTATTCTTATAGCGACATGAATTAACATAGAAAGCCCCTCAACGACACTTTTATATTCCGCATTCAGTTTCTATAATGAATCATCTGATACTTACATTGCAGGCGGTTAAAGATCGGTCTGTGTGGAGAACATTGCGGGAGACCTTTGTCCAGCAGTGGACGTCTCTACCCTGACATGACTTACATTCCTACTGTATACATATTCCCACGGTTTAAATTTATAAATTCATATTGGGAAGCCGTACGGTATGTCTTCTACGATATTTTAATATCTTGATAGAAGTAGTCACGGATTAACAATGCCAGTCTAGATAGTAATATTAAAGTTATTTTTACTAATTTAGTATAATAATATATCCCATCCTGTCTTCACAATCTGATATAGGTTTTAGTTCCTTATTAATATTTATGCAAATAATAATGTATACAGGTAAAACACGAGTCTTGTATTTGAACTTTTAAAGGCTATAAACTCTTATATTCGAATGTTTTGCAGGCCTTGATAGTCATAAATGGCCGCACTTCACCTTACTAAATCGAGCATTCTTGGCTGTTAAGGTAGTGAGCCAATTTTAGCGATAAACCAGGAAAATAACTGTGACACACTGACATTGAATTTTCGGTTTTTTCAACTTTTGTAGTCGTAATTATTTGTCATTGATACGCCTGCAAACGTTTGCCGTAAAGACATACTATTTTGAGTAAAAGAACGCCAGAGAATTATCAAAATCTTGATTTTCTATTCTCTGGAAAAATACTCTTTTTCAATTCAATTAGATAGAGAAATGTTATCAAAAGAATGAATTATTTTAATATGTATTTACTAATTTACTTACTTTTATTTGTTATAAACGTTTAATAAAATATTTATTGATAAAAATATTTTTAGCATTGTTGACGTAAAAGGACAGTATTTTAAGTATGACTACTTTTGTATGTTTGTTTTCCGTTAAAGTGATGCGATCTCAGTAATTATGTTATAATGATTTAATGACTGTAAATACTGTAAGAAATTTGATGCTTATAAATAATTATGAAGCTTGGACTTTTTCATAAATTAGTCTTTTTTTAATTTGTTTAAACTCAAAAACCAGATCACGTGGTCTAATTGTCAAAATATTAGCATCAGGGCAGAAAAGTCATGAGCTCTTTCCTCATTAGATCTGCAGTAAGCACTTGATGTCATTACAAAAAAAAATGATGCGTCAAAATGCCGGCAAAACAAAAAGCAAATAGGTACTTCGGTACTTGAATCAGACCCTACTCAAGCTGATGTATTTTATTTACCTACCATTAATCTTTCATAAACAAATTAAGAAAAAAGTAGCACAGGGTAATTATCTAAGTATATTATTTTGTGGCAAACTCAATATTTTAAAATCTTTCCACAAGCATTTTTTTGTATCAGCAAGCACTTATTCAA
Organism: Euclidia mi; assembly: GCA_944739405.2. NCBI lineage: Eukaryota > Metazoa > Arthropoda > Insecta > Lepidoptera > Erebidae > Euclidia > Euclidia mi. The sequence continues at coordinate 44,593,578 of OX123201.2, forward strand.
TACGGTCCTTTTGATTTGTAACCGTTTTTTTTTCCTTCAAGCTAATAATACCCTTGAGATTCACAACCTTTTTCACCCGTCTAATTCAACTTCGATTATTTAATATGGCAAACAAAATAAAATACAACAAACAGGTTTTTTTACACGTTAATTGTCATTATGTTTTTAAAGCTTTGCAAATGAGCTTAGAAGGACGATGGGTGCTCGATTGGTCGAGTTATATACGATAAGAGGGCCTAGACATAGCAACATTCGATTAGCGACATCTGTTGCCAAGTCAAAACGTATGGCATGGCCTTGATTTTTAATAATTATCGGTATCGTTTGCTTGCCATAGTACATAATTATTTTGTTCTACGTGGATCACGTGACATATCGAAAGCGTATGCCAGTTCTATAATATTTTGCACTTAGGGTGATTTCAGATTAGCGTTTTATACACGCGTATAAGCTCGTTTTTGGAAGCGCATGTAGGCGCGTATAGGCTCGCCTTTTGGCTCACGCGCAACTCGTACGAGCGTTGACGCGCTTCTAAGCTCGTATAACCGCAAGCCGTCAGAATCTATGTTGACACTGACAAGATGTCACTACTGTTTCGAGCGAACACGCCGAAATATGCCCGTTCGGTTTTTTGAAGCGCGTAATGTAGCGCGCGTGTAAGCGCGTATGCTGAAACGACCATATACGCGCAGAAAAATACGCTAATTTGAAACCGCCCTTAGCGAGTGGCAATATTGGTACTCAATTGCCTTCTGGAACAAATGCCACTCGTATAGTCCTCTGGCGAACGCCTTGGATTCGACACGTGGTGTTTGTTTGTTTTTCGTGTTGGCAACTCTGTTGTCGGACTTTTCAGACCGCCAGAAGGCTTCCGACATCGCCTAACGATCATTATCCTTAGACAAGAACCGGGACCGACAACTTAACGTGCACACCAAAGCACGGTAGCGCTCAGATGTAAATGCCACACACGGTCACCCATCCAAATGGTGACCTATGCAAGCGTTGCTTAACTTTGCTGATCTGTTACGAACCGCAAGCCAAGTCTCGCTATGAGCGCTACAAAGTCACGTGGTCAAAGAAGAACGAGTAGATTATGTTTCTAAGACAATCAAAAGATAGCGATATAAAAAATCGGAGCGATGGCCACGTGTTTAGGCCCTGGGATATACCGACACCTCAAAAAAACCTTATACCTTTATAAAAAAATAAAAATATTCGAAAATATTTTAATTGACGTGTTAATCTATCTGTACCGCACCAGATTGAGAACAATACTAAAAATAAGAAAATTACGTGAAAATGTAAAAAAAAATTGAGGTATCACATATTGTGTATCTAATTTTTAGATTTTCACGGCAAAATAAGGTGAATAATAATAATAGGAAGAAGGAAGGCATTTTTACATACCTAAATAATTATTCCACGAGATTAAAGTATAAATAAACACGTTAATAAATAATAAATTTACGTGTTTATTTATTCTTATTGTAAATTTAAAAGTGACGCCAACATCATAATGTTGGACAGGCGCTGCAACGGATATGATACAAAGAAAAGTCAGTTTCAAAAGAATATTTTATTATTTTAAGGACAAGTCAGAAGTACCCTTAACAGAAGAGCATGCATGAGAAACTTGATGGGAGTGAGTGAAGCAAGTGAGGTATGTCAGGATCGTTGCAAATGGCGTTCCGTAGTCTCTGCCTACCCCTCCGGGAAACAGGCGTGAGTCTATGTATGTATTTTATGGAGTCAAGTCTAAAACGCTTCATGTGGCATTTGTATAACTACCCCAACTACATGTAATTAAAATAATAATATTTATAATAATATCTCAGAAAACACAGTAAATATTTTTTTGTTATAGTGGCATGTCATACTTTAATATATATATTATTTATTTTATAGACTCACGCCTGTATCCCTGAAGGGGTAGCAGAGCACATATTACACCCACATTTCGCCATGAATTTTTAGGTCCCACGTAATAGGGGGCGAGCCTATTGCCGTACCGGGCACATTATCAGACTCCGTGCTGCTACTGGGAATTTCCTAACGGAAAAACCCAATAACACTTTGCCCGACCCGGGAATCGAACTCGAGACCTCCCAATCCCACGCGCACATTTATGCTGCGAGACCAACAAGGCAGTCCTTTACGCTTTGGAAATGTTGGAATGCACCACACTCTTCCACTATCTATAACCTGTATCACAGTAAGTTTAAGCTTTACTTTGTGCTTTGTATTTTAGTAATAAAATATAACATGTAGCACTGCGCTAGTAGAGCAGTCATAAAAGTAATGTAACCAAAAAAAATATCATTTTAATTTTTAATTTTTGCGTAATTTTGCCCTGAACTCAAAAATAACCGTCTAAAAGAATAAAGTACTGAAGCTGATCTTGAATTATTAATTTATTTTTTTATTATTTATAGACTCACGCCTGTATTCCCGAAGGGGCAGGCAGAGGTGTAATATTACGCCCACATAACGCCATGAATTTTTAGGTCCCAGGGGGCGAGCCTATTGCCGTTACCGGGCACATCACCAGACTCCGTGTTGCTACTGAGAATTTGGAAAACCCCAGTAACACTTTACCCCACCCGGGAATCGAACCCGGGACCTCCGATCAGCAGTCGCATACGCTATTCACTGGACCACGGAGGCAATGAAATATTAATATTCAACAATATATTGACTTATTTATAAATAAAACTACATAATTGTATAAAATTATTATTCATGGTACTGGCAAAATTGCCAGTTTTGAATATACTGACGCACTATTTTTAACTGGTGCTGTATCAGTTCCGTAAAAAAATGAAATTAATAACAAGGTTATAGTGGGCAAAACAGTTTCTGTCATTTAGATCTTAAGAAAACCGTGCAACAAGAAAATCCATAGAGATATTCTTAGCCAAATTGAAAAATTATAAAAAAATAAGTTAAGTACCTACCCATCCCTAAGATTTAGATATATAATAATTAATTAATTATTTCTGAATATTTTTGTTTATTTTTCTTACAGTATGTATACCTCGTCAGGTACGGCTACCTAGACGTAGGTACCTTCGTTTGGAGTAGGTACATATTGAAATATCGTTTTTTCGAAACAAAGGTTTTTGGTATACATCCCGTGAAAAAATTTTATTACCGCGAAAGTTTAAATAGGTACCTATATTATTTGTATAAATCTCAAATAAATAAATTAAATAAGAAATCATTACATACGTGATCTATGTATTGATATATTCATCATCATGATAAAAACATCATAATGTAGGTATCTGCTGGGCGGGTCCATTGCAACATCAGTTCAATAAATAAAATTCAATACTTTGACATGGCAACGATTCGGGAGAATATATTTTTGGACGTCTAAATAAAAAAAAACCCAATTTTGCCATTCATCATGAAATAAACCCCACTGTTCGTGTTGAAAAAATTACACCATTTAAATTATCACTTTTTACGATACCTATCATGCAACACAAAAAAAAAACAAATAAGTAGGTATATACAAGTAATTGAAAAAATCACAAAAACATACAATATACATAGTACTAAAATAAGTGTGAATAAACTTTTACCGGTAACATCGCGCGCTGCGGCTCCACCGACCGCTACGGCCAAAAACAGCACCGACCACATGACCACTCACTGTTCGATGTCTCAATAACACTGTGACCACACGAACACGACCACTTTCGACACAAGGGAGCTAAGCCACGACCCTGCCTTACACCGGCAAAACACTTAATGCGTGCTCGACACCTCTTTATATCATATCATGGCAAATTGTCATTGACCCCGCACTTCGATATTCAAAATTTGGGTTTGCATTTATGCGTAAATTTATTTTTTGGCCCATGACCCATATGCGTATCTCTTTGACTCGCTGAAAACAAAGTGACTTCCAATAGTCGTTATTTTTCATACGTTTAATTATTTTGTGTTGTCATTTAGCATTTGAAATTAAAAAATATAAATTGTCATTAAATATCTAAAAAAGTATTTCTAATTTGTATAACAATTGTTTATTATAATTAATGTAAATTTGCAGACCTATATATCTGCTTCAATATCTAATGACATAGAAAAAGAAACAACAAATGTTTTAATATTGACGCTAATTTCATAAAGGCCAGTTACAGTGTACAATAAAATTAAATGAATCAATTTTTTTTATTCAAAATATAATTTTAAAAGGCGTGAAAATGCCACTTATCTGGAAAATATTTAATTAGGTGCTACGTATAGGGACATGGTACAAGTCTATTACTTTCTATCAGGTCGAAGGACACCGGAAAATGGGAAAAATAACTACGCTCTACGTCTGTGTATTGTGGAGCATTTTCTTTGTAGAAAGAACGAATCACACGCAATTTCGTACGTATTTTTTCAAAATTATCCACTTGCTAGTTAGACACGTGTTAGACTGGCTGGGGTCTAAATAAGACTGATTAGACAAGCGCTTAGACCTAAGCACAGATAATATAATACTATACTAGTAACCTAAGTAACTGCACGTGACAAGCTTGCTGAAAATTAAGACTAGTTGACTTTAGGCCTAACGGATTAGAATTATTTTGTCGTTCTCAGAGCGTGCGGGACCACCGTACCGTAAAGAATATCTAAACTTTCGCGATTTGTACACATACTAATATATAGAACAGGTCTTTATCGCGTAACTATTAGAAAAAAAAAATAGGTATTTCATATTTATCTTCAAATAATTACACGTTTACCAGTCACATAAATATTAGCACCATTTAGTAAATTCAACCCAAGTCATAATTTTAATAGGATTTTTTTTTGGGATGTTAGAAAGCACCTTGCACTATAATTTATTGTAAGCTTACCTTATTCCATTGTCTTTTATTTAAAACCTTAATTACAAAGATCCCTATCATCAAATTGATTCAAGCTGGATGTGACTTAAGTTTCGGAGTGAGTAGTTCCGGAGAGCGGGTGGGTACAACTGCACTAGATGCTTCCCCAAGCCCTGAAGGGATTTAACGTTTAGAAATCTCATCATAGACACGTAACCGACGTAGGAATTTAAGCTTTTGTGACTACAACACACATTTTCAAGCCTTTTGGACCATCGACGACCTTGGTCTGGGTGTTTCTCTGTATGTATTTACAAAAAAAAAGTATATCCCACAACTATACACAACTAAGACCCACAGCTTTATAAGTTACGTTCGTGAATTCTCTAAAATGCTCGTCAGGCAATTATATCGTATATTACATGATCATCTTAATTATATTCATGTAGCTATTAATTATTAACTAAGTTTTATATTGACCACTGTCTTTTGTTAAATACGTAATATTATTGCTGTATTGTAAAATACAAATCTCAAATTTGTAAAGAGAGACCCAACCGCCTGTGATACAGTTTCTTACTAGTACAGGGGTATGGTGTTCTTTCCAATCAATTGAAAATCCACAGCATTTATACCATTATTATATTAGAACATTTCTGTTTGTATTTTATGCTTTCTGTATTACTGTGAATAAAATTTATTATTATTCATTTATTATTATTCATTTATATATGTATGTTTATCCATTATCTAGTACCCATAGTAGAAGCTTCTGCTTAGTTTGGGACTAGATGGTGATGTGTGTATGTGGTAGAATATTATTATTATTATATTATACCTTTTCAAGTCTTTTGGACCATGTATCTACCACGTAAGGTACGTTGTCCGTTTTGAGTAGACGATATTTCGGCTCTACCGCAGGCACCACGATCGGGAATGTGCTCTCCTATATCGGATATGCAATAGAAAGGTCCGTATATATATATTTGTAATGCTATGAAAATAGCGAGCTAAATTCGTTTGTTTACCGTTTGTTCATGCAAATCTTTCTAAGCAAGAACTTAAAATAAACGAACATTTGGCCTTGATTGGCAATGGCTGCACGGTGGGCGTAGTGGTTTAAGCGGCCGCCTCGCCGCCTGACACTACGCCGAATGTTGTGGGTTCGATCCCCACGCGAGTCAACACTTTGTGTGATCCATAAATTGTTTTCTTGAGTCTGGGTGTTCATTGTGTCCGTTAGTTGCATGTTTGTAAAGTCCCCCGCGACACAGGACTTACTCCTACTGCATGAGTTGTATTTAAAAAAAAAATTTGGTCATGTTAGGCTCTAGACAGACAGACTGCATTTCAACTGCAATTGAACTGCAATCGGAATGCACGGTTGGTCTACAGTTCTATTGCAGTCGTGTCAACTGCATTCAAACTGCACTTGAACTGCAATTTGCAGTTGGATTGCAGTTAAAATGCGGTCCGTCTGTTTAGAGCCTTATGTTTAGATTTAACTAAGCTTAAAGATTCATGAAAGAGAGGGATAAATGGTTTTTATTTTTTTGTTATAGACTCACGCCTGTACCCCCGAGAATTTCCTAACAGAAAAACCCAATAACACCGCGAAGAAGAATGCCGCGAGACCAACGAGGGATAAATGTTAGGTATGTAATATTTACATAGCATAAATTGATTTTCTGTCTTATCTGGCTAGACTAGTTAGCGGACCCGGTCTACCCTAGGCGTGTAACTCTTGGATGCAACCGCGTAAACGCTAGGGCGATGATGATTTACATAGCTTGTGTTTCGTATTAAATGTCGCCGTTATTATTTTCGCATTTATCATCTCATTAAGTGAAATGGACTGCACTTTGCAAGTAATACAAATTACAGTAATAGAATAATATATTTTAGTGATAGAAAAATATATTTTACATTCTAAAATTAATACAAAATGGGTTATTCGCACCATGTATTTGGCTAGTATCGTTTAATAAGAAAGAGTAGTAAGATCATTACCCACTCCAAATTCAGTCATGTTCCTGCTTCAAAAAAAAAGTTATTTTTGTCGAACTTTCCTACCTGTAAACCGGACGACTGGCCAAACTAGCGACTAAGTACGCACATAGGTACAAGTAAGTAACATGAAAATGAAAATTTCTGTACGTGAAAAATAAGTGGTGACGGATTAAGAATACGGAATGTCACCACCCCATATCATCCCATGGGTGTCGTAAGAGCCGACAAAGGGAGCATATTATGCAAAGAACACCACTGTAATAGAAGGAAACCTTGATACAAACCCTATACCAACCCGTTTGGCCAGAGTGGTATAGTAGGCCAATTCCTCCTTTCAAAGGAGAGGCCTGTCCAGCAGTGGACTGTTAAAGGCTGATGATGATGATGAAAAATAAGTCACTTCTGGCACGGTAATGTGCTTCTGGCGGCCCTGGAATCTTGGTTATAACTAACATTGCACGCTAGGTGTGTGCTGTCAATTCACAAAGATTGTCTATTACCTGAATAAGGAAGAAAGATATTACCTGAATAAGGGTTTTCCCTTAAATCCAAAGTAAAGTTTGAGCTATGTGTAGCTTTGTCACAACAGAAACGCGAGTATTCGCCAGCTGAACTGAACAACGAACAGAGCCGAATATTGCCACGATTTTTTTTTATTTTTTATTTATAGACTCACGCCTGTATCCCCGAAGGGGTAGGCAGAGGTGTAAGTATTACAGCCACATTTCGCCATGAAATTTTAGGTCCGACGTAATAGGGGGCGAGCCTATTGCCGTTACAGGGCACATCACCAGACTCCGTGCTGCTACTGAGAATTTGGAAAACCCCAGTAACACTTTTGCCCGACCCGGGAATCGAACCCGGGACCTCCGACCAGCAGTCGCATACGCTATCCACTGGACCACGGAGGCAGTCTAAATACACTGGTTTTGTTTCTGTTTCGTAACATTCGCAAGAATGCTCATTACAGGTGAATGCTAAATATATCAGCACCATTAGACTATTATTATATTAGACTAGTTACCACATAAGGACTTTTGTTACGACATAACATATTTGAATAAGTCACGGTCAAGATGAATACATTTAATTAAATAATAAACTAAACCTATTTATAATTTACGAATTAATTTACTTTTATGTAACTGAGCGGATGGCGTAGAAATATCCTATCTAATTTTGTATTCGGTCTCCATTTTTGTCAAAAATGTGTTTTTACATGGAACTATAATCATCCGAACGTGTTCATTAAACGTTTCGGCGACGACCGCCGCTGTTGTCGGTGGCGCGAGCGCGCATCAACCTGCTGCAGCGCGTACCGCTCACGAGGGCGATGCGCACGCTCAGTGCACTGTCTGACATAGTAGATTTGTTTTCGTGCCCACTGAGTGAACTCACACGGGCAGTTTTTATCACCTTTCTAATATAAGTTTTTAGTTATAGGTATTGTTTGAAATAGACATATTGTCTATGAAAGTCAAATCGAGAATATTAGTTGGCATAATTTTTTTGTCTATTGTAATTTTTTTTGACTCTGGTCACACTGTAAGATGACACATCTCTCCTTGTTCTTGCCTTGAAAGATTACCACGTTGTCGTCTCGTAAAATATCACCTTTTGAAAGCACATGATTAATCCAGCTTCGCGAATTGTATTGTGTAATAGTCTTGTAAATACTTGTAATTGCCGCTTTTGACCTCCGGCAAAGTTTGTAATAAATTGTGATATTGAATTGAACTTGACCTTGTAAATCAAATTGTGTGAATGTGTGTCAGCGTGCCTCGTGCCCTCGTGTCCTGAAGACATCGTTTGGAAGTTTGGTAAGGCTAAGTATAATTCACTAGCTAATATTGGCCAATTTTAGTCTTGTGTGTGTCTAGCTTGCCTCCAGGCCACCAGAGAAGATACCACAGGTAATAGATTTGTAATTTGTTTAAATCTAAGCACTGAAAAACTCAGTCTCAAATGTCAGAGATTTGATTGCCTAGAACAACTAGATGAATCTAATCATGCTTCCATTGCCCTCTGCAAACAATTCCCAGTCTGTCTAGGGCAAGTTCTGAACATATCTTTTGGTAGCAGTTAGCGCGGTTAAGTATGCCCAACCTCAGATTTGTATCGTAATCTTGTATTTGAGCTAGGCATTTCTATCTCATTGCTAATATTGTTGTAACTCTTATGTATTGGTTGACCTATTTAATTTGAAACATATTGTACCATTTGAAACACATTGTCATATGCATAACCTCAAACAGTAATTGTTAACTTGAATGTTGAAATCTTACTTGAATTTGTTGTTTTAGTGTTAATTTGTCAGTTTTGATTGGATACATAATAGTTATAGGTATTAATTGACTGAGTATCAATATTTTATTATATACAACAAAATTAAATTAATTTTAACATAAAACAATTATAACTACTTAAATACTACTTACTACTACAATTAAATTAAAATATGGGTACAATACAAATAAAAAAGGAAAAAAAATAATTCAAAGGGCGTCGTGAAAGTCCTCCACATCGCCGTCTATTGGGAACGTGCCCAGAAGACTGGCAGCATTGCCACGCTGTATGGCAATGCTAATTTTTTGAGCTAGATACATACCAACCTTCTGGTCACGCGAGGCGTCGACAAGTCTCTTCGCAAGCTCTCTATATAGAGATCTAGCACTTGGGCCCCATGACCCCAACGTTTCAACTCCAAACGGCTCAAATATGTAAACCCCTACGAGATTTACGTATTTGCACCGTTTTAGAGTCTCCGCTGTGGCAGCAACAGCACCCGCACAACCCGCTGTGCTGGGAAGATGAGATGGCGCAAGGGTATCAACACACGTTGCGTCGCACACTAAAGGCCTACCCAACTTCCAAGGCAGTAGAGACATTCCATCTGGTCTTTTACCATCGTTGCGTGCCAAACCCTGAGGTTCAAGTTGGGCTGGAACGCCAGCGGTGACAAGAGCCCGACGGAGAATGTCATTCAGGTTGCTGTGTCGTGAAATACGACCTGCGCTCCTGCTGCATGATAGGCCATGGTGACCAAGGCTGTCGACAGCCTTTCCACAGAGACAACAATGTGGAGCGACACATGGCGCACCTAACCGAAGGCAAGAAGCGATGCCAAAGGTCGTGTCGTCTAACATGGTACTTATTTGGACGATGGCAGTGCTTGAAGTCAGAGCCCCGACTCCCACTCTCCCACAGCCAGCAAACGAGCACGCTCTGCAGCATTGTACGATGTACAGAGGAGATTTTCTCGTACTGCGCTGCAAAGCGGCCCGTCTCACTGCCTCTGAGAGGATAAATTACGGGGCAACTCAGTGCTTGGACAAGCCATTTTCGGCACCAGGCACCAGTGTGGGTGCTAAGATTTTCCTGGTCAATTCTGCAGTGCTGTGGACCGATGACAGAAATGCTGGTAAGCTCACCTCGGAAATTTTGCGTACGCCAAGCCCATCCAGGCGAACAGGTAATGTCGCCTGTAGCCATGCTCGGTCGTTCAGAGCCACATTTAAAATGTTGCTTAGGGTGTTTTGTAAAATTTTGTCAATATTGACTAGTGGGCTTGGGTTTTTCCAAAAAGGCGAAGAAAGTAAAGCGTGTGTGAACTTAGGCACAAAAAGACAGTATAGAACAATAGTGAAAGCCGAATGTATATTAATTTTGAGCAGGGCGGTCCGACATTTCACTAAAATTTTGAATTTTTTCATGAATAAAAGAATCAAAACTTTTGTCTAGTATTGGGGACCCAAGAAGGCAAAGAGAATTTTTATGAATATGGGTTATACTGGGCGCGAGGGTTTGAAATTTGGAAAGAATTTAGTTAATTGTAAACATTGAGTTTGAAACATTATAATAACCACATTTGACCTTGCACAGGTCAGGACCTTGGGCGGGTCACATTGATAAATTAACTTAATAAACCTTGTTCTTTGTTGTAATATATATTATTGAAAATATTAATGTTGTTAGGTGACACAAACTTGTATCTACCTACGGTTGTAAGACATATCACAGTTGGTCTGTCTGTTGCAAATAATTGATAAATTTGAAGTTTCAACTTTAAATTTGTTATAAGTTATAACTTTTGGGTTTCTTGCAATATATTGAAACTATTAATTTTGTTGGGCAGTATATACCTGTTGTTTGCTTGCAGCTGTAGTATACAGCCTGGCAGCTTGTTTGTTTCAAAGAATTAACACATTTTAAGTTATAATTTAACTCTTGTCCGACCTCCATTGAAAATTTATTATGTCAGCTATCAAGGACTTGCGTTCGGCTGCGGGTGCCATTTCGTCACATTTGCGCTGGTTTGCCTCAGCCAGTGCTCTGGTAAACCGGCTTGATCGCCAGCAGGCCTTATTTCAAGTCGGCTTCCCACGCTAGACCTCCCACATTCTGATGGCTGCCTAGGAAGCTACCTGTGGTTTATCAACATGTTCGACAGCCTGGTCGATGCCAGGGCTGACCTTCGGCTGGCACAAAAATTGGCATACATGATGTCGGTTTTGGATGGGGAGGCCAAAGGCCTCATCCAGCATCTGCCGGTGTCTGACGAGGCCTACCAGGTGGCTCGGGACTTGATCACCCGCAGGTACCACAACAAGCGTGGCCTCGCAGACACCCATATTGAGCAGATCTTGAGTTTGCCCACGCTCACTCAGGTCTTTGGTTTGCGCACCCAATTATTGAACCCGCTGTTGGTGGCCATAAACGCCCTTAAGTGCTTGGATCTGCCCGTGGACCAAAGGTCCTACCTGCTGGTCCATATGGTGCTCAAGAAGCTATCTGCCGACCTAAGGTCGCGGTTTGAGCAGCGCTTTGGTGGGGATAGTGCGACACATCTGCCTCCGTTTGCGGACCTAGAGAAGTTTTTGGAGGACGAGTGCCAAGTTTTGGACCACTCCGGTGGTGACATGCCGGCTAAGTCGCAGCCGCCCAAGGTCAAGGTGCAGGCTCGCGTTCACACCCGAGGAAATATTGATCGGAGTCCTCCTCGATTTGCAGTCACACAGAGCTCAGCGGAGTGCTCTTATTGTAAGGTCACGGGCCACAGAACGGCCAGTTGTAGGGACATTCTTGGCCCTTCATGTCGCCTCTCGTAGGCGCATCGCGAATGCCCGCCGCCTTTGCTTCTCCTGTTGGGGATCCCACTACCAGAGAGACTGCCCGATATCTCGCCCCTGTCCTCACTGTGGAGGACAGCATTTGGACATTCTCTGCATGAATGCCAGAGAGGTAGGCCGCTTGTCCAACCAGCCGACGCCGCGCACGGGCGGGTGTTTTGAAGGTGGCAGCCGAGGCCGCTCAGTTGATCGCCACTCAACCCGTTTGGAGAGCGGTAACTTGCGCACGCCTCCTCTCTCTTGAGCACCAGATTGTGCGACAGCTCAGCGTCAACAGCATCATGACTGCTGTCCCAGGTATTCCCCTCCTTTGGCGGAGCGTCCCAGCCTTGAGTCGCGCCCACCTCGTTTTGGGCGGGTGGGTCATTATGAACCCCACAGATGGCGCGCGGCACGAATCACCACGCCTTTGAGGACTTTAGACCGCACCGTCCAGTCCACGCCAGGACCAGGCAAATAAAAAGATTTGCTTGGTCCTTGCCAACGGTCGCCGCCCAGGCAACAATAGTCGAATTGATAGGTATCTTGGCCTCCGCTGGTTATGAGGTGCGCAAATGGATCTCCAACTCACCAGCGCTTTTGGAAGGCTTACCCGAGGATCATCAGCAAGATCCACATTTATTTGAGATTGTTGACAACTCCGCAATGATGGCTGTTCTCGGCGTTCAGTACAGACCAGTCCAAGACATCTTTACGTATAACGTAGACTTGAAATTGCCTTTTTTTTTTTGGTGTCGGATTGGAAAATCCTCATGGAGTCCCTCCGCCCTGGGGGAAGGGCGAAGGGGACTGTCAGTCTCTTACTGACTAAAAACCAACCCGTGTTCCTCATGTACCCGTGTGTCGGAGGGGCGGGTATTGCCGAGGCATTCGTCGCTACCCCCCGACGGGTATTGGCCCGCCAGATGGTCAGGCGGGCCCCGTCACCCACTGCGGTCGACACCCCGGCCGCAGGACTCCACTATGAGGCGCGCGCGGAACACGACGCCGCCACCTCGAGGCCTGCTGCTGATCGGACGACAAGACGGAAGTCGGCCACCCTACGAAGCCCAGTGCGTCTGCTGCGAGAGGGGAGAGAGGAGGCAGCCTCTCTCTCCCTTTCCGCCGTCTCCTTTGCGAGCACCACGGCCTTGCAAAAGGTGGCGCCGGTACTCTACCCTGACTCGCTCCCGACCATGGTAGATACAACAGCCGGAAGCGAGAGATTACCCGCAGCACCTACGGCCGCGACTAAGTCACGGCGCTGCTCGGCCCAAGCTGGGCACTCCGCCAGCGTATGCAGTGCCGTATCGTCGCGGCAATCATCACAATGGTGGCACTGGGACGTCGGCTCCCGGCCTATAAGACACAGGTACTTCCCGAAACACCCGTGTCCGGTAAGCACCTGCGTCAGCCGGAAGCTGAGGGCGCCGTGGCTCCTATTGAGCCACTCCTCTAGAACGGGCCTTACCGCCGCTACAGCGGCATGCCCCGCCGTGGGTTGCGCTAAGCGCGTCTGCCACTCCGCCACTAGGACCTGGCGGAGCTCTGCCCTGCGTGCCTCAACCTGTCGAGGCACCAAGCGCTTGCCCCGCTCGACCGCCTCCGCGCGCCACCAATAGAGCGACGCGAGGAGCTTGGTGTCGAGGTCCCAGGGCGGGGATCCGGCTAGTAGGCTCGCTGCCTCAAAGGAGATCGTACGGTATCCCCTTATAATCCTGGCCATCGCGCGCAGCGACGTTGCAGGCCGTCAGTGCGTCCGCCCACACTGGCGCGGCATATAGCGCCATCGACCGTACGACCCCCATGTAGAGCCTCCGGCAGGGGGAGTTGGCCCCTCCTAGGTTGGGCAGCAAGCGCGAGAGCGCAGAAGCGGCGCCCAACAACCGGGGGGTGAGCCGCGTAAAGTGCGGCCCGAAGTTCCACGGACTATCGAGAACGAGTCCAAGGTACCTCATCGTCGACCCAACAGCGATGGAGACCCCTCCTACTATGATGCTGGACCCCGGAGGTGGCTTCATCCTCGGCCCATGAAAACACAGGGCCTCAGACTTGTGCAATGCCACCTCTAAGCCCAGCCGCCGGATCCTACCCACGACGTGCGCGACACCAGCAGTCGCGCGTATGGCCGCTTGCCGGTACGACTTCCCACGCGCTGTAACTAGCGTATCGTCGGCGTAACAAATGACGCCGACGCCGTGGAGAAGCGCACCGCGCAGAGCCCAGTCGTACCCTACGTTCCACAGGAGCGGCCCCAACACCGAACCCTGCGGAACGCCACACGACGTCTCTCGCCGACCCCATCCTTCTCGACCCGGGTACACCACCGATCTTTCCGACAAATAGGCTCCGACAATGCGTTGGAGGTAGCGCGGCACCCCATGGTACCGGAGTGCCTCTCGGATGGTACTCCAGGGCAAGGTGTTGAAAGCGTTGGCGATGTCGAGCGACACCGCCAAGACCACCTCACCCCGGGCGACTGCCTCCTCCGCAAGCCCTCACGCGCATGATCGCATCAACCGTGGAGCGCCCCTGGCGGAAACTAAATTGGTTGTCCGCCAAATCCGGCCCCACCCTGGTCATGTGCTGGACGAGGCGACTGGCGATGATTCGCTCAAAGATCTTACACACCTCGTCCAGCAGCACGATTGGCCTGTACGCAGATGGCGAGTCTGCTGGGCGCCCCTCCTTCTTGAGCAGGACCAGCTTTCCGGTCTTCCACCGGCTTGGAAACTGGCCCCACTCCCAACATGCGCTTAAGAGCCCCGCTAGTCGGGGCCCGAGAGCCCTCATGGCCAGGACCCATGCATGGCCTGGTATGCCGTCGGGCCCTGGGGCGGTGTTCCTGATGCGAGCCACCGCCACTCTCAACTCTACCCGGGTCACTTCGGGCACGTCGTCGTCAATGTCGTCTTCCGCGTCGGGCACATTGCAAGGCGGAACCATAGCCGGCTCTCGTTCCAGAGTCTCCAGCAGCTCATCATTGGCCTGGGCCTTTGCTCGGGTAATGGCCAACTGGAGGGCACTCTTCGCCTCTCTATAGCGGTTATATAGTTCCGCCTCTTCCTGTTCGGCCGCCGCTGTAAAGGACCGGCGGCCTTCTTCGGTACCTTGCGTACCGGCGTCGCACGTGCACACAAGCGATGCGCAACTGCGCAATCGACTGCAACCACCAGTACACTTGACGCCTGGATGGTAACGGCCGGACTCGGGGTATGCCAGCGTCGCAGATGTGCGACATGCTTTCCCGGAACCACTCCGCCTCCTCGTCGATGTTGGTTGGCCTGCCTGGGGAGTCCAGCCAGGCCTTGACGATAGAGGCCTCCAGGAGATCCTCCCTGTCCAGCCGCTTCAGCGTCCAACGCGGGCCGTCTCCACCGCCCACCGGGACCGCTTGGACCGGCCCAACCGAGGTCTGGGCGGAGACGCTAAGTCGAATATATCGATGATCGGACAGCGTCTCCACGTCCACCAGGACGTGCCAGTCCTGGACAGTGCGCGCGAGCGCAGAGGGCTAGCGAACGACAGGTCTACTATAGACTCACCCCGCTGCCGCACGCACGTCTGCACGGAACCCCGGTTCAGGAGAAGCAGGCCCTGCTCGACCGCCCACTCCTCCACCAACTCGCTCACGCATCCGTAGCTGGGGAACCCCAAGCCGTAGATTTGGCATTGAAGTCCCCCAGGACAACCACGGGACGAGGATGGCTACGAATGACGACCGTGCCCAATTCCAAGATGATATCCTCCACGTCGGCGAGAGAAAGGCTGGGGGCAAAATACACCCCCACGACCATAACACTTCCCCAAATTGCCGCAACATAGCCCCGCCCTCGGGTGACGGCCTCGAAGGGAAGGTGTCGGCGGCAGACCTCGTAATCAGTGCCACCGAGCGGTTCATGTCGCACACCCAGTCATCCCTGGGTGGCACAAAATACGGCTCGGCGACAGCTGCCAAATCGATCGACCACTGCGCCATGCTCTAGAGCAAGAGCTCCTGAGCCCTGGCGCAATGGTTTATGTTGGCTTGGATGAAGACTTGAAATTGCCTTGTTCTTGGACTAAACGTCTCGTATTGTCTACTGTCGCCAGAACCTTTGATCCAAACGGTTGGATTTGTCCTGTCATATTTAGGGCAAAATGCTTCTTGCAGAAGCTTTGGACAGCAGGATTGACCTGGGACGAACTCTACGCGGTACTCTTGTTGAGGAATGTACCTCTTTTGTATCCTCACTTCCTGCCGTCAATGAGATCTCCTTGCCTAGTCCCATCATCCCTCCCGGGAAGTACAAGGCGACCCTTCACGGGTTTTGTGATGCTTCGGAGCGTGGTCACGCGGCCGTGGTGTACTTGCGCACAGTCGATGCCTCAGGTCGGGTGAGGGTTTCGCTGATCATGGCGAGGAGTAAGGTTGCGCCCCTTCGGACATCTCTGACCATTCCGAAATTGGTGCTCTCGGGAGCAGCTCTACTCGTGCGATTGTTGAATCACGTGTCCAACACTTTGGGAAAAACAATTTGTATCAATGGGACCTACGCCTGGACAGACAGCCAAATTGTTCTTTGTTGGTTGAAGGCGACTGTCCACACTTTGGAAGTATTTGTCGCTAATCGCGTTTCCCAAATCCAAAAATCCGAAGTCACGCTTGTTTGCAGACACGTGCCAGGTGAGCTCAACCCCGCTGATTGTGCCTCGCGCGGATGCTTGACGCCTAGTTTGATAGGCCATTCGCTGTGGTGGGGTCCGGAATGGTTGAGTCGACCAGAAATTGATTGGCCTTGAACGCCAGTTTTGAATACTTCCAAATTGCCAGGTCTACGAACACTCGCTCTTGAGAAGGTGGAATGCGCCTTCGACCCAGATTTCTTGTTGAATCGCTACAGTTCCACAGGCCTTGACAAGTTGTTAGGTGATACTGCTTGGATAAAGCGTTTTGTTTTTAATTTTAGGCACCCACAACAGAAACGACTGACACCGTTTCTCTCACCACAGGAATGACAGGAGTCCCTCACCTTTTGGGTTCGTTCTGTGCAATTGGCGCCTTTTGAGAAGGAGATTGCTATCCTTAAGTCAGGGAAATCGAAATTGTCGGGAGCTGTATCTAAATTGAACCCCTTTTTGGATGATACGGGTCTCTTGCACGTTGGAGTGCGTCTCAAGAACGCCAACCTCCCTTACGGGGCACGCCACCCCCTTTTGTTACCCAAGGATGGTCATTTGGTACGTTTGTTGGTCTGAACTGAACGTCATCTTAAAAATTTGCATGCTGGTAATGCTCTGTTGGCCATTTTGCAACGCGAGTTTTGGATTTTGTCTGCCCGAAGAATAATTCGGAGTGTAGTCTTTCGCTGCATCCCTTGCTATAAGCTCAAGGCTTCTACCATGCAGCCCTTTATGGGAGACTTACCGGCAGATCGCGTATCAGAGTGTAGGACGTTTGACGGTGTTGGCACGGACTTCGCTGGTCCTTTTTTGGTGAAAACTTCAACACTTCGAAACAACAAGACTATTAAGGCCTACTTGTGTGTCTTAGTTTGCCTCTCCACAAAGGCCGTACACTTAGAACTGGGCTCCTCGCATACGACCGAGGCGTTTGTAGCCACATTTGACAGTTTAGTATCCCGCAGAGGGCTGCCTTCCTTGATCTATTGTGATTGCGGCACTAACTTCAACAAGGCCCCTTATAATTATTTGAACGACGTAGTTAATTTCCTTGAAACCAACAAGGCTGATTAATATAGGCAATAGGCTTGCCCGATGTGGGATAAATTGGTTGTTTTCCCCACCAAATTGTCCACACTGGGGTGGTATATTTGAGGCCGCTGTAAAATCGGCCAAGACACACTTGCGCAGGACAATAGGTGAATCAGTCCTTACATTTGAGGATCTCGCAACTGTGTTTTGTAAGAATGAGGCCGTTTTGAACTCTAGGCCATTGTGCCCGATCTCCTCAGATCCGAATGATTTAGAAGCCCTTACGCCAGGCGATTTTTTGATTGGTCGCCCACTTGTCGCCTTGCCTGAGCCCTATATTGATACGAGACCTAATCGTCTCTCGCGTTTTGAATTGGTACGCCAGATTACTCAGAGCTTTTGGAAACGCTGGAATTTGGAATATTTGCACATACTCCAGCAACGCGTTAACTGGATCGACAAGACCGATCCATCCAAGATTGGAGACCTCGTTTTGATCAAGGAGGCTAACCTTCCGCCACTCAGATGGCGCAGGGGGCACATTCTTCGTTTGTTAACTGGGGCTGATGGACTTCCCCGATTTGCTGAGGTCTTGGTGGACGGTTCGATTCTGAGGAGAGCGGTTGCAACGTTGTCACGTCTACCAACCGATTAGCGGACCGGTAGGCCGGTCCGTGGCGGGTGGATGTTTGAAATAGAAATATTGTCTATGATAAGTTAAATCGAGAATATTAGTTGGCATATTTTTTTTGTCTATTGTAATTTTTATTGACTCTGGTTACACTGTAAGATGACACATCTCTCCTTGTTCTTGCCTTGACAGATTACCACGTTGTCGTCTCGTAAAATATTGCCTTTTGAAAGCACATGGTTAAACCAGCTTCGCGAATTGTATTGTGTAATAGTCTTGTAAATACTTGTAATTTCCACTTTTGACCTCCGGCAAAGTTTGTAATAAATTGTGATATTGAATTGAACTTGACCTTGTAAATCAAATTGTGTGAATGTGTGTTAACGTGTCTCGTGCCCTCGTGTCCTGAAGACAACGTTTGGAGGTTTGGTAAGGCTTCGTAGATAATTCACTAGCTAATATTGGCCAATTTTAGTCTTGTGTGTGTCTAGCTTACCTCCAGGCCACCAGAGAAGATACCACAGGTAATAGATTTGTAATTTGTCTAAATCTAAACACTGAGAAACTCGGTCTCAAATGTCAGAGATTTGATTGCCTAGAACAATTTGATGAATCTAATCACGCTTCCATTGCCCTCTTCAAACAATTCCCAGTCTGCCTAGGGCAAGTTCTGAACAGGTATATTATAGTTATTGTATATTGTTTTACTTTTTTATGTTGTTACACTTATCCTCTAATGATAGTTGTATGTAAGGATGTGATAAATAAATATATAAATAAAAAACATATATTTCTATCATAGAATTAAACTGACTGCACGGTTGGCGTAGTGGTTTAAGCGTGGGATCGATTCCCACACGAGACCATATTGTTTGATCCATAAATTATTGTTGTTTCGAGTCAGTGTGTTCATTGTGTCCGATGGCTGCATGTTTGTAACGTCATCCGCCACACAGGATTTATTCCTAGTGCGGGAATGTCTATAAAAAAAGACGCGCGACCTCATTCTATAGTATAATAAACTTTCCGCCCGAGCTAAAAAAGGAATAGGTACCTTCCTAATTCTTATGAAAAAATCCAGCCTAAACATCTAATATCCTTATTTGATTTCATAACATAATATGTATTTTACTACTGTGCGTTATACGAGATATTTTGTAACCATAACAAGCGCGCGATACTGATACGTAAAGCGCGTAGTTTTGCAAACCATTTATATATTTCATAGAGACAAATCGCACTGTACATCAGTTATTCCCTTCTTCTTCAACAAGGATGTTCTAGAATTGTATGATTGCGTTTGACTTTATAAAATGACACAAAAGTAGACTTGGATCTAGAAGACGATTAAAAGAAGATTTGCTTTCGATTTTGTCAATGTTATGGTAGAAAAAGCAATCAGACTATCAAATAATTGTATCTAGTTTGCTTCGATGGTCCCGCGGCATAAATGTGCACGTGGGATTGGGAGGTTTCGGGTTCGGTTCCCGGGTTGGGCAAAGTGTTATTGGGGTTTTCCTTTAGGAAATTCTCAGTAACAGCACGGAGTCTGGTAATGTGCCCGGTACGGCAATAGGCTCTCTCCCTATTAGGTGGGACCTAAAAATTCATGGCGAAATGTGGGTGTAATATTACACCTCTGCCTACCCCTTCGGGGATACAGACGTGAGTCTATAATTTAAAGAAAAGTTTGCCTGTTCTTTGTGTCTATTGCTCTTGTAAAGTCCCTCGCGATACAGAACATACAGCTAGGCCGGGTGAGGTCTTTAAAAAGGAAGTTAATATGTCTGTGAATGAGGACTAGGATAGTCCAAATTATCTAAGTCAAAGTCGAAATCCTTTATTCATTTGGGTCACAATGTGACGCTTATGAACGTCAAAATAATAAATTTATAAAATAATTACTTAAAGACTCTACATTTACATTTACTGCCACGTTTGCAAAGCAAGGGCAAACCATGAGAAAGAACGGGCAATAAAAGTCATCCTGATCGGCTATTAGTTCTTATGTATGTCAATTCAACATTTGTTTTAACGGATTTAACTAACAGAAGCCTTACAACCGTTTATGAGACTAGCAATAAACTTTGAACCATTCTTAGTACCCACATTTTTTTATAAGATAGGTGACTTATCGCTTGCCTATGTATAGATCACAACACCAGAGTCACATGTGCGTTGCTGACCTGGATGGTGAAAGGACACAGGTATTCCCCCTTGTTTGTGTACCTTCACCACGTCTCATCCAATAAGTGTTGGATGCTATGATTCGATGTTTTCTAGTTTGTATTAGACAGCTGTCTTTTAGGCCCTTCTCTTACGAAGCGACTCTCAAACGATTTGTGTTTTGTACCCGTATCCTACGCGTCGCTTGTGAGTAGCCGCCATACATATTCAACTAATTTCGCACACGACGAGACCCTATGACGACGCGTTTGATGTCAGTCGCACGCTACCGTCTTGCTGGTCGCACGCTACCCGAGTAGCAATAATAATATTGCCAAGGAAGCGAAGCATGTGGGCTTATTAGATAGTTGGCAAGATAATTGATTCAAATAATAATATAATTCTATTGACATTCTATAAAAATGAGGACTCGTCCCTCGACAAATGCCCTACAATTGTTATTTTTCGCGATGTACGGATGCACACAGAATCTTCTTTTATATTTTCGTTTATTCTTGTAATTTAAATACAGAAGAAAATTGTCTTCATCGCTAGAGTCACTAGACATCGTCGTACGAATGTTGTTCTTCAAATGTTAAAATATAGTCTCATTAGCGTAGTACCGTGTGCGGTAACGAGTAGCATACCAGTATTCGATCATGGTTTGCATCTCAGTCCCTTAGCATTTGAATAGCTTCGTGAGAGAAGGGCCTTAGAGTTAGATCGTTGTTGTCAACCATCTAAGAACACATTTCATGTACCTACACAGTTTAAGCAATAAATGTCTTTGTCTTTTGTAAAAGGCAGCCAACCTGAGTCTAAAAAGAAAACGTTAAATCAAGGTCACAAAAAAATTTTAAATCGGACTAAGCCGATATAGTTATGATGACAGAAAGGACGTAACAGGTTCAGGTATCCCAAATAACAGGTTTTAGGTTCTGCCACTTCAAAATACGCCTACTCTAAATGCGACGGTTAGCTTATAAGACTCATAGCGTGACTTAGGTACTTGCCGTTCGTTATAGATCGGCAAATTTAAACAACGTTTGCACATACTAATGATTATGTAACGGGCCTGAATCGTGTTAACTAAACGAAAAGAAAGATGAAATACCTTTCTATTTGCCCCGACGCTTCGGCCACACTCTCACTAGAAAAAGAAAAAGCTTAATGCGATATTAATCGTTTCTCATATCTCGTTGATAAATCAGGTTTTGTATTGTCACGAGATTTTGCCTTTTTAAGACACATAATTTGACCCTGAAACTCTGTGAATGTCTAATATTTTTGTGTAACAACTACAAAGGCCCTATCCCCTATTCCTTCTCCCTTATCCCACTCCTTATCCTATCCCTTTTCCCAACCGCAAGGGGCGGCAACGCACGTGTGACTCCTGTGGTGTTGCTTGTGTCCATGGGCGGCGGTAATCGCTTACCATCAGGCGATCCGTCTGCTCGTTTGCCGCCTAATGATATAAAAAAAAAAGTTTATTTTTAATGCATTTTAGATTATTTATTGTAAATGATCAGCAATCATCCTTCCATAGGGTATTGATGTGGGTAAAATAATTAAATAGAGGGTACCTTGTAATTGCTTCTATTTCGCTCTGAAGATTACGAGAATTTCGAAAAAATAATGAGAACTTGCGATTATAAGAAAAAAATTAGAGTTTATCCTCTAAAATAATTTCTCCCACATCGTAGAATTTTAAAACGTAAGTATTCAACCAAATAAAATACATCCACAAAACTGCAATGATTAAAATAAGTATATTGTAAACTATTTGGCAAGTCATAAACAGACAGCGATAGCCTAGTGGAGATTCAAACAGACAGAGTTCGAATCCACGGCGCGCACCACTGACTTTTTGATGTTAGGTGCGTATATATTTATAAATCATTAAATAGTATAAAACAAAGTCTGTCTTCTGTCAGTCTGTCCCTATGTACTTATGTTTAAATCTTTAATAAAACTACGCAACGAATTTTAACATAACATAACTTCACGCTTTATATCCCCGAAAGGGAATGCAGAGGTGCAACACACCCACATTTCGCCATTCAAGGTAGTAGAGCCTTGCTGATTTCAGCATGAATGGGCCGGCTCGACCGGGGTAGTACTACCCTCTTATAGAAAATCGACGTAAAGTAACAGTACCTAAACTGTTGCGTTTCGTTCGGTGAGTGAGAGTGCCGGAGGCCCTATCCCCCCTATTCCTTCTCCCTCATCCCACTCCTCATCCTATCCCTTTTCTCAACCCCAAGGGGCGGCAACGCACTTGTGACTCCTGTGGTGTTGCTTGTGTCCATGGGCGGCGGTAATTGCTTACCATCAGGCGATCCGTCTGCTCGTTTGCCGCCTATTACCATAAAAAAAAAGTTATGTTGAGGTCCCAATGTAATAGGGGGCGAGCCTATTGCCGTCTACCGGGCACATTATTAACCGAGCGATAATTAACATTTTTTATACACACATAACTTCGAAAAGACAGAGGTGTGTACCCGGGGTACCTGGGGATCAATACGTATATCACTGAGCTATCGCCGCTATCTTAATGCGGTTTTTTTAAATAGATAGAATGATTCAAGAGGAAGGTTTATATGTATAATACATATATATGGCGGTACGAAGTTCGCCGGGTCAGCTAGTTATCACTAATTCCGTGCCCCGGAGAGGACGGCCGTTGGTCGCGACTGACATTAAGGTCTTTGCTGATCTTTACGGTGAGTTGACACACGACAATTTATATATACCTATTATACTAGAGGACGCCAGCAGCTAAACCTGCATTTTTTTTAATTTACCGGGCCGATCCCGTGGGAATTTCGGGAAATCCCTTCTTAGTGCACCCCTACGGTCCCTAAAGAAAATACTTGCCAAATTTCAGCTTCCTGCGCCCAATAGTTTCGGCTGTAGCGTGTCTGTCAGTCAGTCAGTAGCGCAAGGATTTTATATATTAAGAAGATTATATTATTATTATTACTTTACCTACGTTCTGATATCTAATTTCATATGCTTGATAACTGGTACTCTCCATATGGAATTGCCCGGATTTGGTGACATTTGGGTTTATACAAGTGCCTTGTATGAGGCGCGGTATTATATAATCGTTATTATAATATTTGTCTATAAATACACTATCAACGGAAAATACTTAGTTATTCTAGATCAGTCTGAATGTTTCTGAAATTAGCGCGAATAAATAAAATACACTTTTCAACGTAAAACTGTAAAGAACCCAAACTGCGAACAATAATTTTCTGCAAATAGTTTTCCGTGTTTGAGTGTTGTTCAGTATGAAAAATGAGCTCACTATACGTTTCCCACTAACAGTGGAGAAGTGAACTAATTGATCACGTCGCCACTATTAGTGGGAAACGCCTCACATTTGATATTGTTTGTATGAGTCTCTGAGTCTAAGTTCTTAAAAGATTCTCGTTATTAGTATCCTTGAACTTCTGTCACAGTTCATGACGGGGAGATATAATGCACTATATATTTAACGTGGGTTTACTCGCGTTTAGATGTTATATATTTCTTTTTTTTTGTCTGACCAAATCCTACACTTAAGATGAATCTTGTGTCGCTTAATCAACGAATACAAGGTACACCCAGACCTGGAACATCCAGAATCGAAAGAAAAATTACGGACAAAGTATTGTCTCGTGTGAGGATCGAACCCACAGCACTCAGCGCAGTTCTAAGCAGCGAGGCGACCGCTTAATCCACTGCGACATTCGTGCAGTCATTTACATGATGCAATTTATATGTAAATCAAAGATTTGCTCATATTTACACTTATTGCGCTGCTACGAGGCACCGTGTTATATAATCTTCTGTATCTATAAAATCCTTGCGTTATTGACTGACTGACAGACAAGCTACAGCCAAAACTATTAGGCGCAGGAAGCTGAAATCTTAATATATAAAATCCTTGCGTTACTGACTGACAGGCACGCTACAGCCGAAACTTTTGGGCGCAGGAAGCTGAAATTTGGCATGTATGTTCCTTGGGGACCGTAGGGGTGCACTAAGAAGGGATTTCCCGAAATTCCTACGGGATCGGCCAAAATGCGTCATTTAAAGCAGGCGTAGCTGCTGGCGTCCTCTAGTTTTGCATAAATGTTCCTTGGGAACTGTAGGGGTGCACAAAGGAGGGATTGCCCGCAATACCCGCGGGATAGGGCAGGAACGTTTAAATTAAAATAAAATGTGCGAGCGTAGCTGCGGGCATTCTCTAGTATATATTATATTTTTTTCAATAAATGTGCTATCGAAAGCCTCGGGCGGTCTATAAAGTACGACACCAGAGTTGGCTACGTACTTTAGTCATGAGGCAGGTCATAGGTATGATTATCAGACAAGTCATCTTTACGTGCACTACGAAACACAATAGCGATCTGAATCAGATTCAGAATCAGAACTTTATTTGTTAAACATAGGTCATATAGATATACAGATACAGAGTTGTCTTAGAATTTAGAGAGAGCGCTATGTTTTGTCATCAGGACATACAAATATTGGTAATGGTTAAGATTTAAATATCACAATAGATTGTTAATGTCCATTTAAAATAGAAGTTAATAATAATTAAATGTAAAAAAAAATAGTATACTTAAAATTTAAAAATAATATAAAATACGGCAATTTATACATTCAAATCAATTCAAATCCAATTATAATTCCAAATACATTACTACATTTAGAAGTTATTTTAGTTCATCTTTGAAAAAATCTTCAATTGTATAATAGCATTTATCTATTAGAAGTTTATTTAACAAGCATTTAAGTTGTAATATTGGCAAATTTTCAAAGAGTCGGGTATTTTATTAAATATTCTGGGTGTCATACCAAAGAAACTCTTCTGCATTAAAGCGGTTTTACACTTAATCTGGCATAATTTATTTACATATTGAGCTCGCATCGGGGCTTTTCGAACAGCAGGTAACTTTGGAAATAGATACATATTACTTTTTACGAACAGTGCTGTTTCAAATATATATAACGATGGAAATGTCAATAATTTTAAGGATTTAAATTATGTTACACAACTGTCGGTTGATTTTAAACCACACAATGACCTGATGCATCTTTTTTGCATTTTGAAGACAATATCACGATCAGCCGAGTGACCCCAGAAAATAACTCCAAATCTCAGAACTGATGCCACTAGTGCATGGTAAGCCGTCAGGAGGGTATCAGGTAAAGGCTGATGATGATGATGATGACTCATCTCGTCAGCCCTCGATCCCCGCGTCCCCACGGGAAGCGTTTGTCGGGAATCGTCACTGAACAGAACTGTGACCACCCATTAAATGCTCATTCCTGCGGATGTCCTGCAGGGTTCTGTCCATGGCCTGAACTGCCTTCCTATTGGTTATCGTACGCTCATCCCATACGATCAGAGAGCAATCCTTGAGCACGTGTCCCTTATCACTGTTACGTAACACACCACAAACGGGTATTACGCCGCTCTCTAAATCGATGGGAAATTTAAACATGGTATGTGCTGTCTTGCCACCCGGAAGCAGTGTGGCAGCGATTGCCGGCGACGCTACAGCAATGACAATTTTGCCTTGCCTCCTGACCTCTGCAAGTATGCCAGTAGTAACAAATGTTTTTCCTGTTCCACCAGGAGCACCCAAGAAAAACATTTTAGCCTGGCTTTGCCCAACGCTTTCAAGGACGGTGTCGTAAAATTCGTAAGGTGGTCATTTCAAATTGTCTCAGCGTTATACTCCCAATTTTCACGGTCTTGATGCGGTGATGATTGGGAAGCTGGTAACAAATATTTGACCAGTGGATTGCCGCTGATAGAAATGACCACGTCTTGAAGTGAACTGAGACAGGTGTTCAGCACGCGGTCATCAGTTACTTCGACTTCGTCTCTAGTAACACGCCTCAAAGCTCGTAGAAAATCTTCAGACAGATGATGGCGATACTTCTCCCAGAAAACTACCGCGTTCGCGACTCCACAAACACCAAGATAACGTCAAACAGATGACGCATGCGGCTGGGACTGTCACTGACGCTTGCCTCCGCGAGGTTGTCATCCCAGTATTGGTCACCGTCGAGAAAGTGACGTACTACGCAGGCTGTGCGGTAAGTGGGATACTCCAAGCCATCAAATGTCCTCAAAAAGGCGAAAGACGTTGGGCCTCGGACCGTGTTAAGTAACAACCGCAGAAAAAAGCATCCGACGTTATTTGTGTGTACGGTATAAACTCTACAAAATGCGGTGTCCCAGAAACTTCTCGGAAAACCTTCCACAGCACCTCCTCGTCAACGTCGGTTAAATACACCCTTTTGCTTGTCGTACGTGTAATATGAAGGCATCTCGTCATACGTAAGGGACCTCCCAAACTGATCGATTTACAGAGCCTGAAAAATGCCAAGAGAGTTGTTTGACGCGGATTTTCCAAGTGCTCAGCAACGCTGTCGGGATCAAAATATATGCGCTGGCCGTTCTCTAGGTGGTCGTGTAAATGCATTACGGTAGGATGCTTCTCATGTATAGAGAACACCAGTATCCGCCAAACCGCTTCAGACGTAACAATAAATAAATGGCTGTGTGTGAGTAAAAATAATCTAGCTAGTTCCACATCTCACTAATGTTTATATACAGTTAATCTAAACAAAGGTAAGCTATATGTATATCCCGGAAGACAATTTAAAGCAAGTTTATATGCGACATGAAAATATATTAATTAAGAAGCAATAATTACACCAATGTGACCAAACTGTTTATTTTGTACTAACTCTATTACTATTTATTCTGACAGAAATGATGTAAGCAATCAAGTTTGGCGATGGTGTAGTTACATAATTAATTAAATAACTTCAACTAATAGTCTTGCTCATCTCTGAAACGAATTAAAAATAAAAATTTTAAGAAGAAAATGTACAACTCCATCTATGACTTTTGAAAACAACTATTAACGTCGCCAACATGTTCAAATTTAAATTATTTATATCCAAAAAGGGCTTACACATGTAATTCGACTTGATGTTTTTGAACTCTCTTAGATGGCGCTGCATTAAAATTGTCTTAATTCTACTTATATTCAATTAATTATTTTTATCAGCCTAAGTTATAACATTGCGTGATTTTTATAGTGTGAAGCTAGCTTATAGCATAGTTAACATAATAACAACATTCAAATATGCATTGTTACATTACACGTTGTTACAGAATGCGTTGAAGAAATAAAGGTTCTCTGCTCGTTCCCTGTAGGTCATAGCGTGATAATAGGTAGCCTATGTGGTGACTCGACTTTTTAATAATATTTGTGTCAAATTTGAAGTAAATCCATGCAGTACTTTTTTACTTTATCCCGGATATAAGGACAAACAGATAAACAGACAAACAGACAAAAATTCTAAAAACTATATTTTTAGCCTCGGTATCGATAGTAGATCACACCCCAAGTATTCTTTTAAAAAAATATTTAATGTACAGTTTTGACTTTCCTACCATTTTATTATATGTATAGACTATAGTATTTACTAAAGTTTACGCGAATGTTACACATTGAAATCAAACTATGGTTTACGGATTCTATCGCGATAGAATGGTTTTACTAACATTACATTTAAGCCGAAAGATCTGAAAATTACATTACTTATAAGTATCTGACGTTTAAGAAAGAAGAAAGAAAACTTTATATACTAGCTTTTGCCCGCGGCTTCGCTCGCGTAAATTCGGGGTTCTCTAGTTATAGTATATCATCTATGTTCGGGGTAACAGAAATCTCCTTTATTGGGCGGATACTTCTATAATTGTCGTTTTAACTGTTTAAGAAATATAACTGCAAAAAGTATTTACACATACAAACTGTACTAAAATGTTATCCGGTATCAGTGACGTTTCGCTAGAGTGGCCATTATCGCGACTGCGATTTGTCCGTCAGAACCATTAAAATTTAACAAAATACTCGACAATCCGAATTTTGCGGATATATGTTGTCAACTCGAAATCTTAATTTTTTTATTGTTTTATTTTTCAGGTAAGGTTTCGATCCAGTCTGCCGTGCGGACCTGAGATCAGCTGATCTGATGGTACCTACCGTACCCCTTGACGAAATTATTAATATAGATTTGACACTGCGATGGTAGCGGACTCGGTCGGTTCCAATGTGAAACATTCCATAATCAACAACTACTTACAAATTAAAAATTAACTAAAAAAACATTTTCCAGTGGACTAAATTGTGTATCTAAACCATTCTCAAGTCCCCTTGAACACACACAAAAAATTTCATCAAAGTCAGTCCAGTGGTTTAGGAGGAGTTCAGTGACATACACACGCACACAAGAAATATATATATAAAGATAACTAATTATTTGTCACAGACACCGAAAAAGTATAACATATAACAAAAATATGTCAAGGCATAGCATTAGTCTGTGTCAGATAAGTACACACTCAGCTATATTGTTTCGATTACTTTATAGGAATTGTTATCTTCCGTGACGTACTAACCGGTCTTCCGTAACCATGAATTCAGTAAAGTAATCGAAAAGTCGGATAGCAATGAATAATGTAGTTTTTAGGGTTCCGTACCACGAAATGAAAAAACGTAACCCTTATAGGATCACTTTGTTGTCCATCCGTCTGTCAAGACCCTTTTTCTCAGAAACGCGTGGAGGTATCAAACTGAAATTTATAGCAAATAGTTAAGTCTACTGTCCCTTGAAGCTGTAAAAAAAAAAAAAACTTCTAAGCTAACGCAATCAAAAGATATAGCCGTTTATGCTGCATTTCCGCAAATTTTTGAAACTCACAAGGAAATCAAAAATCTACAGGGTACTTCCCGTGAACTCAGAATCTTGAAATTTGGTAAGAAGCAACGTCTTATAACAACACATATAAAGAAAACATTGCGAAAACCGTATTTTTTTAGTTACATCATATAAAAAAGAATTTTATTAATTTTAAAGTTACTATCCTACTACTAATTTTGAAGCTTTCGTCATGAACGCGTAAAGTTATTAAATTGAAATTCATATCAAATACTTGGGTCTATAATACCTATAAGCTGTAACAAAATCAAACTTCTATCTCAACGCAATCAAAAGAAACAGCAATTTTACTATATTTCAACAACGCAACTACTCGCAAAGGAATCAAAACTTACAGGGTACTTCCCGTGCACTCAGAATCTTGAAATATGGTACGAAGCAACGTCTTATAACACATATATAGGAAAAATTGCGAAAACCATAATCTTTTTGTCACATCATATATTTTTTATTAAATAAATTTTAGGTTTCTACCCATTTCGTCATGAACGCGTAAAGTTATTAAATTGAAATTCATATCAAATACTTGGGTCTAAAATACCTTTAAGCTGTAACAAAATCAAACTTCTATCTCAACGCAATCAAAAGAAACAGCAATTTTACTATATTTCAACAACGCAACAACTCGCAAGTGAATCCAAACCTACAATGTACTTCCCGTAAACTCAGATTCTTGAAATTTGGTACGAATTAACGTCATATAGCAGAGATACAGGAAAAATTGCGAAAACCGTAAATGTTAAGTTACATCATATAATAAAAATATTTTAATAACTTTAAAGCTACTACCCCCTTCCTCATGAACGCGTCGAGTTATTAAATTCAAATTCATATCAAATACTCAAATCTATAATATCTTTAGGCTGCAACAAAATCAAACTTCTAAGCCAACGCAATCAAAAGATATTGACATTCATATCAAATACTCAGGTCTATAACACCGTTAAGCTGTAATAAAATCAAACTTCTAAAAATGTAAACGCAATCAAAAGGAACAGCAATTTAAGCATATTTTCAAACTCGCAACTACTCGCAAGGAAATCAAAACCTACAGGGTACTTCCCGTGAACTCAGAATCTTGAAATTGGGCACGAAGCAACATCACAGAGCACAGATAAGATAAAATTGCGAAAACCGTAAAGAACAATGGAAATTTGGTCTGGGTTTTTTGTGGCGACCTTAAACTTCATATGAACAAAACAAATTATGTTTTTTTTCTACGATTTTTAATATTTTCACTTTGTCTCGTTAAAGCTGGAGTATTTTATGATAATAAAAAGCATTCCAATTGATTACGAGGTACCTTCTTTATTATTTAATTGTTGCCATAGACAATGGTGTGACAGGAATAGACGTGAGTGCTATTGATCCGTATCGATTATTATATAAGTTATCGATACGATCGACCTTTATAGGGTTAGTTTGGTTTAAAATGCAGTTATTTAATATTTAATCAACATTATATCAATAAGCTAATATTTTTGAAGCAAAACAACGTTTAAATCAAATAAAAACGTCACAGCATCTTTTTAATGTTGTATCGATTTCACATAAAATCGATTTAAAATGTGCAACTCTGTTTTTGTCTTTGGCTGCGACAGTTAGATGCTACAACAAAATACTTCTGCGTTTTGATGTAAATCTGACATAATTCATTTGATAATTCAAACGTACCTACCTACATTGTTTAACTTTCATACTATAACTTTCCTTTTACCTACATTGTTCATTCTTAACTAAAAATTCAAACACTGATATCTTCTTTTTCCGCCTTTCCTGAGTGAAAATAGAATCATTTATAGACTCTGTTACTTACGCCAAAATTTTTGATATATTTTTTATTACTGTACACTTCAATTTAATTTCAGACATTTTGATGTATGGAGATCTGCCATTGACCTTTGGCATAAAGCAACGTTTTATAGCAGATAGGAAAATTTCGAAAACCTTAATTAGGGTTCCGTACCTCACAAGGTAAAAAGAGGAACCCTTATAAGATCACTTTCTTGTCCGTCTGTCTGTCTGTCTGCCCGTGTGTCACCACCGATTTTCTCAGGAATGGGTGGACCTAGCAAATTGAAATTTATACCAGATACTAAAGTCTATTTCTGTTTCTATTAGGTGTATAAAAATCAGGGTCCTGGGTCAACCCGATAAAAAGATATGGTCAAAATTAGATTTTTGCAAAAACTTGTAAGTACCAAAATTAACCTTAATTTTCAACTTTTTTTAATTTTCGGAGTTTTTCCTTTACTTGTGCTTTAAGACCTTGGTTTTAACTAAAATTGACAATTCTAGGTCAACCGTAAGTACCCTATAGGTTTTGGGTCGAAAACCTATATGGTACTAGTTCCCGTTGAACTAGAATCACGAAATTTGGCTAAAAGCAGGGTCTTACAACACAAATAAAGGGAAAATTACAAAAAATTAAAAAAGTGGCAAATTTAAGGGTGTCCCCATACATACATAGTAGACTCCATTTAAGATAGTCCTCTAAGTTGTATGGGCGCTCATACAGATTTAGAGGACTAGCGTAATTAGCACCAACCTCAAATAAGGTAAAATGCGTACGGAACCCTCGGTGCGCGGGTCAGACTCGCACTTGCCCGATTTTTTTTAGTTACATCACATATTTTTAAAATAATTACATATATACAGGTTTGTACAGAACCCTCGGTGCGCGCGTCCGACTCTCACTTGACCGGTTTATTAGAATAAAGATTATTCAGTTTAAATGTATTGTCCGTAAAATCAATAAATCATAAATCAAAAAAGTACATATATCATTGATACCTGATGCTTATGACATACTTACAAATACCTACAGCATTTGTTGCTCATTAAATGTAAATTGACATGCAGCTTCGACTTGCTATGTTATGCAGGCTCCGGTCTAATAATAGAGAATATTAGTAGGTACTTCTGATGTAGCTCGAGATCGGCTGAAATAAAAAAACCATAGAGAGGAGAGACTTCGTCTATTACGGCGCTTTTCGTTACTGAATGTATGATAATGATAAAAACAGGTGACAACAACATGCCTGTAAACATGAGGCTCCATAGGGTAAGAGTCTCTCTGTGGAAAAACAAAAATTGCCGTGCTGTTTTGCCCTCAATTATTCGTTACAACCGCAAAGCCTACCCTAACCAAGCCCAAATAACCGAGCTATTCAATGTCACTGTCAAGGTTCAAAAGACAAAAGTATTATGGTCTTGTTTAAAAAATATTTCTACAAAAATACCAGCTATCGATTGCATATAATTATAAAAATTATAGTCGTTGAATTGATAATATACTCCATTTTGAAGTCGCTTTAAAAACATCTCAAGGGATTTCCCCATTAAGAATGGAATCTCGATCAAAATAAAACTGGGGAAATACTAAAGATCCATAGCTGAGCTGTTAATCCGTTAATCGTTAATTAACGAAGTTAACATTTCCACTAACGGATTAACTTTTAAGTTAACTTAAAAAAGGGTTAACGGACTTGTTAACTTCCGTTAAATTTTTTCAAGTCCATTAATCCGATACTTACCTTCTTCGCGCCGCCCGTGCAAACAGTGTTCTAACAAGTTTGTTCGGGACGATCGACAAGTGTGGCACGGCGCGTGCCGCGAGTGAAATGAAACTATATGCCTTGCCGGCGCGTGTAACTGAGAAAAGAATACTGCGAAGAAATTTGATTTATGAGTTTCATGACACATGTGTGTAATTCGTAAGTTTAGCGTTCGGCGTTTAGAGTAGGTAACGACTGTTTTGTTTGTTAAGTATACAAATACTGCGTACTTTTTAGATTTTATAGTCCGTTATAGTTTACCTACGTCTGTGCAATGTCTATATTAAACAGTATATTGTGCAAATAAAAACCACAACATGCAGTTGGATTCCAGATCCACTACAGACGAAAATCCGTGGCCACACTAGTGATTATGTTAATTTTATATCTACATCGAGAGACATGAAATCAAAAAACTCGTTTGACGATGCGGCATTTCTCGGGGAACAGATATTCATAAATCTGTTTATTAAATACTAGATGAGAGCGCAGTTATACTCGCGTTATTTAAGGCTACTGCTCCGCTCCCATGGCTCATAGCGTGATGTTATATAGCCTCGCCTCGATAAATGGGCTATCTAACACAGAAATATTTTTTTCAAATCAGACCTGTAGTTCCTGAGATTAGCGCGTTCAAACAAACAAATAAACAAACTCTTCAGATTAACGATTAACGTTAACTTGCGTTAAATCGTCCCAAAGGTAGCGCTTTAACGTTTAACGAAGTTAACTTTTTTAGTAACGGATTAGCGATTAATTATTTGATTAACGATGCCGAGCTATGTACAGATCCTATTTTTAGTCAACGATCTAGTTAGTACAAATGGAACAAAAGGCGTATGTAGGAGATATATCAGGGTTATCCACATTGTGAATAATAACGCGCAATACTCTAAAGGGCACATCCATTTATATTTGCTACATATGCAACGGCAAGGACCTTAAGGGCGCTTGTCCACTTAAGAAAATCAACCGTGGCTGCTTCAAATAAGACCGAATCATCATCCGATCAGCAGGCTAATACTTGTATTTTATGACATTGCAATTATATTTTGAATTGACTCAGAAGCGGTATTCTGCTAACCAAATGTCATTATCGTATAATTTGAAATAAACAGTTTGTCGTTGACACATATTTTGACACTTGTTTCAATTTACGATCTCGTTACAACTTCATTCAAATATCAAGAATACGATTTTGGTGACGTAAGATGACACTGACATTATATCGAAACTGTATTTTTACCCGACTACGGCTAAGCCAAAAGTAAGGGTTATGTTTTGAACAAATTTATTTAGGAGAATTGGGCCCCAGATCTAGGCACGACCATTTTTCAACGTTCACGCGTCGTGTCTAGCTCAAACGAAATATTTTCACCCGATTACGGCGAAGCCAAAAGAAAGGGTAACGTTTTTACCCGACTATGGCGTAGCCAAAAGCAAGGGTAATGCTTTTGGCAGTCTATGTATGCCATGTAGGTACCTATGTAAGTATGTATGTTTGTATGTTCCACCGTAGCGCCTAAATTACTGACCCGATTTTAATAAATGGGGTGTCAATAGATTCGTAATAATGGCCCGGGTGACATAGGCTATATAAATTTTATCTAAATTTTCTATTACGGAATTAATACCTCAGATTCTAACCTCAAAAAATATTAAATTGAGATAATCATAACGTGTTTGGTATCAAAAGAAAGGTATTGGTAAGCACATTACAATTGGTAAGCACATTACAATGTACATATATTATACTGCTCTAGTCAAAATATAAGTTTAAAACTTGGTTCTACCTACTTAAAATTCGCAAGGTTCAGACGGGATCCTGCCGTTTTGCCGAAAAGATTTTGACAAAATTTCATTACCCAAACAAATTTTAGCAACCTTTTTTTATACCATTGCAATATTTCGAAAGATTTTAGTAGGCATATTTTTATTTGGTCAAATTTTTACTTGGCAAAATATTACCAAGTATAATGTCATTATGGCATCTGGTCTTTAATCAAATGATTTATTACAGCAAACAATCATCAGACAATAAACGTTTGGTGATATTAGTTTATTTATGGAACTAGTTAGAGTAGGTTAAATCTTTAAAAAATTGTTAGGTTAGGTTAGGTTAGGTTAGAATTGTGACCCCTACGCACGAGCCGAGCGAGCGAAGCGAGCGGTGCCGCGGTAGCGGCCGGCGAGTGCCAGAAACGACTTGCATTAATAGAAAAAAGATATTGTTTTTAGTAGGTTACCCGGAACTGAACTATTTAGATTAGGATAATTAATGATTTTGAGTAAAAACTGTTATTCCAACTGAAATATTTGACTAAATAAAAAATGTTAAAAGTATTAGTTGGTTAACAAGTTATAGTTCAAACGTTAATTTTCTAATATTTATGTGAATAGTTTTTTTGCTAAGTAATTATTTGGCGAATGAAATTATGCGAATATTTTTTTGGGAAGTGAAAATTTGTCAAATTCCTTTCGATCAAACAAGGGAGACCCGGTTCAGACGCTTTGCGTTAAGTACCTATTTTCTTTCTTTCATACTTTAAATATGATAATGTAAATATTGCACGGCTAGTTTACATGCACCTTTGGGATAGAGAAAAGGATTTAATAAAAAAAAAAGTTTATAACCCGACTACGAAAAAAGGGGGTCTAAAAATGACGAAACAAGAAAACAGCTCATTCAGATACTAATGTGGGTGCCAGGAACACTTACCTGCATTAAACAAACGCGGCAGGTACGAGGTACACTAGTATAATAATAATAATGTCCTCCCGACCGATTGCGGCCACGGTGGCTTGTCTATTATATGAGACTTGCCAAGTGCGCAGGACATAATTATAGTGCACGAGTGTGTGCACATACACAAGTGCACTCTCTATTCCCTCACTCCCATAGTCCGATGGGTGGGACGCTACAAGCGACACGACTGGAGAGAGATTGCGCGCAGGACCAACGGCCTAACGTGCTTTCCGAGGCACGGGGGTGTGACACCGCCAACTCCCTGACTCTGAACTTGTATTGGATAATTCCTAACAGAAAAACCCAATATTACTTTTTGTTCGACCCGGGCATCGAACCCGAGACCTCATGATCCGCAGTCGCTAACACTACCGCAGGACCACAGAGGCAGTCACACTAGTATACAATAAGTGCAGCCACTTCTCTAGCTTGAGCATTTCTGTACTTATACTTTTCTGGATTCATATCTGAAAGAGCTATTTTCTTGTTTCGTCCTTTTCAGACCCCCTTTTTTCGTAGTAGGGTTATAGGTTAAAACTTTTTTTATCTTTTTATTTATAATATCTTACTTTTTCTAATATCTTTCTTACTCAGCGCCGATGTATCGTGTGTAGAGACGACACGAATTCTTGCGTGGGGCCGGCGACTTTTCTTAGCGTGTACAGGCGCTCTAAGTATTGGCGGACAATAAACGGAAGGTACACTTAATATAATTGCGGTCTCTGGCGTTATGCATCTGAGATAACTGCGCTCAGAATAATGCAATTGACGTGGCGTTTTAGTGCCTCAAACATGTTCATGAAAAGACAGTAGTAGAGATTAAAGTAGAGAGAGAAAGAAGTATAGATGCTTTTACAGACATCATACATAATAGGTGTGAGCAGCGATAGCCTAGCGGAGCAGCGATAGACTATTTCAGGCACCGATGGCCTAGTGCAGATACCAACAGACTACTATGCTGAAGGTATCGGGTTCCAATCCCCAGCATACACAACACTTCGAAGTTATGTGCTTATTAAATTATTAGTTATCGCTTGACCCGTACCTTGGAGAGCACAATAAGCCTTAACTGACATGAACATCTTTGACTGACATCAATCTAACCCATGAAGTATCGCTATCTTATCGCTATTTATTTAGGAGAATTGGGACCTAGTTATCAATTGCATATAATGATTAAAAATAATAGTCATCGAATTATGAATCTCCTCCTTTTTGAAGTCGCTTTAAAAACATCTCAACGGATTTCCCCATTAAGAATGGAATCTCGATCAAAATAAAACTTGGGAAACACTACAGATTCTATATTTACTCAACGATCTAGTTAGTACAAATGGAACAAAAGGCGTATTTAGGAGATATATCAGGTTTATCCACATTGTGAATAATAACACGCAATTATCTAAAGGTCACATCAATTTATATTTGCTACATTTATTTTAGTTATTTATTTATAGACTCACGCCTGTATCCCCGAAGGTGTAGGCAGAGGCGTAATATTACACCCACATTTCGCCATGAATTTTTAGGTCCCACGTAATAGGGGGCGAGCCTATTGCCATACCGGGCACATTACGAGACTCCGTGTTGCTACTAAGAATTTCCGAACGGAAAACCCAATAACACTTTGCCCGACCCGGGAATCGAACCCGAGACCCCCAATCCCACGCACATATTTATGCCGGGAGACCAACGAGGGAGTCAATTTGCTACATATCCAACGGCAAGGGCGCTTGTCCACGTTATGAAAATCCACCTTGTCTACTTCAAATAAGACCGAATCATCGTGTATACATCAGCAGGCTAATTCTCGTATTTTATATGACATTGAAATTACATTTTGAATTTACTCAGAAGCGGTATTCTGCTAACCAAATATCATTGTCGTATAATTTGAAATAAACAGTTCGTCGCTGACACATATTTTGACACTATTGTTTCAATTTACGATCTCGTTACAACTTCATTCAAATATCAAGAATACGATTTTGGTGACGTAAGATGACACTGACATTATATCGAAACTGTATTTTTACCCGACTACGGCTAAGCCAAAAGTAAGGGTTATGTTTTGAACAAATTTATTTAGGAGAATTGGGCCCCAGATCTAGGCACGACCATTTTTCAACGTTCACGCGTCGTGTCTAGCTCAAACGAAATATTTTCACCCGATTACGGCGAAGCCAAAAGAAAGGGTAACGTTTTTACCCGACTATGGCGTAGCCAAAAGCAAGGGTAATGCTTTTGGCAGTCTATATATGCCATGTAGGTACCTATGTAAGTATGTATGTTTGTATGTTCCACCGTAGCGCCTAAATTACTGACCCGATTTTAATAAATGGGGTGTCAATAGATTCTTAATAATGGCCCGGGTGACATAGGCTATATAAATTTTATCTAAATTTTCTATTACGGAATTAATACCTCAGATTCTAACCTCAAAAAATATTAAATTGAGATAATCATAACGTGTTTGGTATCAGAAGAAAGGTATTGGTAAGCACATTACAATTGGTAAGCACATTACAATGTACATATATTATACTGCTCTAGTCAAAATATAAGTTTAAAACTTAGTTCTACCTACTTAAAATTCGCAAGGTTCAGACGGGATCCTGCCGTTTTGCCGAAAAGATTTTGACAAAATTTCATTACCCAAACAAATTTTAGCAACCTTTTTTTATACCATTGCAATATTTCGAAAGATTTTAGTAGGCATATTTTTATTTGGTCAAATTTTTACTAGGCAAAATATTACCAAGTATAATGTCATTATGGCATCTGGTCTTTAATCAAATGATTTATTATAGCAAACAATCATCAGACAATAAACGTTTGGTGATATTAGTTTATTTATGGAACTAGTTAGAGTAGGTTAAATCTTTAAAAAATTGTTAGGTTAGGTTAGAACTGTGACCCCCTACGCACGAGCCGAGCGAGCGAAGCGAGCGGTGCCGCGGTAGCGGCCGGCGAGTGCCAGAAACGACTTGCATTAATAGAAAAAAGAGATTGTTTTTAGTAGGTTACCCGGAACTGAACTATTTAGATTAGGATAATTAATGATTTTGAGTAAAAACTGTTATTCCAACTGAAATATTTGACTAAATAAAAAATGTTAAAAGTACTAGTTGGTAAACAAGTTATAGTTCAAACGTTAATTTTCCAAACATTAGGTTTGCGTTACAATTTATGTGAATAGTTTTTTTGCTAAGTAATTATTTGGCGAATGAAATTATGCGAATATTTTTTTGGGAAGTGAAAATTTGTCAAATTCCTTTCGGTCAAACAAGGGAGACCCGGTTCAGACGCTTTGCGTTACCTATTTTCTTTCTTTCATACTTTAAATATGATAATGTAAATATTGCACGGCTAGTTTACATGCACCTTTGGGATAGAGAAAAGGATTAAATAAAAAAAAAGTTTAAAACCCGACTACGAAAAAAGGGGGTCTAAACAGGACGAAACAAGAAAACAGCTCATTCAGATACTAATGTGGGTGCCAGGAACACTTACCTGCATTAAACAAACGCGGCAGGTACGAGGTACACTAGTATAATAATAATAATGTCCTCCCGACCGATTGCGGCCACGGCGGCTTGTCTATTATATGAGACTTGCCAAGTGCGCAGGACATAATTATAGTGTACGAGTGTGTGCACATCCACAAGTGCACTCTCTATTCCCTCACTCCCATAGTCCGATGGGTGGGACGCTACAAGCGACACGACTGGAGAGAGATTGCGCGCAGGACCAACGGCCTAACGTGCTTTCCGAGGCACGGGGGTGTGACACCGCCAACTCCCTGACTCTGAACTTGTATTGGATAATTCCTAACAGAAAAACCCAATATTACTTTTTGTTCGACCCGGGCATCGAACCCGAGACCTCATGATCCGCAGTCGCTAACACTACCGCAGGACCACAGAGGCAGTCACACTAGTATACAATAGGTGCAACCACTTCTCTAGCTTGAGCATTTCTGTACTTATACTTTTCTGGATTCATATCTGAAAGAGCTATTTTCTTGTTTCGTCCTTTTCAGACCCCCTTTTTTCGTAGTAGGGTTATAGGTTAATTTTTTTTTAATCTTATTATTTATCATATCTTTCTTTTTTCTAACATCTTTCTTACTCAGCGCCGATGTATCGTGTGTAGAGACGACACGAATTCTTGCGTGGGGCCGGCGACTTTTCTTAGCGTGTACAGGCGCTCTAAGTATTGGCGGACAATAAACAGAAGGTACACTTAATATAATTGCGGTCTCTGCCGTTATGTATCTGAGATAACTGCACTGAGAATATTGCAATTGACGTGGCGTTTTAGTGCCTCAAACATGTTCATGAAAAGACAGTAGTAGAGATGAAAGAAGAGAGAGAAAGAAGTAGGTATAGATGCTTTTACAGACATCATACATAAAAGGTGTGAGCAGCGATAACCTGGTGGAGCAGCGATAGGCTATTTGGGGCACCGATGGCCTAGTGCAGATACCAACAGACTTCTATGCTGAAGGTATCGGGTTCGAATCCCCAGCGTACACCACACTTCGAAGTTATGTGCTTATTAAATTATTAGTTATCGCTTGACCCGTACCTTGGAGAGCACAATAAGCCTTAACTGACATGAACATCTTTGACTGACATCAATCTAATCCATGAAATATCGCTATCCCTTTCGATGTGCAGGTCAGAAAGGCAGTCGTACTGTGGAAAAGCTAATATGCAGTCAAATCCGGTTAGACTAGTAAGCTGTCTCCGGGATGCAACTGGGATAATGCTAATAGAGCTTGTGTTATGGGTACTAGATAATGGATAAACATACATATATACTTTTTTTTGTAAATACATACATATTATACATAGAAACACCCATGTTCATGCACACAAATGTTTGACTTGAGCAGGAATCGAACCCGCGACCTTCGACGTAGCAGTCGCTTACACTCCCGCTGCGCCAACCGGTCGATATTATTTTAAATACTCTACATACGCGCGTGTAGGACAATAAATACTTACAGTATCATAAGTGTGTTTATTTTTAATATAATTTATGAAATAATAATAGCTCATAAGATTATAAAATTTTAGCACGACGCTTCGTCAATTAAATGCATTATCCAAGTTCGTCTTGTTGAGGGTTTTATTGAGGTCCTAAACAACCGATAAGAAAAGAGCTATTGAAAAGAAGTTTGAAAAAATGACAATGAAAAGTTTATTGACAAGGGGTATTTTGGTCAATTGACAGCAAGGTTCTAAATATCAGTCTTGAAAAATGTGTTAAGGCAAAAGTGGATTTCCTTTTATTAAATTATAGTTGTTTGGTCTTAGCAATAAACTTAATAAACATTTTTGGCCTTTATTTTCTGTTACCTACCTTTTTTGGGTAGCTGTATATCAATGACTTATGATTTATAACTTGATGTAGTTAACTACCTGCATTACGATATGAAGTGATACCTTACGCAGAAAAATATAATTTATCAATCAACAAAAACTCTGGTCAACCAAAATCACAGAGCAAAAAATAATCACCAAATAATAATATAAAAACAAAATAATTATTTGTTTAAAAATTATTGAATCAAGCTGTGAAACTAATATTTGTTGTTATTAAATGGCCAATAGTTTGTTTACTGATATTATTTTAACGCTTCATTCGGTCATATTCAAATGATCGAAAACTGGACAAAAAGATTTTCGATCGGCAAACAAAAAACTTATTTTAAGTGTCGATAATTATGTGTACGAAATTACATGTGAAGTTGGATTTTAAATGAGAAAGGTTTATTCCTTCAATATATAGCTAACACTGGAGGCAGTCCTGCTGCCTCCGTGGTCCAGTGGATAGCGTATGCGATTGCTGATCGGAGGTCCAGGGTTCGATGCCCGGGTCGGGCAAAAGTGTTACTGGGTTTTTCCGAATACTCAGTAGCAGCCCGCAGTCTGGTGGTGTGCCCGGTAACGGCAATAGGCTCATCCCCTATTACGTGGGACCTGAAAATTCATGACGAAATGTGGGTGTAATATTTACACCTCTGCCTACCCCTTCGGGCATACAGGCGTGAGACTATAAATAAAATAAAATATATAGCTCACTAAAGTTCGCTCGCGGCTTATGCACCTTCACCTTCCACAACCTTCTTCAGGAAGCACACTTTTGGTGAAAACCGTATAAAAAATATTTTGATAGTTTCATACAGACAGACAGTATGCGGCGGGGACATGGTTTTGTAATATAATAGAGGCTTCCCTACTTGCATATGGAAAGGATCGTCTAGAGCTGTTGAAAGATTTGAGCATTTACTTGTAACAGGACATCAACCATTCGTCATTTAAAAATTTGTCGAAAAGAACTAAGAACACATTAACAAAAAAAACACAAACATCAATACGAACATTTTCACGACCTATCTAACGAACGCTATCGCAAATTTCCTGTCATTCCCCTATAACACTAGATAGAATGCTCCCTTAAACACTCTCTCTATTTTTCTGTAATGTAACATTTGCAAGAATTAATAAAAATAAAGAGTATAATTATGCAAGAATTCTCATTACAAGTGAATTCTGAGGCCCAATTCTCCTAAATAAATTTGTTCAAAATATAGTTTTGATATAATGTCAGTGTCATCTTACGTCACAAAAATCGTGTTCTTCTAAATTATCTGATATTTAAATGAAGTTGTAACGAGATCGTAAATTGAAACAAGTGTCAAAATAACAGGGTTCGAGGATATATATCAAGATATATATCCGATATATATCCGATATATATCAATCTCGATTCGACGATATATATCAAATGTTTTTTGTGATATATTGCAATACAAAAATGGTTTTAAAAGAATATTATTTTTGCGTTTGTTACTGTATTTCTACTTCCCAAATGTAGATGGCGTGGGAGTAGAGTTAAATCACAATCCCTAATGGTAAGTTCTAATCTAAAAATGGCAACACTTCTGCCGGTATTAATGGCGTCAGTCCGTCAGTGGTATCAGAAAAAAATCGTTACAAAAAACTAAGTACTCAAATGAATAAAACATTAAAAACATTTCAGTTTTCTATTTTTTGATCATTTTGGTATGTTTATGAAACACATGCAAATAGTATTCATAAATAATACAATGAAATAATAATATGACTTTCATACATTGATATATATCAAACTTGATATATATCCGATATATATCGTAAATATCCGATATTTTGATATTTATAATAAATATCGGATATTTTCGAACCCTGCAAAATAATATGTGTCAACGACGAACTGTTTATTTCAAATTATACGATAATGACATTTAGTTAGCAGGATACGGTTTCTGAGTCAATTCAAAATACGAGACGAGTCATATAAAATACGAGAATTGGCCTGCTAAAGTCTATCAGCACTGTAATAGTAATCATACAATTTTATTCAGCGGGTCTTAATCGCGATAATCGACTTATTTTAAGGTATAAAGCCATGTATTCACTAGGGGACAAAGTCGCTCGACTTATCGCGAACAGTCGCAGGACATTTACGTGCGACTGTCCCGCGACAATGTCGACCGACATTTCGCTCGTCCGCATACCGGCATTGTGATCAAGATGTCGCCTAAGTGTTAACACAGTTTCGTTGGTAGTGTGGACCAACGAAGTGTGCTATAATCGCGGGTAGTCGCGGAACAAATAGCAACACACGACCTCACAAGTCAAATGCCTTCGGAAACTGTCGAGGTACACGAAGTCGCGCAAGGTCGACGCTATCGGAGCGTCGACAAGCGACTTGTTCCGCGACACGTAGATGTCGCCTGCGATGTCGGGCGATGTCCCCCGCGACGTCGCTCAACACGTAGAATTCGTGTCGGGCGACAAGGTCGCGGGACAAATGTCCCCTAATGAATACGAGGCTTAAATTACTCTGTTATTCTCCAACGTTTAAACCGGCGTGCGATTGTCGTTGACTTTCAGTCTGACTGACTGTCAGTCTAATAAATAAAATTGTTAAATATATAAAATGAAAATGCGAAAGTTTAAAATGAATTGAAATAGGAATGAATGTGCTGAGATGGTCTACAGTATTATTATAGAGTATCCAAAAACAGTACGTACTTCGAACATATTTCCGATATACAGTACCTACCTAGAGGGACCGGTCTGGCAGTCAATCACAACACTTATATGCAATGGACTTTTTTATTGCCTCTCATATTTAAATTCTGGTAATCTATATTATGATTTATACATTAAGTGTAAATACCTACTATTTATTGGGAAAATAAAAGCAAATATTATTGAAATATCGTTTTTATAGTCGTAATGAATGACGTCAATGTTTTGATGCGGGGTCTTTATTAAGTAAAGACAAAAAATCGGGTTGATTGCTTTAAAGACCTTGAGATGAATACTAATCATACTTTATTTTCATTCTCGTAGCGTTAT
Organism: Euclidia mi; assembly: GCA_944739405.2. Lineage (NCBI taxonomy): Eukaryota > Metazoa > Arthropoda > Insecta > Lepidoptera > Erebidae > Euclidia > Euclidia mi. The sequence continues at coordinate 44,637,544 of OX123201.2, forward strand.
CCCAGTTGCAACGCGTAGTAGTCTCACCGGATTTGACTGATTATTGGCTTTTCCACAGAGCGACTGCCTATTTCATCTTCGCAACCCAAAGGAATAGCGATATTCCAGGTTTTAGCCTAGAGACAATATATTCAGAGGTACTGACTCCCTATTACGACTGTCATAGATAATCATGACGCCCGGCACCGGCGCGCGGCGTCTTAACGTGCTAATTAATAATTCCAAACGCACATAACTCCGAAAATTCAGTGGTGTGCACCGGAATCGAACCCAATACCCTCTGCATGGCAGTGTATTGGTATCTCCACAAGGCTATCGCTGCTTCATCCTGCATCACACTGATCGAAATTATATTATACGACTTACATTTTCAGCGCCATTCAAGAGTTTACAATTGTAAGCTTCATTTAAGAAGACAAAAAAGAAAAGAACAAAATACATTTATTTTGCTACACGAAAGGGACAGAAAAAGCATAAATACATACAACACAAAAAATATTATAACAACACACACATCGGTAATACAGATAAAAATAAATAGTACAGAATACAATTATAAAAAGTCCCCTGCATGCGACGAAAAAGGACCTAATTCAGCATTATGCCAGGCCGAAGCTTTACGCTGGTTTTTAATTAGGTCCTGTTCGTGACGCGCATTTCTAATATCTGCCTCAATAGACAGCCTTTCGCAGTCCAAGGCTGGACCTAGGCCTTTCCTAATTCTAGTAGCAATAAAATTGTGAGTCAATATGAGGATTAAAGATAGGAAAAAAAAGGCAGCGATAGCCTAGTGGAGAGACCGACAGACTGCTACGCAGAGGGTCGGGTTGCGAATCCACGGCACGCACCAATGACTTTTCGAAGCTATCTGCGTATTAAATGGTTAATTATCGCTTGCTAAACGATGAAGAAAAATATCGTGAGGAAACCTGCATGTCTGAGGGTTCTCCATAATGTTCACGAAAGACATGTGAAGTCTGCAACCGGCACTAGGCCAGCGTGGTGGACTATGGCCTTACCCTTCTCATAGTGAGAAGAAGCCCGTGCCCAGCAGTGGGACAGGTTATATATATAGGGCTGATGAAGATGATGATGATGAGGATTTGGCCTATTACACCACTCTGGCCCAACGGGTTGGTATAAGGTTTGATGCCGTGTATCCCATCTCTTCATGTATTTGCCTTAGTCGCCTCTTCATTAATTTCTCCTCCATTTACGTACGAATGAGCCGTCACTGCCACAAATCAGCCTCTGAAAAAATAGAATAGGGTATGACAGTGTTTATGACATTTACCTACACCTCCAATAGTTGGACGACAGTTTTACAAATAGCTTACTTTTATAGACAGACCACACGGGTGAAGCCTCAAGCCCAAAGCTACCAACTTTTGTTTTACAGTATAGGAAGACAAACGAATAAGCGGGTCACCTGATGGTAAGTAATCACCGCCGCCCATAGACACCTGCAATGCCCGAAGGATCACAAGTGCGTTGCCTACCTTTTAAAAAGGAATATGCTCGCTTCTTGAAGATTCCAATGTCGAACTGGTATGGAAATACGGCTGCAAGTAGCTGGTTCCACAGTTTGGTCGTACGACACAGGAAGGCGTGTTTGTCAATTTTAGTTTGTGGGGAGGTGTACTGTTGTGAAATTCTGCAGCGGGTATCAGACCAAACAACTCCTCAAAACACTCCCCATCATACATACGATAGAGAACGCAGAGAGACGCAACATCTCTACGCAGGTCAAGATGGTCGAGCCGGTTTGTAAGGACCGCGTCGTCGATGACTCGAGCCCCTCGACGTTGGACGCGGTCAAATGCAAGCAGTTGGTATTGTGGTGCCCCGGCCCAAAGAAGGCAGCAGTACTCCATGTGGGGCCTAACTTGAGCTTATATAATCACATGATTATTTACAACAAATTTCTGAAAATTTGTAGGATTGCTTAAAACACCATTATAAATGAGGTCTTAAAAGTCCTCACTGATCCGACCCCTGGCAAAAAAAGGCCACGGGGTCAAAAGTCACCAAAACAGGTTTGCCGCGATTTTCAGCCAAACGGTAAGTTTTATCGTAAAATTAGCTCAGGCTTAAATTTTAGATTAGATAATTCTCTCGAAAGGTTTGTCACTCTCTTACTTTAAAAGTTAGGTACGCCCATTTTACCACTTTGAATTCTTTCAAACGACTAACTTTAAGAAACAATGGTGTTAGGAACTTCAATTTATTTTTTGAATGTCTATCTATAGACACCACGCATGTACATAACAGTCGAAAAAAAAGGTCTTACGTCTGTGCTAGGTATGGAGAACCCCCCTTACTTTCCTATTTTATTATTTTTGTATAATAATCGTGTAGTGATTCACAGAATGTATCTACCTACCAATTTTCAAATGTGTAGTCGCAATAGTTTCGGAATAAAGCAGCTGTGAAACAGACGTGGCGAATCAATTAGAGTTCATTTTTACTATTTATGGTTACGGAACCCTAAAAATCGCGTTCATTACAGGGTCATCATCCTGCTAGCGTTATCCTAGTCTGAAGCCTGTGTCCGCTTTCTAGTCTAACCGGTTTTGACTGAATTTTAACTTTTCCACAGAGCGACTGCCTGTCTGACCTCCGCAACCCGAAGGGATAACTATGTTCCATGGTTCAGACTAGTATCAGTTAACCTACTTTTAGGTACTGACTCTCTATAACGACTGTCAAAGATCTTCATGACAGCAAGGATCGACGACTTAAACTAAACGTGTGCATTAATATGACGATATCAAATCTTAACTTTTTTGAAACTTTTTATTTCAAAAACGCTCCTAGGAAAAAAATATCTAGACATCTTTTATAGATAATTACCTAATCTACAATTTTTGTTGAGCAAGTTTTCTGATAATTATTCCCGTTTTGCTGAAAATGGTGAAAACCTATTTAGCTGACTTTTGACCCCGTGTAATATTTTTGTCCGTGTGGTAACGGATTAAGAATACGGAATGTCACCACCCCATATCATCCCATGGGTGTCGTAAGAGCCGACAGAGGGAGCATATTATGCAGAGAACATCACTGTAAGAGAAGGAAAACTTGATACAAACCCTATACCAACCCGTTTGGCCAGCGTGGTATAGTAGGCCAATTCCTCCTTTCAAAGGAGAGGCCTAGTCCAGCAGTGGACTGTTAAAGGCTGAGGATGATGATGAATATTTTTCCAGGTGTCGGATCAATGAGGACTTTTTAGATTTTGTTTATTATGAATTAAGATGTTTTGATTTGAACTTGAATTTTCAGCTGGGTGCGAATTATTGCAACCTGGGTCAATGTCAATTTCTAAATTGACCGGAATATTACGAGAGATGCGCTAATGGAAATATTGCATGTACAAAAGTGTCTAATCTGTCTGATTTTTGCGCCGGGCGGTACCATTATATAGGTAAATTACAAAAGAAGCCATTGAATTTGCGACTTACTTATTTTTTTTATTTTGGGTTTTGGCTTTTTAAGTTACTTAATCTTCCGTGAGTATGATCGATATAAAGCACGAAATATTATTAATTAAAATGGAGTGTATATTTAGGTAATATATGGAGAAATGGCCCCGGCCCAGTAGAGAGACAGTACCTAGAGGTATAAAATAGAAAGAAGAAAGATATAAGTGTAGGAAGCATAGTTTGATTAATTTAAATCTCGTGCCCTCTTGGCAGAATAAGCGCGTGCCGGTGCCTCGCTTTGCGATCGTACGACATCGGGACATCCCGTTCCCGCGTCCCGCTCCCGCCGCTCGCGACGCCTAGCCACTACTAGGTACCTACTAGCCAGTAGCCCGCCAGTTCGGCTCGCGGCTCCTTGACGAAACGGCCACATTTTGGTTTGTTAAGTACCTTGTAGGTACTGTTTACTTAACGTCCTAGTTGGTGTTTTATGTGTAAATGTTGTGGTGGTGATATTGTACGCCTATATGAATATAGGTAGGTACATTAATCCAAATCCGTATTGCGTCTCAATCAATCGCCCTTCGCCCTACAAACTGGCGCTCCAACGCGGCTCGCTTAGGTACCTACGAAAACCGAAGCGACACGCACTCTTGGGTAGGTACCCAACGGACGTAAAAGTTTTTCAAACAGTGAAGTGTATCGATAAGTGTATTCGAAAACTGTAATCGTGTTATCGTGTGCTAATCTGACTATTGCGAGCCTACAATGCCTCGCCGCAAGAGTCGGAACGTGGATGACGACACCATGAGTGGCGCTGCGTCGCCGACTCCCGTTTGCGTTTGCCAAGGCTCAAGCGGAATCGAACCGACAATTGGTTCAGAGCCTGCTGGCCGCGTCTGCTGTCAACGACTCAGCGCCACCGTCTCCATCGGTAGCAACCACTACAAAACAAGGAAATTTTGCACGATGTACGGCCCGCTTCAGTGGAGAAAGCCGCAACTCAGAGGCCTTGGAAGGGTTGGGGTGTAGCCTTGAGGGCAGTATCTCAGAAAAAAATCTTTTTTGATAAGGTTAGGTTTGTGACGGTGAAACAATAAGTGGCCAAGAAAAGAAAAAAACATTTTTATAAAGAAATTTTATTTTCTGGACTTGGTATTTTTTTTCAGAAATATCTTATTGTTATTTTTTTATTGCGGCATCGTGGTCGTACCATCGTTACAAGCAATTATGCTCCCTACGACCATTTCGCTTCGGCGCACCGTTTCCGAGATACGGGGCCTTAAAGTTGTATGCATCCAATGAACTATGTCAATAACTCAAAAACTGACAGTTTTACGGCAACATTCTTAGGGACCAAAGTTGTAGGCCTCGGCGTGAGCTAGGTACTCGTTGCCGCGAAGAAACAAGCAAAACGAGAAAAAAATATGTTTGCAAGAAGCTTGATATTGACGATAAAGGCTCTGTATTCAGATCCCATGGTCACCAATCCATTACATGATCGCGATGTGCACGACAACGCCCTAAAAATCTGAATTAATACTCATATTATTCAGAGATATTGATTATCGAAGAAAATTGCGGATATTTAGGTTATTTTTGACGGGAAAAATTAAAAAACTGTGCACATTCCAGTAAGAACAATTCTTATCGGATTCTTATTGGAAATGTTTGTTTTTATTGGAAATCTAGTTGGAAAGAAACTTATGTAGGTGTGAATCAGATATATAACATAAAAAGGTGTTTAAAAAATAAAATACGGAACTTGGCGGCAATTAACAATGAATTCTTCGTTTTATTTTTTGTGTTTAAAATTACAATGTTTCTTTTCATTATATTTATTTCCTCTAAAAGTAAATTAAATAACCTTTATAACCGTATATAATAAAAAAATTGTGCAAGTGCGAGTCGGACTCGCGCACGAAGGGTTCCGTACCATAATCTATAAAAGAAAATCACGTTCGTTGTATGTATAATTAAATACTTTTTAAGTTTCTATCTGTTTATTAAGATCGAGTAACAAATTGCTTAAAAATTACGTTTGTTGTATGGGAGCCCCCCTTTATTATTTCCTTTTTATTTAATTATTTCTTTTGAAAGGTAATATACAACCTGTTACAGTTAGGTAGTAATTAAAAAAAATACGAAATAAAACACGTTTTTTGTATAGGACCCCCCTTTATATTTTATTTTTTTTATTTTTAGTATTTGTTATTATAGCGGCAACCGAAATACATAATTTGTGAAAAGTTCAGTTTTCTAGTTATCACGGTTTATGAGATACAGCCTGGTGACAGACAGACAGATGGACAGACAGACAGCGGAGGCTTAGTAATAGGGTCCCGTTTTTACCTTTTAGGTACGGAACCCTGAAAAACGACAAGAAAGATGAATATCTCAGAAATATCTTAGTTCCAAAAAACCTTGCCCTCAACCCTACACAAGGTGAAGAAAATAGGACTTGGACAAATTGTGAAAAGAAAAGCTTTTTTCTCGTTTTGCTTGTTTCTTCGCGGCAACGAGTAGCTCTTGCTGAGGCCAACAACTTTGCTCCCTATGAATGTTGCCGTAAAACTGTCAGTTTTCGAGTTATTGACACATTTCATTGGATGCTTACAACTTTAAGGCCCCGTACCTATCTCAGAAACGGTGCGCCGAAGCGCCATGGTCGTAGGGAGCATAATTGCGTGTAACGATGGTACGAACACGATGCCGCAATAAAAATACAACAATAAGATATTTTTGAAAAAATCAAAAAAATTAACTACGAGTAAGTCCCAAAAAACCTTGCCTTCAACCCTACACAAGGTGAAGAAAATGGGACTTGGACAAATTGTGAAAAAAATATGTTTTTTTCTCGAGGAGAGGATAGGAAGGACGGCAACGCAACACCGCATCTCCTCTTCCCCTGTGGCCCCACCGCGACGCAACAATGGGGGCGCCATTTGGTCGCAGGAGATAGGGCGCAACACCGACACGCCTCTCCTCCCGCGTGGATGTGTGGAGTGCACATGGAGTGTCTTACTTTCGGTAAGTACATAAAAAATAAGTTATATTTTAAGCTTAGAATTACCTAATTATATCGTATTTTGAACAAAATTAATGATTTAATCCGCCATAAAGAAAATTTGACGCACGTCAAAAAAATTTTACGAGCCACAGATAACAGTGAATGATAAGATAACACACGTACAAACCAGAACAGTAGATGCATGGAGTCGATTTGTTTTGTAATATTTTTTAATAATTTGTTACCAGAACATCGAAATTGGTTGTTTAAAATTGGTTACGGCTATTTGAATAATTTGTTTTTTTTTAATAATATATTTTATTGTTTTTTTATTATTTATTTTATTATTATTATTTATTTGTAATAATATATTTTGTTTAATATGTATGAGGTAATAATGAATGAGGTATTCAGGTATCACATAAAGTAGAAATAATTCTGCAATATTTTGATATCTGCCTTACGATGAAAAATTAAATACATCATTACGCCAACGGTACCACTTATGATTTTACATTTATCATAATTTTATGATTATTTTGGATTAAAATTGATTGTCTACAACTAATAAGTAAATTAAATTTCTATGTTTCATATCGATATCCGCGTCACCCGCTTAAACCTTACGTAGCTCCACCGCTTAAGTTTGTTTTCAACCGACTTCAAAAAAAGGAGGCGGTTCTCAATTCGACTGTACTTTTTTGCATTTGTTACCTCAGAACTTTCGACTGGTTGAACGGATTTTAATTATTCTTTTTTTATTTGAAAGCTTAGTGCCTTCCGGTTGGTTCCATTTTGTCCAATTTGAAGGCGGTTTAGGTTTTTGTTAAAAAAATATAATGTTTATGTAATAAGTTATTATAATGCGTGTTGTGTTTACCTATTAAAGGTGTGCATTCAGAACCTACGTAGTTGTTATAGGCTTAATGTGCTTATTAAATGTTAAATGCCTGTTGGTGAACCTAAATAAATAAATAGAACTGTACTTGTACCATGAAGATTGAAGATGATTATAAAGATAAGGAATTAAGGTGTATTTTTATTTGTCACATCCTGCGATACCTAGCTTGGTGAGCCGTCGACAATTAATTCATTTGAAAACAGGCGTACTTACATTTTTGTGTACGGTGCATTAAAAGTAAAACATTATATACACAAAAAAGGAAGGCTAATCTTTAAATTATAAGTGTAATGTTTACTAAAAAACATAGATGACCAAAACTTCATAGTAAAGAACGTTTTTACGTTCATTCATATTATAAATTATTTTAGTGTTCTGCGCGAGTCCATACCATCCTGTAGTAAAATTCGAATTCAAAATCCGAAAAAATAAGAAAATAAACAAAAATGACGTTTTTTGTGACGACTGGTCGTAAGTATTAGATAAAATTTTTATGACTTGTGACTTTATTACTCGGTGTCATGGTTGTAATTTGGTTGAACTTAAAACTGTTTTAAAACATTTGTCTCTGTTTGGTAGGAATAAAATGTCGCGTACAGATTTTGTACGTGACCCGTCATCTTTGTCTATAGTCCGTGCCACGAGAACATAGACTTTTTATAAACAAAGAATTTCTACTAAGTGACTTAGCGACAGTTTTCAAACAGAAATAATGTCAAATCGAATGAGCGCAACGGTACATAGGTACGTGTCATCGGAAACTAATATGTCAATGGATCGGGTTTTTATCGATATTATGCGCTGTCAACAGGAACCTAGTTTGTGGTACTGGAACCTGGAATGTCAACATTTGGTTTTACTTCATTGAAATGTTACATTCTTGGGCTTAGCTTGCATTTATCTTAGGAAAAAAAATATTTTATTTAGATGTCAAGAAGAGGTAAGCGTAAAGTTAAATGCACGTTTATAGGATCGCAATGCACATCCCGCGGCCAACATTGCGGCAATGCGGGTGCAAATTGCAGATGGTAAACTATGTATTATTCGCACATAAGATTCTGTACACCTAATAAAAATAAATTGCGTCTTTTTACTCAGGTTACCCCGAATGTAAATTTACCGTAACATTTAATGGATTTGGTTTAAGTTCATTCTGATGTTTTCATTCATACACAACGTAAAATCTCCATCATAAATCGTGAGGAAACCTGCATGTCTGAGAGTTCTCCATAATGTTCTCGAAAGACATGTGAAGTCTGCCAACCCGCACTAGGCCAGCGTGGTGGACTATGGCCTTACTCTTCTCATAGCGAGAAGAGGCCCGTGCCCAGCAGTAGGACAGTATAAAGGGCTTAAGATGAGAGACTAGCTAGTTGTCTGTAATATATCACATTTGTGGACAGTTATTTAATATGCCTATGATTAAAAAAAAAATATTGCCTATGATTAAAAAAGCAGCAGATATATAAGGCAAGTGTGGAAGGGACAGGACGAAGGGTAAGACCTAGGCGGACGTTCTCTGACCAGATTGGAGACATCCTAAAAACAGGACAGGTGAGAAGTACCCTGAACAGAAGAGCATGCATGAGGAATCTGATGGGAGTGAATGAAGCAAGAGAGATATGTCAGAATCGTTGCAAATGGCGTTCCGTAGTCTCTGCCTACCCCTCCGGGAAACAGGCGTGAGTCTATGTATGTATGTATGATTAAAAAAATCAAAGTCCATAATAGAGTATCCTGTTTGTACTCTATCATTGACATACATGGTACACTATTATTCAATTGACTTAAATTTACTTACGTGTTAAAAAACTACAAAAAAGTCGCAAAATTAATGACAATTCTTCCGGAAAATTCGACCACTCTTACACAAAGTCAAATATGTTTATTTTCATTCAAATTTACATTTTTCCGGATATGACTGGAAGTCATAGATAATAATATTAACATATATAAAGTCATATACTTAAAAAAAAAACCGTTAATAAGTATCAAACTTCACTAAAGCATACAACTGTTTGAAACAAAGGTTGTGAAGCCCTGAATGTGTGTCTATCTTCTCGTGGCACCAACTATAGTATTATATATATCGATGAATACATGAGATACCGTTAGCAAGAAAAAAATTCTTAGTTTTTTTACATAATATATTAATAGACCGTTATTGATAACTTAACTGTATAATAGGTATAATTTATTACTCATTGACGGTTTTTATAAAGTGCCATGGTATTATGATGATTTATGTTGTGAGTATTATGATAGCAGACACGTGTAGGCTGACATGATGATTGTTAGTTAATGGCAAGAACAAAGAGAGGCCTATGTTCAGCAGTGGACACGGTCGGGCTTTGGATGATATTGATGATGATTATTCGTCAGTTAATCTTTGAATAATGTTTGTTGACGGGTATAACAACTTAGATAAGTAAAATCAATTAAAACATTAAAAAATATATATATAAGACGATGATGTCGATGATTTATAATCATCATATCAGCTTCCTCCGTGGTCCAGTGGATAGCGCATGCGACTGCTGATCGGAGGACTCGGGTTCGATTCCCGGGTCGGGCAAAAGTGTTACTAGGTTTTTCTGAATTCTCAGTAGAAGCACAGAGTCTGGTGATGTGCCCGGTAACGGTAATAGGCTTGCCCCCTATTACGTGGGACTTAAAAAAAAGCATGGCGAAATGTGGGTGTAATATTACACCTCTTCATACCCCGTCATGGATACAGGCGTGAGTCTATAAATAAATAAATAAAATAAATGTAGCAAATATAAATTGATGTGCCCTTTAGAGTATTGCGCGTTATTGTTCACAATGTGGATAAACCTGATATATCTCCTACATAGGCTTTTTGTTCCATTTGTACTAACTAGATCGTTGAGTAAAAATAGGATCTGTAGTATTTCCCAAGTTTGTTTTGATCGAGATTCCATTTTTAATGGGGAAATCCGTTGAGATATTGTGTTTAAAGTGACTTCAAAAAGGAGGAGACTCGCCGCCGTGGTCCAGTGGATAGCGTATGCGACTGTTGATCGGAGGTCCCGGGCTCGATTCCCGGGTCGGGCAAAAGTGTTACTAGGTTTTTCTGAATTCTCAGTAGCAGCACGGAGTCTGGTGATGTGCCCGGTAACGGCAATAGGCTCGCCCCTATTACATGGGACCTAAAAATTCATGGCGAAAGGGGGGCAGGGGAAAGCAGCTGCTCTCCCCCCCCCCCCCTCTAGAGATTAAAAAAGACCTACAATTTATTCTTTTCTCCATACTTTTCTCATTTTTCCCTTCAACTTGCGCCCCCCCCCCCAGGCCATCGTCTGGCGTCCTTGCCCCCCCCCCCTCCCTCTACGCGATCGGTGGGCGACGCCTTTGCCCAACAGAGGTAAACAATTGTCATTGGTTGCAATTATCGTAGCCGTAAGGTTAGTTAAATATGGGACGGTATTTAATTTTATCTACTACTAGAGGATGCCTGCGGTTACACCCGCGTTATTTAAAGCTACTGCTCTGCTCCCGTCGCTCATAGCGTGATGTTTTATAGCCTATACCTATAGCCTTCCTAGATAAATGGGCTATCTTATTCTTTCATACATACATACATACATACATACATAACGTCACGCCTTTTATCCCCGAAGGGGTAGGCAGAGGTGTATTTCTACACCCACTTTTCGCCAGATATACTTTAGTCCCACGTAATAAGGGGCGAGCCTATTGCCGTACCGGGCACATTTCCAGACTCCGTGCTGCTACTGAAAATTTCGTGACAGAAAAACCCAATAACACTGCCCGACCCAGGAATCGAACCCGGGACCTCCCGATCCCACGCGCACATTTATGCCGCGAGACCAACGAGGCAGTCGTATAGGGTTTGATGTCGAGTTTTCCGTCTCTACGCAAAGATGGTATTTGCATCGTGTTATCCCTTAGTCGCCTCTTACGACACCCACGGGAAGATAGAGGGTGGTGACACTTGTATTCTATGCCGTCAACCACACGGCAATACACGGCTTATTCTTTCAGTGTTATGAAATAATTTTTCAAATCGGACCAGTAGTTCCTGAGATTAGCGCGATCAACCAAACAAACAAACAAACTCTTCAGCTTTATATATCAGTATAAGATATATTTTTATTGCACAGACCAATGCCCATAAAATATATATTTTAAGCTTGGCCATAAAACAAACTTAACAGACTAATTGGGTAGATATGTAGCTATTATTAATTAATTATTGGTATTATGTACCTAGTAAAAATGGTATTTATTAGGTGGTTATTACTTTATATTATTTATAATATCAATCGGTGTATACCTACAAAAAGTTCGTTAAGATAAAAACTGGTCCGCGACAAATTATGTTTTTAATAATTGATATTGATAACTACCTACTTTGACACGTCGACACATAGAAATAGGATAGACTTTTTTGTTCCTATATCTTATACCACTGATGACTACCTCCGTGGTCCAGCGGGTAGCATATACGACTGCTGATTGGAGGTCCCGGGTTCGATTCCTGGGTCGGGCAAAATTGTTACTGGGTTTTGCCGAATTCTCAGTAGCAGCGCGGAGTCTGGTGATGTGCCCGGTAATCGCAATAGGCTCGCCCCCTATTACATGGGACCTAAAAATTCATGGCGAAATGTGGGTGTAATATTACACCTCTGCCTACCCCTTCGGGGATACAGACGTGAGCCTGTATATAATAATAAAAAATATTCTAATACCAAACAAAAATGATATAATACCAAATGTTAAAAGTGTTTTTGTAGTAAATACCTAAGTAGTAAATCCAAGATATTTTTTGCTATGTGATATTTACATATAATTCAGTTGCAGATCTATAAAAATAAATCAAACAAGTTAAACACATTATCTGTATCGTAACAGGTTTACCGAAATTAGACCATTTAAACGTGTTGGAAAATCTGGTAAAACTTTGCACTTGCTGCGCCAATGTTAAATTTGTGCTTACTTCCTACACTAACTGGATTAACACCTTGAAGTGTATTGAACAGCAATGACATTGCACCAACTCAAGGTGAAGTAATATTTTTTATAGACTCACACTTTTATTCTGTTATTGGTAGGCAGAGGTGTTAAATACCAACCACATTACGGCATGTTATAGACTTTTCGGCCTCCCTCACATTGTTCATGAGCGTTCCTCGAGCGTACGCTCGGCGTCCGTTCGGCTTTCCCTTTGTACTACAGAGTGAACGCCAAGCGCACGTCGGGCGTACGCTCGAGGAACGCTGTCCCCCAATGTGAGGTCGGCCTTAGGTCCCACGTAACAGGAGTGAGCCTATTGCCGTTACCGGGCACTTTGCCGGGCTTTGTGCTGCTACTGAAAAACCCAGTAACATTTTTGCCCGACCTGGGTATCGACCCTGGGACCTCCTTGTCAGCAGATGCATACGTTGTCAACTGGACAACGGAGGCAGGAGATAAAGTTATCAAGAATATTCCACAAGCGCCATTTTCTTAACATTTTTATATTTTGAATTTAAAATTAATTTGACGTTTTGATTTCTTTACAAAAGTCGTAGTCGTGGGTCATGCACCACGGCTTCTGTAAAGAAATCGAAACATCGGATAGTGATAATTAATGTAGTTTCTAGATCATTCAGTTTAAATGTAATCTCAGTCAACCCAATTTATCGCTATAAATTTCGTAAAGTGTAGTTTAATTACAATGTGTACCATTCGCGTAAAGTCAAGAAGATATTATATTTTATACTAGATCTTGAGGCAAATATTTGCATGAGTTTTTGGGAAATATATTAAGAATCCGATCGAATCGATCGAAGGTTTCTAATCTTCTATTTTTCTAAGATGGTTATGCAAGGGTACTTTCCGTTTCTTATTTGGATGATCTGTTTTGGATATTACTATTATAAGACTGCCACTAGGTTAATGTTATTGACTTTGGTAAGCCCATATTTATACCCAACCTTGGCAGCGTTAGCTCTATTTTTAGTTTATAGCTTTGTCTGATCTGTTGGACTGTCAAGGTCGTCGACCAATAGGCTGTCGGTATAGTCTATTTTATTTATAGTCACGCCTGTATCCCCGAATTTATAAAATTTTCGCCATGAATTTTTAGGTCCCACGTAATAGAAGGCAAGCCTATTGCCGTTATATATAGGTTGTTCATCTTATGGTTAATGGCCCTGAATACTAACTGGAGTAGTGGAACCCCGGGAGAAATTTCTATGTGCTCAATTCGATCGTTTGTGGTGTCTTTGTGTAGTTTATGGTAGCACGGGCTTTTTCCGCAACTCTACGTCCTAGCGTATATTTTGCGTATAGTTTAAAAATAACAATGTTAATGTATTTAAGAACGTCTTATATCAGTGTTTGTTATCAAACTCTTCAGAAATGGCTTGATCGATTTTTATGTTTTTGTATATAATATGTATTTGATTTGAGAATAGTTCGTAGGCTGTCCAAGGTGATATCAGTGGTCTCCAGATTTGATTTTTATTTGTTCGATTATATTTGATTTATTTCTCATTATTTGGCATCAAAATCAGGAATATCAAAATCAAAAATAATTTATATAATAATAATAATAAATAATTTTTATTGTACAGAAAAATACGTATTAAATAGGAGGACACAGCTGTTTCATACGAAGTTGAACTTTGACCCCGACAATATGTATGGAACAGTTGATATATTTCGCAATTTCGCATAAGTTCCAGAACAAAAGTTGTTCATAATGATGAATATAACCACCCCCTAAGAGGTTAACGGTGTTTTACAAATAACCCTGTATAGTTTTATTTTTTTCTATAGTACAGGTTCTACCTCATTTGGGAATAGATGGCCTTGTGTGAATTGTCCCAGAGTATTATATTACATACTAGGTGAGCCTACGGTTACACCGGCGTTATTAGAGCTACGACTGCTCCCCGTGGCTCAGAGCGTGATGTTCTAATATAGACTATAGCCTACCTCAAAAAATGAGCCATCCAACACAAAAATAATAATTCAAATCAAACCAGTAGTTTTGAGATTAGCGCGTTCAACCTAAAAAATAATAATTCAAATCAAACCAGTAATTTTGAGATTAGCGCGTTCAATCTAAAAAATAATAATTCAAATCAAACCAGTAGGTTTCAGATTAGTGCGTTCAACCTAAAAAATAATAATTCAAATCAAACCAGTAGTTTTGAGATTAGCGCGATCAACCTAAAAAACAAACAAAATCTTCAGATTTATAATATTTGCATAGATTACAATAACTTAACTGGAATAGGGACAGCTAAAAAACCTATGTCGTATACTTACCTACTTACTCCAATGGCTCATCGACCCAAAATGTGCCTTGGCCTCCAATGCGAGATGAATGACGTATCATCATGTCAGCCTAGAGACGTATACTGCTGGACATAGGCTTCCCCTAAGATTCTCCACACAGACCGATTTTGAGCCGCCCGCATACAACCGCTTTCCGCGATCAGCCAGCCCGTCGGTCCACCTTGCGGGAGGCTTACCCCTGCTGCGTCGTCCGGTACGTGGTCGCCACTCCATAACTCGCCTGCCCCAACGGCCATCGGTTCCATCGGGTCCATCGGCCCATTCTTCGCGCTATGTGCCCTACCCATTGCCACTTCAGCCTGGCTATTCGGAGAGCTATGTCGATGACTTTGGTTCTCCTGCGGATCTCCTCATGTCCGAATGTCGTATAATGAAAACTTAATCGTATCACCTGCATGATGAACGCAAAATATTGATTATTTCTTATAACATAAAAGTGGCATAAGTGTACCTACATCAAAATAAGTATGATTATAAAAAGACATTGAAAACTCATTGCATTTTGATGGAAACGGGTATTTATACGAGTCTAATACTATTTAAAAATCCGTGTGACGGATTAAGAATACGGAATGTCACCACCCCATATCATCCCACGGGTGTCGTAAGAGCCGACAGAGGAAGCATATTATGCACTGTAAGAGAAGGAAAACTTGATACAAATCCTATACCAATCCGTTTGGCCAGCGTGGTATAGTAGGCCAATTCCTCCTTTCAAAGGAGAGGCCTAGTCCAGCAGTGGATTGTTAAAGGCTGATGATGATGATGATGAATACTATTTAAAAGATCATGTTATGCGTCATAATATGTATGACTATTGTCATATTCTAACGCAGACAATTTACATAAAAATCTCATTTATGAGTTTGTTACAATCATTCAGACGAATGTAAAAAACTATATTATAGTCTATAAACTTTAAATATTAGCTCTGCTTATAAAAATAAATTTTGAAAAGAAATACCTACACTGCCTCCGTGCCCGGTAACGGCAATTCAGGCCCTCTATTACGTGGGACATAAAAATTCATGGCGAAATGTGGGTGTTGTAATATTACACCTCTGCCTACCCCTTCTCGGATACAGGCGTGAGTCTATAAATAAAAATCATATAAATGTTTTGTACACCAGAAACAAAGATAAAACAGAAAAAAATGCAAAAAGCTCATAACAGTTTGTGCCATCGTCGTTAAAGCTTTTCAGTTCAAGGCTTATATGAAACTATATGTAACAGGATGTTTTTATGATAGTGACCTTTGGGTTTATTTAGACGTTTACATGTTTGTCCGAAGTCCGTGGCATTTAAGGTTGTTTTCTTCTGTATGATACATTGTTATTGATTGCTTATTATAGAAAACACAATGCATATATTTTTTTTATATCTTTAATTTTAAGGAATCGTTCATCGTTTACACACAATGCATATTTAATGTTTCTCAGAAAAGCGTTTAATATACAGCGAATTCGTGACATCATTATATTTCTATGAATCACCTATTTAAAGCTACAACCAGTAAGGGTAGCCACAATATTCAAATTAATTTACTCTAGACAGATTAAGTAATAAAGAATTTAGTTTCATACCTGTGAGAATTTTTAATTAAATCTGATAATAATCTTAATATATAAAATCCTTGCGTTACTGACTGACTGACAGACACGCTACAGCCGAAACTACTTTTCGCAAGACGATGAAATTTAGCATGTATGTTCCTTGAGGAGTGTAGGGTAGCCGGTAGTCCGACCCTCAGGGGGTAAGATAGGGGTCAAAGTGTGTTACTTATTATTCCTTCAGTGGCAATCCACTTCAAACTTTAAATATTGGTTCCTCAAATGATGATATTGAACACTAAGAATTTATTTTTTTGGGCATTCTACCCCTAAGAGAGTAAGATTAAGCGTCAAAGTTTGTATGTAACTTTTCATTCTTTTAATGGATTGACCTCAGCTTTGTATATTGGTTCTTCAAACGACGAAATTGAACATTAAGAATTTGTTTTTTGAAAATTAATTCCCTCAGGGGGTTAGAGATAGGGGTTCAAAGTGTGTACTAAACGAAACTTATTATTTCTTCAGTGGATTTATTTATTTATTTAAGGTTGTTTTCTTCTGTACGACACATTGTTATTGCTTGCCTATTATAGAACACACAATGCATATTTAATGTTTCTCATAAAAGTGTTCAATATACAGTAAATTCGTGACATAATTATATTCAAGTATGAATCACCAATTTAAAGCTACAACCAGTAGCCACAATGACAAATAAAGGAAATATTCAAATTAATTTACTCTAGACAGAATAAGTAGTAAATAATTTAGTCATTCCTGTGAGAATTTTTAATTGAATCTAATAATAATAAAGTATTTTTTTTCTTTTTCACAAATGGTTTACTTAAACACTTATATTCCATAATAACTATAATAATAATAACCCCTCTGGGGCAGTCGCCTCACCATGAGACTAACGCAATCTCATATGGCAGAGTAACAGCATTCAAACATCACCTTCATCCTGTGATATAAACAAAAAATGTATTACAATATGAAAAGAAAGCTTACAAACCGCAGGGCAGCTTTGTGGCGAGTTGAATGTGTGTGGCGACACTGCGGTCCCGAATCCTTCCGAGAGTCGGTCAGGGCCTCGTCTCCGGCTTGCCTTTATTGGCAATTTGGAGTGGATTTCCAAGAGCGCCCGCAGGACCCTCGACTCAGAATTAGTTTTGCCTTAGTTGGCCGGCCAGAGGGAAACCGCAAGAGCTCTTAGCTCGGGGCTGGAAGTGTCATTGTCAAGGGCGTAATTACGGGGAAACCCGCTCCGGGTCACGAAACCCGCGATGGCGAAACCGGTGCCGCACCGCTCGACACCCCTAGCCGCTCACATCGGTGTTGCCCTCTTGTTGCCTGTATGGTAGAGTTTGTTTGCCTTGGCGGCTTTTTAGAGAGGGCCCATCTAGTGAGTTGGCGAGACACCGTCTGCCCCTTTTCAACGTACAGAAAGAATAAGAATAAGAAAAAAGTATAAGAGTACTTAGGGCAGGCGCCGGCATTCATCTATAGTTTCATCTAAACCAATCCATTTAACACCCATCCCAATAGCCCAGAGTAATTAGTTTCCATAAAAGTAGCAATAGTCCCTCTCCTGCTGCGGCTAACCCGTGACTGTACTTAATAGTGCAGTTATGGAGACGCCTCAGTAGGTGTCCCATCATATTCTAGATTAAAACTCTCAAAAGGCTTCTGCGCGCTGGACCTATGTCTCCGTGTACGCCTATCAAAAGGCCGGGTATTGTTCTAACAAATTAGAATAATACCCGTGAAAGAGAAACAAATAATAATAATAAGCGTCTCTGGGACAGTCGTTTTCTTCTTCATCCAAAATTAGTTGTTTCGAGTCTGGCTATATTTTGTTTGTAAATAAAAGCAATACATAAAAAAGTAAAAGCAACATTTAAAGGGTGTCATGGAAATCCTCCACATCGCCATCAATTGGAAGCGTGCCCAGAATGCTGGCAGCATTGCCACGTTGTATGGCAATGCTGATCTTTTGTGCCAAATACAGGCCAGCCTTCTGGTCATGCGAGGCGTCAACAAGTCTCTTTGAAAGATCTCTAAAAAGAGATCTGGCACTTGGACCCCATGGTTACAACGTTTCAACTCCAAACGGCTCAAATACATAATCGCCTACTAGATTTATGTATTTGCGATTTATTTTATTTTATTAACAGAATATTTAAATTCAATTGAATTTAAACAAACTATAACTAAGTGGCTATTTACTAGTATTTACACATAAATTAAAACATACACAATAGCTGCCTCGTTGGTCTCGCGGCATAAATGTGCACGTGGGATCGGGAGGTCCCGGGTTCGATTCCTGGGTCGGGCAGTGTTATTGGGTTTTTTGTCACGAAATTCTCAGTAGCAGCACGGAGTCTGGAAATGTGCCCGGTACGGCAATAGGCTCGCCCCTTATTACGTGGGACTAAAGTATATCTGGCGAAAAGTGGGTGTAGAAATACACCTCTGCCTACCTCTTCGGGGTTATAGGCGTGAGACTATGTTAAAACATACAAATAATGTCGTATAATGAAAACTTAATCGTATCACCTGCGTGATGTACGCAAAATATTGATTATTTCTTATAACATAAAAGTGGCTTAAGTATATACCTACATTAAAATAAGTATGAATATAAAAAGACACTGAAAACTCATTGTATTTTGATGGACTCATAATATTTATACGAGACTAATACTATTTAAAAGATCATGTTATGCGTCATAATATTTATGACTAATGCTATTGTCATATTCCAACGCAGACAATTTACATAAAAATCTCATTTATGAGTTTGTTACAATCATTCAGACGAATGTAAAAAACTATTTTATTGTCTTTAAACTTTAAATATTAGCTCTGCTTATAAAAATATAACGATTTTGAAAAGTAATACCTACAGTAAGGATTACTATCTATAGTATGATATTGTGTTTAAATACTTGAGGTTAAACTTTAATACGTGGTCCCCTGCACTGCACTGTATGTATTCATAGCGCTTCTATCAATTTCCCTACACAGGATAATACTTACTTAAGTGTGTGATCGACAAATAATTGTAATAAGATTGTATCCAAAACGTTAATCTTTTTCTTCTTTGTCGTGTGTGTGTGGTTTTGGATTTTACGGGGCATCCCAAGGCCTTAGATTTGACCTGTTTGTATTTTTTTATTTCTGCCTTTTGTTTGTTTACTACACTCATACAAGTCAAAACCCTATTCTAGATGAAGCCGGCTTTTCCATGCTAAATGACTTCTTGAGAAAAAAGGCCGAAACAAACTCAGAGTCATTTCTTTTTCTTGTCTTGAGCTACAGCCGGCATCGACTGCTTTACATGCCCTCCGAAGCACCGTAGCACTCTGGTATGAAACTAGAGTCACCTATGCAAGAGGTGAACTCTTCAAGCGTTGCTTTACTTTACCTATCCATTCGGCAAGTCAAGTGCGCCACAGCGTGCGAACATTTTAAATGTCGTCATTATTAATAATTTAAGAGACAATTAAAAAAAACTCAATATACGGTGAATCAATTTAATGGGTATAGATAGTTTTTGTTCAACTGCTTAACGAGTGAATGAGTGGGGCCGGTTTCTAGCCCAGGTGCAAATATTTTAACAATTCTGCATGTTTTTTTATCCTCTCTTTGATCTATTCATAAAACATTAGTATGCAAAGCTTTTAAAAATTTCTTCATTAACTAAAATTTAATTTAGGTACCTACCTAATATAAATTCTGCCTATCAATTTTTGTGTAGAAAATAAGTGTAAATTTGCGATTGGTAAACTTACAAACAGACCGATTTTGAGCCGCCCGCATCCAACCGCTTCCAGCGATCCACCTTGCGGGAGGCCTACCCCCGCTGCATTGTCCGGTACGTGGTCGCCTTCGGTCTGTGTGAAGAACCTTGGGGGACGCCTATGTCCGGCAGTGGACGTCTCTAGGCTGACATGATGAAACTTATAAACGCCTCAACAAATAGGCAATATACATTTTTTCTTAAAGTGCATTAGATTATGTCCTTCTGTGTCTGTTGATTAATTATGTATGAAGTCCGTCGTGATACAGTTTTTTTCAAGTGCAGGATTTCTAGAAGCATAAAATAACTATTCTGACTCCAGACGAGGGATATGTTTCTTTTTTGTAGATCCTTTGAAATTTTCCATTACATAGTTTAAATTAATTTAGATTACGCATTTGAAAATGGTCAGCTTTTTTTACTTTGTCCTTGGCATATAAATGTCACTAATACTCATAGCATTTCGCAAGCAAATGTAAATACGTCTAAATATAAATCAAACAAAAAATATTATTCTATATCATAATAACATAACACTATAATAAAAGGAACCTTTTATATAAACTGTTTCATTGCTGGGCTTGGGCCGCTTCTCTCTATGAAAAGGATCAGGGGGTTTAGTTCAAGTTTGATCCAAATGGGAGCCGTTTCTCAACGACGACAATTTCCGTACATTTTCCTAAACTTTCTAGCGGTCTCTACCGACCGTTACTCGCCGCAAAAAGCGCTTCTACGACTTACCTATTTCACATGTCTTTCCAGAATAATCATAATGAAGAAGTCTGTGTCATGCTGATTTCCTAGGGTATTCCTTCCCTGTTTATGAAGCGACGATTTCATTAGGAGCGCAAAACGCATACCTATATCTTCGAAAAGACGATAATATTTACAAAGGGCCTTATTACAAAACATGGTTTAAAAATAATACTAGGTTTAGACCTTAATGGAGAATTTTTAAAAGGACTTTTTGAGGCAAATAGTTACTGATTTTTATTCGAAATTTGTTCCAAAGAATTTTAGTAACAATAGTTTTAGAAAAAT